>OZ026625.1:51156615-51869115 GCA_964020975.1 Hermodice carunculata
CCACCAAGGCCACAGGTGCCAGTGAGACCTGGTGTGCATATGTGTGCATGCAGTCATTAAACATAACCGCTAATGCCTTTTAGTTTAAACTCCTCTGCCGCCCACAAAAGGGAATAAATATACGATCAATGTATTCTGATAAAAGTATGCTGAGCATATACCTTTTCTGTTTAATGCAGTGTACAGGGTGCCATGAATTCACAGTCACATACTAATGAACAGTTCGAAAGGGACTGAGATATCAACTGTAAAAGTTTTGTGATCCTAGCTTATCTCGTTCTTCTGAATTTTTTTTTTAATGGAGTAGCCCTGGTGACCTTGAAATCAGGTCAAGGCCACTGTCCTTCAAACCTGAGCTGCACTTTTACAAAGTTAATTAACAGTACAAGTCTTATGATCCTATCTTTTCCATTTCTAACGATCTCATGTACAAGACATTTATTAAAGATAAAAAATTCCTCTGGTGACCTTCAAATTAGGTCATGGTCACTGTCCTTCGAACTTGATGAAGACCCTTACAATGGTGATTAGCTGTAAATGTTTCATGATCCTTGCAATTCTGGTTCTCCTGATATTGCATGTAAGAAATTCATAGAGAATGGACCTAGGTCACCTTAAAATTGGATCAAGGTCATTGTCCTTCAAACTTGACGAAAACTTCAAACAGGGTGATCAACTAAAAAAGTTTCATGATCTGGTTCTTCTGAAATCATATGCTAGAAGAAAGGACACATGGATGCATGATTTCAAACACAGATGCAGTTGATATCAATACATACCCACCCCCAGGCCCATATGGGCTGAGGGGTAAATACTATGCCCTCCATACCAGACAACACCACATACGCTGCACAGACGGACACAAGTTGGTGTTTCTTATATGCCATTGATCCCTTTGTTTTTTACATGTTTTCTTACCACAAGCTTTTAATATCTGCACACATTTAACATACTAATCTACTTGCAAATCCTCATGTATCAATGCTAATGTTGAGCACTGAACCACAGGTCAGTGCCGTTTTCATATCTCTGAAAACCTGTATGACACATGTACTCCCAATTTCTTAGAACATCATATGAAAAAAAAAAAAAAATGTTGTCGTTGCACATTTTCCCTTCATATTGGTCCTTAGAATCTCCTTTAGTCATACACTGGTATGAGACAATGAGAATAACCAAACACTAAGCCCTAGAAACTGTTTTAATAACATTTCTAACCATTGTGGAATCACCCATATTAGGTCCCACATCAACCCACTATGTACAATGACTGATCCTACAGTCTATAGGATTCTCTTTCCATATTTGGGAGAGATTCTATGTTCAAAGGCTTTTTTGAACTTCACTGATGAATGTGAATAACCAATCACAATCAGGACTTCACGCTCTTGATGTTAAAAAGAATACATGTATATGTAAAGCTCTTGGTAAGGCAAAGTTACCGTGACGTATATAAGTGGGCCACATGGCAGTTAGTCTCCAGTCCCTGATGAGATCCAACTTGATCGAAACCGGTCAGACTACAGCTCTGTATACCTCGAGTCACCGAGGCCCTTGCCCTGTCTCATTTGCTCATCATATGAAAACAATCATATCAAACACACATACTATGAAACATAAACTGTTAAAACTGAGGTTGATTATCCCACTGTCATAAATTACTACATTTCCTTGTAAACTGCTGTGTACACACAAACAAAATAAAATATAATCAGGATGGCTGATGTTTTTATCAATCTGCCAGTGTAATTGTTTCTAAATAAAAATAAAAGGAGGGTTGAGACAGTAGAGCTGCCCCAACACAAGGGGTGGTGACGGACACACTTCTCCCACAAGCAGCCACCCCATCTACCTCGGACAAACAGTTGTTTGATGAAGCTCTGTGGCCTTTGACTCCTATGCCTGGTCAGGGGTCTTCGGACATGAGCGCTGAAGACAAGGTGCTGTTGCTGTTGGATTTGTCCACCAGTGGGCCCAGGTTACCAGCTAGCAGCTGGAGCCCAAGGCGAAGTCACTCTGCTTAGCAGAGACCTGAAGAGCCTGTGGTGTGGACGGAACCCGTTTCTATCCCCCGTGAATACTACTCTGGCACAGGCTCAGGGCTTGGAGTAGGTCAAGCAACCAAGCTGTGGTTGCTCGGCCAGAGGAGAGAAGGGCCGTAGTGATGTGCTACCAGGACTTGTCCTTGGAAGATGCGCAACATAGGTCCCTGATCCCTTTCTTGTCCTTTGTAACCAGCTGACAACCAGGATTCGCGCCAGACGGGGTCCCATGCAGCCACCAACTTCCGGCCATCTCAAGCAAAGATGAGTTCTCCCCTGACAGGATGTCCTGGGGAAATGGTATTCTGCTCCAGAGCAGATTTACTCCTCCCAGTCATTTCCAGTGGATTTAGATTGAGAGGAGTATGACGAACAGGCCCCGAAGGCCATTTCCACATCCTTGGATGCCTTCAAGAAACTAGAGATGGCTGCTAAAGGCTCTGTCCTCACAACGTCCTACTCCAATGTCTCGCTGTCAGCTCTGAGGTCCCTCTTGGAAGACCTCATTTGGTGCAGATCTCCGAGGGGGTCAGGGACGGGCTTGGTCAGGCGGCCTCCGACTCACTACTTTGTTGTCATGGGAGATTAACCATCAAATCAGGACGGCATGCACCCTAGAGGCAAAGTTGCATTTGCTATGTAGGGATGCCTATCTCCAGGGTCAGAAGTTGAATGACCCAATCTACTGCCTAGCACACTTGGGCACATAGGGCCCATCTTCTCCAACACCATCATTGTCATTGGTACTTCCATGACACGTCTTTTTCTGATGATTTTGAACTTGGAATCATATAATTCAAATAAGAATTAATCTTGTGATATCACACAATATCTTTATTTGCATGTGGGAAACACCCATTCAACATCAGCACTTCCAGTTAGAAGTGATAGGGTGAAAAGCTGTAAGATAGATGTGCAGAATAGATCTGATTGTTGCTTTGAAACTTCAAGATCCACACAGCAAAGCAAGCACATACTTCACCATATTAACTCCATCAATTTATCTCATGACACAAGATCTCTTGCCTTCAGCAAAGACAGGCCTCTACTATGCTGCAAACTCAAGTGGTTCACACTCCCCACAGAAGAGACCTAAGCATCGCCGTTCCTAGAGTCAGTGTTAAAGCTATGGAGCAAGAACACCATATAGCGGTTGGTGGATCCCCGGTTGCTCGGGTCCTACAACCTGCCCTTACTACTCACCAAACGGACAGAGGTTTGCATCAGGTTATGGACCTGTCATTGCTGAATGAGTACTTGGAGACTCTGTCCTTCAGTATGGAGACCCTACAGTCAGTGGCCGTGGCCTTGGAGCCCTTGGAGTGGAGTCTTTGGACCTCAAGGACGCATTCTCTCATGTGCCCAATCACGGAAGTATCTTCAGTTTGCATTATTGGGCCAAGTTTGCCAATTCAGGGTGCTTCTGCCTTGCCATGGCACCTGTGGAAGTCTCGCACTGGTGGTAGCTGCACACTTTCACCAGAGCACATTAATGTATACTTGGACAACTGGCTGGTCCGGGTGCTGCAGCGCCCAGATTTGCTGCACCACAAACAGCCAATTCTGGAACTTTGCAAATACTTAGGCATGACTGTGAATCTCGAGGTTTGCGCGGCCTGGCATTGGCAAACCCTGATGACCTCCCTGACCTCGATGGAATCCCAGGTCCTCCTGGCCCACCTGTACCACTGCTGGAACTGGTGACAATACACTTTGCGCTCCTCCCTGTGCAGGACATAGTGGAGCACAAACACGTCCTCATTATGTGGGACAACAGGACCGTGATTGCCTACCTCAACTGGCAGGGTGAGAGGAGCTCCCAAAAGCTGACTGACTTAGCCAGATGCATCACCAGATGGTGCTCCAAACACGAGGCATGTCCCAGGACTAAGAGATGTCCCTGGCCAACCAACTCTCAAGGAGAGGTCAGCAGGTAGGGATGGAGTGGTCACTCCACCCATGGGTCGTTCTTAGGCCATGTGGGGTACCCCACACATGCATCTGTTTGTGACAAGCACTAATGCAAAGCTTATTTATTTGTTTATGCCATCTGTCCTGAATCCCCAGGATTTCGTGGTGGATGCTCTAGCCATGGACTCGAACAACTTTGGGCATACACCTTTCTGCAGATCATCCCCTGGGTCTGGCCCACCTGTACCACTGTCCATTGCAGCACGCTCTGTGTAACAGATAGTTGAAGGACCAGGGCTACCAAGTGCAGGTGCCGGTATATGTACTCCCAGAAGACAGGCACCTCATTTGGTGGACCAAGTGAGAGAATGTCATGTCGGGTCAGATGTTGATGCCATTTCAGGTGCAACTCACCACATAATACACAGACTCATCTTGGTCCAGTTGGGGAGCCTACATGGAGGGCCTAATGGCATCGAGCCTTTGGCCGATGCGAAGCAGGTCCCATCACATAAACTAGCTGGAACTGGCGGCAATACACTTTGTGCTCCTCCCCTTGCAGGACATAGTAGAGCACAAACACTTCCTCATTATGTGCGACAACAGGACCATCACCTCCTGGGTCTTGCGGAAGATTGGTCCAGCGACTGCAATCTGATCCAAGGCGCCCCTTGGTGGCCAGGGATGGATTGGTCACTGGACCTTCTGGAATTAAGTGACCACCGCTACATCTATAGACATGGACAAAGCTACTGGTGCAACCGCGGACGAGTGTGAAAATACATATACGATGTTGGTGTATTGTGGACATTGCAGACCTTCTGTTGTACAAGTGGGAGGTCATGGGTAAGAATTTTAGAACCATGGTGGGATTTCGGCCGGCCATCTCCTCAACCCTGGCGAGCATTCTAGACCTCCGTATAGGGAGCCATCCTTATTTGTCAGCGCTCATAGCCTCCTTCTACATGGGCAGAGAGGTCCTTCCATGGTGGAACCTCCCGCTGGTCTCAGTCATGCTGAAGGGGTGGCTAGAGGACCCCCACAGAGGACCCCTGCAGGGCAAACCTCATGTACTGGACATGGAAAACTTGTTTTCTCTGAACACTTCTTCTGGGACTAGAAGAAGCGAGATCCACACCATTTGGCTGTATATAAACAAACACATGCTGACAGCAGAGTTGGTAATTTGTGCTTCATTCTTCTTCATTTTTGTAGTGCTTTACAACTTAGGTAGCAGCTCTGATTTCAACAGGAGAAAGATAATATGATGCCAACCAATGCCATTAAAATTCAAAAATAAAAGGAAAAACACCCATTAGGGTTTCCAATTACCTTAATTTGATGTAGACATAATTAATGTGGCACCTTCTGTCCTGTTCACAATGTGTTACTTGTTTGAATTAATCAACATGAATGAGTTAAACTAGTTATTTTAATCACTCAACTGTATTGTTGCCTTAACAAGTGAAAGTGTTGTTATGGTACATGACCATGTGTGTATGCTCAATCAAGCATTACTGTGACATGAGTCTGACATATCATGAATGTCAAACTTAAACTACATTTGTAAATAAAAAAATATTCATATTTTTTCTCATGAAATATTATTTCCAATAGCTATAACATATACTTTTACATCTCCTTTGATTTTTGCAGAAGTAGGTTTGAACATAAATTCATATGTGAATTTAAGTACACATACAAACTAACAAGGAAATAGAATTTCCTAAACTGGGACTGCATCTGACATTACCATTCATTATGCTCTTGTATGCACATAACGTCTGCATTAAATTTCCTTGCGGAAATCACTGTCCTTGATGGCCATTTCAGAGTTGCTTTGGCCACAAACAGGCAGCCCATGGGCCTTATGCTCTGCTGACATATAATATGACCATTAACAAAAGTCATTTTCTGAAAAGTGTTCCTCTGATGACCTTGAGAAATTAATCAAGGTCATCCACATTATGCAATATCAAACTTCTACATGATACACATTTGTGGCACATTTAGTATTAACGTGTTCTTTATGACCTTGAAAAATAGGTCAAGGTCTCACATTCATTGGGCCATGCTGACCCAAAAGTAGGTCATCAAGTAGGTTTATATACATTGTACTCAAGTGCAGTTTAGATCTAGAGGCTCAATTAGCTTTGCCATTGATCCAAGCTACACCCTGCCATTATGAAACCTCATCCAACTTTACAGGTCTGGTGACTTGCAAAAAAAAAGGCAAAGGTCACTGACATTTTATAACATTTTGCACTGTCTTTATAGCCTATAAATTTGGCTTGTTTAATTCAATTACAATTTGAGATATGGAATTTTATATCTTTCAAGACATTTTAACTCCTAATTTCTATCAAAGTATAGGTGACACCACTACATATATCATATGCAACCAAAATTTTGACCTCCTCCACAATCCCAGCAAATTTAATGAAGATCTATATACAATTAAGGATGCTGGAGTGATCACAAGATTTTCACATTTTGACCCATATGTTACACTTGTGTAGGTGCTGCCACCAACATCAAAGCTGATGTAGGTTTTTGTGCCCTTTATAAGTCCTAAAAGTTATATGGGCCTAACTCAAAATTGCTGGCTGTACAGCATTCACAAGATTTTCACATTGGGCTTCATTCCAACTGGCCATTTTATCCTTGACCTTCAACTAGATTAAAAAACTGTTGATTTTCAACATGTGCACCTTGTTTACAGCTTTCCATACATAGTCTGTTTGTTCAAATCTGATAATGATTTTTGAGTTATTGAACAAAATCAATAAACTTGGGGCAAGCGCCAAAATCCATAATCATTAGATCAGGATGACCCCAAAAGTAGGTCACCAAGTAGGGTTTTATGTATAATGTACTCAAGTACTCCAAATATGGAATTTTACATCTTTCAACACATTTTGGCTCAAGATTTCCATCAAGTTGCAATGTGGCAGCACAAGTTATCATATGCAAGTTGATTTTGACCTCAACATTACCACTAAATTTCATAAACATCTATCAAACATTAAGGATGCTCAAGTGGTCACAAGATTTTCACATATTGGCCCACATAATATATAATACTGCAGGTGACACCACCGATATCACACATGACCTAGATTTTCACACACTTAATAAGCCCTGAAAGTTATATGGGACTGTCTTGAAAACTGCAGATTGTATCATGCTCACAAGCAAAAGTTTAAAGACTGATGAAAGGCAGACATGAGTCTTGCCATAAGCTTTGTGGCATCTGGTCAGCAGAGCTAAAAACGATAGGCATAACAAAGAAAATAAACGATGTGAGGTTTTCAAATCTAGGCAAGTGTGGATACTGGAATTTGAATATTGTGGCTTCAGTAATATAATGATCAGGCATGCTTAAATATATTAACAGAACTATTAAGTCAATCCCTTTGTTGGAACACGATCATACTTTGTTGTTGAAATATTGCTGCAAGTGTTCATACTTGAACATATCTGCACAAAAAATACATCCACGAGGATTCTAATCTAAAACTAGATGTAAAAAGCTTACATACTTGAGGCTTTACTGGTAACACGTCATCATATATTTTAACATTTGAAATTCATAATGAAAGGTCAATACCCAAGTCTATATATATTAAGTGACTGATCTTTCGTCAGCAACACAAGAAAAAAAAACAACAAAACATATGATGTAATGACTATATATATATATATATATATATCATTCTTTATGAACTATTTTTCCACGTAGGCCCAATCATGGACTAACATGTTTATCTCTTATGCACAAGTACAGATGTATGACTTGCATGTAGGTCCCTGCCAACCACCAAACCCTCCCTTATTGTGCATCAGATAAATGTACATACACTGTATACTTAAACACATCATATTTGCACATTTCAGACAAAATTCAGTTCATTTTGAAACAATAATTTTCAACACAAAAAGAGGAACTCCTCTGAATGGAGGAAAAGTTACACCTTTGATATTACACTTTACAGATAATTAGTGTTTTCATAACAAGGAGGCAGAAGGCGCATTTGCATATCAGATTATCTACAGAACAATGTGCACCTCGTACTTTTTATAAAATACTGAAAAACTCTATTGATAAATACTTGATTTCCACCCCCTACTTTTTTCCTCCTGGTATCTTAACTTAAAATGAAAACCATGGATAATGGTTTATTTGTGTATAAATACCTATGTCATGTACACAGATAAACTCCTTTGATATGAACATTGCGTTTTTTTGCCTCTGCACCTAGGTTCATCATTTATTAGTAACTTAGATTTTGACCTCCCCCACAATCCCACCAAATTCGGCGAAGATCCACCAAACTGAAAGATATTATATTGCATAATATAATTGTTGGCACCACCAATATCAAAAGAGACCTAGATTTTTATACACACTGCAAGTCCTGAAAGTCATTTTGGGTTGACTTGAAAACTGTGGATGGTATTGCAGTCACAAGATTTTCACATTTTGACCTATATATTACATAATACTATCGGTGGCACCACCAACATTGATGTTGAAGAAGATTTTTTATACACTCTATCACTTCTCAATGTTATATGGGCCTAACTCAAAAATGGGGGAGGGTGCAGAGAATTCATGAGATGACCCTTATATTCAAACTGGCCATTTGACCTTGAGCGTCACCTGGGACTCAGTTGTAAATGTTCAAAATGTGCATCCCACATCCAGCTTTCCAAACATGGTCTGTTTGTTCAAATCGGATAATAACTTTTTGTGTTATTGAAGAAACACAACAAATTTGGACAAGTGCCAAACTCCATAATAACTGGGTCATTGTGACCCAAAAAGTAGGTTACCAAGTACAGTTTTATGTACAATGTAACAAAAGTGCAATTTTGATCTGGCCGCTCAATTCTCTTTTCCCATTGATGTCCAAGCTACACCCTGTCATTACAAAATCACATCTTTCAAATTTTGATGCATGGTGACCTCACAAAAATAGGTCAAGGCCATTGATATTACATAACATCATAGTATTGGACATGGTCTATATATCCTATACATTTGGCAAGTCTAATTCAATTACTCTTCCAAACCGGGAATTTTATATCTTAAAACACATTTTAGCTCATAATCTTGTTCAAAGTACAGGTGGCGCCACTAGTATCACCAGTAACTTAGACTTTGACCTTCCACACAATCCCATCAAATTTGGTGAAGATCCACTAAAAATTAAAGATGCTAGAGCGTTCACAAGATCTCCATATAATATATAATATCGCATGTGGCACCATCAAAATTGAAAGGGACCTAGACTTTCATACACCCTCTAAGTCCTAAAAGTTACATTGGGCTAACATCACAACTTTTATAGTTTTCATGCTCATAACCCAAAAGTTTACTGAGCAACAGACGGAATGACAGACGAATGGTGCTATCAGCTCTGCGACCTTTGGTCAGCAGAGCTGAAAGCAGGAAAATATGGACAGACAATGTGATCTGGCATGTCACCTGAGCAGCAATCCATATCATCCTAGTACCAATAGAGCTTGGATATGCATTTAAGTAGTGCACTTGTGAATTTCAATAGTTTTCAGATCTTAAAACTGTCATCTATTATAATCATTCTTACAATGCATCTATAATTACCTAATAAAAATAACACAACCACATGAAGAATATTGCAAGCCAAACTTGTTCATGAACTCAGCTGTTCTAGGTTGCACACTTGGTTAGTATTCTCTCACCCTGGGGAGGCATGGAGGCATTATCTATCAGTTCTGGAGGAAAACCCATGAAAAAGTATGTTTTGTACCATGGGACAAGAACTGTCATTTCATAACCTAGTTTGACACCAAAGACTGGATAGTTACAGAGCATGGGGTCATAATTCATTATGGTCCTAACCTTGCCACAGTTGTTTCTGCAAAATGGAATGATAATCAAAGCCCACAGACTTTTTCACCTGCATGTAAATTACTTATCACACCAATTAACATGATACAATGCAATGTATCTATATGTACACCCCATCAATGATATAGGATGAAACCTTGCTTGCAACATCAACCTTATGAGACCACATATTTTGAAAAACCACACTTTTCAGACAATTTGTTCAGTATTTTATATATTTTTGTACCTTCACTGAAGAACCTACTGCTTTGAAAGACCTTGATTTGCCAATCACTATGACATTGTGTGGTCATTCATGATAGGCTCCAATGTGCATATATTACGAATTTCAGTTGTGCATTCACTTCACTTAATTTGATGCTGTAATGATCTTGAAGCTGCACAGTAAAATACTGACCACCAAAGGGAATTTAGGTTCTGTGAAACAATTCCCTTCACATGCCACTTCCTCAATCTACCATTAATTAGCTATTATCTACAATTTGCTGCACACCTTGACTAAATACCACATGTTCAAAATTTCATGAATTGTGACATTAACATAAAATTAGATGTAAAAATAACCTTATTGTGCCATTTGTAGCGAGCCTCCCATCCCCTGAAGAAGAGCCATCTGGGGCTAGAAACGTCGGGGGAGGCTGTCCCCATTCTCAGTTGACTTATTGTTTTGTGTTCTTTCTATTTGTAGCTCATTTTAGCTCAACCTCCAGTTGTTGCCAGCTATCTTTTTAATCTTATTTTTTAGGCAAGACATATGCAGACAATCCAAGGGATGCTCACGGCAAACTATTTAGTACACATTTTGGTGCCAAACTTTTACTATAAGAATATAAAACAAACAAACAAAAAAATGAAAATCGGAAAAATGTACTCTCAGGAATTCCTGACTATGCCCATCTGAGCCTATTCTTAAGCAGTACATTGTGGTTATATTTTACCTCACAAAAGGTAGTCAAGATCAACTAGTGCATGTGGGTTCTCAGTACACTGTACTACAGTAGTTGACACTGAAGGTAAGCGGGCTAGGCAGGTGTATTTCCTTTAGTTTTCATTGTAATCTGCACCTATGTAACTTTTAAACACTCTACCTAGAAGCACCAAATATCTTGTGCAAAATGGTTTTATATACTGTAGTTGAAATACCCTTGTAAATTTGATAACCTAAACTGCAAAACTATTCCAACGTATTGAATGTTACTTAAACATAGAATCTTATAGGAATAAACACCTCCAGCTTGCAAGAATTTGTATATTGGATTGTGTATTCCGCCAAAATCCCAAATAGACGCACACACCTCTCCTATTTACTAACTGACTTGTACAATCTGCAAATCTACTGTGATGATATTTGACTCAGTCATGTACACTTTACTCACTATTATACTGCACTCCCTTGGCAAACTTCCTTTGAAGGGATGCTCCCATGGCCTGCATTCCAGCTGGTGGAGCATTCTTTGAGTCTCCATTCCCTTCATTTTTACTGCCCAGTAGCTTCCTAAAAAACATGCTTGCTGACAACAACTCTATTTAAAACGAGGTGTCTGGAGTGTGTCAACTGACGACACTAACACCAGTGCAGGTGCTACCTTGTCAATACACCCAAAATGTACTTCGTCAATTGCACTTCTTCAACAAATTGTCATCAGCAGACTTTGACTTGACGACAGCCTCATGCCTTTCAAGCGTCAATTTCATTTACAGGAGAGCTCGGGTGTCAAATATCACCCAAAATGATGGATCTGAAAATGTCAACATTCAGCTTCCTGTTGGCAGAGATGTGCCGTGGAACACCCTCCACCTGGCGGTAATCCTACAGCAGGCCGAACAAAATAGTTCCAATTAATATTATCATAGTGTGATTCAGTATGAAAAGTTATTTGAAAAAAATTAGGTGTTTCAATACAAATAAATGTTACGAAATTTGTCAGTTTATTTTTTTTTTAAACTACTCTATTACCGAAAGTTGTAGTAATATGTGTTTTTAGAACTACTTTCTATCAAATCCCCGTCGAGTTCTCGTCAAAAACGAGATGTACATTAAATATGGCGCCAAATTTGAATCGTCTGCTGCAAAAATGCCAAATTGACGTTTTCGGCAGTAGTTCTGCATCATCGATTTGTGCCCTCGGCTTTCACTTGAACTTAATACAAGATGTTTACCTAATGTATCTTGCTTGAACATCCTTTTTCAATCTATCTGCTGGATCTCAAGTGGGGCTCTGAATGTTTCCAACTTTTGAATATCAACACTCAACAGTTCAATTTGCAAGTTGCATTTTTGTTTTAATTGCACTATGACAACGACCTCTACGTAGCCTCCATGAAACCATTCTTTTTTTGTATGTTAAGTTCCAAATGGCCCTGTTTATTTCTATTCTATTCTATCTCTAGTTCCAGCTGCTTTTGAATCTATTTGGGCACTATAAAATTCATTCTCTCACTCTCTCTCTCTCTCTCTCTCTCTCTCTCTCTCTCTCTCTCTCTCTCTCTCTCTCTCTCTCTCTCTCTCTCTCTCTATTTCCATATGCCCCTAAGAGTCATATTTCTGATAATTCATCAGAGCTTTCCTAAATCACGATCCTAAACAAATTTTCTTCACAAATTTAAAGAATGCTAAATGGACAATCATCACAACACCTCTTTTCTTATGATTTTAAAATATTTAAGGATCAAATTAATCAATAAAATAACTGAATTTGGATTTTTTTTTTTTTTTTTTTTTTTTTTTTTTTTTTTGTCTTTAATTGCAAAGTTTTGTATGTATACATTATAGTTTTCTGAATTTGTGAAAATTTCCAACAAAAAAGCGGATTTTAAATAGCTGGTGTTCTAAAATACATAAAAGAAAAGGTGTGCAACTTAAAAAAATATATTTTCAACTGCATTTTAAAAGAAGTTTTAACTTTTACAGCACCCGAAAAGAGGCCTATCAGAAATATGAGAACGTTTAAAAGTGTTACATTGCTGTTATCGTGTCTGGAGTAGCTAATGAACTGAGCGTCCGAGCTGTGAACTAATGAAAGAATTGGAACATTTTCTGCAATAGATTTAATGAATATATCCTATATTTAAAATTTTCAACTTTAACTTCTATGTACTTCGTCCCATCTTCCATAAGAGTGGGTACTACATGTTGCTCAGTTTGCTTAACCTATAAGAAATGAGGAAATTGTGCACATATATCCCTATTCTGTCTGTCTGTCTGTCTGTCTGTCTGTCTGTTTGTCTGTCTGTCTCTCTCTCTCTCTCTATATATATATGTGTATATATATATATATATATATATATATATATATATATATAGAGAGAGAGAGAGAGAGAGAGAGAGAGAGAGAGAGAGAGAGAGAGACAGTGAAAACTTGCTATAATGACAACACTTGTTCCCCTAGAAATGTGTCAGATTATTGAATATGTCAGATAAATGAATCAAATAACAAAGAAAATGAACTTTTGCCATTGAAAACTTGTGTCATTATAATGAATATGACGGACATCTGAGTGTCGATATATATATATATATATATATATATATATATATATATATATATATATATATATATATATATATATATATATACATATATATATATGTACATTTGTGTGTTTTTGTCCAGAACCACTTCCTAGGAGTCATTACCTAATATTCCACAGTCAGAACTCTTTACTCTCCATAAGCGAACCTGTCACCGTCTAACCTATAATATATAGGCCTACATATGGAAGTACTATTGTCCATATTGTGCATGTTCTGTGGAATTTTGACATAGGCTATCTTATCTAAAAAAAAAATTAAAGGGTCTTCAGCAGGTAACTGCTCAGATATATACAGTAAAACCTCTCTCACCGAATACCTCCGTATACCGAACACTTTTTTCTGGTTCCAAGGGTGTTCGGTATAGGGAGGTTTTACTATATATATATATATGTATATATATGTATGTATGTATGTATGTATATACATATGTGTGTGTGTGTGTGTGTGTGTGTCAGATGGTGAAGCATACCAATGAGTACATTTACATTTCTGTATATTCCAGTATTCATTCTTCGCTTTAAGCTGGGCTTCATTCCCCCACATACTTTTGCCTTGGCAAGAATTGTAGGCCTCCTAGGGTTAAGGGGGGCGGTTAAGGCTGGTCTACATCTTTGTACTCCTCAGTGGGTCGCACAGATACATGTTTGGTGTCATGTATCCGCTGACGGTAGGGCATATGTGGAGGCTGAGATGGAAGTGATCTGACAAACTAACGTTACTGTTATTCAATGAAATTTAGTCCTATTTGGGATGGGGTTAGATTTTAGGTGCAACTGTTTCTGATATTGGCATTCCTTGTTAATGGATAAGAACTTGAACTGACAAAACAAAGGCATTCTCCTGCCTCCGAAGTGACCAACAGGAAATGGGTGAAAAAATAACAATATTGGCCCACATATTTTGTTAACGTTAAATATTGAGAAATGCACATGTTGCATCAGTTGCATGCCAGCCTCCAAGAAGAGACCAACAGCCGTAAAATCTGGTAAGTGGTCTGAGAAACCAACATATTTATTATTTATGTGAAATCTTGTATGCGTTGTTGTTTTGCTAAAAAGTGTAACAGTGGCATGCGTATTGATACAGTGATTTTGTACTTGCTTCTATTGATATTACTTCAGTCTTGAAATTTAAAAGTAAGTTTTGTCCTGCTATTGGTTCTAATTCTGTTTACCTCTTTGTGTATAAGCCATACATATATTTCATTTCCTTGATATCAAATCTAGAGTGGTATTGGAAAGTGTTCTGTTTTCTGTAAAACATAAAAGAATAGGAACATTGGGGATTTATTTCACACAATAAAGCCACTGTTTCTTCATGAGTAACTGATTAACCGATAGGTGTAAATACACAGAGGTTAAAGTGCTGTGGCATGCTTTTGCCAGCCTGATGTTAGGCACACAGGGGTGAGAATATATATATAATTTATGTGAGCTTTAGTGTATACATGGATAGCATAGGGGTTTACTGATATTAATCTGCCATTACCTGCATTGTTATTTGCACAATTTTTCATGTCTTAGGCAAATGAAATCATTCTCATTTAAGGGTGTAATTACAAATATGTGCAAGTGCTTCACTAGTATACAGGTAACTTAGAGTGTATACATGTATGGGTTCATTAAGCATTCAAACATAGGCTGTATTGGTCATGGTTGTAACCTGCTTGGTTTACAATGTATCTTTCACTGGTGTGAATATGTTTTAACATGTATACTGTATGTAAACTGGGGGATTTTTAACACACTGTTTTATTATGAATTAAATATACCTACTTGGTCATTAATTCTTAAGGAAAGTAGTTATGAGAAGTATATTTGTGTCTATGTTGACCTTGTGTGCCATAGGTTGGAATATGTAGTTTGTTTACTAGATGTAAACTGATGAAGCATTTGAAGCATTTGAAACTGTTACATTGTGTTACATTAACAGCTGCAGCTGATACAGTTTTATTGTAACGTCATTTCTGTTCTGATTTTTTTCTGCGACCCTCCAGAGAAAACAGGTGATGAAGGAAAGGTCACTAACCAATAAAGGTTGTAAAACATCATAAGAGTGGTGTTGTCATTACCCTGCGTTACATGTTACACACACACACACACACACACACACACACACACACACACACACACGTGCGTGTGTCTGTGTGTGTGTGTGTGTGTGTGTGTGTGTGTGTGTGTGTACTGGACGGGCAGGTAGATGGGAGAATTTTACATTATTTCTTGTCCGCTAAAGCATGAAAAATGATTACCCCCCCCCCCAAATTATCAAGTGGACACAACACCCAACTTAATCGACTTTTCTAGCATTGAAATTCACAGCCTCCAAGTTAGGCTATGTTAAAAGTGGGTAATTTCCATCCTGCAGGTACCATATGCTGAAAAATGAGAGGGCAAGTGCCAAAAGCGCATAGCATATAGCTATAGCGGGCTCTGGGGGCATGCTCCCCCATGAAAAATTGGAAATTTGTACCTTCATTTCCTGCATTTTGAATGATTTTAGGCACCATCAGAGATCTAAAGCATGCATAACTTACAAGTTATTTGTTTATAAATTATCCAGTGGACAAAACATCCAGTTTGACTTGACCAAATAAAATTGAAATTTGGGTCAGAACTGTTGGGGCATTAACAAACTTACAGGCAGCTCTCATGCAGAACAGTCCGCTTTGCAGTCAACAGCATGCAAGATGCAGTCCAGCTGCATGCATGTGCATGCAATAATTGGAAACGGAATTGTGAAGACATGCAGTCCTTGCAGATACAGGCAGTTGGATGGCCTGTGTGGAGGCCAAATTATGAGGTACATGTTATTGGGATTGATAGCAGTCCAGAATAACTCACACAGAATGGGGAATCTGCAGTCCCGCGAATAGCCTGCATAGGGCCAATGATTTTCCGGGTTTTTTGCGAAACCGAAGCGGAGTTTTGCATTTTTTTCATCCTTGAAACGGAATTTGATATTTTTTCTTATATGAACTATATATAATATATAGCAGTGAAAATGGAATTTGAAAAATTTTTGCTGATGAAACGGAATTCCTCTCTGTTGGAAATGGAAAATCATTGGCCCTACCTGCACCTGCAAAGGGGGGGGGGGGGGGGAAGAGCGCAATCCATTGAGCAGTTCAGACCCGCACGCAGTACACTTGTGGTTCACCTCATGATGAAAGATTGATAAAACATAAAATGACATGGAAAAGTAGTGTAACGTGAACTGCTTTTATATGCAGATGACTTGGCCCTTTTGGTTTTAGGAAACAGTATTGCCAAAATTGAACAAATGCTAAATGAGAATCTAACTGCACTCCACAAATGGCTGATAATGAACAAACTGTCACTACATTTGGAAAAGGCAGAGAGAGTTTTGTTTGCCTCAAAGCATAAACTGAAAAAGAATTCTAGTCTCGGTTTAGTGTGTAATGATCGATGCAAACATCGATGCGAAATCAAATGTGGAATACTTGCGTTTAGTTTTGGATCAAGGTCTACCAGGCGATGTTACTGGATCCAATGCTATCAAAAAGGTTGACAATGGCCTCAAATTTTTGTATAGAAAGGGTTTTTTATTTAAGGCCAAAGAAAAGAGGATGTTGTGTTCAACTTTGCTTCAACCATTTTTTGATCATGCATAAATATCATGGTACTGGAGTCTGAGAGCAAATTTTAAACACGCAAACAGCACAAAACAAAATGACCCGATACACTTTGTCTCTTGATTCAAGAGTTCACGTGGTTGCGGACCATTTTGCTCTGTTAAACTGGTTGGATGTCACATCAAGAGTAAAATTTTTATCTCTAAATGTAATGTTCAAAATTGAACAATCTCAAGCTCCAAAATATTTTTATGATCTTCAGCTGACTAATACTATGCATAATATAAACACAAGACACAGTGAAGGCTCGTTTGTCTTACCACAGGTCAGAAACCAAGGAAAGAACTCATTTATCTGCAATGGTGTAATGCTCTGGAGTGGACTCCCAAACAAACTAAAGAATTCACCATCCAGACAGATATTTAAGAAAGGCTGTAAAAGGGTTTTGAGGGAGTCAATGATCGCAGTAGAAAACTCAGAATATGTTTTTGAAAAGGAAGTTGTTTAATTTGAAGTTTAGTATTTTCATGAGGCCACAAGTTGGTTGCCCATAATGGGCTGTACAGACGACAGTATATAGGTGCTGCCATCTGTATAGCTTTTGGGTAACTAAAGAAACAACATTTTAGTCATGGCTAAAGCCATGGTCACTGTAAAATCTTGAGGCACATTTTCATGCAGGGAAACCTATATGTTCTTTATGGGCATTAAGCCTGAAGCAGGCATTTATTCTGAGGTTCATACTTATTCTGAAATGATTTTTATCATGAAAATCAGTCTTTTTGACAATCAACAAAAACCACATATTTATAAGCTATTTATTAACTTCACTCCTAAAATTGACATGCTTCACTCTTAAAATTGACATGTTGTACACACAACTATCTGTTTGTTTATAGGTTGTCAGCATATTAGTTAAACTCCATTGTGAAACCTTCTAGTACAGTCAACTGGTAGCACCACACAATATCCTGTGATTAATTCCTTTTGCCCTGTAACCTTAAGTTCAAACTGGTAATATAAAGACACAATAGTTTATATGTCCATGCACATGTCACTTACAGTATTGCAGCCTCATTATGACAGGTTGTTGTTGTTGTTGTTGTTGTTGTTTTTGTTTGTTTGTTTGTTTGTTTTATTTGTTTGATTTCCATGTACTCCGCCTGTGAGCAGATATCCAGTTGGTAAGATCAGTCATTTGACAGTCTTCAACCAGTCAACAGCTGCCTGAGAGTTCTTCATCATTTTAACCAAGATTTAATCTCACAGCCAAGCAAAAATATATCCCAAGAGACGCTCTATCACACTATAAACATCTTTTTACCATAATATATACATGTCTTAAGAATAGCGCAATTTTTCTGTAGTATGATGTAGAGGGTTTTTTTTCTACATTTTATTTTTTATGTACGCTCAATTTTTAATAAAAAATATATATTACATCTCACAGAAGGATTTCTTTTTCTATCCAGGTGCTGTGGACCGCTATAGAAATTAACCAAGCTACATGTAGCATGCTGGATTTCTAGCACTTCATTCATATGGATCAAGGTGTTATCGCTACTATTGTATTGTATGTTTTTACATGGATATCCCTATTTTATGTACCTGGTCTATATGATAAATAAAAATCAATCAATAAAAAATCATAATCTTTCCAAAAATTCAAAGCTATGCATGTCCATAGATATAATTTTTACCTTGCTTGCATTATAACCATAGACATGGTATAGCTGGCGACAGAATGCAAAATTATAATTATACAGTTGACTATAGTCTGTCATATACTTTGTTCTGGAAAAGAAAAAATGACTTAGTATGTATGCATACATGCATGTATACATACATACATACATACATACATACATACATGCATGCATGCATGCATGCATGCATACATGCATACATACATGTCATATTTTTTGCGTAAAATATGATTTGTTTTTTTGTTTTTTGTTTTTTGTTTTTTGTAGCTCGAGATTAAAGTTTGTGCATCTACTTTATTATTTTTTTTTTTTTTTGCATAAATTAAAATGCTGCCGGTCTGGTTTCATCATTCATTAAGTGACCTTGCCCGATCCACATATTTCACGTGTTCGCCATATGTATTTTTTATACCTGCGTAGTTCATTGTTTTATTGTTCTATTTGCCGCGCCAGGTTGCCAGGTAAACTTTTCCAGAGTTGACCAATCATAATTAAGTTACCCCATCGGCCGTGCGCACCTAGTCACCTCACCCCTTTCTTTTTTATGCACGTGTCTCCCGATCTCAGTTCACTCGCCTCACTGACCATTCCTGCCGACGGACGTGCTTCTGCTGGTCAGTCCAGAATATGTTCTTTTTGCCACACGGCATCGTGGCTTTATAATTATCGGCGAGCATTTTAACAGCATGTATTCTGGGGAGCGCTATGTAAGTACTTTTCTCCGATTTATAGCTGGTACAAATCGAATTCATGCTTTGTACTTTTTTCTTTAATTTTTTACCAAGTTTTTTTTTCTTTCCGTCATGCCACATGTAACTAGTGTATATAAACCTTTCGTTTTCTAGCTGATCCCTGCTACAGTAACCGCTATGACATTCCAGCAGTTTAAAGCGACACATAGAGCTTTGTTCCCGCCACCTTTTCTTGTAAGTTTGTTATATATTTGTCGTACATATTTATCGCAACTTTGCCTAGGCGCAGTAGACTGAAACGCCAGTTCCATATGGTTATCGTCGCTTTGCTAGTATAGATTTCGCGCGTAGGAAGTTTAATTGTTTAACGTATTAGTCATTTAACGAAGGTACTTCTTGTGGCGCAAGCAAACATTAGCTGTAGTAGCTGTTTAGTTGCGCGTCTAGACAGATATTCTTAGTTCATGTTCATTCAGTTAAGATGTAAATGTAGCTGTAGTCGTATGGCTTTATCGGTATCATTATAAGCTGCTTTATATCTGAAGCCTTGACCCTAGCTTGCGAGACCTTGACAGCTATATGTATTTTATTACTGTATTGCGCGTGTATTATCACACACGCACGCACGTGCATGGGAACGTGTCAAGATATATTCATGGATTAACGAACAGTATAGCATGAGGTCGATAATTTTGCATTACGACACGTGTCATGATATTATGTATATACATGTCTGATTTGTAGTAAGTGTCTATGCTGAACGAGAATATTATTGTAATTCATGAGTTAATGATTAAGATATTTGATATATATGTACGTACCGGAGTATTTAAATTTATATGTGTCTGATATTAATGAAAATCAGCTAAAGGTCATGGCGTAAGATTTGCACGTCTATCGTTGCATATTATAAACGTAATTCATATCTGGTTTCAGTAGTAGCATTAACGTATAAGTTAATAGCTTTGCTAAGTTGTAAACCTGATACGATACATAGGTGCATATCAGTCTATTTGACTATTTCATAATTACGACCATAAAACGTAACTTACGTATAATGCAAACAGCATAAGTTAAAAAGATTTGTAGTAAATGTTATACTATTTGTGTCAACGTCTTCTCTTATGTGATTTATAATGTGATGTATTTGTGTTGTAGCTTTAAGGAATGTAACGTCACAATGTCGTCCAATAAAGAGGGTGAAAAGAACAGCTTGGTGTCCCTACTTTTTACTGCCGGTGTACCACAATACATACATACATACATACATACATACATACATACATACATACATACATACATACATACATACATACATACATACATACATACATTTTTTAAAATGTAAATTGAATACAGGACCGGTGTATCTATATGTATGTGTATGCAGAGACTCTGTTTTTTTTGTTTGTTTTTTTTTTTTTGGTTTTTTTTTTTTTTGGTTTTGTTTTTTTGTTTTTTGTTTTTTGTTTTGTTTTGGTTTTTTTTTGTTTTTGTTTTTGGTTTTTGTTGGTCAGTATTGCAAACACATGTAAATGTGTATACGCTATGTATATATGCATGACATGATGTAGAACACATGTAGGCACATGCTTCAATGAATTTGTAACTTTAGAGTATGGTAAGCCAGTCATAGATAGAAGAGAAAAGGTCCAAAATTTTGGAAAGGAGACACCCCCATAATCAAAGTCTGGCTACGGGCCTCAGGATTCAGAACAGATCATTCAAAGATAATTGTGACACTGTAAACCAAATCTAATGACAAAGGGAAAGGTTTCTAGAAGCTGAAGTGCTCAATGCTTACGGCATTTTTTTCTATTCAGTCAAACTTACAAGATCTAAAAATATATATTGTAATTCAGAAGCAAACACAGCTATAAGACTTTGACCCCTCAAAATTTGATTATGAGATAAACAGGATAAAGGAGCAATTAGAAAGAGAAATAGAATAAAGGAAATAAAAATAGAAGAAAAGGAGCATTGATAAGAATGTAAGGTTCAATGGTGTGAGGACAGAGAGAGAGCAAACACATTATTTTTGAATTTAGATATATAAAATTGCAACAATAAGCTCATTGGACAATGCGCAAGATTAAAATCAGTTAAATATATTTGTTGTATGGTAAAGTTGCCTGCTTAACGACTTATCTTACTCCACCGAATGTAAAGACAATAGTATAACTTAGGCAACCTTTTTTTCTGTTGAAAGGAATGTTTTTTTTTATGATTTTGAATTTTTACGCGTCTGCAATGACCATTGATAACTTTCTATTTGGAGCTCAAAAAGTAGCATTTAGAAGTGGAATATTGCCAAACAAAAAATTGTTTCCTAAGTTATACTCTCGTCTTTACATAGCCGTTAATGTACCAAAGATTCATCCATCCAGTTTTGAGTGATGCTTTCTGAAAATTACCAAGTCTTGTAAAAAATTGTTTCCGAGATATTCATTACCAAAGATAATCAAGGAGATTTGCTGACTTAAGGTGACACAAACAAAGCTAGGCACTCAGAGGAGTGCTGTCTTCAACCGGCTCTCCTCGTTTGGTTTTTATTTTTAGACCTGTAAAACTATATATATTCTTGTTGCTTAGGATCTCTAAATTATATATACACCAAGAAAAATTTTTAAAATCATTTTTGGGGGCAAAAAATGGACATTTTACAAAATGGTCCGATTTGGAGATTTTTCTCGGGATTCTCGAAAAATATAGTACTTAATACCTCAAAAATTTGCAAAATGAAACTTCGTAGACATGCCCAGGACTGGTTTTTTTCATTTTGGAATATGTTTTTTTTAAAGGCTGTTTCATGCCTCCTAAACATGAGGAAGTGTTCATTTTCACCAGCATCATAATTAATAATCAATTACAATTTATCTATTGCGTTTATGGAAAAAGTGAAGGAACCAAACCTGGACATGACTACAAAGTTTCATTTTGCAAATTTTCGAGTTTTTAAGTACTATATTTTTCGAGAATCCCGAGAAAAATCTCCAAATCGGACCCTTTTGTAAAATGTCCATTTTTCGCCCAAAAAAGTGATTTTATAATTTTTTCTTGGCAGATATATAATGTGAAGATCCCAAGCAACAAGAATTTGTATAGTTTTATGTGTCTAAAAATAAAAACCAAAACAAGAGAGCGGGTTGAAGACAGCACTCCTCTAAGTGCCTAGCTTTGTTTGTGCCACCTTAAATTGCTCACAAATGACATCCGCTCAGGCCACTATGAAGGATGACTGAATGATTATCCCTAGAACTTTGTCATAATTTTGACCTGCACACTTACAAACTATATGGTGGTTCTAATCAGTCAGCTGTGAAATAATCCGGTCACCTGTTAAAACACATCATGTGAGGCTTTGATTGTGAATGGCTGCCTGAACTTCACCAATAGTGACCACATCTAACAGCCAGTTAACTGAATTAATCCATAAAGGTTGTACTGGCATATGGCCACTCTTTCATCATAAAGTTTTGCATAGAAGTAAGCATGTTGCAGTGAAACTATTCGGCATGGATAAAGATTAGCATTTCAGCATCCTTAGGGTAAAAAAAATCTCAATTTCACTGACATGAAGGTCTCCGGTAAGCCCCGGCACCTTAAACAAGTTATTGCCCTACTATTCAACTTTTTATGGAGTGGACAAATTAGAGATAAAACTAGAAAAGAAGATTTGCTTCAAAGCAAATCTGTTTGTGTGCCTTCAAAAGTTGTAAATATTAAATGCTACAACTTTTATCCTTTGGTACTTCACATTACATTAAGCTTATGGCGGGATGCAAATTTCAAAGTCCAAATGACCTTGACCTTTAACCTTTACATGTCACATGTAAAATTATGTAAATTGCGCGGTATTACAATACCCACAATTTCAACCCAACATGAACCAAATCGGATGAAAATTGACCAAGTTATGGCAAGATGAAATTGTTCTTATAAAAATGTGTAGTGTTGCAATACTTACAATTTGAGTCCAACATGATTAGAATTGGATGGAAATTGGCCAAGTTATGACTGAACGAAACTTTAAAAGGTCCAAATGACCTTGACCTTTGACCTTTAGAGGTCACATGTAAATTTTTAAAATGTGCAAGGTTACAATTGCTACAGTTTGAGCCCAACATGATCAAAATTGGATAAAAATTGAGCGAATTGTGGCTAGAAGAAAACCAGCATCGAAAGTGGCCTTTGACCTTGAAATGACCTTTGACCTTGAGATGACCTCTATCTGAGGTGAACCTTGACCTCAAAAAGGACATTTTGGCGTAAAATTGACCTTTGACCTTGACATGACCTTGACATTTGAGATGACCTTTACATTGCTATGATTAAACTCCTATAAACACTCGGAACTACATCTACTATAGTATATAAGATATTGAAGATTTAAAACTTTAATTATGCCTCATTTGCATAATTTTGAAAAACATTACCTTTCATTATAAAAAAAGGCAAGACTTCACATAGAAGTATAATTGTGCCAAATTTGGAGTTTCTACGTGTAATACTTTTCAAATGAAATGTCGGACAAATTTACCTAGAAAGAGAGAGAGAGAAAGAAAGAAAGAAAGAAAGAAAGAAAGAAAGAAAGAAAGAAAGAAAGAAAGAAAGAAAGAAGAAAGAAAGTTAGAAATGAATAAAAAAAGAATTCCTAGAAAAACAATATGCCTGTGTTGCCACACAGACATAATATAGCATGATAGGGTCATTGGTTTATATGATCAGGGTGCCTCAGAGTGGTACATGTTTCAGAATAAAGTGCAAAAACTAGGTTGGACTAAAAGTCTGCTTTGAGTTGAAGTTACTGGAAAATAAAAAAAACTTTTAGATGGGGAGATGCCAATCCATTTCGTCGATCAAATCGTGTCATTCTGATCGGACTTATTTTATCAACTGCAGAAGACTTCATCCCTTTCAGGGAAATCACGATTCGGCCCAGAGACAAGCCATGGCTAACTTCAGTAATTGGAAAGCATATTCGTCAAAGAAACCGAGCATGGAAACGCTTCAAGAGAGTATCCCGAAGCCCATGGCCCCATACCTATAACACTTACTCGAAGATTGATAGATTTTATCAACTGTACAAAAAGTGTCGTAATCGAGTTGTCAACTTAATAAGACAATCTATTCGCTCATATTAATTTCCGCAAACTATGCAGCCAACTCGACGACAAGGATATTAATCCTAAGTGGTGGTGGAGTCTCTCGAAGCCTGTTTTGGGATACAAAGTTCACGAAGACATTCCTCCACTTATCGAGGATGATAAAATTGTGTCTGGTCCAGATAATATAGGATATATCTTACTTAAAAATACAGCTGATTCAATATGTAAACCTCTCTCTCTCTCTCTCTCTCTCTCTCTCTCTCTCTCTCTCTCTCTCTCTCTCTCTCTCTCTCTCTCTCTCTCTCTCTCTCTCTCTCTCTCTCTCTCTCTCTCTCTCTCTCTCTCTCTCTCTCTCTCTCTCTCTCCCCTCTCTCTCTGTGCCTTTCCTGTTTCCCTGACTCCTGGAAGAAAGCAAATACATGTCCCGTGTTTAAGAAGGCCAACAAGCAGATTAAAAGTAACTATCCCCCTATATCCTTACTGTGTAACGTCTCCAAAGTCTTTGAATGATTGTTCTTTAATGCCCTCTATGAATACCTATTTGACAACAATCTTCTTACTTCCAAAAACTCTGGGTTCAAGGCGGACGATTCTTCAATAAGCCAACTAGTTTATATTGTTCACAATATTTATAATGGACTAGAACATTCTAAAGAAGCTCGTATGGTCTTCCTAGACATTTCTAAGGCTTTCGACAAGGTTTGGCATGCTGCTCTCCTATTTAAACTGCGTCAGCTAGGTATCTCTGTTACTATTGCTTCATGGATCGAAAGTTATCTTTCAAATCGATTTCAACGAGTGGTTATTCATGGCCAAGCGTCTTCTTGGTTGCCTATTGAAGCTGGCGTACCCCAGGGATCCATACTGGGTCCACTTCTTTTTCTGGTGTACATAAATGATCTTGTGGACGACCTCTCCTGTGATGTGAGGCTGTTCGCAGACGAAACAAGCTTGCTAGAGATTGTCCGAAATCCAACGGAATCTGCTCATCACTTAAATAGAAATCTTTCACATATACATAATTGGGGAAAACTATGGCATGTTACCTTCAATGCCCTGAATCTTTATCTGTTGTCTTCACTGCCAAAAACTATTAAAGTTCACCATCTACTTGTTTATCTTGGTCAGTCAGCTATACCTGAGGCCACCTTTCACACCCATTTAGGCATAACTCTTAGTAGCAACTTATCTTGGCATACTCACATAACCCGTATTATTAATAAAGCCATGCAGCGCATTGCTCTTCTCTGCAGGTTTAAATTCAAACTTTCCCGAAAAACTCTGGTCAGGCTTTATTTCTCTATGGTTAGACCAATTCTGGAATATAGTTGTGTCCTCTTCGATAACTGCGGTCAAGGACTGTCAGATTCTCTCGAACATATTCAGTTTGACACGGCAAAGATATGCACTGGTGCCCTGAGGCACACCTCTCATATCAAACTTTTACAAGAGCTTGGATGGTCTACCCTCGCTGACCGTCGTAAATACTTTAAATTGATCTTTTTTTTTTCTTTTTTTACATATTGACCCATGATCTTACTCCCTCCTATCTGTCCTATCTCCTGCCACCTTCAAACTTTGGTCGAACAACACGCCATTCCAGACCCATTCGGACCATCCAGAGCAGGACTCTTCATTTTGGCAGCCCTTTCTTCCCTGATACAATCAAACTTTGGAATGACATACCTGCTGATATTAGAGATTCTAACTCGCTCCAAATCTTTAAACCAAAACTCAAGACAACCTTGCTGGCGGCGGACGATGTCCCTGACTTCTTTTCCTACGGGCATCATTTTTCTAATATCTGCCTCACCCAGCTGCGGCTAGGCTTCTCTAGACTTAACTTTGACCTTTATAAAGTTAATATAATTCCAAGTCCTACTTACCCCTGTTCTTTCACGACTGAAGATGTTATTCATTTCTTTCTTTTTTTTTTGTCCTAAACATGCCTTCCCTAGAAAGAAACTCTTCGATAATACAATACCTCTCTCAGCTCAGGTCGTTCACCCTACCTTGATAATCCATATAGCTAGCGAAAGATTGATTCATATTTTCCTTTCTCGTAGAAAAGAACTACCGGATATTTTCAACATACAGATATCTGATGCAGTACAAAATTACCTAGTTGATAGTAGACGTTTCGTTTTTTAATCCTTTCCTAATCATGCAGCATTATCCTCTCTTCTTTTTTAAAGTCAATCTGACCTACTGGGTAAATTATACAAGTTAAAAGCACTCTCTATGATGCCTGTCTTATGATGTACGACTGTATGCTGACCAAAATTAAGTATATATATATTTACTGACTAAATTGCTATAATTACCACTGGTTGCTATTGTGAATAGTGAATGGAACGCACAGTATCATTATGTTCTACTGTATTATCCAAATCAGTCTTTAATGTATCTTTGACTATTGATATTTGTATATGGTCTCTTTGACTACTGTTATTTGTATATGGTGATGGTGATGGTGATATTTCCCATGTATGTAAAATCGTTTGGTAACATAGTTTGTAACTGTCCTGTACGTACTGTATATATACTGAACCCCAATGAAAAGTATCCACATGCCAATTTTGAAGTATTTTATTGTTTATACTTGAAACATTTCATACCTAGACGTGCTTAGAACTTAACAAAGCATTCACTTTTCTGGCGTAAAAATAATGTCACGCTCTACCGACATTAACGTCACTTACAGGCAAAAAATGTCATTAACTGCCCTAATTGAAAGTCACACAAATTTTTCTGTTCAATATGGGATGTGGCCACCTCGAGCATCAACACATGCTATACATCTGCGGCGCATACTGCTGACCAGGGTTTCAATTCTGTGTTGGGGAACATTATTCCATTCTTCCTGCAGAGCTTGGATCAGCTGGTTTCGGGTAGTAGGCCTAGGTGTCCTCCGTTGAATACCTTGGCCTAACTGATCCCACAAATGTTCAATAGGGCTCAGATCGGGTGAGAACGCTGGCCATTCCATGACATTGATGTTGTTCTCATTGAGAAAGTTCATTGTTAATCTTGCAGAGTGTGCACGTGCATTGTCCTGCTGAAAGATCGCCAGATCTTGATGCTGCTCCATAAATGGGACCATGTGCGGCTCCAGCACCTCATCAATGTACCGCCTAGCATTGAGGATCCCTTGAATGACCACTAGGGGTGTCCGGTAGCGGTTGCTGATGCCTGCCCACACCATGACAGAGGGTCCACCCCATCGATCTGCCTGACGGACACAGGCATCTGCATATCTCTCCCCAGTCCGGCGCCACACACGTTCTCTGCCATCTGCTCTGCTGACACAAAAACGGGACTCGTCAGTAAAAAGGACGGTATTCCACTGCTGGCGAGTCCACCTGGAGTGTGCTCTACACCACTGCAGTCGTCTTTCTCTTCTGGGTTGGGTCAGCAGGTTACCCCTGTAAGGTCTTCTGGCTGTTAGGCCACTGCTCCTCAGTCGCCTCTCCACAGTAGAACTACTGACAGGACGGTGATTCACCCCTTGAGTCTCACGGCCTGTTTGGGCTGCTGTACGGAAACGGTCTCGCAGGTGCATCAGCCGGATGTGACGGTCTTGGCCAGGTGTTGTCACTCTTTCTCGGCCAGGCCTAGGCCGATCATCTACGGATCCAGTTTCTTGTTGCCGTTCAATTAGTCGTTGGATGGTGCGCCGAGTACACCCCATTCTTTGTGCGATTTGAGTGATTGGGACTCCACCCTCTGCAAGCCCTAAAGCATGGTGTCTTTGACCTTGGCTCAGACGCGGCATGATCGCCTCAACACACCTGAGACCACTGGCTTTTTTCTTGGCTGAACATCCCTTTTTAAAGCCACTGAAAACATCAGGTCATTTTAGCCATCCAATAGGAGTGGTGGTCAGAAGCCATATTCGGTGCACAAAAGTCACATGCATTATGTAACAACCCAGCAAAAGTTAAAAAGTCCTGAATGACCCTGATGTAGGCTCCAAACCATGCATATATGCACACACAGTACTTAGTAACTTACAAAATTAATGTGTTAATTTTTTTATGTGGATACTTTTCATTGGGGTTCAGTATATAGTGTGTGTCTCTCCATGTCTGGACAACCCATTATATTAGCAGTTATATGTACTATAGGGTAATCCAGTATAAATAGATATTAAACTAAACCAATCCATAGAAATATTATGAAAGTGTAACATTATATTATTATTGACTTTGATCATGTGAAAAGGAATTTTTCAAAGAAAGTTGTAAAATAATAGTGTTGTGTCAATTATATTGAAGCAATTATCCTTAAAGATATTGTACAGGAGAATGTTCTGAACATAAACACTTGGGGCTTACGTAAGGATCAGACCTTAAATTGAGTTCTCACATTAAACAAACTGCACTCAAGGCATCGAAACAGTTAAACATCACGAAATCTATCCAGTACCGTCTTGATCGTGAAACCTTGGAAATAGTTTACAAATCATTCATACGTCCTATTATGGAATATGGCGGCGTGGCCTGGGATGGCTGCACCCAATCTGATAAAGATCTGGAAGACATTTAGCCGACTGCAGCTCGAATTGTGACAGGTGCAATGAGAACTAATTGATGAAAAAGACATTAATCATAAACAATAGTGAAGCTTGTCCAAGTCGTTCCTGGCATGCAAAATTCACAAAGATATACCCCCCCCCCCCCATCATTGACGATAACAAGATCGTATCATGCATCACAGAAAAAATGTGAATTTTTAACTCATACTTTGCCAGCCAGTATAAAACACACCCTGATGTAGATGCCCTAGCTCTGCCCGATTTCACGTTCCGAACTGAGGCACGTTTACGCAATATTGCCATTAATGAAGACACTGTTAAGAAAGTTGTATCTTTCCTGAGACTATCCTCTGCATCAGGCCCAGATAATATGGGGAATGTCCCACTTAAGAACACAGCAGATTCAATCTGTAAACCATTAACAAAAATCTTCCAACTTTCTTTTAGTCTTTCTCGTTTTTTTGATGCTTGGAAGAGATCCAACATATTGTTCAAAAGGCCAACAGACAGGTTAAAAACAATTATTGTCCTATTCCATTGCTCTATAATGTTTCAAAGGTGTTTGAATGACTGGTCTTTAATGCACTCTATGAATACTTGACACAAAATAACCTACTCACATCCAAGAATTCTGGCTTTAAGGCCGATGACTCTACCATCAATCAGCTTGTGTACATCCTTCACAATATCTACAACGACCTAGAACAGTTCAACGAAGCCAGAATGTTGTTTCTAGATGTGTTCAAGGCGTTTGATAAGGTTTGGCATCCTGGTCTCCTTTTTAAACTTCGACGACTCGGCATCTCTGATAATCTTGTAGCCTGGATTGATAATTATCTCTCAAACCGATTCCAACGAGTGATTATTCATGGCCAATCTTCATCATGGCTACCTGTTGAAGCTGGTGTTTCCCAGGGTTCCATTTTGGGCCCACTTCTCTTTCTGGTCTATGTTAATGCCCTAGTTGACAATATTACATGTGATGTCAGACTTTTTGCTGACGACACCAGTCTACTTGAAGTTGCTAATAACCCCATCGAAACTTCTAATCATCTGAACATTAATCTCTCCATTATGCATATCTAGGGAAAGTTGTGGCATGTTATCTTTAATGCTTTAAAGTTTCTTTCTGTTATATTTTCAACCAAACTTTTTAAACCACACCATCCACCCGTTCGTCTCGGAGATTCTGAAATACCTGCGACAGACTCACACACTCATCTTGGTATTACTCTCAGTTGCAATTTATCCTGGCATGCTCACATTACTCGTATTACTGTCATAGTGGCCAGGAAAATTTCTGTAGGGTTTCCTTTTCTTCATATGTTTCAATAAGAAAAAACTAGGTGGCTGGAAACTGGTGTACATTGTTAACTTTGTTACACTTTTGCTGTTTATCTTTAGCGACCATGCCAAACATTTACCAAGGTAGAGCTCACATTTAAGAACATAAAACGGTCATGAACCTCAGGTGGACCAACGATATATAGCAACTTCAAAGCCTCTGAGTGGGGTCAAAGTCATGCCAGATACATGGCCAGAGAATCCACATCCAGAATAAGTAAACCTGACAGTATTTTTGGACCACAAACTGCCTTTCTGTTGCCTCTAAAATTCTTGGCATACAGGTACGGTCTTTAAGAGGGGTTAATGGGTTCTCTTCCCTCAAGTCACAGATTAAGTATAAATTAATTGTTCATTCAAATCGGGAGTCCATGTTTGACCATGTCACACCCTTTGTTATACGTCAGTACTCATTTCTAAATTTGACTTTCTACTACATCTTCTTATATTTGCTACGACTACATTTCCGGAAGGATCTCTGGCTAAAGGAAGTGATGACATTTATCTTTGGCATACATTTACATTACCTGCAGAGCAGACCAAGTTCCATGTGACTGCACTTGGAGTAGACAAAATACGCAGCTGGGGTCTGCTGTGGAGGCAAACATTTACAAAACTTTTCCAAATTGGTCGAAACAACCCATTAACTTGGAAATGATTGTTGGTGTTTGACTGGATATATTGGTGGAAAAAAAGGCAGATAGAGAGTTCTGGAATTACGACCAAGCCAGACGAACCATCTTCCTGCCTTGCCCACTTTGACTTGTACTTGGGCAATAAAGTGGTGAACCAAAAGCATGGACTTCAATTGTCACATCTCCCATAGGACAAATCCCTTGTGACATTACCACCAAAGCGAGCCAGCAAATTGCCCTTCTGCGCAGATTCAAATATAAACTTTCCCGCAAAGCTCTGATTAAACTCTATTTAACTATGATTCGACCAATTCTTGAATATGGTTGTGTGCTCTTTGACAACTGTGGTCACAGACTTTCTGATCTTATTGAATCTATACAGTTTGAAGCTGCAAAATAAACCGCACTTATGCAATAAGACACACATCACATGCCAATCTCTTACATGAACTTGGTTGGACAACACTCGCCAGCAGAAGCAAGTACTTGAAGTTACTTATTCTTTATAAAATGTATCACAACTTAACACCCTCCTATCTCTCTCTACTAATTCCTCCAACTATTAATGCTCGAAACCTCCGCCACACTAGTTCCATGCGTCCCATTAAATGCAAAACTCATCTCTGAGACAAATCCTTCCTGTCTGACACTATTAAGCTGTGGAACAATCTTCCCTCCGATGTAAGAGACTCAATTTCCCTCCAAATATTCAAATCAAAACTGAAAGCAACTCTACAAGCAGTGGATCATGCTCCTGTTTACTATACCCAAGGACACAGATTTGCAAACATTTTTCATACCCAGCTGCGTCTTGGATTCTCGAGAGTTCTCTTTGATCTCTTTAAAGTCAACATCATCCCACAATCTACATGTTCTTGTTCTTTCCCCACTGAAGATCTGCAACATTTTCTGTTCGTTTGTTTAAAATATTCAACTTTTAGAATTAAACTTCTCAATTCCAGCATCCCTATTATTGCTCCCGGCGTCTACCCGAATCTGATTATACACACAGCGAGTGATAGACTAGCTCTTATTCTTCTCTTCAGTAGCGACGAATTGTGTATTCATCCAAATTTGTGATGCTTCCCACAGATACATCGTAGATACCAGACGCTTCATATTTTAGTTCTGTTATGCATAAGCAGTAATTTTCAATTGAGTTAGTCGCTGATTTACATAAACTTATTTCTTTAAGTGTCCTTTATGAAATTTTCTACCGCCAGTCCGTATTATTGTGAAATGAGACTTATATGCGAACTTTCTACCTGTAGTGAACTATTTTGCTTTGTTTGCATTTTGTGACTTTAACTATTCCGATTTTTGTATGCAGGGTACAAATCTGAAACATGTGTACAGCTTCTCAGTTAATTGGGTAACTTTGTTCTTGTTTTGTCCTGTGTGTTTTGTAATATACATTTTGTGTGTCACTCCATGTTCTGGAGAACCCGCCGATTAGTGACATCTGGATGTACCATAGGTGTTGTCGAATCTGCAAGCTGCCCGTGCGGCGCCACCACCGACAGCGTTTGGCACTATTTTCTAACCTGTTCAAGATGCGTCATTGGCCGCGATATCCTTCACACTTCCATCAGTTCGGTAGCACCGTTTTCTATTCGCACTGTATGTATGGTCATGATAAATATTCCTTACAGGAAAACATCCGTATCTTTTTATCAGTTCAAGATTATATCGAAAAAACTAAACGCTTTCAAGGTGAAACGATGACTTAGTGCACTGTCTATGGTTATCGCATCATGGCCACTCTCTCTGTACTCTGTTTGGCGGTGTCTCCGTTAATTTGGAATGTACATGTCGTATGTTCTGTGCTCTCATCTTTTCTTTGCAAATAGGATTTGTTCAGGGCTCTGCCCTCCCTCCTAATTGCTTCCTCCGGAATAAAATATGTTTAAACCAAAGATATTGTATAGCAACACTTGTGGTGTAATTCATGGATCTGAATTTAAAGTAGATCAGTACACTCAGGAAACTGGTGGCAAGAAGTTGTTGATGTGGTTCTTGATCTCATTAAGGTAAAGGTCAAGTCCTATTTGAAATGTTTGGTATCAAATCCCCAACTGTGAGATCAAACTGTTTCAAATATCATAGTTTAATAGCAGCAATAACATGAAGCTGGAAGAACAAAATGTTTGATGGTTGGACAGCAAATTTTGCTAGATATGCATACTTTTAGACAAAGTGGTGAAAGCTGAAAAGGCTTAAAGATTTTTGTGTTCTATATTGAATAGGGTTTTTTGTCGCTCCAGAAAATACTTTTTTAAGTGGAATGAAATCTGGGCCACTGTAATAGAAAATTAATATAGGGACTGCTTTTCTACTCAAAGATATATTGGACCTATCTGAGCCAAGTTGAGAGATTTTTCAGTACAGATGTACAGATGATAATAATATCCATGTATTCACCAACTCAAGCTTATTCAAATGTGGTCTAAAAAAGAGTGTAGTGTGCTGAATTCACAGTGTGCAACAGAAAGCATTTGCTTCATTGACCCTGTCTGTGACGACCTAAATGGATCAGGTAGAAGGTCTTCAATATATTCATCTATTGTCTCTGTACATAATAGTTTTGAAGATAGCATACATTCAAAATTTCAAAATGTAGGTATTATTTATGAGATCAAGACATATGCCTGACAAATTGCTATGGGAGTAAAAATGAGAGAACAAAAAAAATATGAAGCCCTATATATATATATATATATATATATATATATATATATATATATATATATATGACAAGAAGAATGTTTCAACGTACTGTCACCTATTTGGGACCTAGTCAGAAAGCTGAAATGGCGCTTGTAGGTGCTGCCCTCTAATGGGTAATCATGGAACAACCACTCCGTACAGCTTGCTTGAGTGGCAGGTGGTCTGATGCAGTAATTTTTGAAAAAATACTTATAAAGAGACAGGCTTATTAGAGGTGTTTCAAAAGGCACCAATGCACTTGTCTGTTTGAAACACAGCAAATATGTATATTTCACAGCAGCTGAAGCTAATTTTATACAGAGTTTGATCGTGTTCACTTGTACAACACAAAATGCACGCTTTCTATTTACAATATGTATTATGTGTTTAAGGTTATCTATGTTATTCACCAATATTACATGTCACACATTTATAGAAACAAAATGTGCATGGATCTCTAAAATTGTAAGTATGTGGACCTGTACAGTAATTTTATCTAAAAGAGGTATGCAAATACGTAACAAGAAATTGTTTGAAAGGTATTTTTAGGTTTTGCTTTACAAAAAATGAAAGACTGCAGTAAATGGACAGTACAACCGAGCATGCCACCTTTTTCAGTTTCTATGTCAACGATGTATGTATGTATGTATGTATGTATGTATGTATGTATGTATGTGTCTGTGTATGTATGTATGTATGTATGCATGTATGCATGCATGTATGTATGTATGTATGTATGTATGTATGTATGTATGTATGTATGTATGTGTGTATGTATGTATGTATGTATGTATGTGTGTGTTTGTATGTATGTATGTACGTGTGTACGTATTATGTGTGTGTGTGTGTGTGTGTGTGTGTGTGTGTGTGTGTATATGTATGGGAGACACACCAGTCAGACATGGGATGCAGACCTAATTTAAGTGCATCTGTGCGTAGCTCTGTGTGGCAACATATGTCTTAAACCTGAGAAGTAGTCCCCCCCCCCCCCGTTTCAATACATTTTATTTTTTTTGGGGGGGGGTGCTTCAGCATGAAAAAAATGTCAATAAAATCTGATGGTGTCCTTTTTTGGCGAGGGTGTCTTTAAAGAGCCTTGCACATGCACTGAGGTGCTCTGGCCCTAGTGACTGGGGGACCTCGTCCTAGCTACTGGCACAGTGGAGGCAGCTTGCAGTGCTGTCCATGAACGCATTCTTTATAGTCCCATTTCAGGTACAACTACCTGGTTGGTTTATTCAGCATTTTGCTCCTAGTCTCAGTGCCTCCACTGTCCCAGTAGCCAGGGCAAGGCCCTTCAGCTATGTGGCTGTAAGGTAAGAAATTAAAAAAAATCATAAAAAATATTCGCCTGTGTGCAATATTTTCAGCAGAAAGTCATCCCACCAATGCTTTTTAAGTACTGTATTTGTTTTCCCATTTAGCGCATCTTTAAAATGCCCTGCATTGGAACTAACTAACCCATGCCGTCAACCACAAACACAAGAGCCTGTTGCCTTATCAACTGCCTACTAATTTTTGAATCCTCAAAATAAATATTTCAGTGTAAAGTATGTCTCGCAAGCCATTGCAATCCCCATCGTTTTACATAGTAATCAATAGGAATGTATGAATTAACAATCAGGTACCCAAATTGGAGTTTTTCTAAAAAACAAAAAAACAAAAATAGGCATAAGGAGCAGAACTACTTTTTTTTTACTCTTCCACAAACTACAGTTCCACCAAGTTTCACCATAAAGTTATATGCTTAATTGTGGACAATGGAATGAAAATAACAAAACACCCACACATTCATGCAACACTACCTGTTAAACAAATTAAGGTCCAGGTGTCCCCAGGAGTGTCTCCATGCAATTCTGAAGCAATTGGTCAAAAAGTTTGGAGAAGGTTTTTTATGGATATTGTCAAAAATGAGCCCCCAGCCCCCCCCCCCCCAAAATAAATAAACAAAATCCAAAAATTATTCTAGTGTAACCATTTGAACAAGTTCAGTAGAGATCCACCAAAAGTACATTCATGTCAAGTTTGAAGTGGGCCTGGCTGATGATTTTGGAGTAGAAGTAAAAATGTGAATTACTATTGCAATCCCCTTTGACTAACATTTTGATGAATAGGAATGGCTTGATTAATGGATAAGTACGCAAATTGAAAATTCATTACAAAATAAGGGATCCATATCAATACAACCTGTTGATCAATTATGTTTGATTATTCTCCACAGCATTTTTCCACAAGTTCCAGCATGACGTCATTGACGATTTTGGAAAAGTCAACAGCAGCAAAAACATACAAAAATTCATTTTAAGCAATAGAAAATGGTTGCAACTCCACCTGTTGAACAAATTAAAGTCTAGAGGCCCCAGAAGTGGTAGCCTCTTGCTTTACGAAGAAGTTGGCTGAGAAACTTTGGCTAAATGTCGTGAGAAAGCAAAGCCGGTTCAAATGAATAAGACTGTCCATAAGTTAGTTCCTGATTACTTTTACAATGTCTTCCATTTTATTCCTGGTGTAGATATGCATTTGCATTATAACACCTGCCAAATGTATGATATTCCTCATTTTCGAGTCCGAAGGGACTTGTAAAATAGACTTTTTTCTTTCTACAATCAGGTTGTGGAATTCACTTCCTCTTGTTACATGCAATGCTTCATCCCTAACTGCCTTCAAAATTAAAATTAATCCTGATATCCCTTGCCTCCGAAGCAGACTCAAGCTATCCCACGCCCAGTTATACATAATAATTCTTTATTACAGTGGGGGCAGGAAATTATCTGTATTTCGTAGTAGACTAAGAATGGGCAGCATCCAGCTAAATAAACACCTATATAAAATAGGTGTGATTGAGTTTCCTTTTTGTAACTATGGTGCAGCGATCGAAGATAGACGTCACTACTTTTTCGCATGTCTGCAATAGAGAACATTTTGAAATATTTTACAGTCTCTTATTATAACTGTTGCTCCATTTACCTTACAAACCATTTCATATGGATGGAGAGATTGTGACTACTGTAAAGGGTGAAATATTTCTTTCTGTCCAGCAATATATCCTTAAGTGAAATTGACCCATTGTAATTTAGTTTTTTTTCGTATATCTATAGCCCACTGTCCGTCTTGTCTATGTCGTTTTGTCCTTACATTCTCCTTAAAAAAACACACTATTAGGGATTATGCCTCATTCCTTTTGTCTCAGCAGTGGCATGCCCCCTTTTTGAGGACATTGCAATGTGTTGTCTTCTTCTCTTGTATCCTTTGCGAGAAGGATTTGTGTAGGGCATTTCCCCTTTCCTAATTGCTAACAAACATGCTTAAAACAAACCCCGCCAGCTGAAAGCCATAAATTAGAGTTCAGTGACTCCTGGAAATACATCAGATGTACTACACCTTATATGTCATTGCTGTGTGAACTGTCAGTATCCAGTCAAAATGGTACAAGTGATGCATAAATATATTAAAGATGCCACTTACTTCAATACTTTTAAAATTAATTATCAATTTTTGTTTGGCCTCGGACTGGAGCGCGCCTGTGACAGGGAGCCATTATTGCAACTAATTCATCCTCTGTGTCAATCTGTGAGCATGATGCTTCGAAGATAATAATTCATATTTCTGTATTTAAGATGTAGATATACATTAAACTACAACATTACAAAGTCCTTGTTAAATATTCTGCTGTCAAGATTTGTTTTCTCCCGCCCCCCCCCCCATTAATCCGTGCATAATACCTGAATTCAGCTAGGTGTACATTGTGAAGGGGGGAATAGTTTTCTCTCTGAACACTGGGAACTCCCTTGCAACATCATATATGTTACTAAATATTGTAGTAATAGTATTCAACAAGCTTTGATTTTTTAATTTTTACTCCCTGTCTCACTACACACACTCACACGATTTGGCCAACTTGTTAGCAATCTCCCACAAAATGTTGCCCGAATTATTTTTCGAAATTCATTTATGACTGATTGCACAATTTTGTGCTCCAAAGATCTGATTAAGCATAACATTAATTGTGGTCTCTGTCATCAATTAGCCACAAACAGATAACACAATGTCATCCATTGAGGCATCTTCAGCTGAGTCGCATAACCTCTGCTTTCAGCTACCCTGACCTAGACAAAGTAGCAGGTCACGCAGGACTAATGCGTTTACACACTGCCGGAACACAATAGTAGCAGGTCTGTGGGGGATCTTATCTATATCCATAGTATGCCTTTGTGATGAGACACTTATAAGTGTTTACTCTGTGTTAGATGAAAAGGACACAGTTTTTAGACTCACGAAGGAAAGTTTTAATTTGCATGCTGACAGGAGGACAGCGGCTCTCAACATTCTTGGTCTCATAATTTTGTAACTCTAGTGATTAACATTCTTATCATAATTGCGTTATAAATATTCCCAGTTAAAAGTTTCCAAGCGCTGTGTAAAAAAAGTTTAAGTGTAGTTTTAATATGTTTTTCTTCTCTTATAAGTATTATTATTATCATCATCATCATCATCATCATCATCATCATCATCATCATCATCATCATCATCATCATCATCATCATCATCATCATCATCATCATCATCATCATTATTATTATTATTATTATTATTATTATTATTATTATTATTATTATTATTATTATTATTGCAAAATTAAACATATCATGAGTCATCATGATCTTAAATTTAGATTAGAAACGGTTAATTCTCATGCTGTTGAAACATTTTCCCGTTTTCTGTGCATTAAATGGTTATGAGTTTATCCACTGAAATAGTTTCAAAAGTAGCTTTATTAAAACAAAAAACAAAAAACAAAAAAACCAGAAAGTTCCTTCCAAATCACCAGAAGCAACTAGAACTTCAATAAATTATTTTCTTCATAAATCTAGCCGATGGGGCTGCCAACTGGCTCACATTCATGTAAGATCTGGGCTACTTACAGGACTCTTAAAATGTTATTTTAACCCTTACGCCCTTTAATTAAGACCCAGTCAATAGCTTTCTTTTGCTCGTCAACCTCAAGGAAATCTGTTGACGTAGGGCATGTTATTTGATTGGACTCACTACAATTTTCATTCAAATTGTGTTTCATTAACCTTTAAATTTAATAAAGCTATCATTCAAGCAGACACCATTTTACCTCCAGCTGGTTTTAGCCAGGTTAAGTGGGAAAGGACGAAACTGATTTTATGCACAGGAAGCACACTACAGTCTACCTCATGGTCACACAATCAAATTTTTCTTGCATCACAGAAGGGAGACATTAATCATGTCCACCGCTGCATTTATTATCATCTGGTATTTTTCCAAAGCATGTTTTAAAACAACACTCTTACAAATTACAATGTCGCTATTTCTAATATTTCTGAAGGCATGTATTTATAAATGCACTTTTTTATAAAATAAAATATGTACCAGGCTCAACCATTCTTTGTATCAGTCCCATTTTCTGAAGATCATGTAAGTTAAGAATGGAATTTTCTCAGCACAGCTTTGGATTCCAGATTTGTGGATCACATGTTCAACAAGATGATGGGGGGGGGGGGAGTAATTTAAAGCAAAAAAAAAAAAAAAAAACCAGTGTAAAGCGATGACGTATTTGGCACTGATTTCTTTGTTGTGGTTGACCTTTGGCATAACAATCATTTCCAACACCTTTTTTGTGAAATTGAATTATGGATATGTAATATATGCAGAGCCGGACAGACATAATCATTCTACTTCATGTGATCAACATAAGTGACCAGAAATGAAAGCTAATTCAATCCAGTGAGCACTTTTCAGATTTAATACCAATTTGATTTCCCTTGGTGTTCAATTAAGAATGTTCATCAGAGTTTCCATTAAGTGGTCACACCAAGGCTGACCCTTCTATAAATACCCAGAATGCAATGTGTCACTTGTTGTCACATCATGTGGACACCAACATGACAGGAACAGAAGGAATTAACTTGATGAATGAAGACTTTATCATCTGTGACCGAATATAGTCCACTGTCTGGCCATGTGGTCATGTCAAAGGGGAATTAATTGTTATAGATTACATGGGCATAATTTATCTTGACACAAGTGCAGCCATCTGCATAATCAGGGATAAATACATCTTAATTGAAATACGGAACAAATGACTTGCTGTCCAACCTGTTTCCTAACCCAACAGCGCACTGGTGCTGTAGTGTTTCATTATGCTGTCGTGGGATTCTGGTCCAACAACATGTGCTATTCGCCAGTCTCCATAGCAGTTGGAATGGGGGTCAATCCTTTTTTTCCATCATCATCATACATACATACATGTATATGTATATGTATATATGTATATGTATATATGTATATGTATATATGTATATATGTATGTATGTATATATATATGTATATATATATATATATATATATATATATATATATATATATATATATATATATATATATATATATATATATATGTATACATATGCAGTGAAAACGCATTATAACCAGGAAAGATGATTCGCTGCACAGCAAATCAGTGTGTGTGTGTTCAAAGTTTATTGGTATGGTTATGTACAACTAGTCCATAACATAGGAGTAGAAGTTGGAATGGCATCTCAATCTATTATAGCTTTGAAGTTATTCAAGATTTAAAATTTCTAATGGTGCTACTTAGTATGATTGAAATTGCTGCAACTTGGGTTTTGATTTATTGGGTGCGCAACAGTCAACAACGCCCTAGTAAAAGTTGGAATGACATACGTATTATATTGTTGAAGATATTCAAGATTGAAAATTTCGAATACTTCTAATTAGCATAATTTCAGATGCTACAACTTTTGTTTTAGATTCATTACATACACAACGGTCAATAACCCCTAATAAAGTTGAAATGACATCTCTATCTATTATAGTTTTAAATATATTCAAGATTTAAAGTTTCTAATCCTGCTAATCAGCATAATTTAAATGGCTACAACTTTTGTTTCAGATTCATTACATGCACAACGGTTAATAACCGTTTAGTGGAAGTTGAAATGACATCTCTATCTACAACAGTTTCGAAAATATTCAAGATTTAAAGTTTCAAATGCTGCTAATTAGCATAATTTAAATTGATACAACTTTTGTTTTAAATTCATTAGACGTGCAATGGTCAATAACCCACTAGTAGAAGTCGGAATGGCATCTCTATCTATTATAATTTTGAAGATATTCAAGATTTAAAATTTCAAAAGCCCCAAATTTGTATGATTTTAAACATTCTCATGTCTCTGCATAAAAAGGCCAAACTCCTTGTATGGACGTACAGCCATGCCAAGTTTGGAGTTGCTATGTATAATAATGTCAGAAAAAAGTGTCTGACAAATTCACTGATAAAGAAGAAAGAAGAAAACTTACAGCAAATCTGTCTGGGTGCCTTCAAATTCAGACAGTTTGAAATGCTACACTTTGCCATTGTTCAACATAATCTAAATTTTGTGTATTAGCCTCATTTTTACAAAGTTAAATGCTACAACTTTGGTTCTTGGTTCATTGGATGTGGCCATGTCACAAACCTATAAAATGCACTTTGAATGAAACTAGTATCTATAATAGTTTTGAAGCTTTTCAACATTTTAATTTTGTGAGGTTGCCTAATTTGCATAGATTAAAAGCCTGCAACTTTGGTTTATAGTTCATTAGATGGGGCTTTACCACAAACCCATAATTTTTAGTAGCAAGGGCACCTCTATCAATAAAAGTGTTGAAGCTATTTAAGATTTACATTTAGCATGTTCACCTAATTTGCATAAATTAAAATCCTACAACTTTGGTTCATGGTTCATTGGATGCAGCTTTCCCACAAACCTATAAATTGAAGTTGGAATGGCATCTCTATGTATAATAGTTTCGTGATATTCAACTTTGAAATTTTTCAAAGTCCCTTATTAGCATAACTTGAAATACTACAACTTATACTGTCCATTATATTGGCAGGTGTCACAAACCTACATAAATTGAAATATTGAATATCTGCAACAGTTTGGAAGATATGGAACTTTCAATATTTTAATTGCCCCTAATTTGCATACTTTTAAATATCATTACTATTTCAAATAAGATGCACAATTTCACTTGTTAGGTCAGTCACCATAGCAAGTTTGGTGGTTTTTGAAACAATAGTGCTTGAGGAAATCTCCAGACCAATTAGGTCATGAAGAAGTAAAGACAAGACAGAAAAAGAAAGAAACAAAGAAAGAGAGAGAGAGAGAGAGAGAGAGAGAGAGAGAGAGAGAGAGAGAGAGAGAAATTCACAATTCCAGTGTTTACTTATACAGTGAAACCTCTCTACATTGGGCACCCTTGGGACCAGCGAAAAGTGCCCACTCCTGAGAGGGTCAGCCCTTCTGGGCAGTATGGTTGAGTATGAGTGCATGAACATGTACATTATTCATACCTGCATATATACATGTACAGCATATACATATTATAATTCAAGGGGATGTGTATACATGTAATACAAAACTGTCTTTCTTCCTTTATTTCATAAACAAATTTTAACAGAAGCTGTCAAGAAACTACATGAACATGTATCTGTGAACCGAGACAAACACTATATTGCTCAGTATTGTCTATGAAGAACAGGCTTCATCTCACTGGTTACAAGAAAACAAAAATATGAAAGTGTCCACTGAGATGATACAAATCCACACACTACTTCAAAATTCACGAAGTTGTGAAAACAGTCACTGAAGACTGGAAGACAATACTTTGATGGGTCTGGGCAACTCTGCTCTGCATGTAGTCTGTTTTTAACAAAGGGTATACTCAGGCTTGTTCTGCCTAGAAGTCCAGAACCTTTGTTCCCTTGGGACTGATAAGCTCAGCAGACCGACATTGCCTCAGGCAAAAACAGACCAGCTAGGATACCAGTCTCGGTCATGGTGCACTGACAGCCCTATGCAGCACTAGTGGGAACTATAGACTACTTGGTACATATGGCAGCATGGAGCAGATGTGTTCTTGCATGAACAGAAAGAGATTCTCTATATTTTATTGAGAGCCTTATTACACAGTTGTTAGGGTCCCCCCCCTCCCCATTTGCTACAAGACCCAAACCTTGCACACCATACACCGAGCATGCATGGATAAAAGGCTGCATATGAGGCAGGTTCAAGCTAATTAACTATGACTGCAAAATGGTTGCCTAGCACCATGGAGGTCAAGCAATAGGTCAGCAAGCAGTTGAAGGCCTACATGTGTGGATTGTGGAGAAATTCGGTGAATTTAGCACACATGAAAATTCCCCAGCATACTATTGGATTTGACAGTAGTCTCAAACCTATATGTGTAAGTTAGAACTTTGTGTTTATCTATAATATTTTTTAATATATAGAACTTTTAAAATTTTAATTGCCCCTCATTTGCATAATTTTAATCATCATGACTATTCCAAACCGGGTGCAAAATTTCATTGGTAGGTCAGTCACCATGGGAAGTTTGGTAGTTTTGGAAATAATAGTGTCTGAGAAAAACTCCGGACAAATCTGGGTGCCATGGAAAGAAAGAAACCAGAAAAGAAGATTTGCTACATATGCAGCAAATCTGTCTGGGTGCCTTCAAAATGAGAACAGTTTGATATGCTACACTTTGCCATTGTTCAACATAATCTAAATTTCGTGTGTTAGCCTAATTTTTATAAAGTAAAAGGATACAACTTTGGGTCTTGGTTCATTGGATGTGGCCATGTCACAAACTTGTAAAAGGAAGTTTGAATGAAACTAGTATCTATAATAGTTTTGAAGCTATTCAACTTTTTAATTTTATGTATTTGCCTAATTTGCATAAATTGTAAGCCTATAACTTTGATTTATGGTTCACTGGACGGGGCTTTGCCACAAACCCATAAATTGAAGTAGAAATGGCACTTGTATCTATAATAGTTTTGAAGCTATTCAAGATTTAAATTTTGCATATTAACCTAATTTGCATAAATTAAAATCCTACAACTGAGGTTCATGTTTTATTGGATGCGGCTTTGCCACAAACCTATAAATTGAAGTTGGAATGGCATCTCCATGTATAATAGTTTTGGAAATATTCAACTTTTACATTTTTCAAGGCCCCTAAATAGAAATTCTACAACTTTCAGATGCTGTCCATTATGTTGGCAGGTGTCACAAACCCACATATGCACATTCAAATTTTGTTTCTATCTGCAACACTTTGGAAGATAAGGAGCATTTAAATTTTTCCTTGTCCCTAATTTGCATAACTTTAAACATCATGACCAAACCAGGTGCACAATTTCACAGGTAGGTCAGTCAACATGGCACGTTGGGTGGTTTTCGGGTAATAGTGTCCGAGAAAAACTCCGGAAAAATTTGATCGTAAAGAAGAAAGAAGGTAAGAAAATAGAATCCTTGGCAAAACAAAATGTCTGGGTGCCAACCCAGACATAATCAAGAGCGCGAGGAAAAACAATATGTCTATGTTGGCACCCAGATATAATGAAAGAAAGAAAGAAAAAAAGAAAGAAAGAAAGAAAAAAAGAAAAGGAAGAAAGAAAAAAGAATTTTAGAAAAAACAGAAAAGTGCGTGTTGACACACACACATGACACCATCTGTTCCCTTAGAATTGTGTCAGATGACTGAATATGTCACATAAATGAATCAAACAACAAACTTTTGCCATTTGAGACGTGTCATTGTAATGAATGTGTCCAAGTGTCGTTATAATGAGGCTTCATTGTCCATATATTCAGCTGTACAAGTTTGAAATTGACAGAATAATGGGGCAAACATGACAATTTACATTGCTGTGGAATCGTATGTTTGTAATTTTTGTATGGACTCAATGCATATTCAAATGTGCAACAGACTGGCAATAAATTAACTGTAAAGGCACCAGGAACGTATGTAACAATACAAAAAAGCGACTCTTTTGTAATGTAGAATATCAGCACACAAATTATCTGTTGATAAAGTCAATTTAACCCTTTCCCCCTTATATTAAGACTGAGTGAACAGCTTTCCTCGGCATGGGTTGGGCACTAAGTGCCCAACCCATGCCGAGGAAAGCTGTTGACATGGGTCATGTTCTCTTGACAGGTCTCATCTTAAATTTTCAGTCAAATTGTTTTTCATTGCTGTTGAAATCAGTTGAAAACGCTGAAGCAGACGACATTTGACCACCAGCCGGTTTTAGCCGGTTTAAGGGGGAAAGGGTTAAAGGCCTCAATCATTCGGGAGCATTATGTTCAAAATATGATCTAAGCAAAGAGGGCGATTTTTTCCATACGTATTGGAATAGAATTGTTTTGTGAAGTAGAATAATGGTGATATCTTCCAGGTGAACCCATAAGTCCAAGAGTTACCAAAATGTATTTTTTGCGTTTTTCCCAGTTCTAAAGATCTTGACTTGTTAAATCCAGTTGTCCACCAACTAACACTCAGAATGGTTGTATGTAACCATTGTAAGTTTGAGTTTGGCTCGTTTATTGTTCCTTTTTTTATGATCTAAGAATTTCACTGTCTTTATTTTGGCAAAAATATTTTCACAGCCAATTTCTGTTTGTGTGTGAGGGTGCTTTAACAAATTGATTGAATACCCTTTTTATGAGCCCCTGGAAGCCCAGGAATAGTCTCATTCAGTTGTGTCTGTGAATAATTATATAGATGTACATATTGATTTAAGCAACAATAAATAAATAAATTAATTAATTAATTAATTAATTAATTAATTAATTAATTAATTAATTAATTAATATATTCATTCATTCATTAACAGTACAGTGGTCCTCCTCTCAAACAGCCAACCCAAATGCAGTCCATTAGTAGACTCCTTGGACAGGTGGGCCTCTCTGGAAGGGGAAACATAATGAAAATTCACTGTCTGCATGAGTGATAGGCCTCATAGGAGGGGGATCACGGTAGTAAATTGATACTGAAACAATGTCCTTATTCTGCAACAGTTTAAAATGACATGGTGCACCTTGCAACACTTATTACAAAGTGTAACTTTGATACGACCCTCTATACATACACATATGTGTGTTCTACAGATTTCATTTGCTGCTATATAAGCAAACTTTTTCTGCAAGAAATATCTGTAAAAGTTCAGAGATTCTTTGGAAGTGTTTGTCAATTTAATCTAAGTCATTTTTCATTAACTTTATCATAATTTAAGCAAAAGGTAAAAATATAGCTTCAAGGATTGGCCACCATATTTGATGAGAAGTGAAGGAGCACCTCGACGGCTGGAAACTGCTAAAATTTTCACAGTTTACAAATAATCTCCTGAAATAGTTATTTTTCTGTTTGAATATGAATCAGTTGTAAAACCTTAGCAGAGTATTAAAAATCTGAGATAACGTTTGGTATGAGCTTTCATGGGACATCATGAACTTAGTTTTATCCGATTTTTGTTTAATTTTATTTGCATTTGTATACAAAATGTTAATGTTAAATTAATCGACACGGTTGAAATGTGACAATCAATAAAAATGGGGCACTCTCACGGTTTTAGGCATGTGTGGCATTCTCTGTTTTTAATGTTTTTTTGTTTTTGTTTTGTTTTCTTTTATTTTGTTTGTTTGTTTGTTTGTATTTGTTTTTTTGTTTTGTTTTTTGTTTTTTTGTTTTTGTTTTTTTTTTCTTTTTTGTTTTTGTTTTTTTTTTGTTTGTTTTTTTTTTTGTTTTTTGTCTTTTTTGGGGGGCGGGGCGGGGTCATGATTATTTATCCAAAAAGAGAGAAAAATGGCTGCTGGTTGGGCTAATTTGGTTTATTAAGATGACTCACACCTACACTTGGGTGAAATTAATTCAGTTGATCTGGTTATGCGAACTTGGCTATTACCTGGCGTAAAAATAATCTTTTTGGTTTATGTAGCTTTGCTGTTTCCAGCTAGACAGTCATAGATCTTCCTGGTGGAGTGGAACTGGGTTCTGAGTCAACACTGCCAGTCAATTTCATGGATCATTTGAAAACAGGAGGCCTGTCTATTTGATGAGCCCCAGTTTGAGACAGAACAGCTTTGCCGACAAACATTCCACCAAAATGTATCCCGAATTCCAATTACAGGTGGACTATGTCTTTCCACAGTCTCAAGTTTCCCTTTACATGGCGTGGGAAAACTTCTGAAATTCTAACACTGACATATGTAAGATGAGGAAACACTTTCTTCAGTGACACTTTATTAAATCTTAAAATTTTGTTTTAAACACTCATGATATTATATAATGGGACCCTAGCAGCCTTGGTACAACTGGAGTGTTCTGTAAATTTGTATCTGTTTGCATGGTTTTACAAAAATATACATTGCTACACGATGTTCTGAAGAATAGATTGGCACAAAAGTCAACAGCATTCAAGTGCATTAAAAAGTGGAGTAGAACATTGAAGTGACATCACTTTACATTTTGTATGTCGGATAATAACAACCTGTGGGAAAAGTGGGCAAGAGAACTATGTCCCCATGTCTAAAAGAGTGTGAACCATACACGTATCTCACAATTTGTTATTAATTCTTATAGTTTTGTAAATATGAGACTTTAAAGTTACAATTTCAAAATTTTCAAAGAAATCTATAGTGTTTGGAACATAACAAAAACAATCACTACCACCTGCCCGCTGGTTGATACTGAGAATCAATAAAAACTTTGTGGCTGTCATATCTTTAAACTTGGTATGTGTGCAGGTTAATTTTTGCAAGGTTGCCTTGGTCGTTGCACCAATTCATAGATGGAGAGCGGCGTGAGACATTTCCAATAATGTATACTTGTATTGAGCCGAAAGAAAAGGACAAGAAGTTCCCATACTTTGAATTTGTACCCAGGAAACAAAAGACAAACTTAACTGAAGTTATTGAATAACCTCCATATTGGATTTAAGTATAACAACAGATTTATTAGTTTGTTGCTAAATTACATATATTTATATTTTTTACACATTATTTTGTATTCTAACTTCTATAAATAGAATAAGGGGAATTTACAAGCTTTGCACAACATGAAAAATAAATGTTTTTCAAGATTAAGCGAGGAGTTGCAAAGTAAAAACATTATGAATGGCATGTAATCCATCCTTGCCGCTGAGACTTAAGGTATAATTTTCCAGATAGCATTTTCGTCAATAGTGAAAGAGAGAGAGAGAGAGAGAGAGAGAGAGAGAGAGAGAGATTATTAACAAGTATAGGTAAGACTCCTCCTGTCAGAGGAAGATTTCCTCCTTGTTGTTGAGTCCCGGGGGGGGGGGGAGACAAACAAACAAATATACATACTCAGATATGTACTGCCTGAACAGAAAACTTAAAAACCCGATGAAAATTTGCAGCTTGTGTAAAATCAGGCAGGGACTCCTCCCCGTCTTCTTCCCTTGGATAATTAAGATAGCAGTTAAAAACTTCTCATTCCCTGTGTCATTAACATGGCTGAAAACTCCTGCTACCCTGTATCAATAACACGGCTGAAAAAGCCTCCTTCCCTGCATAATTAACATGGTTGAAAATACAAATTCATGATTCACCTGCTCCTACCCCCATCCCAAATAAATAAAGGTCCCTCCTGCTAGGCTGCCCAGAAGGGATGTACACATTGCACCACTTATGGCTATGAACACTTTTCGACACAAAGCGCCCAGATGTAAATTGTCATAATTTTGTTTTAATGTTCCCACTTGGTTTTCCTGTTAACAAAATATTTTTTCCAGAATTGTAGATAAGACCTATCATAACAGCATGCCCAAGGTCAATATCCTTCCATTGTGTGGGTTGAGTGCATCTGTACCAAGGAAAGCTGTTTGCTCAGTCCCATTCCTAGCAAGTAAATGGTTAAGCTGGGGTAACAATGCCACTGAATACCTGGTATTATTCAATCTGGCCAGTAGGCTGTCATGATGTTTGACTTAAGACAGTTGGCTGTAAATCAGTCACATCTATGTCTATATGGTGCTCTGACGAGCTTGATTAATCTGTAAGTTTGTACCAGAATGCGAAAACTGCCTCGAAAGCTGCACTATACATAGTCTGCTCCCAGAACTACAATGTTTTATGAAAAGTCAGAGAAATAAAAATGCACTGTCCACAGACTGATGGACCAATCAGGAAGTTGATCATTATCACTTTGGCCATCGGCAGTACTTTTTGGCCGTCAAAAGTCAACATTTCGAGAGAAAAAGTCAAAATCTTAATAAAAAGTCTAAATTTCGACTTTTTAGGTCGAAATTTCGAGTTCTATTATTATTTTTTTGTGGTCCTTGTAGGCTTCCGTCGTTTGTTTTGCCTTTTTTCTTTTTTTTTGTTTTTGTTTGTTTTTGTTTGTTTTTTGCTTTGTTTTGTGTTTTGCTTTTATTTCAACATTGTATATTCTTTCTTTTAAAACACAAAACAAAAACCGAAAAAGGAGGACATGACAAAGCTTTGGCCGAGACATCCTCCATTCCCCAAAAAGATAAAGTTGACTTCCAACAAAGTGATATTGCCTCCTTCCTCCAAAATTTAAAATTTCATGCTAAATTTTACACCGGTAAAAATTCTTAATACTACATTCTCCGGGATCATAACCTCGTGAACTGATTGGTCAGAACCAACATTTGGGGGGAAAAGGGGGAGGGGATTGAATTGAGCTATTTGAGTTACAGTCATTTACTGACAGATCGAAGATCGGAACTTATAAAGGAACTTTTGTCATTAGTAATTCGACATTCGAGAAATGTATCATTTTATGAATATCAAATCGATGCAAGAACCATATAATTTTGCTTTTTGGCAGCAGGTCCCAAAGATAGTCTGTAATTGTAAAAATACTGTATTTTCAGAATGCTGTAGGTGGGTTTTTTTGTTTTTGTTTTTGTTTTTGTTTTTGTTTTTGTTTTTTTGTTTTTTTGTTTTTTTGTTTTTTTGTTTTTTTGTTTTTTTTGTTTTTTTTTGTTTTTTAAATAAAGTTAGCCGAGTAAAGTTTCCTGCAGAACACAGTTACTGCATTGCTGGTCATGGAGGTGCACTGTCTGATAGAGCACTATAGAGAGTCTGATAGAGAAAGATATGCTGAAGAAATACATATGACCCTGGACAGAGCACAATTTATATACCAGTATAAAGCTTGCATCCAGATGTTGTTTCGTATTTCAGTTATAAAGAAATTGAACTGGGGTATAAATGGAATAAATTCACCCGTGTTTTTGTGAAATTTGTATGTGTTAAAATTTTGAAAATTTAATTTGCTGATTTTTGGAGTAAAAAAAACCCAACTAATATTTAAAATGGAAGGATTTATAACTGTAGTCTGCTGCAATATTTTCTCTTAGCTGAATTGTTAGTCAGCTGAGCTCACAGAATAATCAGTTCCCTGTCTGTCTGTCTGTCTGTCCATACCTTTATCCATTGTCAGCTCACCCAGAATTCACATTTTTTAAACTTGTCCTACAAAACCGTTGGATGGATTCTCTTCAAATTTAGTAGAAATATTTCTTGCATGGGGCCCTACTAAGTTTAAAAATTCAACTGGTCAAAGTCCACTGATTATTGGGTTTTTACGACTTTCTTTGATGATTTTTGACAAAATAGTCTTTTAAAATAAAGAAGCAAAGCCACTTGTCCAACTGCTTTGATAGTATGTATGTATGTATATGTGTATATATGTATATATGTATATATATATATATATATATATATATATATATGTATATGTAATGAAAATTTCTGCTGTTTTCAACTTGTCAAAAACCGTCAATGAGAGTTGCAGTGCTAATTCTTATGTTAAACCTCTTGTCCAAAAGCCAGATTCACTTAATACTTGATGCCCTTAAACAGAGATAGATCTTAAAGAAAAATGAGTTTGATCTTATCCCAAAAGTCACTAGACTATCCAGTCTGTGCCCTCAAGCTCAGCTGAGCACATGACTATAATAGTCCGCTTGTTGTAGTTTATTCTGTGTATTGTTATTTAAGCAGGGGTGTAATTGTATAACTTGAACTGCATGGTCATGATTGTGTCAGGTGCTGCAACTTGTATGCTTATGGACTCGATGCTGTTCACATTTATGACATTTCAACTTAAATCTTGAAGAAAAAAATCCGACAAGAAGTCTTGTTCATGACACATGAACAATCCTATATTTCACTCTTTTTATTTTATCATAATTGTATTCATATGTCAAGCATAGGTTTATATAACTTTGTATTTTGATGATCTGTAGGTTGTCACCAAACCTTATCTTCATAATTTGTGTCAGGTGCTGGGATGTCTGCTGTACAGTGCCTGGTACTGTTGATAAAGGTGACAAATTGAATATAATTCACACATTGAAGACAAACATATAACTTCTCCTGTATTCTGCTGGTGCAATATTCATAATTTGGTTTAAACATCCGCAAAAAAAAAAAAAAAAGAAAGAAAGAAAGAAAGAAAGAAAGAAAGAAAGAAAAACAGAAAGAAAGAAAGAAAGAAAGAAAGAAAAGAAAAAGAAAAAAGGGTGGGGGAGGTAAAATCGGAAGTGAGCAGCACTTTGAAAAAAAAAAGAACCTTTTGTTAGGAGCGGTTTATATAGGATCAGTGATAATTCATTTAATCTGATACTGTTGGTCATTTACAAGTAAGGTCTGGGGTGAATGAAGCATTCATGTATAAACTATTTCTTGGAGGTGCTTCTCAGGTCATCCCCACAAACAGAAGGTCGCATGGAGCAGATTCCTGTGAGATTATTTCTGTAATTCACAGTTTATTTGACTGTGTTTCCTGCTTATTTGTAAATGCCATATCATTTGACTGAAAAAATAATCTCACCATGCTCACAATATTCGACAATTGGTGCAATTATCGTGATAAATATTACTCGGTTAATCTCAGGATGAAATTAATTGTACGGATGGATGTTTGTTTTGACAAATATCACTGATGGTGACTCTCTAGTTCAATGTTCAGAATCAATCATCTTATTTGGGTAACTGATACATATGGACACTCAAATTCTTCTTGTCTTTAATATCCACGCATGACCCTTAACAAAGAAGCCTCATTATCTCAAGAGGAATGGCTTCCTTTGAAGCTCGGTTTCTAGGAACATACAATTTGTAGTTGCATAATTTAGACTGATTTGAAATTTGATTTTAACACTTTACGGATATTTAGCTGCCACTGTGCACATGTACAAGTTGATTGTAGGCGATGAATGGTGAGCAAATTCTTACAGTTCATTGGTCTTCCAGCTAGGTTTAATATAGCTACTTGCATGGCTAAGGGGTGGTTCGTAATTTACATCGTTTTGACGAAAAAACAGAAGGCACATAGGGTGTTCATGGTGCTGCACACCTTTAGCACTGTAACAAAATGATGATTAAGCAATCACAAACAATCTATATTTGCCATCGGAATTTTTAAAAAAATCCTGGGAACACTTACGATGAGCGCACAGTAAATGTTTGTGATAAATTTCCACTTGAAATAGGAATGGACAGTAAAAATGTAGGATTATCAACTGAACAGGGAATCATTTTTAAATGCCATGAAGTGATCTGTTGGGGTGGGGTGGGGAGTATGAAAAAGAGATCTCTATGTTCTCTCTTGAAAATGAAGAAATGTTGAACCGTTCACAAGAGAAGGTGTGGATTTCATGCACTTTATTACAAAAAAATGCAGTTTTTATTTGACTTGGGCCTTGTGTCAAAGTGATTAAAATGTTTATTGCTTCATTATTTTCCCGTGAGCTTTATCTAAAGAAAGATATGATTGTTGAGAACAATCGTTCCTAATTTTGTATCTTGTTTTGGAAACATATATGCAGCCATATTTTTCCTAAAAGGGGAAAGCATTAATTCTTATGCTGTTAATGCGACATTAAACTTGTGTCTAGTTTGATTTTTAATTAAATTTGTAAAAAAAAAAAAATGTATATAACTGGAAATTAAATCATGGATAGGATATGTGATGCCAATCAATCATTTTTGAGACAATCAAGAAACCTACCTATGCATTTTAAAATCTTGATTTTGGAGACGTTGATGTCTTATATACATTTGGCAAAACAGACATTTCAAAAGTAGATTAGCTAAAACTGAAATAATATATTAATAGGATATATCATTGATATCACAAGTGATAAGAAAAAATAATTACTTCAGGGTGCATATATAACCTTTCATTTTGCATTGAAATTGTTGATTCAGCTATTATGATTCAGTATAAATTTAAATTGCACTAAACCATTAAATCATATTTTCCTTACAGTTGCATGTAAATGAAAAACCATTTTCTACTATTTTCTTTTTGGTAGATGTATATTTTGGTATGTGTTATCCAAAATACATTACAACTAAAATGATCAATGACACTTTTTAAAAAAAATTAATCTTCTCTTTATCGCCACCATGATGAAATTGGATACCTTCTGCCACCTGGCCTTGAGGTTTTACGGTATAACTATCATCTCTCAATATTTCAACGTCATTCTCTGATAATGCCTGGTCTGTAAATACAATATGCCATTTCATTTTTTTTTTTCAAATCATCAATAGCAAGAAATCATTCAGAAGAAGCCCCCCCCCCTCCGTTTTCACTTTGGTTTTCCCACCTTTTTATAGCACACGCTGACGACCTTAACCTTTGACCTTTTGAGGTCAAATGTATCTAACAAACATTCAAATACACATTGTTACAATGTAACCAAATATAATATTAGTAAAACAAGACTTAACTGACAGAGTTATATCTTGATAAAGACCTGCACTAGATAGCCAAATGACCTGGCAAATGTAGATTACAGAATCGTGTATTATTACAATTAATAAGCTATGTTTTGAGCGCAACATTAACATCAGATAAAAATTGACTCCCTAGATGAAAATCTCCAGCTCACAAATAACCTTGATTTTTTTTTTTTTTTTTTTTTTGTATACCTTTAGCTGCACAGATTGGCGATGAGTTGGTTTATTGCGACAAAGTTTAAATCTTTGAAATCCATTGATAACTTTTTAGTCACAAGCCAAACCATGTTTTTCGTGAGCAGGTCAGCGTACTTGCAAAATTAGGTCAAGGTCACACTTTTTCCACCCGTTACACCACTTTGACTTGCTGCACTCTGATTGTGTGTATAAAATTACAATACCAAGTGGACACCACTTATAGCTATGTTTGATGTTGCTGAAAGATCCACGAGCTAACAACAGATGATGTGAAGAAACTAATGCCGATGTATCGGCGTACAACATTTATCACAAAACTTATCAGTGTCTGACAGTGTCAGTGATGTCTCCGTCTTTGCTATTAAGAATTTAACCCTGATCCCAGCATCCGGCCGTCAAAAGCTTAAATTCATTGACGCACTCTGGACACAATGTGTCCATAGTACGTCGAGGACGGATGCTTAGTATACTATTCTTAAGTGCGGGGTTCAGAGGATCAGGGGGTTCCCATCAGTGGGGGGTGGGGAGAGTGCTGCAAGAGTGCCGAAAAGTGCTAGGGCCTACTGGGAGACATATTGTGCAAATGCGAAGAACTCAGAATGCCTGTGCTACAGGAGCAAATTTTGACGCTATAGCTGCAAGCATTCTGCTCTGTGTGTGTGTGTGTGTGTGTGTGTGTGTGTGTGTTCTTGTGCCCCCCCCCCCCAAGATGTATAAATTTGTGCTTCCCCCCTCCAACGGGTCTTCATTTTTTGTGACCATTCTTATTTACACTTTTAATGGGGGGGGGGGGGGCTGAGAATTGCATCTATCTCGATGAAGCCAACACCTTTATTTGGCACAGGTTGGACGCTCAGCTTTCAACATAAACCAAGAAAGCTGTTCACTCGCTCAAATCAAGGGGTTAATGTAAGGCACACAGCATCAATCGAGACAAAATCTTGTTTTCAGCTGTGTTATGTCCCGGGTGTTATGTCCACCGATTTTACTCCAAGCATGCGTACTCCCTGAGAGTGGACAGCAATGCCACTTCCGAGTTGTGAGCAATCTACATTAGGCAGGAAGGAGGAGGAAACTGTTGAGGTTTTTAGCGCAATATTCAGATACTGCGCTGCTGGCTTGGAACGTTAACAACGAAGGAGAAAGGCCACTGTTGTAGTGCATTCAGAATTGGTCAGCATTTAATTAAGATGTCAACGCCCATAAATAAAGTGATCAGGATAGTTTGAGTTAAATAAATGGTAATGAATGAATTAAAGCAAAAGTTGATTAGAAGATGATGAACGTGACATTTCAGATGGCCTCAGAAATGTAGATTGAGCTGGAAATGGTTAAAATGGAACCTGTTTTGCTTTTGACCCTGCTGTCAGGTGCAAGGTATATTTGGTCATGCAACCAGGGCAAAAACACGACCAGGAAATGTCCTGATCCTCAGAAGGTTAATAAGGTGGAATGTATTAAAGTCCCGGCTACAAAGTGTATTCAAAATTTTCTCTGAATACCAGCAGGTTCCTGGTAGTTTGATACGGAGGTTTGGGTATTAGATGACAACAAAAATGTCCATTAACTCTGTCGTTTCCAACCTCAACAAAAGTCGATGAGCTCTGAATTTATATTACGATAATAGATACATATTATTTGTAAACCCACCTTTCATTCAAGTACCAACATGCCTACAGTTGTAGAGATCATAAGAATGATCCAGGTCAACAGCTTTCCTTGTCACGCTTTGGGAGCAAAGCACGACAAGGAGAGCTGTTGACAGAGTCAAAATGGGCGCCTAGAGAGTTATTATTTGACAAAATGATTCATTTTCATTTCAAGATTCAAGTCATATGGAAGAGAAAGGGTTAAATGTTCATCAAATTTATTTTTGTCAATTGCGGTAAGTGTAAGCGGATGGTGCCTATTAGGGATACTTTAATGACGCTGAATAAATTGGCCGGCACAAGCTGGTCATGGCCCACACGAGTCCAGTGTCTCTTCCACATAATCACAAATACCAATCATATTCAGTATTGTGCACCGGCTCTAAATGAACAATATCAACACCAGCAAAATCTGAGCGTGTGCCAGCCGTGAAATACGCTGTTATAGGAGGTCAGGTCAGACATATAGTAACTGAGGACACTTCTGTTGTTTTTAACACTAGTGATATAGACAATTTACATATACATGTACAAATTGTGTATGTCAACACACACTTTTTTGTTTTTCCTAAAATTCTTTCTTTAGGTCTACGTGCCAACCCAGACATATTGTTTTTCCTTGCGTTCTTTATTTATCTGGGTGCCAACCTAGACATTTTGTATTTCCAAGAATTCTTTTTTCTTTCTTTTTATCTTTCTTTCTTTCTTTCTTTCTTTCTTTCTTCTTTTCGACCAAATTTGTCCGGAGTTTTTCTCGGACACTATTATTCCGAAATCACCAAACTTGCCATGGAGACTGACCTATCAGTGAAGTTGTGCACCTGGTTTGGAATAGTTATGATGTTAAAAATTATGCAAATTAGGAGCAATTAAAATTTTAAAAGCTCCTTATCTTCCAAACTAATGCAGATAGACACAAAACTCAATGTGCATACATAGGTTTGTGACACATGCCAATATAAGGGACAGTAAATGAAAGTTGTAGAATTTCATATTATGCTAATTAGGGGCATTGAAAAGTTTTTAAGTTGAGTATCTTCAAAAATTATAGATAGAGATGCAATTCCAACTTCAATTTATAAGTTTGTGGCCAAGCCGCATCCAATGAACCATGAACTACAGTTGCGGGATTTTAATTTATGCCAATTACGTGAATGCACAAAATTGAAATCTTGAATGGCTTCAAAACTATTACAGATAGTGGGTGTCATTCAAACTTCAGTTAAAAAATTTGTGGCATGGCCACATCCAATGAACCAAAAACGAAAGTTGTAGCATTTCAATTTATGCAAATTAGGCTAATACACAAAATTTAGATTATGTTGAATAATGGCAAAGTGTAGCATTTCAAACTGTTCTCATTTTGAAGGTATCCAGACAGATTTGCTGTTATCAAATCTTCTTTTCTCGTTCTTTCTTTCTTCTATTACCAGTGAGTTTGTCCGACACTTTTCTCTGCCACTTTTATAAATATAAACTCCAAACTTGGTTTGACTGTACCTCCATACAAGAAGATTTGTCTTTTTATGCAGAGGAATGAGAATATTTAAAATTGTGCAAATTTGGGGCATTTGAAATTTTAAATTTTGCATATCTTCAAAAGTATAGTAGATAAAGATGCCATTCTTACTTCTACTGGAGGGTTATTGACCATTGCACATCTAATGAATTTAAAACAAAAGTTGTAGCAACTTAAATTATGCTAATCAGCAGCATTTGAAATTTTAAATCTGGAATATCTTCAAAACTATTATAAATTTAGATATTATTGTAACTTCTACAAGCGGAGAAATTATAAATGCAATGGAGTATGAAGGTTGACTCTGTCATCACAAATGTAATAGTTAGACCTGCCATCAACTTCCATTTATATCTTCTATGACCATGTAGTTGACTGATCCAGTTAATTGAAGTGAAATGGAGCAAATTCAGTTTCTGGGTATATGTATACATGCATCTGAATTGGGGCTGAGACTAGGAATTCCTAGCAACAGACTGGGCATGTTGGTGAAATTGGAACCATAGGGTAGGGGTGTGGTGGAAGCTGCAGTGTGGCTTTGAGAAATATGTTGTCTTTAACTGGAAGGAATAGTAACAAGTGAATCTAAGAAGGAGCTTCATTTACATGTGCACAACCACTGGTAAAAGTCAGTTGGGGCCACCTCTCCTCGTCCCTCCTCACTAGGTACCTCAGCTGTGACAGAGCTCTATTTATATATGTTGCCAATCTTTTTAAAACTTGCACAACTTCTGTATGCACACTGGCAGGTTATGCCTGCATCACACACACCAGAGAGGCTTGCACACAAGCTTGGCTGGGCTGTGTAAGATACACAGCTGGGATAGCACAAAGGTTTATGAGTAATATTGAAAAATTGAACTAAAGTTGAGTTACAGTACTTTGAGGCAATTTGAAAACGTATGTTCCATCATCCAAGAGATAAGTTCGGTGCATTGAAGTAAGACTTGGAGCTTGTTACACTGAGGCTGCTTTGTGTCAATTGCAGCTGTCCATCATTGTTCTTAAAAACCAGTTGATTACCTTAACTGGTTGTATTTGTTATCAACAGCACTGCAGTACTGAAGTACCCATTGTACGCTGTCGTAGCATTATCGCAATGATCATACACTGTAGTACTGAAGTACCCATTGCACACTGTCGTGCAGATTATACACTTTGTACCTGAAGTACCCATTGTACATTGTCATACCGATAATACACTGTAGAACTAAAATACCAGTTGTATATTATCATGCCAGTAAGCTTTGAAGACACACTCACTGCCATGCAGCAAATCATCTTTTCTAGTTTACGTTTTACATTCGTACAATAACTTGCTGAGTTTTTCGGTTTTGTTTGTGTTAATATCAGACTAGAGTGTTTCAGCAATGACATTACGTTGGTCTACCATCCTGACAGATAAATAATCTTTGGTCAAAAATGTTGGTATGTTTGAAATAGTTTTTACATAACCAGACGGGTATGTAGCCAGACTACTGTACTTTGCCATTTACAGGAAAAAATTCAGACGTGATATTGCCTCCAAAGCAGACTCCAAATGCCGTGTTATGTCCACTTCGATGGGTGCACAAGAGATTAAAAACTGAATTTGGTTTGCTTTGGAGGCAGGAGGCGATAGGTCTATGCGGAGAAAGCAAAAAGCACGACAGAAGTGAGTCTTCATCTTTGGGTCTGGGGTAAGCCCAGGGTGGTAGGCCCGAGCCTATCCATCAACATCAAACATTCTTTTCAAACTGAAAATGAATTCATGCACAACTGTTTGCATGTACATGTACACTATCAATCGTTACACAGTCTGTAAAAACACTTTCTGGTGCCTTCCACTTTTTAAAAATAAGATTTCATGTTTCAAGCGTTTTGAAGCAACATTTTAAAGCGCAACCGTAGAGACTGTTGTGTGATAAAATGCTTGGCTCTATCCTATGATCTCGATGCGAACTGCTTCGGTATAGCCAGATATGCCTCCGATGTCTATGATTAGGTACCACAGAGAGATTTTTTCTAATGTTGCAACTCATTTTAAATTTACTTCAAATGAAATTTCTCTCAAAAAGAGAGAAAACAGTGTTTATTTCATTGAAATCGGACCAACGGGTGATTTTTTTTTTTTTTATTTTTAACGTTTTTTTTTTCTAACGGCTGGACTTAAGACATTTTTTCAGAATTTTCAATAATGAAACAAAAACCCAACTTCATGGTACCATATACAGAAAAGGAACCCCCCCCCCCCAAGAAACAAAAACAGCATTCTCTGTCTTCATTATACAACCAAGTTTTATTATATATGATAAAAGATACTGAAATACATTACATTTCACTGTTATAGGCTCACAGAAATCACTTTTATTTCAGTTTTTCAGGGTACTACAGAAGAAGCAATACACAAGCAAGAAGCCCACAAATGTTGTTATAATTGTAAAATGATCCATACAACATGCATACTTTTTTGGGGGGGGGGGTATGTAGCTGTAATAGATTTACAGATATTTATCTTCAGAAACTAAAAAAATCTTCAAAATTCACGATGTCCGCAAAATGCGGAAAATGACAGAAAATCCTACATGTTCAAAGAGCCACCAAATTTAGAGAAACAATGACAACTTCTTCAAGTTTCTTACACTGTTTCATCATAATGACTGCTATGTACTGATATAATGATAAAGCAGCTAATGTCCTGACAAACTACGCAAATAAGCTTTGAAAATCTGCATAATTAGCCGACACAAGAAATTTGAAGAAAATGTAAAATACTGAAAAATTCACCAAAACTGAACTAACAAAGATAATTTTCACCAAATTTTTTACACTGCTTCATACTGTTGAATATTATAATTTGATTAAATCATCCAGTTGATCCACAAGTGTTACCAATATGCAAATTAAAATTTAAAATTTGCATAAATAAATGATATACAAAATTGACCAAACAACATAATGGCACCAAATTAAAACTAATCGAGATTTTTTTTCTCAAAATTTCTTTCACCATTCCATGTTTCTTAAGACAATATTTTAATATAATCATATAGTTTATTCACGAATGACAGCAATAAGCAAATTAAGCACCACAAGTTAAATAATCGATAAATAGAAAAAAGGCACAATCTCCTACATAGTGAAATATTCACCAAAACTGACTTATACAGATAATCTCTCCTAATTTGTCACACAGTTTCATTACCTTGACTGCTATGTTTTGCAATATTTATACAACATACATGACATATTAAAAAATATGCAAATTAAGTTGAAAAAAATACATAACTGGCTTATACATGTAAATTTACAGAAAATATACATAATCAAAAATTATCTAAAATTCGACCTAATGATAATTTCTCTGACATTTTCACTCTATTTCATACTGTAAAATGTCTTAATTTGGTCTTAGCCATGTAACAGATTAATAAGTGTACAATATGCAAATTAATTTTACTTACTTAAATGGCCTTTCAACTTCCCTTCGCCAGGAATAACGGTCTATTGTGGTAGGCTATTAGTATCACCAAAAACTTTTCAGAGACCAAGAGGTAACATCAACTGCAAAACTTTTATCCCTTTGAAAATTAGCCCAGTCTACAGGCATGTGACGGTCATGATTCCTTTATCATTTGATTTACCTTAAGATTTTCACACAAACAAGAATTTTGAAATAATCACCTCAGATTAAATGGACAAACAATAGTAAAACTCTTCAAATAGATGTGTTTAAGTACATTTACTTTCATTCACATTGTTTCCTTTTCTTAAAAAATGTCTTTAAACATCCTTTCTTGATTTTCTGCAGAAAAATAGGACAACTCTTCCATCATTTTGACTGCTTTATACAGCAGAGTAACACTATCCTCCACAGCAACAGGAATAAAACCTACAGAGAGAGTTTCACCTGAGTTTAAAGTTACTTAATGACCAACCATTTTATTTCAATTGCATGTGGTCCCATCCCCGTGCAAATCAAAATGTTCTGACTCAACAAGTGTCTCAGCTACCTGATTTTTAGCAAGAATAGGAGCCCCAGATCTGCCATTGCTTTTGCTGCAGGTGGTAATGACTCCAGAGTTTAATTCAACAACCAACTGGACACACTTTGCATGACAGCACCAATTTTTGCCCCGGGACATCCAACTTACCGATTAGTTCCATAACACACATTTCAACACTCTCTGTAAATGGCTACCCATATTCATACCTTCTTTCCATGCAGCTCCTTGTCTATTTTTTGTAAATACCTCAGACAAAACCTGGCCAACAGTCTCATTTTCAACTTGACTATTTACCTCTTCTTGATTTTGGCACAATGTTTCTCGTAAATACAGTTCTGCTTTATTATTTCTGTGAGAGTCCTTTAGAAGTTGGTTTTTTTTTTTTTTTTTGTTGTTGTTGTTGTTGTTGTTGTTTTTTTTTTGTTTTTTGTTTTTGTTTTGTTTTTTTGTTTTGTTTTGTTTTTTGGGGTTTTTTTGGGGGGGTTTTGCCTTTATCCTTGAAATCTCTGTTTTTAGTTGTCTCGCACTGAATATCCCTGGCCATCCTAAATCAGCTATTTTAAAGAGTCCCGATGTATACTATGTTGATAACTCTAGGAGAAGTCCCCTTGTCACATCACCCCTGGCACACTGCACCAGCTGGAAATCCACATCCCGGACAACACTGTGTGTCAAGCCGGCTGGTTTGCTCTGTGGTCATGAAAAGAAAGGAGATACAGAAAATTAATTTCACACATTTATCAGTTAATATAGCTTTCATAGTTTAATAATAAGAAGGCAACACACGTACACCTAAGTTTTCTACACTTTTTATAGTTTGTTTGAGATAAATTTATTCACATCCAAACATGATTCCTCCTACAAGTGTCGAAGTGCTCGTGTTTTGTCCAATAATTTCACAATCAAACATTTTCATATGCCGTTTTGCCGTTTAGAGAATTTTCTGTTTGAAGAAAAGCCGAGTCTTACTTCCAAAGTACATCAACCTCCATATTTTCTCCAATGCACTGGAGTGGACTGGAAAGAAAAAAAAAGGAGACTCCTTCGTTGTGCTTGCCGAGATCATGAAGGTATCTCATGCTTTTTCCATTCCGAGATCGGCATTTGTCGCTCAGGGCGGGCAATATATTAAAATTCTGAACAATGTTAGTTGATCTTAGAAATATGATTTGGATGTATTGACAATAAATGCGGTCACTCTCTCCCTCCCCCCCCCCCCCCCCATTCTCCTTTCACCCGCACTCTTCGCCACCTGATGGAGAGAGAATCTGTGACTTTGGTGTGGAGGGCTCGCTTTGAACGAAGTCTGCGCTGGCTGCCACCCCGGGCTGCCACCGGGACCCTGTGGAAACATAAAGCTTTTGCATGTTTTATTTTTTTACCACATTGCTTTGAAATTGTCAGCATTTGATTTGAAAAAAAGGTTCCAAAGGAAGTTAAGTGCCACAACCACATGGTGAAGGTCAGTGACAGGGACAGTGGCAGGTGTGCAGCTCTCCAGCGGCGGCACAAAGTGACCACTGACCCGTACAATGATTACACCTTGAACATCTGCCCCCACCGCATCGCCTCGCTGCGCTTGTGTGCCACACCGTTACCTGCGCAGCGTGCACGATGTCTTTAGTGCGTGAGTGTGACGGAAGGGTGCTTCCTTTGGCATTATGCAACGTGATAGATACCATGATGCCATGAAAACTTATGTTGTTTTGGTGATGGTTATTGCAGTCGAAATAGCTCAAACATAAAAACATCAAGTTTAACATAAACAGTATAGCAAATCCTCTTTTTGTGTGCCAAGACTATAACGTGTTTTTTTTACTTTTGCCAAGTCACAGGTTGGTGAATATCCGTTAAAATGGAAGAGACAGTCAGGTGCACTGTTCCTCAGCGTGCCATTTATTTATTTGTTTGTTTGTTTGTTTGTTCGTTCGTTCGTTCGTTCGTTCATTCATTCATTTGTTCGTTTGTTCGTTTATTTATTTATTTATTTATTTATTTATTTATTTATTTATTTATTTATACTCATGCAGTTCTTAGCAATATGTTTTAAATCTGAACAAATATTCGCACGCAGCCCAGTCACGTTGCAAGACCTTGTCAACAGCTTTTTCAGTGCACCAAACATGCAGAACATGCTGAGCCAAGCAGGAGTGAGGAGGAGCTTATTGGGGGAGGGTAAAGAGGTTTCCAGTATTGGCGTACTGGGCATTTTTATTTACCGTACTTGCGAAGCCCCTTTATATGAGCCCCTCTGGCACTTGAGACAAGTTTGCATATGTCTCACGAATATTGCATGAATGTCGCACGAACTCCTGGCGAAATTTGGGCCGAATTAGCGAGGAGTTCGCATACATATTGCATGAATGTCGGGCGAAATTCGCGCAAAATTCCCGCGAATTTCGTGTGACAGTTCCATGACAAAATTGCGGATTTCTTGCATTTGCTACTTGTGCAACAGTTATGTGATTGTCGTGCGACTGTCGTGCGACTGTCGGCAAATGTCATGCAACTTATTCCCGAATTACTGAAAATACTCGCAATTTTGGCGCCTCCCCCATGCCAGTTCGCATCTGTTTTGCGCCCTAAATTTAAAATTCTCCTTTTTGTCTCCAATCAGTCACAATTTAGGTTTATAGGTCGCCAACCCCTCACAAATATGTCTTACATTTCCTGCACTTTGCAACTCAAAGAAACTAAATTGAGAAGGGTTACAGACGTGTTCGAGACACCCGCAACGACTCTGTGACTATTTTCAGAGAAAATTTGTCGCACATTTTTTGGCGCATGTTCAAAATTCTAGCAACACATCAGCGCAGCCCTGTGACTATAGGCGAGGAAATTGAGAACCCCTGCAGACATTTCAAGACATTTTGGAAACTCCCAGGCGAATGCTGTTAGCAATTTGTTGCCAACAGTCGCAGCCCAGTAAGAATACTAAGATACAGGCTTCAAGGTCTCGCGGTTTTGGTGACAAAAAGGCCGGTGACCTGAGGTTGCAGTTTTTGCTCCACCGGCCCCTGGCCTATTCACCTCCTGCATGCCGGCAGGCTGGTGTCGTCTCTTCCCTCTAGGTAGTTTCTGTCAGGCATCTTGCCCGAGGAGACTTTCCGTGCGTGGGAGGAGTTGCAGTCTCAGTGTGGTGCTGAGTCTGTGACACCAGCTGCTGAGGCTCCGGCAGTCTCGGGGCCTCAGCCGGAAGCTAAGGCACAGACTGAGGGGGAGGGACTAAAGGATTTGCTTCTCGGATCAGGGGAGGATCTAGAGGATTGTATGTGGAGATCCTGGACCTCGAATGCTTGGATTTCCCAAGTAATGACTCTGAGCTCGAGGCAAAAGATCGAAGGAAGTGCTCGTTTCTCCTGCCTGGCAGCGGAACAGAAGTAGGCGAAGTTTCGGCCACTTCTGGCTGCTGCTGAGCAACATGGCCAAAGAGAAGTGGCAGAAATCTTTAGATGAGGCTTTGCTGCAGAGTACGAAGTCGACCAAGGGGTTGGCTTCCTCCTGTCGCCCTGCTGCAGTTGGGCATGGCTGCAAGCAACCGCACAAGCTGCAAGGGAGGAGACCAAAGCTGACTAAGAAAGGTGGCCAGCCTTCAAAGTCAGTCTCTTCTGGTGCTAAGGACAACCAGATGCTGGTGCTTTGTCCCTAGGGACATGTGCCAGCTATCCGACACCTCTGTGGGCCCACCCATCTGCCATCCCTCTCCACCTTTTTGGCGAGAGTCAGCAGGGTGATGGTTGGTATCATTTGCCGACCAATGGGAGCACATAACAGACGATGTTTTTGTCAGAAACGGCTACTTGCTGCAGTTTGTTGAGGGCAATCCTCCACTTTCAAGAGTTCCTTTCTCTTTTCCATTGCACAAAGAGGTGGAAGTGGAAATCTTAGGCATGACAGTGGTCAAACAGGCCATTGAACCAGTGTTCGACGTTGGGTACCTAGGCCTTTACAGTTGTCTCTTTTTGGTGCTGAAAAGGGTCAGCAGATACAGACCACTGATTGACCTGTCCTGTCTCAACACGTATCTTGAGGTGCAGCACTTCAAGATGGAGACTGCAACCACCATCACAGGGCGATGTGACATGTAATTTGGCAACCTCAATGAGACCTGCAAGATGCTTATTTTCACATTTCCATAGCCCAGCTATCTCAGAAATTTCTGGGCTTTATGGTCAATTGAAGAGTGTTTCAGTTCCATGCTCTCCTGTTCAGCCTGGCACTGGCACCGCTTGTCTTTATTTGGGTCATGAGCGATGTAGTAGCTTTTGTGCAGTGGCAATTAAGGGATCTGGTTGCACATATATCTGGATGATTGGCTCCTGCGGTCTCAGGACCACAGTCTACTTCTCCTGAACATGCAGGTCCATCTGGATCTGTGTGTGAGATTGAGCCTCATTCTGAATCTCCGGAAGTCCAGTCTGACTCCCACTAGGGAGTTTGCTTTTCTAGGGTTTAAATTTTTTATGGTCCCTTCATCTGCCGCCCATCAGAGGACAAGTGGAGGAGGCTTGTCTCCCTTTTGAACAGGTTCAGGAGGGCATTGGCCCTGTCAACACCTCAATGGATGCATCTGATCTGGACCCTCACATCCATGGATTCACAGGTTCCCCTGGGGTGCTTCATCATTGGCCCGTCCGGTTCAGTTTTGAGATCCCAGCATGTCTTCATTCGGCCATACAACCGAATGATTCTGAATTGGTGTTCTCCTTGTGTGAACATGATGCCAGGGCAGTCCCTGGTGCTGTTCAATGCTGCAGTGACCCTGTTGACCAATGCCTCCTTTCCAGGCTGAGGGGCACATTTGAACTCTGTGACAGCCTCAGGTGAATGGCCTTCTCTGTGGAGCCAGTTTACCATCAATTGGCTAGAACTGGAGGTGATTCTTTACACCCTTCTCCAGTTCAGGTCACAGGTGGAGAACAAGTGCATTCTGGTGATGTGCGACAAACAAACGGCTGTTGGGTACACCAACAAACAGAGAAGTACCAGGTTGAAAAAGCTGTTCTCTGGCCAAGTTGGTCTTGCTTTGGTGCTGTCAGCACGGGGTCAGGATCCAGTGTTGGCACATTTCAGGTTGCTTGAATGTCAAGGCAGCCTGCTCTCGCACTGATCACAGGTGATTCAGATCGAGTGGTTTCTAAATCCCAGAGTGGTGGAGGTGATCTGGGCTCTTTGGGGCTGCCTGCACACTGATCGCTTTGCCACCAGGGACAATCTCAAGATTGACACCATTTTGTCCCCATTTCCCTACAAATTGGCATGGGCCACAGATGCCATGTCAATTTCATGCTAGGGGATGTGGGTGTACACCTTTCCTGGAACCCCATTCTTGCCAAAAGTGTTTCATAAGATATGGTGGGAGCAGTGTGCAGTCCTTCTCATGGCCCCCAGTGGCCAAAGAGGGAATGGTCCTTGGGTCTCCTAGAGTTGGGTGTGGAGCCTCCATGGGCTTTGCCTCTTATTTCATGACTGCTCCAATAACCAGGCTCAAACAAGTTCTACCACAACCTGCAATTTCTCAGGCTTCACGTCGGGAGACTACCATCAAGGGCATTGCATCAGCTGGCTTCTCAAAAGGAGTGGCTGAGCTGGTTGCCCTTAGGAAACATAGTAAGTTTTCTATAAGGATTTATGATTCACATTGGAACAAGTTTGCTGTCTGGTGCTCTGCTAAGGAACTGTCGCTCTGGGAGGCAACACTCCAGCAGATTGCAGACTTTCTTTTGAGGCTGTTCAAGGAGTGGTACTTGATGATGTGCACCATCGAAGGGTACAAGTCAGCCATTGCAGCTACCCTTAAGACCAGGGGGCAGAGTTTAGGGATAAATCCCTTCTGCAGACTTCTCAACAGTTTTTACACTGATCAATCACTAGAGCGCACTGCTGTGCCTTGCTGGGGCATCTTCATGGTGCTTACGGCATTGAACAAGCCCCTGTTCAAGCCTAAAGATATGGGTTTGATTGATCTCAAAATCTTAACCTTCAAGACAGTCTTTCTGTTAGCTCTGACCACAGGTGCTAGGCGTGGGGAGTTGCATGCCTAAGATATGTCCCTCATCAGGTGGTCTGCTGACGGGAAGGATGTTTTTCTAAAGCCCTGGTTGGAATTTGTGTTTAAGATACAAATGGCACATGATCCATCAATTACATTGATGGGGTTTTAGGTCAAGTCCCTCCCCGTGATGATGTCAAGGTCTAAGCCAGATCGGGCCCTTTGTCCTGTGAGAGCACTCCATTTCTATTTGAGTAGGACTGAACCTCATCAAATGGGACAGAACCTTCTGTTTCTCTCTTTTAGGCAGACAGAGTCTGAGACTTTGTCTCCTTATATCATCGTGAGGTGGATAAGGAAGACTATTTGCTTAGCCTACCATGTGGCCGGAAAGGATGAAGAGCTTAGATGTCTTCATTCTCTCTGAGCTCATGAGACTAGAGCATTCTAAGCCTACTGGAATGCTTGAAAAAAAACGTCAGTAGGGGATATTATGGCTGCTTTTATGTAGCGTTCACATAATAACTTTACTTACGTCCTTCTACTTATGGGACCTAGTAGAAGTGGAGGTGCAGCTGTGGGCACTCAGGTGCTTCCTGACAGCCAAATCCAATCAGTCTTAGGGGGTGCCCCCAACCACCTCCAGCTCAGGTGGGGGGGGGGGGAGACACAGGATGGGTGTCTGGTCCCTGGCTCTCAAGTGCTGAGCATTTTGGGCTAGATATTTCCGGAGGTACCTCCCACCTCCAGTCTGATGCTACATCAGCTTAAGTGACCTATTGTATTTGTGTCTTTTTGCCCAGAACAACTTCCTAGTAGTCAATATCCTATTCCGCAGTCCGAACTCTTTACTCTCCATAAGCTAACCTGTCCCTGTCTAACCTATATACATATGGAATTACTATAGTCCATATTGCACATGTTCCTCTGTAAAAGTTTGACATAGGCTGTATCAGCCCAAATAAATTGAAGGGTCTTCAGCGGGTAACTACTCAACATGTTTCGGAGCCTTTTACCCATACATGTCCTTCTGAGTAGCGGCTCCTTGTCTAAGCTAAATATTCAGTGAAGACAACCCACATAACAAAGCATAAATATGAAAGTAGCAAATGATGAATTAGCTAAATACGTGAAGTTTTGCTTATAAATGCAGAGCTTCATTATGAAACAAGAATACCTGTCAAACAAACCATAATTACTAAATTTGTATAGTACAGGTTCAGATAAGAACAATTTGACTTACCCCTGAACTTATATGTACCCTTTCTAGCTGGACAGCTTATCCTAGTTAAACCACCCGCCAGTGTATAACTGAAGTGGAAACAAGCTGGGGCCTTATATTCAGTCCCAGTGATAATAAAATAAACAGTTGCAACTAGACCACCTGTACAAACCAAGGGTTATCCCAACAAGGACTGCAACAATGGACATCCCGCACCAGAAATGTAAAACAAACTCTGTGATGACACCTACCCCTCAAACAACAAGTTAATGAGTATTGCAGAGCAATACATAGTCCCCCGCTCACGAGGTTGAATGGACTACTATATAGGGGTTTGACCTAGATGAAAAAAAAAATTAAAAGGCCCTTTAATTCCAAGAGGATCAAGTATTGCATAGCTATGTGTAGTTCCTACATATCTTACCTAGTGACCTATTTTTGCTCATAACACATTTTCAAGTCACAATGAATTAACAGGTAAAATTTCATTACAAGAAGTCAAAAGTAACACAAAATTATAGTCAGGACGTGAAAATACTGAACATTTACAAATCACTGTGACCCACATATTTGAACTGGTGACCTAGTTTTGCTTTATGGCACATTCTTAGATTAAGCTTCACATTTGTGTAAAATTTCATTAATCTAAGTAAAAGGACAAAAAAGTTATGGCCCGGACAAGATTTTGAATGGATTTCACAGTGACCTAGATATTTGACCTAGTGACCAACTTTTGCCATGTGACACAACAACTCCCCAGGTAGTATTAGAATAATAAATTTGGTAGCTGTAGGTATTACAGTAAGGGAAATATGGCATGGACAAGGTTTTACATGGAGTTGACACTGTGACCTAGATATTTGACCTAGTGACTTAGTTTTGCGTCGTGACACACTTTTAGGTCACAATACATTATCAGTAAAATTTTATAACAAGAAGTCAAAATTTTTTAAGAATTACAGTAAGGACATGAAAATACTGTACATTTATGTATTACTGTGACCCAAATATTTGACCTTGTAACCTAATTTTACTTTACGACACATTTCCATGTTAAGTTTCACATTTGTGTAAAATTTCATCAATCTAAGTAAAAGGACAAAAATGTTATGGCCCCGACAAGTTTTTACATGGATTTCACATTGTGACCTACATTTTGAACCTAGTGACCTACTTTTGCCATGCTACACTCCAGCACCCCAAGAAGTATGCACATAACAAAGTTAGTAGCTGCAGGTATTATGGTATAAGAAATTTGGTGCTGACAAGGTTTTACACAGAATTTTATACTGTGACCTATATATTTGACCTAGTGACCTAATTTCCCCTCATGACACACTTTTGGGTCAAGGTACATTATTATGTAAAATTTCATAAAAAGAGGTCCAAAAGTTAAAAAAATTACAGTCAGGACCTGAAAATTCTGTATATTTACATATCGTGGTGACCCAAATATTTGATTTAGTGACCTAGTTTTGCTTTATGACACTTTTTTAGACTAAGCTTCACATTTGTGTAACATTTCATGACTCTAAGTAAAAGGACAAAAAAGTTATGGCCCGGACAAGATTTTTCATACATATGTATTCTGTGACCCAGATATTTGAACTAGTGACCTACTTTTGGCACACGATACACCTCTATCCTAGGAAGTACAAATACATTAAATTTGGTAGCTGTGGGTGTTATGGTGTTGGAAATATGGCCCGGAGAAGCTTTGGACGGACGGACTGACGGACGGACTGACGGACAGACTGACGGATGGAAGGACGGAAGGACAGACGGACGGACGGACGAGGTGCAAACCTATAGTCCCCCACCAAGTGGGCGGGGGACTAATTAAGCTCTATTTAACTGCCAACCCTGAGTCAATGTATCAACTAAATGTGTCAGGTTTGTGACATTTGAGAAAATATTGTCAATTTTGAGTAAATGTGCATTTAGGCATGTCAGAAAAGAATAAAAGTCATTAGCATTTATGTCAAAAACATGTTATCAAAACAATTTTTCTTAACAGGATTTTTAGTACAATTAGGCAATTGTAACTGTCGTCAGTAGCTGCTTGCTACCTATAGCCTCAGGGGGTTTGACCTTACAGAAAACAAGTTAGCCTAAAATGTCTGAAAGGTGAACATTAAAACAGAATGATGCCAAAAGATAAAGTTAAATAGCAAAACAGACAAGTGTAAAAACTGTAAATTATTGTAGCCAAACTTTCTAATAATCTTTGGATATTATATAACAGCTAAATTATAGGGCAAGTCACAAAAGAATGAAAGTCATTTGTATTTAAGTCAAGAGAATGCGATGAAAATATAATATTTCTTAACCAGATATCAAGCACAATTAGGCAAGCTTGTAACTGTCGTCAGTAGCTGCTTGCTACCTACAGCCCTTGGGGGTTTGACCTAACAGAAAACAAGCTATGATATAACATGCCCTTAATATCAAGTTTTCAACAGTAAAACTATTATTAAGAAACATTACTCACCATACGTCACTAGAATTTCCACCCAACCATACCTGCTTATCGGTCATCCTACGCAACGTAGGAAACTGGTTTGCGCATGCTCACTAATGCGCATTACTGCTCCCCAGGGGTGCTGTGCGACCCCACAGGGCGTAGATGGCAGTCCCTGTAGCAGCATGGATCTGCACTGGACCCACGGAAATTTCATGGGAGCTGTGGCAAAGCACCTAAAGTGCGTGGAGACCAGCTTTAGTGCTCTATCGTGTGTAACGTTTCTTAATGACAGTTTTACTGTTGAAAAACTTCATTTCTTTTCCAAAAACTGGCGGCTTGGATATAATTGTTACATCTGGCTTCATAAGCCATAGTCATATATTGTGAGCACACAGTGACAAAAGAAGGAATTATAAATTGTATGGATTATTACTGCAAATGCTGGTAACCCGTGGTGCACCCGTCACTACCCCCGTATCGCAGTTAGATATGAATGTCTCGTATTGGTAATAAACTATATGGTTTCAGAAGTGTGAAAAATACTATTCATTGTTGAACATACATTTTTTCATAATTGGCTATGAACTGTATAGAAAATAATTATTTATTTATTTCTTGCACGAACAAATTCCCTTAACTCCTGGTGATCTCATGTGTCTATGAGGTAATACTTGGCTTTCAACAGACATGGCTTCCATTGGGTGTCCATCATGTTAACATGTCAGGAATGTTACTTTTGACCATATAGAAAATTTCTGGAAGATTGCAATTATCTCAGTCGCAACAAAAATTGAATCGTTCGACTAGGTTACCGGCCACCGGTAAAATACTGTTATATTTGTCAGTGAGCTACACGCGTTACAGTAGCAGTAAATTGCCAGTAAGGTGCAGTAAAATGCCAATTTACTGTTGAATTTTACAGCTGTCGACGAAACATTTACTTATGCTATATATAAATAATATATGGCCATAGAGCTTCAGGTGATATACTTCATGCTAAGCTATGGTAACCTACTAAGTTCATTTGCTATGTTTAACTAAGCCAGGCGAAAAAATAAAGAGAAGTCTGAAAAAAGGGTTGTAAATTAATGAAACTATTAAGATCATTTGGCAACTGAGAAAATTTAAAACGTAATCTGTGGAAGCAGGGTGTGATTAATGTAAATCCAAGGGATTAATGAAACGTACACGTACATGAACGTTTTCCATGACTAGCAGTAATATTTTGTAGTTTGTTATTTTTGAAGCATACAGTGAACTCTCCAATTAAGATCATCGCTGTGAAGAGACCATTTCCATGATAGCACTAAGTTACAGTCCCATTTCTCTCTCTCGCATAATTGAATTCTATCCTTTTTAAATACCACATGTTCAGCTTCTTATATGGTCTTTATAGGGAGGTGCCATTCTATTTGTATATGCTATCGCCAGGCTTCCTCTTAGGCAATGTGATGTAACTTGTAGGTTTAATTTGTGTTCTATCATTTGTGACAGAGTAAGAGAATGGCATGTCTTTATCCAGTAAATGAAGTTTAATACAAGTATGTGTATTCATTTATTTATTATTCATCCGTCCATTCATTCATTCATTGATTCATTCATTCATTCATTTGTTTTACACTGAAATATAAAACAGTGTTTTACAGTGTAGTATCCATGTACCATGCAAAACCTGAATATTAAGAAACGCGGGGAATGAAATCCCTCATCAACAGACCCTAACATATTCGTTTCGCCTTAATGGGCAACTGGAAAATTGATTAATATTATATCCCAGTGAGCAAATACGTACGTAAAATTGGTTAACTGCATGGCAACATTTATAAATATCAAGTTAATGTAGCACGATTGGAATATTCAAATACTACACATCCTGAAATCTGTTAATCTGGCCACTCCATCACCCACTCAGTCAATAACTGACTTCCTACAAGACTATTCAAATGCAAACAAAATTTGTGCCTCTTTGTTTTTCTCCTCTTCATGAAAGTCACGCAAAGACTTACTGGTTTCCGCGAAACAAATACCATTTCCTTGCATCTGATTTTTCGGTCATTTATTCTTATAAATGTGTACGCCTCATGCATGTTCTTGGTATGATGTGTGCTCCCGTAAATATTGGGGAGCTGGAGGGGGTGTTGCAACTAAGATTGCTTGGTCTTCTCTTCAATGAATGACTGAGTAACAGTTTTTGGCTTTCGTGGTTCTCCTGGTTAATCAGCTGCAGTAATGTGGAGGACCCATTCAATTTGTATGTCTTAATATAATTAAATCGAATAAAGTTTGACCATCATCATCATCATCATCAACATCATCATCATCATCATCATCATCATCGTCGTCGTCGTCGTCGACGTCGTCATCATCAATCTGTTAGTCACCCTTCACTCTTAATTACTCCCACTTAATCTGCAACACTTTCAATCACGAAGAAACCACACAAAATTAATTGATATTAGGTTTGAACGGCGTTTGTGGTAACGACACGTCACATTCGTGCATAATGAAACTCCAAGAACAGGATAATTCACATAAGCCCTGGTCATGACAAACTTATTCTCCATGATAAAGCTGTGTTTTATTTTTAAAATTGTATCAGTGACACCGATGTGCCACAGCGCATATCAGCCATTACATGCTGATCAAACGATACAGCGCCAGTCTATTGGGCAGGTCTCCTGTGAAACAGAGACAGGATTGTCCATTTAAAGCTGCGAAATAGCAAAACATAGAGCTCCATCGTACTTGTACATTAGTTTGTAAAGTTTATCTATTAGTTCTTTAGGACAAAATAGATGTAGTGACATTGTTTTGAGTCACATGCGAATCAAAATCCGTTTGGTCCTCTTTGGGCCCCTGTTTGCCCGTGATCTTAAACGTAATATATTAACCTAAAATGACAATTTTGTCTTTTCTAAGGGTTTTCTCTTATTCTGGTAGAAAAATATGTTATTTATCATGTATTGTAAACATATTTATTTGCCAAACTGGATGACCTAGTAGTTACATTGTAACTAATCTGGAGGATCTCCAGTACAAAGAGCACACACTGAATATATATATATATATATATATATATATATATATATATATATATATATATATATATATATATATATATATATATATATATATATATATATACAAAACGCACAGGACATTAGAAGAAGCACAGTTCACCTTGCTACAGCACAAAACTGCGAAACTATAAAACTACGAGCATACAATGTTTGGAGGATAACCTTTTCGCTGCATTATACAGCTAGTGGACCGCTGAGAATCTGAAATAATTAATTGCCAAATCTTCATGTTCCAAAATTGGGAGGTCCCATTCTGACACAAATCAAAGAAATCATTGTAATGGCATATGTCCAGGGACATGCAGTAGCAGACGACAGCACTGGTCAAGAGGTGTCACATGACCTCCTGTGACCGTAGTATTGGTCAGAATAGGTCAGGTGATCTCTTTTTTGATCAGTGCTGCCTTCTACCCTTTGCCTCTTGGCTTATGCCATTGTTTCAACTTAATATGGCGGTCAATGAACCGTGTTGACCTTTGAATTCCAATAAAAGACAATGGAGACCAATGAAAAGCTTTCATATTCATCTGGATATATCTCCAACTGTTGCGGGGGGTGGGGGTGGGTCGTTTTATTGAATAGGTAAGTCAACACGCACAAGCTGCAGAAAAATTAATTTTCATATGTAGTATTAGAGATGGGAACGGGTTCACTTTTTAGTGAACCGCTTCACAAGCCATGAACTGGTTCATGGCTTGTCGTGAACCGGTTCGAACTGGCAATCCAAGAACATTGAAAAACATTAACAAAATTCTAAAACAAAAACTCTTACTTGTCACTAAATATTCATTTTATATGCGTTTCACTTGTTCCTATATTTTCTTGCTAGCTAGCAGAAAAATCATTGATCGCATCTATATAGTAAACGATATGTAAAAAAAAATGTACTTATTACAACGGATTTATTGCGATGACCATATCTCTGAAGTTTTTGGACTATATGGTCGCAAAGGACGCATATCCCCAATAATATATATATATATATATATATATATATATATATATATATATATATATATATATATATATATATATGTATAAATATATATGTATATATATATATATATATATATATACATGTAGTTACAGATAAAGCCAAGAAGGTTTGTCCACATGGAAGATGTCCTGGGATACGCCTTCCTTCATATTGGAAATATGACGTAACTGAGTCACATTTTGGAGAGCCTGGTGTCCCTGCACCATAGGCGTTCAATTCTGCTGGGTGGGCTTTTTTTTAGATATTTCAGCAAACTCCCAGACCCACCAGAGACAAAATATACTCTTTTTGGCAAAGCTTGCATTTGCAATTTTTTTTTCGCTCTTGTCAAAAAATGTTCAAACCATGGACGCTTTCTCAGACGTCCCCATACTTGTTAGTGGCTCTCGCTTAATAGACACCAGTCTTTTTTCACCAAACGTAAGCAAAGATTGCTGGTGTAGTCTTAACTTTATTAATTTGTCCTGGGGTGAAATTGTACGGCCTTTTTGTTTTAAACACGCCCGCCATTAAGGTCGCGAATGCGTATTATGAATTCTTCAAACAATACCCCTTTGTCAAGAAATTAGCAAGCATATTAAATTACATGTTTGTACTAGCTTAGGATAACCAATGCGTGTTCATTTTAATTAAAATTGTTCTGCCCTACTCGATGGTTGCCGACTTATTAGGAAGGGGTTAATCAATCTGAGGCGCTCGTTCGAACCGCAGTTCGAATATATATATATATATATATATATATATATATATATATATATATATATATATATATATATATATATATATATATATATATATATATATATATATAGATAGATAGATAGATAGATAGATAGATAGATAGATAGATAGATAGATAGATAGATAGATAGATAGATATAGATTTACATACATATGACAATTGATGTTTGGTTAATTTTGGACTGAAAACACGGAGATTGGTGGTAAACGCCTCCCGTGAGTAAAAAGAATGAAACGAGAAAAAAAGTTTCGCGGAGAAAGTTTTAAAAGATCTGCCTCTGCATGGAGATCTATGGTATATGAGGCAATATACAAGTCACGTCCCATCCTGTGACTCGCTGGAATTAAGAAAAAAAAATGAAAAATATAAATATTCGGTGAAACTATTTCAAACATGGTCACTGCTGTAAGAATGTGGAAATCAAACGACCAAACGATTGGGCCATTTTCATATATAGAGCTGCCCCGCAATATATACAGAGATTTTTTAGTGATCTTTTGACATAATTAATTGCAAGATTTCATTAGACGCAGCATTCTGTAGAATTTTGTGTAAGTATATTCTCAGCATGTTTCTTAAAATTCATCGAGGGCCTTTAATCGCCGGGACATATTGTTCAAAATTTCACATGTCAATAACCCCATAATTATCTGAAATCACATTATTATTCTTGGTAAAGGGTATAGTTTAGCACTTATGATCATTGCTTCAATTTCTGCAATACACTCCCACGTGTACAAATTCTCTAAGTCCTCTGTCAAGAAATAGCACCTATATAGAATCATTTGCGTATGAAAGTATTTGTTATGTGTAAAGACACCAGCAAGATCGTTGCTAAAATTAACAAATATGTTCTATCAGCAAATCAATGCTCCCTACTGTTTTCATCAAAAGCAGTTATTTCTGCTGCAGCGAAGCAGACATAACAGATTGGGTCTGCTTTGGCGCGAAGTCTTCTGCGCAATGGATTTACAATATGTCACACCAGCAACCACGGACATTTGGCTTTTTTTAATTTATAGTGTAGCTTGTGAATAAAACATATTACATTGGTTTATTTTAAACGTTTAAGCCATATACAAATAAACATGGAAAGACGAGTATTATTTGTCGCGAATAACCGTAGCGTAAAGGCACTTGTAATGCCGTCACGGACTTCCGCATGCATAACATTGATAACTTTCGCAAGACAACCACATAGAAAGACAGCAAGACGGCCACATTGTATACTTGTATACACTGTTTTTGATATGTCAAGAAGGTTAACACAACAGTGAAGATTACATCTTTATATTCTACTGATAGCAGTCTCGTGTTTGTATTCACTGCCGGCAAATACCTTGGATTAACTTGGAGTGTCTCCATCATCTTGTGGGAAAATCGGTTGTGTTGCATCATTTGTACAAGAAGATATCAAGGTACATTATTAAACACAGGGGAATTTTTCTTGGTGGTTATATGTACACGAATGTTAATGATCAAACGGTCGGTTGTTGCGTTTTAATAACTGTGTGACGTATAGTTTACTATCAGTGACGATATAGTACTTTTTGTTTCACTGTAAAAGCTAATAATGCACGGACAAAACCTGTATACATGTCCTTGTAGTGAATAGTGCGTCACTGATTTTTTATCGATCTCAGAAAATGATAACCAGAAATTCTCCAGTTTGCATGTAAAAAGATTGCAAACATTTGTTGATCGATAGCAAACTTCGAAAAAGAAAAAGAAAACTAGAAAAAATTGATTCGCATGTCAGCAAATCAGTCTGTATGCCTAGAAAACTTTTGAAGATTGCCTAGTCAGTATTTATTTGACTGAAGCAACAATAATTTTTTCCATGGGACTATGTCAAAAACCCATAAATTGAAGTTGGAAAGGCACCTCAATCTATTATAGTTTTGAAGCTATTCAAGTTTAAAATTTTCTGTGTTTGGCTAATTTGCATAAATCAAACTGCTACATCTTTGATTTATGGTTCATTGGAGGTAGATACCCCACAAATCTATGAATTGAAGTTTGAATGACCCCTCAGTGTTAATATTTTTGAAGTTATTCCAGATTTAAATTTTGTGTATCGTATATTTTATTTTATTTATGATGTGTATTCACCTAATGTGCATAAATTAATAATGCTATAACTTTAGTTCATGTTTCATTGGATGGGACTATGTCAATAACCTATCAATTGAAGTTGAAATGGCATTTCTATCTGTAATAGGTTTTAGTTATTCCAGATGTAAATTGTGCGTGTTTGCCTAAATTGAAGTGTTACAACTTTGGATCATGTTTCATTGGATGTGACTGTATCACAAAGAGCAATTACAGTGGAAATGGTACCTCTATCTGTAAGAGTTTTGAAGGTTTTCCAGATTAAAATTTTGTGTATTCACATATTTGCATAAATTATAAATCAAAGTGCTACAACTTTGGTTCATGTTTCATTGCATGCGGCTATGTCGCAAACCTACCAATTGAAGTGGGAATGGCGCATCTATTTGTAATAGTTTTAAAGTCATTCCAGATTTAAATTTTGTGTATTTGCTTAATTTGCATAAGATAGAATGTTACAACTTTGGTTCGTGTTTCATCTAATCCGGCTATGTAACAAACCTTTAAATTGAAGTTGAAATGACACCTCTTTCTATAATAGTTTGGAAGGTATTAAAAAAAACCCCTCAATTTTATTTGCATAAATCAATATGTTACAACATTAATTCATTGGATGCTGCTATGTCACAAACCTGTAAGTTGAAGTTGGATTGGCACCTCTATTTATAATAGTTTTGGAGGTAACCAACTTTTACATGTTTCAAATGCTCCTAATTAGCATAATTTAAAATGCTATAGTTTCTGTTCACTGTCCATTGGATTGGCAGTAGTCACAAACCTGTATCTACCACCTCAAATTTTGTGTCTAGGTCGCAAGATATGGAGCTCTTGAAATTTTAATTGCCCTAGCATAATTTTCAACATCATCACTGCTCCAAACAATATACACAACTTCACTACTGAGTCACCACCATGCCACGTTTGGTACAAACAATAGTGTCCGAGAAAAACTGACCACAAAATTCACATGGAAATAAACGAACAAACAAGTAAATAAATAATGAAGTATTTGAGGAAAAAAATAAGTCTGTGTTCACACAGTGACTGAATAAATGGATAAATAAATAAACAAACAAACGAATAAATAAATAAATAAATAAATAAATGAATGAATGAATGAATGAATGAATGAATGAATGAATGAATGAATGAATGAATAAATAAATAAATAAATAAATAAATAAATAAATAAATAAATAAATAAATAAATAAATAAATAAATAAATAAAGAATAAAGTATTTGAGGAAACCAAGAAGTCTGTGTTCACACACAGACTTCAAAAGCAAAAGTACGAAGTACCCAATATTTTCATACAAACAATAATCTTGAAAATTTATTAGTTCCTGGTCATTACTTCGACCATGCAATACGGCAAGCATTGATGCGCTCAGCAAACCCACCTTGTGGCGGAAAAAAAATTACTGGCCAGCAGTCAGAGAAAGGCTTGATTTGATAATCGACAGAAGTCTACCATTTTCCTGTTCATTGTACGATTTTCTTCAATTCTTTCAGTGCCAACTGCGACTAAAATCGGACTACGTAATGATAGTGTGAAACCATTAAATCGAACTGCTGTGAGGGAGGATATTAATGTTATGATAATTATGTCTGTGTGTGCCAACACAAACATATTGTTTTCTAGGAATTCTTTCTTTCTTACTTTCTTCTTTCTTTCTTTCCGACATTTCATTTGAAAAATATAAAATGTAGAAACTTCAAACTTGGCACAATTATAATTCTCTTGATGAAGCCTTGCCTTTTTAGAATGAGAGGTCATGCTTTTCAAAATTATGCAAATGAGGGCTAATTAAAGTTTTAAATCTTCAATTTCTTATATAATATAATGTATGTGGTTCCGGGTGTATAGGAGTTCGATCATAGCAGGGCAAAGGTCATCTCAAATATCAAGGTCATGTCAAGATCAATGGTCAATTTTAGGTCAAAATGTCATTTTAAAGGCCAAGGTTCACTTCAGGTACAGGCCATCTCAAGGTCAAAGTCATTTCAAGGTTAAAGACCACTTCAAGGTCAAAGGCCACTTTCGATGGTGGCTTTCTTCTAGCCATAACTTGGTCAATTTTTATCCAATTTTGATCATGTTGGACTCAAATTGTAGCTATTGTAACACTGCACATTTTCGAAACTTACAATGTGACCTCTAAAAGTTTCATCCAGCCTTAACACGGCCAATTTCTATCCAATTCTAATCATGCTGTACTCAAATTGTAAGTATTGCAACACTGCCCATTTTTGTAAGAACATGTAACCTTTAAAGGGCAAAAGTCAAGGTCATTTGGCCCTATGAAAGTTTCATCCTGCCATAACTTGGCCAATTTTCATCTGATTTGATTCATGTTGGGCTTAAATTGTGGGAATTGTAACCCTGTACATTTTTATAATTGCATGTGACCTGTAAAGGTCAAAGGTCACGGTCATTTGGACTTTGAATTTTTCATCCAGCCATAAGTTAAATCGAATATGAAGCACCAAAGGACAAAAGTTGTAGCATTTAATATTTACAACTTATGAAGGCACACAGACAGATTTGCTTTGAAGCAAATCTTCTTTTCTAGTTAGCTTTATATCTTTGAGATAAACAAATATCATCGTATGTGTAAACTGACATTGATTTTTTTTCTCGTTTTTTTTGTTTGTTTGTTTTGTTTGTTTTTTTGTTTTTTTTGGTTGTTTTTTGTGTTTTTGTTTTTGTTTTTGTTTTGTTTTTGTTTTTGTTTTTACTCCAGCTGACTTATCATTCAGCTAAGGTTATGCGGTTGGTTTTGTCTTGTAACTGACAAATCAGCTGAGGTAAAAAGGACATTTTCAACTTGTTCTCTAAAAGCGTTGGCCTAGCACTCTTCAAACGTGGGATGTACATTGGCTAAGTCTGTGCCAATTTTTTTTCAAATGGGTACGCCTCAGCGATTTGTGGATATTAAAGGGCGTTTTTGTTCCTATAGTTGGACGGCTCTTAAAAATCTTCTTCGAAACTGCCGAGCCAATAAGAGAAATTCGAAAGTCAGTGCGGACCTGCTGTTGCTAATTATGTCGCCAGGCAACGGAACTATGCCTCCACCATGATGAGGGCACTTGCAGACACTATTAAGCTATTTTAAGATATAATAATTACACTTTTTCTGCTATAAAAGGGAAAAATTCTGAATATTTAAAGCAACTTTGCATGTTTTGAACTACGTGAAGGAATTTTCTTAGACTTTTGCTTTCTATATTTGTTAAAAAAACACATTTCGCCCTGGTAAATACCCGAATTTGCACTCCTTTATGCCATGTTCCTTGTTGCAGGATAGGGGGCAGAACATGACCACAGTTACTTATGAATACCTCCTATTGCTTTTAAATTGCATTCGAACTTATCTGGGGACATCTATACCTTAATTTCTTTAACGTGTGTCGCTACAGTTTTCTTTTTTTTTCACGATTTTTTTCGACTTCCTGTCCACAACCGTCATGCCAACTGTGCTGAAACTTGGTGAAAATATACCAAGTGGAAGGATCAACAAAAATACTAACTAGGCATTGAAGCTGTGGATCGCTGATTTTTTTTTCTTGTCCCGGTACTAGCTGAACATCTGGTAAAGTACATTTGATGCCTTATGCCAAGGTACATTGCCACCACGTTTGAAGTCAATCTGACAGGTGGTTTCATAGAAGAAATCGAAAGTGTGATTTAGCCTATTGATTTTAATACATATAATAATTGTTAGGAAAGGTGCATTTATCGACAAGTACCGAATTGAAAATATCGTTAAAAATCAAGAATCCACAGCAGTGTCACCTAGTCAACAATTTTGTTCGACCCTTTCACAAGAAATATATGTTATCCACCAAGTTTCAGCTTAATCTGAGTGACAATTCTGGAGAAGAAGTCGAAAAAAGCAAAAACTCAAAAATCATCAAACGTTAGAAATAAGTTGCAATGCCACTTGGTCAACAATTAAGAACTAGGAGTCCCTACAAGGATTCCTATGTCATGTCAAAGCAATTGCGTGAGCGCTTTCAGAGAAGATTTTTTTAAGATTTGCCCCAAAAAGAACACAAAAATGCATAAGAAATCAAAAAATCAATGGAGCGTGACCATTTGAACAAACTTGGTACAGATCCTACCAAGGCATATCCTCACTAATGAAGTGAATCTGGCAGACGGTTTTAGAGAAGTCACAAATGTGAATTGTGGACAACGGACAGATGGACAACGGACAGACAGTCGACAGATGTTTGACAACGGACCATCCCATAAGCTCAGTTGACTGACAAATCAGCTGAGCTAAAAAGACAAATGGAGCTTAAAAACCCCAATGCCTAAAATTCAGTCAACTTTATCATAAATGGTCAATACATTATGTACTTACCATAGACCTATGAACGTTAATAGATCGACGGTCCTTACTAACTAAGCATGCAACCCGTTCAGCAGCTCCCTTTGAGAAGCCAGCTGATGTAATGCCCTTGGCAATAGTTGCCAGACCTGAAGTGTGAGAAACTGCAGGTTGCAGTGGAACTTGCTTGAGCCTTGTTGCCAGAGCAGTTAAGGGAGAACAGGCAGTGACTGAGGAGGCTCTACATTCAACTCCAGAAGGTCCAAGGACCACTCCCTCTTGGGCCACCAGGGGCCCACAAGAAGGACTTTGCACTGCTCCTCCCCAATCTTGTGCAGAACTTTCAGCAAGAGCTGGGTCGAGAAAAAGGCATATGTCCACATCCCCTGGCACGAGATATGGCGTCTGTTGCCCACATCGACTTATTGTGGAATGGGGACAGAAAGGTGTCAATCTTGAGATTGTCCCTGGTAGTGAAAAGATCAATGTCTGGTCGACCCCAATGGGTCTTGATAACTTCCACCACCCTGGTATCCAGAGACCACTCAGTCTGAATTACCTTCAATCGGCATGAGAGCTGGTCTGCCTTGACATTCAGGCAACCTGAAATGTGCAGACAGCGGGTCCTGACCCCGTACTGACAGCACCAGAGCAGGATCAACTTGAGTGGGGAGAACAGCCTTTTTGATCTGGTGCCTCCCTGTTTGTTGATGTCGCAACTCCTGTGCAATTGTCACACATCACCAGGACATGCATGTTCTCCAACTGTGATCAAAACTGGATGATGGCGTGATGAATCGCTTCCAGTTCTAGCCAACTGATGGCAAACTGCCTCCACAAAGGAAGTTATTTGCCTGAGACTGTCACAGAGTCGAAATGTGCTCCCCAGCCCCATAGGGAGTCATCGGTGAACAGCTTCATTTCCCCATCCAAGTACCAGGGACTGCCCCAGCATCAAGTTCGTCCTGTGAGACCACCAACTCAGATTTAGACAGTCATATGGCTGGATCACAAGATGCTGTGACAAGAGACAGCTCTTTCGATCTTAGTTATGCCGGCAGCTGAGCTGGATAGGCTGACAATGAAGCCTCCCAGAGGGACATGAGAGTCCATGGATACCAAAGTCCTAATCAGGTGCATCCACTAATGCACCGACGGGGCAGACACACTCCTGAACTACTTCAAAAGGGCTAAGAGTCCCTTCCACCTGTCCTCTGAAGGCCGACAGATAAAAGGGATTGTCAAGCACTGAATCCCCAGAAACACAAACTCCCTCTTAGGAGTCAAGCTGGACTTCGAGAGATTCATGATTAGGCCTAACTTCACACATAGCTTCAACACAAACTGCGTGTCTTTGAGAAAAAGGCCCTGGTCATGAGATTGCAGGAGCCAATTGTCCCCAGTCGTGCAGAGGACCCCTCTGTGCACCAGCATTCCACCCTCTGGAAGGGGAACTGCAGAGGAAGACGACTGCCTAACCTCCCATAAAGCAGCCTCAATTCGGGGAGAAGGGGCCTTTTCAAGGACTGGTCTGATCTTGACCAAAAGGCCTGAGGACCAGTTTGCCTCTAACTGTGAGGCCTGGCCAAAATGGTAGGTGCCTGGATCCAGACATCAAGCACAGGTGTCTTGTTTCAAGGATCCGTGCCACCCCTCCCCCTGCAAAGTACACTGATCTCATGCTCACAGCATGCCTCTGCATGTTGGAGCCTCTGTTTGGCAGATATAACACCTGCTCAAGTTAGACTAATGGTTCCAAGAATAAAACTTGGCCCCAAGGAAAGTATACTTATGTTCTAAGGGAAATTACTAACTAATGAACCAAGAAATCCAAGCTATTCACTGGGTGTCTACTTTAAATGGGAAAACTGTAGAAGACCAATGGGATCAGTTTAAGAAGACTTACCTAAGTCTGATTGACGAATACATTCCCATCAAATTTATAAAACCTGACAACAGACATTTTCCACCTTGGTTATCCTACCAGTCAATTAAAAAGTCAAGAAAATGGAAACGAGCCGCATGGATAAGATCAAAACAGTCAAATTTAAATGCTCACAATAATATATTCCTGGATTGCCAGAGATCACGAGCAAATCATAAGTAAAGCCAAAACTGACTACGAAAGCAGTCTTGTAAACAGGATTAAGTCTGACTCTAAGCAATTCTACAATTATGCAATGCATAACTACAGATCTCCACCTACGGTAGAGATTTTGGACCATGAGGGGAAAAAATAGTTTAAGATGAAGAAAAGTAGAAATTTTCAAAAACTTCTTCTCTAGTACACTTATCAAATCTAGTCCTGCAATTCATACGATTCCAATTCACACGGAGGCAGGTGCAGTTTCTAATATCTGACATATCAGTTACAAAAGAGGAAGTAAGGAACTGTATGTTGAAGTTAAAGCCTGACAAGTTGAGTGGCCCAGATAGTATTCATGTTAAAGTACTGAAACATACTCTGGATTTTGACTTTCCTCACTCCAGGATTTCTAAACTGTCTTTGCAGTCTGGTGTTCTACCTCAAGATTGGAGAGGTGCTAATATTAGCCCTCATAATAAAAAAAGCATCAAGAACTGCAGTCAATAACTATACAGACTTGCGTCACTTACTTACAAATAGTTAAGATATTAGAGAAACTTATCTTACACTCTCTCGTACATGACATCGAAGTAAACAAATTCTTGCATTGTTCTCAACACAAATCCCCCCCCCCCAAAATACTCATGCACTATCCAACTTTTGGAGTGTTTGTATGACTGCTCGAACTCTTATGACAGAAATAAAAGTATGGATATTATATATCTTGATTTTGCCAAAGCCTTTGGCACAGTGTGTCATCACCATCTTGCCATTAAACTTCGACATGCAGGTGTTAAAGGTCAGGTGTTAACATGAATTAAGGTATTCCTTAGTAATAGACGTCAAAGGGTGATACTCAGAAATTGTACATCATCATGGAGACCAGTACCAAGTGTAGTTCCACAAAGATCTATTATTGGTCATTTTCTGCTTCATTTTTATAAATGACTTACCTGATATTGTTTACTCAAAAGCAAAATTATTTGCTGATGACACTAAGTCTACAAAGAAGTGAAAAGTATTAAAGACTGCGAAAGTCTTCAAGAGGACCTGAACAAGTTAAGCCCATGGTCTAAACTATGGGTGCTAGAATTAAACACAACTTAATGTGTCGTTCTAAGGCTTGGACCATCTTTAACATATATGTATACTTTGGACGGAACTTGCTTATCTGTGGTCAAACATCAAAAGGATCTAGGAGTCATAATATCCAAGGATCCATAAGACCACATTGAGAACATAACTAAAAAGGCTTCTGAAAGAGCAGGAATGATACTTCGATGTTTTTTCAAAATCCCAATTCAACTACAATATCAATCTTGTATAAATCCGTAATCTGACCATTGCTGTGTGGAATCCATAGCTCCAAAAGGATATTATCAAACTTGAGAATACTCAAAGAGGATGCACGAATAGTCTAACGTGAGATATGACTCTCTTCAATCAGGACGTGAAAGAGCTGACATGGTGGAGACCTACAAATATTTACAACACATGTACAAAACATCTGGTGATCATTTTTTTTTTACGAAGGTAAGGTGTAATTCACAAGGTCATGGTGACAAACTATTTAAGTCTTTCATGGTAGGACGCGACTGCAGTTGAATTTTTCGCAGGCCGAATATATATTCATACGCAATTGTAAGGAAGCCAACTTTAAATTTCTACATCAGTGAGGCCCTTTTAGGGCAAGTCATTTTATGTGAAATTTACCTCATTCTGGATCTTGTTATGTTGATGTGCAAACTCCCCCAAAAAGCCTTCCCCCTCTCCCCCCCCCCCCCCCACATCAGTCACCTCTGCGCAAGTGGCTGACGTTTAGCAGGGTTTATTGCGTTTATGGCAATATTTACTTCTGCTGTACATGGTTTTCAAAGGCTATCTATGCACGGCATTAGAACGATATACGCGACCTGTATGATGAGTCTTAAAATTAGTGGGTAACAAAAAGACACTTTCACAAAATTAGTGGGTAACAAAAAGATACTATCACAATGCAACATAGTCTCTCATTGGCGAACATCTCATTTGTACCAAGTATATGCCAATCATGTATATGTAACATTCTTTTCTCTTGTGCAAGAACCCTTTGGCCACTTCCAATTTTTTAGGAGGACACCAAACAGAGACTTGTATGGACGCCAAGAACAGTTCAACAGCTCAAATAATTTAGTACATACTGCAGTTTCAGATATACAATTTGTTTATGCCACATGAGAAACACATATCAGGTGAATATTTTTTCCTATTTTGGACAATCTGAAGATACAAACCATTAGAAAATAGAACTCTTTTCTACAACCTCAGGATATGCACAAACCATGGTTGTGTAAAATGGCAATGTAAGCTGTACAATGGCATGTAGGGGTGTCCTTATTCTCGTAAGTAGAAAATGTCAAAATCTCTAACTGCATCTTCATTAACTCAAATCATTGTGTAGTACAACGCTGAATGTCATTACCCCTATGGAATATTACTGTCAGCTTTTTATACTTATAACACAGAAAAATAATACCATGATCTGTGACTGTCCCCTTTGCAACAATGAAGGTCCTATATAATCCAAGATTATATGGGCAATCGGCTAGCGCCGATTCCAAAAATGTTTTATTATATTATATTATATTTATTTATTTCCAAAAATGTTTTATTGCCTCTAAAGAGCTGAACATTATTTATCGACTTTCTGTAAAGAAACTGCCAAAACCCTGTCCCTTTTAGAAATACACTAATGAGAATACAGATGTCTGGATTTCCAGTCTAATGCAGACAACTGAATTAGAAATACAGATATCTCTATTCCAATTCAGATATCTGAATTAGAAATACAGATATCTCTATTCCAACTCAGATATCTGCATTAGAAATGCAGATAGCTGAATCAGAAATACAGATATCTCTATTTGTGAATATTTCAGGTTTAGCTTTCCATAAACACATGTGCCATGGAGAGTGATTTAATGTAGGCGCGGCCTGTTTCGCAATCCATGTATCGCATAAAGTTACATCTTGGGGCCATGACAAGTGCAAATCATGTGCAACATGCAAGCTGCATCATGATGTTGCCATCCTGTGGTTGCATATTACACTTACTACCAAGATACCATTATGCACATACATATAGCTACATGAACTTAATGAGTCTTTTAATATTACGTGCCGGCATGTTTTCTTTATCGCTTGTTTTAATCACTTTGATCTTGTGCAACCCCCTGTGTGATGTATGTTTCGTCTACCAGCAAAATATCGTTTACATGCAATCACTTGTGCAGGTAATTAAGTTCAGTTCCCGTCATTTTCCATCCTTAATTGCAACTTTGACTTGAAATTTTCCAAACATTAAATTTGTAGAGCTTCACTGCACGATGACATGAATTTTGTTGCAACTTTTGGGTGATACGTATGCTGATAATACTTCACCGATGGCGAGCAACCTAGATTAGGTGGGGGGAAGGGAGAGAGAGAGAGAGAGAGAGAGAGAGAGAGAGAGAGAGAGAGAGAGAGAGAGAGAGAGAGAGAGAGAGAGAGAGAGAGAGAGAGAGAGAGAGAGTCTTGCTGAGACGATGACAATATTGCACAATCACGCATGGTTGGTATTTTGACCCACGAGACACAACATCAAGCTGGTCTTGTTCCATGACAGTTTCATTTAACGAAATGGAATAAATTCAATTCTTTGTCGCATTTCGAGTAACACCTCCCCCCCCCCCCCCAAGTCATTATGAGTGAATTTTATTAATTTGAACAAAAACGAAGAAGCTGGTATGTGGTTGACTGATCAAGCATAGCCGCACCTGCCTATACAGGCACAGGCATATCCAGTTAACCCATTTCACGGCAGCATCACAATATCGTGGCTGCAATTTTTTTCGGTTGCCAGTACATGCCGCAATCTTCGAGAAAGATGGGCAATCCTTTTGTTTTGATAAAATATACAGATAACCTTTATGCCTCTTGGCCTAGAATTGTCAAATCATTTCGCTTTTTGTTGTGATCCATGTGAGCATTGCATGGAACCTACATATTGGCCAGGTCAACATAATGAGATGTATTAATGACAGCTTTTTAGTTTATGATCATGAAAAGAGTTAACTTTGCGGAGACTATAGTCTGCGTCACAGATCGGAGGCATCCTTGGTATACTATGATACTATCTATACCTCAGTGCAGGAGCAGCCGTCAAACTCACCATTAGCATGAGCTTTTAGTCTGACCAATGACCCTGATATAGAATGCCCTTTGAAAAATTGCTTTTGCCACGGGTGTTTGTTGTTTTAAAAATTATTACCTGTCTATATGGTTATCAAACTTCCTGAGTATTATTTGGACTGACATGCATGCACTTGCGTGTAGACACACACACACACACACACACACACACACACACACACACTTTGATGTATGCATGGACACACACACACATCAGTGTATGTATGAAACCGTTTTGAGTAATCTTAAAGAATGGTATCCTGTATCAACAGTCACAGATAATGTTTTTTTTTTTCTGGACGTCAGCAACTACATATAGGTGATCGTGCTTTTGTCTCTTGAGCAGAAGTAACATTCAGTAACGAGCAAAATTAATATGTATATAAGCTTCTTATACGAATGTCTACATTTGCATTTCAGTCAAGATAGACATACAGATAACAGGTTCAGATTTCATAAAATATAGCTTGGGAAGGCTATGACTACACAGAAAATATCACATATTGTATTTTTGGGTGTGTAGAAACACCTTCAGGGCCATTAAACACATATATGGAATTGTTGACAATGAAATAGGTTAAAGAATACAAATATCAGCATATACCTCGTACAAATATTGAAAAATGTAGGGCTACAGTTAGCTAGACTGCTTTACTGTTATGAAGCAAATAAAACTTTCAGTTGTACCAGGTGTATTTTTTCTGTAATTTGACGGCATGGACAATTACAATACGATTTATAGCACAATACGGAGCAGCATAAACTTACAACTACTGGTTGCATAGTCGACAATAAAATACTCTATAGTTTTATCAGGGTTTATTTATGTTGATATTTTAATATTTGTCTCTTTTCCTTTAAGGTTTATTCTTCTGTGGGAAAAGCCCATTCAGTGCTAATCTCTCCGTCTTGATAGTGTAATAAAATAAGCCGAAGCACTTGCTTCTAGAGTCCCAAAGATTCATGATAAATATGTAACTATCTGTGATTTAAGTTGAGCAATATTTGAGATGCACTTTCAAAATATCGTCTGTTCGATCATTTCCCACGACGAAGTTGTACATTATATTTTGCTTGAATAGTATATTTCTTGTTTGCTAAATTACATTGTAGGATTTTCTTAAAAAGCAGTTTGTCCGTTGGGAGAAAGTAAAATATACTTTTATTTTATGCAGCTCTTTTCAGTTATCGAGGATTTTGTATCATCAGGAACACATATAGAATAACGTACGTTGATGGTCTCATGTGTAAACATGGGTAACAATTTATTGGAGATATACTAAATTAATGTTGTGCACAGTCTTTAACATCTCTTAACCTGGGTTAAAACTTTTTTTTTCAAATTTCCATATTAAAACAGTGTGCTCAAGATTTATGGACCATATTGAAACAAAACTGAAGATGAAGAAAATGCACACAAACCTTTGTCAGCTTTGCCAGCAAAACATTAAGTCTCCCGACAGAAGTTTTGTTCTAAACGTTTGAAGTCCCGTGTTAAATTGAGATAAGTGGAGATGGACACAGCGTTAGTCAACTTTTCGGCGGCCGAGAATGTTTCAATTCGGTCAAACAGCGATAGCTGTCAGCTGGGCTGATGGCCAAGACACATTAATGTGAAAAAAAAAAAACTATCATGATGATGACGATGATGATGATGATGATGATGATGATGATCATCATCATCATCATCATCATCATGTTAGAAACATCAAAGTGATAAAAGTTCTTGCTTATACTTCTCCCTCAACGAAACTGATAATTCAGTCTGGCATCGATTTAGCGGACGTCAATTTAGCGTACTTCTCGATTTGACGAACCTCTGTCTGTCCCCACAACATTACTCACTTAAGTCCCGATAATAAAGAAAAGCGGCCAGACACCAGGGTGAGTTGAACTCTGTCAAAATCAGAACGTACCCTGTACCACATTCTAATCTCAAAAATGTGCTAAATGGTGGATAATCCACTCTTACAAATAAAGGTTCGGGGGGGGGGGGGGGTACGAAGTACGGTTTTTCAGCTTGTCAAAAATAAGGTACCTTTTCTGTTGCTCGAAGAACTCTATGGTGGGGTTATTCTGAAGAACCTTTGCAGTGGGATTCTTTGTTGAACCCTTGCAGTTCTTGAGAGAACCTTGAGGGTTCTTCAGGTTCAGCTCTGTTAGGTAACATTCATGACCATGTCAAGAAACGCAGTCACTACAACATCCTAATTAGCCTTTGAAGTACCGTACTCGAGGGATAAGAGGCGTGCTGGACCTGGGCCTATCATGTATGGAAATTTTAAAATAAAATCTTCGAAGATAAAGCGGTAATATCATCACATCAAAGTACCTGTTGTTTACAACAAAGTTATGATTGCTGGGAAATTTTCCACGTGTCACTTTCATGGAGCAGAGGGGCAGGGCGAGTGGCGCGAGGGTAAATTTGACTATGACAAAATGGTAGTCCATTGCGCTCCACCTTAATGGACGAACATAAATTGCAGGGCTATTCGAAAAGCAAGCAGGGCTGCCCAGCTGAAAATCTATGTGGCAAAATTTTCTTTCCTTGCAGCATTTTTTGCCACTCCTTTACATAAGAAACACTTATTTTGGAGAAAATCTATAGCAATTTGCTACAATGCTTCAGTTGGGCAGTTGGCAAGCCGAACAATTCCTTCCGCTCGGATATTGTGATCAAGTAGGCTGATGATTATGTCTGGGTGCCAACCCAGACATACTGTTTACTAAAAATTCTTTCTTCTTCTTCTTCTTCTTCTTCTTCTTCTTCTTCTTCTTCTTCTTCTTCTTCTTCTTCTTCTTCTTCTTCTCCTCCTCCTCCTCCTCCTTCTCCTTCTTCTTCTCCTCCTCCTCCTCCTTCTCCTCCTCCTCCTCCTCCTCCTCCTCCTTCCCGCCACATAATTCTTCCCGCCACATAATTTCTCCGGAGCTTCTTTCAGACGTCGTGCAAGCTACAATGTTTGAACTTGCTATGGTAACAGAGCTAGTAGGGAAGTTGGTTATCTATTTGGAATAATCGACATGTTTAAAATCATGAAAATCTAGGCCTTTCCAAAATTTAAAAGCTCCATATCTTCCAAACTATTGCAGATAGACACAAAATTTTATGGGCACATTTAGGTTTGTGAACCTGTCAATATAATGGACAGTAAATGAAAGTTGTAGAGTCTCAACTTATGCTAATAAGGGGCATTGAAAAATTTAAAACTTGAATATCTCCAAAACTGTTATAGATAGAGATGCCATTTCAACTTCCATTTTTAGGTTTGTGGCAAAGCCGCATCCAATGAACCATGAACCAAAGTTATAGGATTTTAATTTATGTAAATTAGGTGAATATGCAAAATTAAAATCTTGAATAGCTTCAAAACTGTTATAGATAGAGGTGCCATTTCAACTTCAATTTATGGGTTTGTGACATAGCTGCATCCAATGAACCATGATCCAAAATTGAACAAGTTTAATTATGCAAATAAGATGAATACAAGAAATTTAAATCTTTAATTTAGATCTGCTTCTCTTTTCATGGAACTTTTATATATTTGGTAAAAATTTGAGCATTCAGGCATTTTCTGCACATATGGCAGTACAGTAAGTGTTCCAACTTAAGTGGGACCGATGTCGTTTATTATAATTGTCTGATGAACATAGTTTGTTATTGTTAAGGTCATGTCAGGTTGGCTCAAAGTGCATGTTTGATGTACAGCTGATGCATGTTTACTTTCAATAAATGGGTAAATTTATACATATTTCTCTCTCTCTCTCTTGTACAAATAATTAGCATCTAAATCAGCTGACTGACAAGTTGACCTATGTCTGATTATCAATGAAATTTAAAAGTGTTACATGGAAGACAGCTATACTTACAGTTACCTTTAGGAATTTCAACATGATTTCTCTCTCTCTTTCTTTCTTTTCATAAAACCTAACTCTTTCTCTGATAAATGTAGTAGAATTTTACAATAATTTGGACTGTTTTACATTTTGACCTTTGAACTTTATAGAACCATGAATTAGATGTACATTATGCTTAGCTGACTTGCAGATGACTTACAATGGCATACTACATTTTTTGAATTCTAAATTATTGCTTTAATAAATGACTAATTAGAGTACTTTTGGGGTTCTATGCTTTCTTGAACATTTAAATTTCCTTTAAAAAAAACTTCTGGAAACCATACTTGAAATGTGACTGCTATGCTTACAAATTTTGGCTATTGTAATGCAATTTGACTACTGTTCTTGCAATTTTTGACTATGGTTTTGTGTTTTGAGGCCTGATGTCACTTGTTTCTGACTGATATTTAACATTTGAACCAGTGTACTTGCAAACTCTGACAATGTATTGACTTTTCACCACTATATTTGCATATTCAAACACTTTTCGTTTTGAAATACTCTTAGTTTATCTCCTTTAAAACAACATAATGCCTTTAACTACATGTCTAAAACACATCGAATTGTATAATCATGGTGTTTGGATTCTTGTTGATGGTCATTTTTGGGCCTAGGGAGGCTTTTCTGATGGATTGATGTTGGTGTTAGTGTCACTCTGTGGACTTATATGGATGATGATCATTGTTGAGACGGTGGTAAAAACTAGTACCTTTTAAATGCTGAATTTTATTGATATTTTCAACAAATTAGGAACCTGCAAATTCTCTGATGTGCTGCGACATGTGTTCCCTTTTCATGAATTGTACAGTCCTGTATGCACATAAATGATGCACCTGTTCAAGCCAATTTACTGAAATAGGCCTATAATTTTAAACAAAACTTTTTGCATTCTGTCATGTTGAAACTAGACATGGCTTTGTTGACCCTATGGACCTTTGCACATACGTTTTGGACTCATTTGGGTTAAGTTGAACTGTAAATTTATGTGATTCAGCTATACATGCCAAGGAACATTGCCTTTGGTCGGAATTGACTTGGATTTGTTTCATTAGGACTACGGTTTGGATATGGTAATGACACTGTCTAATTTGAATAACTTCAAAACTATTATACATACAGGTGCCATTCCAACTTCAATTTGTAGGTATGTGGCATAGCCGCATCCAATGAACCATAAACCAAAGCTGTAGGCTTTTAATTTATGCAAATACACGAAATTAAATTCTTGAATAGTTTCAAAACTATTACAGATAGCAGTGTCATTAAAACTGCACGTTATAAGTTTGTGACATGGCCACAGCCAATGAACCAAGAACCAAAGTTGTAGCATTCTAATTTATGCAAATTAGCGTAATACACAAAATTTAGATTATGTTGAACAATGGCAAAGTGTAGCATTTCAAACTGTTTTCATTTTGAAGTCACCCGGATTTGCTGTTAAGCAAATGTTCTTTCCTTATTTCACATTTACTATTCCACATTCTTGGCCCCCTATATGTACTTAAACACACACATTGAGACTGGCTATGCCTACATTGAAATATTTGTGCAGAGGGTATACTATAAGGTATATTAAATATAAATACCCAAAGTAGGCTTAAGTATTAGTGGAGTTCTATAAGTGTGATTCGATTTTACAGTGTTTTGGCTTTGTGACTGCTGAAATGTAGATAGGGCTAATTAGTAAAAGTCATTGTTGAGCAACATGTCTGAAATAGGTATAATGACCTTGGTAAAAATCACATGGAATTACTATACAAGCAAGGATTCATTCTAATGGTGCAAACTTGACACAACCCATTCCATACCAGTTTTTAATTGACTTATTTTTAGGCCTATCACTCAAACGATGATGCCCCTTTAGTTTAAAGAACCCCCTACCACATGGGCCTACAATACGCCGTATGCACATTAATTCCCCGCCACAAAGCACGAGTTTGACGCCAGGCGATCATCAGGGACGTGCGGGTCACATCACGGTCATCACACAGGGCCATATATTCATTTCTCACAAAATTTGCTTTTTTGAGAAGTTTAAGTTCATAAATGCCAAACTGGTATTCATCTAGTATTTCCCGAGCCATACAAAAGACAAATTTCCATCCGCTTTTAATAAATATTCTTTATTTCCAAAATATTAGGCATATTCCGCTTGTCCCCACCCGTATCTCGCCATAACCCGCCAAGCGAGACTAGGTCAATCAGGTATGCAGTTGTGGCGGGAAATTAATATGCATATCAAGATCAACTGATTCATGCGGCTTCTCAGTCTAAGGCTCTGTAGACAGGCGGGCTAAGTATGAGTATTTCCGTAAGTTTCCATGTAACCATAAATTGATAAACCGGCTCTGTCCAGAAACACCACATTTCTTTGTACCTGTAAATTTGATTGTTTTTGCTGCAAAACTATTCAACGTATTGAATGTTACTTTGACATAGAATCTGATGTGAATGCACACTCCCAGTCCGCAAGAATTTCGTGCATGAGTTGTGTATCAGCTAAATACACATAAAATTGTTGCCTGCGAACAGGTACAAAGCCTTAGGCACAGGAGTGTTTTCAGACTATGGTTCCTTTTGTTGTTCTGAGATGGCGCTGCTATCGATTGTCATACGCGCGGTGGGAACTTAGTCGCGCAGGCTGAATCTACCACTGATACTTATCCCGGTAGAACAGTTTCGGGAGCTGCTAATCAATGATTTTGCGAAATGCTAAATCAATGATACCACAAAAATGTTAACGCTGGGAATCTTATAATGAACATGGAACATTTCTTTCAACCTCCTCTTGACTCTGGTCTTCGTTTAATTTCACGTCTCTGTTTGGTTTCTAGTTCACCACACCATGCAGACTGCAGGCACCTGCAGACAATGAATGCGTTCTCTATTCTAGTTGGAGATTCATTTCAAGTTCAGTCGCACCCCAAAATGTCCCATACAGTTTAGAACCCCCTGTGTTGTGCTTGCATACGTCTAAATGTGTTAGAGAAATCGTAGAACATCTGCATTACGAGCAACAACACCCTACTACTGTTACACATCACAACTCCGTCAACTTGTACTGATTTATGTAAATAATGCCATGAAGCTATTGAAATTGATATCGCCCTCCGCACACTTCACCACAAAAAATAGTTCGAGATGATGGATGATGAATGTACTAATGTTTCATCAAAAACATACATACAAGTGTCTCGTATTGAATTAAAATTGTATTTTAGTGCTAATATGGCGACGAGAAATACTTTTATGACAAAAAATTGAAGATGACCAAGTTGATAAGAACGTTCACACGAGCGGAGTGATATTGTACCACCGCATCACGGCATTAGGCCGAGGCACGAGCAAACTTTTTGTTGGATAAGAAAGCCATTGGAGAAATTTGCAAATTATTGACACGGCTGGGAGAACCAAGTTGGGGACTTTTTACCGGGACAAATACCAAGGAAAACTCTGGATTTACCAACGGAATAAGTGTCACATATGATTGGGATACGCGGGGAGTAGTACTGTGGACAGTTATGTGGCGGAAAAGCCCGATTTTAGCACTGTTTTTAGTGCTAAACGGGGCAATTTTAACCGTACACGGTGAGTACATTCCCATAGAAAAATGGACGCACGGGTTTCTCAAAAGGGGTGGTAATTTGAATAGCAAAGGGGGTATGATCAATTTTGGGACAGGCAGTTCAAAAGATTTAAAATGGAGTGTTGTTGGCACTCTGCGGCGGAAAATATCATGATTATCGTAACATCTCAAGGGGTGACGCGGGTAGGTTCCCACGCTGTTGAAGAAATTGGAGACCGTCCAAAAAGTGACCGAGTGTGCCTTTGTTTTGGACAACCTCCATTTTGAATTTTCTTGGGGACCTCTCTCGTGATGGCGACGATAAAACCCCGGGCTGCTTGAGACATGACACAAGGGAACACGGGGACAGCTGGAACAAAATGTTCACTTGCCACTGTAACGAAACAATCGCGCGTTTACCGTTAATAAGTCTGAAACCAATACAATGAACGAAGCCAGGTTGCCCCCCACAATTAGACTTCGAGCTCTCTCTGTCAAAATCGCAAAAGTGTCCGGTGTTGGAACTTGGGAGTTGCCTGTTCAGGAACAAAAAAATGTTACTCAAGCGTCACGCAAGTCCTATGGTATAGGCCTGTTCACCTCACTTGTAGTGGTGGAGTATTTTATACCAAACTCTGTCATCACATTGCAAGCTTGTGTGAATGAACGTGGATGTGTAAAGTCGATTAACAGTTGAACAGCAGATGTGTGCTGAAGAATAAACGGCTTTCAATTTGACAAGAACATCCAGCTGTTCGCATTTCCCACGCGTTTACAACTTTAGTTGTTCCCCTTTGCATCTAACCTTGAATTTGATATAGGCGCATAGTAGGCAGGTAACTGAAATGGCACAAAAATGAAACTGTTGACAATTAATGGACCAACATATTACTCGCTGGGTTTTGCAGCAAAATGGCCACATCTGCCCCTTTCCTAATAAGCTGATAAAAACACTCCCCCCCCCCTCCCCCCGAAAAAAAAGAGAAAAGTATTATGCTCATTTATAAGGAAATAGCCAGTCTAGACTAGTGTTATAATGTAACACCATATTTATTGTTGGTCTGTGTTGCAACTTATACAGCTAGAATGTTACCTTTTGTGTTCAAACTGTGAACACAATAATATTTATAACAGTTGATATAACTGAGCCATATCATGACATGGGCATAGTCTGATCCAACACTTTCATTTTTTTTTTTTTCCACAGAACATTATTAGTGTGGTGGGATTCGTGTGTGTTTTCCTCCCCATATGCATAAAAAGGGCTGTTAGACAGAGTGGCTGAAACATTTGGTTTGACTGGACAAAATGAAATTGAATTAATGGGCCAAAATGTTGGCAGGTATTGACATGAAACAGGAAATTTATTTCATAGGGCCTTATATATACACACACTGATACATATAGATTGCACTAGAAAGTACAGAACTTAGGCAGATGTGGAATCTCATAAGTTAAAAACAAGTGATGGCTAGGTGGTTATCAGTACCATGGATGACTGATCCAAGAACTATTTTATGTACAGTTCAGGTTTTACTGTGGAAGTACCATGTGCACTTGGTACAATCACAAGCACAATTAAAAATTGAATAAGGCAATAAAAACATTGAATAGGAATGAAAGTCTGCATTGAGCTTCATGGGAAAATCTGAGTTGGTCAATGTATTTGTGTGTTGTGTTACTGTTAATCAATAGGCTTGTGGAAAGGATTTGTTGTGGATGAGATGTAGTAAATGTTGAGGTGTTAGATATAAAAATTGTTTGTAGTGTTGTAGTCGACGACCAGTTTTGTCTGTATCCGTCAATATCTTAAAATACTAAGGTTTGTTTGTGTCACTTTGGATGGCCAACCATAAATTGATAGGAAGTTACATGGTGCCAGAATTGTTTCTGTCCCAGCTGAGGACATACAGTTCAAGATATGCAGAAAAGGTAACTGGTTGGACACCCAACAAATATTTAACGGCTAACAGCAAATAACCTCTAGCTAAAACAAGTAAAATCCAAACTACCGTTATTTGTGCCCAAGGCAGTGTTTTTATTATCAGCCGTCTGGTAACTTATTAGCAGTATTTTAAGTCCTCACTAAATTGGCAAGTAGTTCACTTGGGAATTTTTTTTCATGGGATGTGGTTCCAATTTGAGTAAAAGAGGGGTGGGTAGATAGATCATGCCTTTGTATGATTTTGGGAGAACTGAATCAAACGCTAAAATTGGATTGACTGTGTACTGCGTTGAAACAATTTATGACATGAGATGTAGTAGAGTTTGCAGCACATTCTACAGTACATGTGTATATACATATATATATATATGTGTGTGTACAAAAACCTTGGTCTTCTATCCATTTGGGGGTTGACTGCACTTTCAACATACATGTACTGTACTACAGTGACTAGTCTTTGTTGTGCTTTAATTAGTGCACATTATGTATACTGTTGTGCTCAAGTCACAGATTTCTTGAATGTATTTATGAACCTGATCAGTTACACATATTTTTAACTGTAGTTTTATTTTGATCATTTTAATGACTAAATAGATATAATTAGGTGCCCAAATTTCAGTCTTGGTAAAGGCGATGAGTGCTGACCAGACTTTTAAGACATGTTCAAGTTGACTTCTGTTGGTAATGATGAGCATTGTGTTGGGGGGCGGGGGGGGGGGGGGGGTCTGACAGGTGCATCTAAGAATGGTCCAGTTGATAGCCACTATGATGAAGTAAAAACTGTTAAAATGCAAAGATACACCTGGTAAACAGCTCACATTTATCAAGCTCCTCATATCAGTTGAAAATACATGTATTCGGAGTGTGTTGATTTTATGCTAAATCCAGTTAAGACAGTTTTTGTGAGGTTCAGTTTTAGTTTGGGCAAAGGGCTTTCATGGTACACAGTAAATGTGATTTAATAGAGTAACAAAGCTATATTCCATGTTCCTATCCCTTTGTTTATAACTATGATGCTGATATGTGTAATTTGAAGCTGCGAAACTGGTCTAGAGCACTGTGTACACTTTTCAGTGTTCACATAATATAAGATTTAAAAAAGAAAAACTGAGAAGCACCAAGCAAAATTTATTTCAAAATTACGAGTAAATTATTATTGTGTTGGTAACCATAAGGGCAATTTGATCAAATGGATGAATATTGCATGTAAATCTTGTTTAAAGAGAGGAGATTGGTCAACTTCTCGGGCAAATTATTGTGGAGTCCAATTCAGAGAAGGAGAGAAATACTGGGTTTGTATCTTGTGGGAACGAGAAATCAAGTGTGTCAGGTCTGTGTCATGAATGAGCTTGTAAGTTGTGCAGTGTGGTCACTGTGTAGTTCCAATCTTCTTGGCAGTACATACCTGAAACCCACCTGCTGACCTGCAGAGTGTGCATTAGTCTGTCAAAAAACTTTTTTTTTTTTTTTTTTGAATGAGAAACAGTCCCGACACAGTGTTCAGTTCAACTTCTAATAAATTTAGGATATGTAAAATAGGGTAAAAATCTAAGTAAAGTTTGATGTTGGTGGATCAAAATGTGAAAATTTTAAAAGTGCTTTTTTTCTGAATCTTGGTAGGAATGTTAATTGGGCAAAAATACAAAAATCTGGCTTCCTCTTGTAATAATCGGCCATACTATTAGGCTACATGTTCAGTTGAGTGGGATGACCATGATGTAAGAAATCATTTCCTGTTCCCAGTAAAGAAATGCATCCAGAGGCCAATTGTGGTTAATGGCCATTGTGGGTGTTTTTTATCTCAGCTGACAAGTCAGCTGAGGTTATTCATGTACTGTGGTTTGCTGTCCTTCTGTCCACAATTCACATCTTCAACTTCTCCAAAACTGTCATTCAGATTCACTTGAAACTTGTTGGGGATGTACCTTGGGTGTCTCTCTACCAAGTTTAAGTGGTCAGGGTCCAGTGATTGTTGTATTTTTTTTTTTATGATTTCTTGGCAAAATCTTAAAAAATCTTCATTGAAACTACTCAGGCCATTGCTGTGAAATTGTATGTTATGGGCACATTTCTGGAAACCCCATGACCTTCGACTGTTCAAGTGGTGGTGCTGCATTTTTTTTTTTTTTTTAATGAGTGGGCTGGAATGCTAAGCAGTCAACATTCTTCAAAAACATATATATATATATATATATATATATATATATATATATATATATATATATATATATATATATATATATATATACATGATTATTATTATTTATTTATTTTTTTTTTTTTGAAGAATGTTGACTGCTTAGCATCCAACCCTCTCCTTCAAAATTTCAGTCACACTGTGTCTAGAAAAGGATTTATCCTTAATGTAACAGGGTGAAGTGGAGAGTTTCTTTTTTATCTTTGCTGTGTCATGTTCATTCTCATTTGCAGAAAGTCTCTACCAGTTAGCTGATCCATTTGCCTTTCTTTAGTTGTTGTTTTTTTTGGGGGGGGGGTTACACATTAAAGTTTGAATTTTGAACCGAAGATAATGCATGGTAATCATAGCTAACTTAAATTTGGCTATGAAGCTAACCGGAATTCTTCCAGGGTATGAATGGTCCTTAATTTTATCAGCTTATCTTGACAGCTGTGGTCTTTTAAGGTTGGACATGTAGGTCATTACTTGAATGGGCAGGTGGGAAAAATTTAAGAAATTGTGGTTTAAACATAAAAAGTTTCTTACAGATTTGATAATAAATGCAGATTGATCAAGCCAATTAAAAATACAAGCATTTTTCAGCATACAGACTTTCTTCGATGTTAAACAACTTTTACATGGAGATAAAAACAGTATGTACTGAATTGACAAACATGTCATTGACTCTGCAACTATGGCTATCAGTCAAAACATAGAAAGAAACAGGTGGAGCCTTTATTTTCCCATTTCTGGATGACCCTATTTTCCCTTTTGATTAAACAGCAAATTCTGTCTTAAGTCTGTTTCACTGTGGTGCCATAATGATAACTGTGCTACTGTCGTGATGTGTGAAAAGTTGGAAATACAGAGAACAGGTTGCTTACAAGTCAGGTTCATACACCTTGGCTTTGGTGACTTGGTCAATAGCAGCAGAGATTGTTCATTGAGGGAGCTGGCTGACTGCTCACCACTTATGCCAACACTAAGTGAAAATGGTTCTCAGAACCACAAAACATCAATAATTTGTCTACATGTCAAGTTATTTAATATTGGTTGTCACATATCATAAAATGATGGCGTTGTAAAGGTGAAATAATTGATCAATGGTTGACATGAATGCCAGTGGTGTTTTATAAGTAAGTTTGCAGGAGTGGCATGTCTCTGGTGAATCACATTTTGCCTTTAATCTATGTGCTTATGTGCCATTGGCATGTATAATACAGAACTTTTTTTCTTGTTTTGGTCATGATCATCATGCAACAAAATTCAATGTTGGTCAAGCAGCATTAAAAATGTACAGCCAGTAAATAATCCTCCCATGAAAAATTTGATCATGACTGAGATGTAAGATTGCCTGGGTGTCACTTGCAACTTGCTCAGCCAATCACATTCTTCTGTGTCATTTCATTTACAGGTAATGGGTCTTCTGTACCTGTCAGAAATACTGTGTTTTTGGACTCATCCTATAACAAAACCCAAAATTTCCTAATATATTGGTGGATTTTGTAGTGTGGCAGAAACAGGTCGCGTGTTTTGGGAAGGCCTATTTAAAACTTGCTTAAAACCAGAGAAATGTTAAAGACTTTTGGGAAGTTTCTTTTTTTGATACCTCACCTGGCCGCTTTTGGACTGGGCTTGTTCTGGCTTGATGAGTGCCCTCACACCAATTCTTTCAATTCCGCTATTGCATGCAAATTATTTGTTATAGAACAATATGAAAGGGACTTAACTTAAGGTCTAAAGTAAAATTATGATTTAAAAAAAAATGATTTAAGCTGTGCCAAAGAGGCAGCTTTGTACAGGGATCATAGTACAATGTAGGTCCTGAGTCCATGACCCCCAAAAAATGAAAAAGACCCACAATTTACCTCCCGTTATTGCCCAGGACCCACCCAAAATGAAGATGATTTACAATATTTTCTATGTAAATGAGATCAAAATGTTTCTAAATAGACCCATGCTTCAAAACTCTTTTATCCCTGTTGGTAGGCAACCAAATGCTATGCCCAAGTGGTGAACGAAGTCAATAGTTTGAAACTTTACTTTCAGGGTTTCCGTCATGTAGTCCCAACCCCTGCAAGAATGGAGCAGCATGTCGGACACCTACTTCTGGTGATTCCTATTGCGAGTAAGTATTTTTTTTAACATGTTTTCTTCACATGCTACATACAAGGTGGGACAGTTAGTTCATAGACTAGATAACAGGGACCTGAATACTGAAGATGTGAAGTCTGTAAATCTTTGAAATTCTGCAGTCTCCTTTACCTCCTGAGCAGATTGAGCTCTGTATTTGTTTAAACACTCCACACTGTTGTAGTGGAAAATTCATTGAACTACTGTCTGCTCATCACCTGGAACCTTCAGGAAATGTAGTGTTGAATTTGCCCAGTGAAGTTGTAGCATGCAGATGAACTGGACAACAGTTGGATAATATCATGAAAGTCTGTACTGGAATGGATTACATCTACTGGAATGGATTCAATTTGAACTGAAACAAGTTGACTGTATGTAGTGCACCCACTAAACCCATCTTCTCTACATGTGTGAAACTGCAGGTCCTGAAGGACAACAAGTTGCCAAGATGTCTAAATTTCAGAATATTGGGGGTGAAGTCACTGTTGGGCCATACATTAGAAGTTTGGATCTTGGCAAGCACATGAATGTATTAACATGTGAATAAATTGGACTGCAGTAATAAGGGCTCAAAAGTACACTTAGCTGATGACGAATGGCCAGCATTGACCACTTTGAAAGCCACTGAAGTCAGGTTGATCTTAAAATTCAACGCAGTTCACAGTAACCCAACATTCTGGTTAGAATCATGGTAAAAATTAATTAGATGGAAATTTTTGTCTGGTTTTCAAATTTACCCAATTTCATAACTTTTCTTAGTTTGTCGACAGTCCTGTGTCATTTTTCTGGTTGAAGACCACATGAATTGAGCATCCATCCTGCCAGATGTGTGGCATATATAGTAAATTATGTATTTGTTGTACATTATTGTCTGCACAACAACTTTTTGGTGCTTTAACTTGATTTAATAAATATTCACCAACACCTTAGAAGTCAACCCAAGTGTGTTGTCCTTAGCCCCCCCCAGCTGTCATGTGTAGACACATAAACATAAAATTTAGAATAGCCATGTAATTTTGCAGCATAGTGCTTTCTGCATACATGTGTTTCGGGTGCTTCATGCATCATTGTATATGTGCTGTTCAATGCAAAAACTTGTATGATGTGTGTTAAAAATTATTCCCAAGTTAATAAAAAGTCCAGGTTTGGACTTGTACAGCTGTATATACAGTTTATGTTTCCCGGACGATAGTTTTGCATTTATGATTCAGTCTTCTCTTGTTTTTTAACCTGGTATAACAGCTAATTACAATACTTAACATTCACTGGCTGCATTGCTGCAAATTTTCAATCCACCAATCAAAGTATTTAACATAACGTAGAATCAGGTATTATTGATAATTGTGTAGTAGAAACATGGCTGCCCTTGTAGTGACAGAATGATGTGCTGTTAAATCACATAATTTCTTTGTATTTTATTTGCTTATTTTGCAAATTACACTTAAATGTGGAAAAAAAACACACAGTACTTGGCATAATATGTCAATAAATTATATGTTTTAAGGAACTATATTATATCTGAAATAAGGAAATTACAGGATCAACTAAATGCCTGAAATACAAGAAGTATTAAAATTTTACTTTAAAAAAATCATGTTGTTTCTTGATCACTGTAAATAGAATTGTCAATGCAGCTATGTTGAATAGCATTGAGGAAAATGCTGGCATGTGGCGTGAGAACAGACTAAAAATTGTGGTTGTGTGAATGGAAGGTATGCGTAACGAGGCGTAATATGAGGAGTGTTCATGGTCCCCTGCTCAGGTAACAATGTTCAGGTGTGAAGGGAGTATATACATATCTAGGTGATGTCCCACATGACCAGATGTGAAAGCGTTGATGTTGGGACTCCTTGACAGAACATTTGTGTATTCTTACACAGGTTGCGGGGTCCCTAGATTGTTTTACCTTGCAACTACAATTCACTAAGCCATTTTTAACTGTGGATCAGGTTTATGGTTTGAGCAGGCATCAGAATTCCATCCATTTACTTGCTGTGGCATAAGTTTTCCTATTATTTTTCATTAACACTGCATTGTGTTCACCCTGCAAACCCAGTCCATGGTTAGATTCACATAAAACATGGAGAACACGGATCTGTCATCTGTGACTGAGTCACCTGTGTCCACCCACACATTCACTGTCATTTTCATTGCGAAATGAAAAGTAATTAATGTCACTGAACGAAAAAAAAATCCCAGGATTTAAAATAAATTAGTGCCCAGATCAGCATGTGTTACTGTTAGAAATTTCAAAGATTACAAATTGTTGCTTGAAAAAAAAATATTAGGGAAAAAGCAGATTTATTTTCACCTTGTAATTTGTAGTGGCTGTATTTAACAAAATTTTTTGTAACATTTTGGACAATGTTACATTTTGACTATTTGGGCTACCGCTTTAGAATGGTTAGCTTCAGAAGAACATGTATTTTTTTGTGGGTGGTTACTGGTTTGAATTCCAAATGGACCCTCAAAAAGTTTGCAAGTATATTGGCTTGGCTGTATAGTGATGCACATGGCATACGATTCATAAGTACCTTTCACAATGTTTGCATAGGCTCCCATGTTAGAATATGTCACATTTCTTGTTAATTGGGAAACAATAACCTTTATTTTTACCAATGCCTAAGCTGTAGGATTAAGCCCACAGTGCCATGCTGGACTGTCAAAAATGTCCAATCAGGTTTAAGTCAATTAGTATGACCAGTCACAGCTGCTTGTCCTTTCAGACAGACAGGTATGCCTTACCATTGTTGTGAGAACAGTTAAGTAGACCACTTTTATGACAACTTAGACATGGAGGCACTGTGTAAATATTTCTTAATCTGTTTCATAAATTATGTGACTGACTTTGATTGAAAAGTGGGTCTGTTGCATAACCGTTAGGCTAGGTCGCCCAGGGAAAGTATCAGTAGAACTTTGAGTGGTTAAATGTTAGTCCAGCACATACAATCATAAATGGATACAAGTTTGTTCACTGTTAGCACAGCGTAATTTACATGAGTTCCTATTATGTGAACAAATAACATTTAAGCATGGCTAATTAGTTGCACTTTAAAGTTGCTGCAGCACTTGCTTCATTGCCTTGTGAACATGCGGGGTAAAAAAAATATCCTTGGATGATTGGTTGATTGTATCTGTTGCCCATGGTACAGTCAGCTAGCAATAAAACATCTTTTAAGACTGAGCCGTCATTTCCAGAAGTTACATGTATCTGCATTTCAACAGTGTCAGAATTTTTTTTTATTAAAAGGCTTTGTTCATATTATCAATGAGAAAATTAGACAAAGTGGTTTTATTATGTGACAGTTTACTCCTGAAAGTGGAGTGGATGTGGACCAAAATCAGTTGTTCACAATACACATGATGTTTGTAATATACATGTATCTCAGCAAGTACACACTGTGCTGAATGTCTGAATGCCGTTTATATTATATATTTAAAATATCCAAGGGCTGAAACTGAAAATTTAGGTTCATATTGCTGGAGTAAGTTGATTGTTCAAGTGGTTGGGGCAGTTTTTAGCATTTTAATTTTGGAGTAACTTTCTCAGAGGTCCAGAAATTAATTAAAAATTATTGCTGCCAACATGTGTTGGTAGGGAGAGTCCAGGCAGAAGTTCAAAAGGTCAGCCCCATGGGAGGGAAACGGACTTATTCTGACAGGAACCTTACAAGTTAACAATTTTGTGAAACATTGAAAAATGAATGGATGCTTTAACAGCTTCCTATCCGTCAGATGATAGTATTTTGTGCATGTTCACAGACTGTCCCTTGCAGCGGTCTGTCTGATGGTAGCCACATCACTTGCAGTGTTGGATATGCATGGTTTCCCAGCCTCTGGCACTTTGTAAATGCTTTAGACCTCGAGGCAGGTTTTGTTCTAGGACTGGGAATATTTCTCATGATATGAGGTTCACAGTGCAGCTAGTCTTTTTAAAAATTATCAATCAATGTTAGCTATGAGGGCATTCAAACTTAATCACAGAAGATTTGCCTTATTTTATTTGGAACAGAAGACCTACAGGTCTAAAGATGCCTCTGGAAACAAGTCACCTGTTGACTTTGATGGGTTGTCCTTCACAAGCACATTTGTACTTATAATATGATTTTATACTGTATTGTTCTGGGCAAACCCAGATTATTTCTCGTAGCTATTTGTTCAGTGTTAGGCCTAACTCTTTCATGTTCTGAGCAAACTCGTATTATCTCCCATAGTTAGTTGTTCAATATTAGGCCTTCTTAGGCTTAACTCTTTCAGTGCCACATTGTGGACTGAGTCAGTGGCTTTCCTTGGTGCTTTGGGTGCAATGTGCCCAAACCACCCCAAGGAAAGCTGTTGATCTGGACAATTATATTCTATGTAACTACAGATATGCTGGTACTTGAATGAAAGGTATTGTTACAAGGATTATGAACCTAGTGTCCTTTCTATAATTCAGAACATTTCCTTTTAAGTAACTAAACTTGATTAGCAGTTGGAACTAAAAGAGTTAAATATAATTATTATTGAATACAGACCCATTTCACTACTTGTTTGATTCGTGTCTGTAGGTACAGTAAACACCAATTCAGCCAATCAGGATCGTGTTGACCAATATTGAATAGTGTATTGACATTCATGAACCTGCATACCCAAATGGATGCAATTTTGGTGAAATTGTGATTTAGTATGCAGAGAATGTTGTTGGGCATAATCAGTAAAATTTTGATATTCTGTCAAGGAGTTGGTATCTTAATTTTTGAACTGCTGGCTATTGTGCACTTCACAATTATGCATATGTGGCCATGTTGGGTCCCACTACAAATGCCTGGCTGGGGAGGGGGGTGGTGGTCAGTGTACATAAACTTACTATGGATTCCTGGTCATGTTTGGAATTTGACTTTGAACAATGTAGGGTGGATCCGACAGAGAAAATAGTTTTGAGCATCTGTGGGCCTTCTCATACTAAAACCAGGTGATACAATGGTAGCATTACAAGCAAATCTCAGAACACATAAAAATTGTCAAAATTTACCAAAATGGAAGCATAGTGGTCAATGTACCACGCGCTATAGAAATTAAAAACCAACCTAATGATGTGGTCTGATTTTCACACCTGCTAGAGTATTATGGTAACAGATCTACAGGCCAGTGTGTGCACTTATATGGAAGAGGGTGACCATTGGACAAAGGAAATTGCCTAAAATTAAATAAGCTAAAATATACCAGTTGGCAAAGTATAGTGTATTGCAACAAAACCCCACTGCATTAATCAGTATTATAAACAAACAAAATGGGAAGGTTGCTATTATTCTCTTGTCCCAATTTGAAAAAAAAAAAAAGAGAGAGAGAGAGAGAGAGAGAAGGCATATACAGGCATGGGGGGGGGGGGGGGGTAGGGAGGCAGAGGAATAAAGTGTGCTTAAAGTGCATAAAATTTCAAACTTTTTCACAGACCAAACTGGGTTGTTAGCACTCAGTGGCAGGTGCTACTTTTGAGCTCAGTAGTCTCTGGTTTCTGGCAGTCCCCAGAAGAGTTGCTATACAAGTGGTTCTACAATGCAATGAAGTTCCTGTTTTATTTGACAGTGGAGTATAAAAGCATATATGCTGAATGCTAAGGTTGTTAAGAATCAGATTCACCTCAAACCAAACCCCAGACCACATCAGTGGGGGTATGAATTACGTGGTTTGCTGGCCTCGAGGGATTTGCAGCTATGCTGTGTACATACAGTCAGCAAGATGGTCCTCCAGAGAAATGAGGGTGGCAGATGGCGTCCCCATTATCATATATGTCATCCATTGTCAGCAAAACTGGGTCTGTCCCACTCCATGCCAATGTAGGCCAGCAGTATCCTCAATTTGGTCATTCAGGATGGGTGCTGTACTCTTAAAAATGTATATATTCACCTTTAAAGAAATCCTGTTTGAGGTTTCCATGTGGGTCACAAGTGTATTAATTCTTACATGAATTGTTTTACTGGATGTAGATTCAAATTCCTCATGAAATTGAAAAGACCTTTTTCATTCAATACACAACATGTCAGGACTAATGAAAATAGTGCCGGCAGAAAAGAATGGTCTTCGTCAAAACTTTTCTCAGTGCAAAGTGCAGTGGGGAAAGCCCTTGACTTGGTCAGGACTTGAAGAGTTAAAAGTTTGAAAAAGTAATGGAGGAAAGTTTAAAAAAGTAATGGAAGAAGCATATAGTTTGGTGTGCGATGCATGAATCGAAAGAGTACCCTTACTTGTGCGGTTGACATGAGGACATTATCGGGTCGGGGGGGGGGGGGATATGACATGCAAATTTTTGCACTTTAGAAAGGCTTCTGGTAAAATCTTTTTGAGATACTCAAAAAATCAACTAAAATGAAGATTATGGGCAAGGTATGTGGAGTCTCATATGCATGTGACTACACACACTTGTAAAGCCCTCAGCAAGTGGCAGGGTAGATGAATATGACACCAGATTCAATGTGACAATAATACCAACACGGAAAATAATGAACCTGGAGCCAGGCAGCAGCCAGTGAATGTAGATGTTGCCTTTCTAGTACAGTAAAACCTGTTTTGAGAGATTGCCCCTTGGGCAGGCCAAAAAGTTGCCACATAAGACATGTGGTCTGTCAATAGAGGTGCAATATCACGGGAAAGATTGCAAAAGGGATGTGGAAAAATGGTTTTAAACGGCAGGTGATCTTTCCTCACAGTGGTCTCTCAAAACAGGTTTCACTGTATTCAGCTTTGCATTTTAATAACACTATAATATCAAACCCCTGTGGTACACTGTTATTAGATTAGGTTTCATTAAAAATTGACTGAATGACGAAAGTGTAATCTTTAAGTGTCAAATAAATATTGGAATAAAGAGCCTGTTGCTGTACCAGCCAGTCCTTGTATTCACTTAAATGCTGCAAGTCAGAAGTGCTTGATACAAAGCTCAAAAAAGGAAGGGTGGGAGTGGAGGTGGAGTGAGGGTGCTTGCTGGGGTTATTGTTCATAAATACAGACAGATGGTGTTCATTTGAATCAGCTAACTTACAATCCAGGTAACCAGAGGTCTTACTTTCATAGTATGATAATTAGGTTTTGTGTTGTAGAGTGGGTAGAGCTCACCAGGACAACTTTGAGATCTGAACAAATGTTTGTCATTACTGCAAGTTTTCAACTTTTGCTCATTCATGATTTCCCTTTCATCGCCAATCTGTGACAAAGGTCCGTCTACTTAAAGTGAACTGAGCACTCTGAATCATAGTCAGAGTGCTAGATTCATGCTCTTTGTAAAAAGCAATAGAAAGACGAGGCAAGTGTTGATGAAAGTAGATACATGATGTGCCAAAATGCCTGACCAGTAAAAAGACCATTCATTAAAGTGCCTGCATGCCTGTAGTTACATAGAGTAAACTCGCCCAGATCAACAGCTTTCCTCGGCGTACCTTGCATTGCTCCCAAAGTGCACAGAGCAAAGCTGCCTTTTGTCTGTCCTGTCTCCAAAGCAGACCATGTTCTGTGTTATTTCTGCTACCCTCAGTTGATGGGATTTTGGGAAATAAAACTATACTGTGACCCACCCCCTAGGCTGAGACACCCATCAAGAAGTTGATCTTTGTCATCTTGGCCAGTAGCAGGGGACCTGTGTAGACATAACACCGAGTTTGGGTTTGCTTTGGACACAATTACCTGTCAAATATTTAGGATTTTGATGGCCAGATTTAAAAAGTCACATTTTGAACACTGTCAGAGTAAAATGGTACTGCTTTGAAACCAGTGTTGAAAGACCACCCCCAAAGGATGACCAGATCATGGTCTCAGCAGACTGTCTGGTGTCTCACAGGGGAAACTTATAAAAAGAACTGAGGACAGTATCTTGAGAATTTCATGCAGTCTCACAAAGCAGGGACTGTTTGCATATATTCAAATTGTTCCATCTGTCACAGATGTCATTCATGCCAAGCCATAACACATGTTCCCCGAGAGACCCATTCTGAACAAGTTGATAAGGGTTCAACTGTAAATCAAAGGTTCAGTTGCTCTGAAGTAGGCAAGTAACACCACAGAACAGCTGTTGAGAAGGCCCCTTCCACCAGGGTAAATTAAAAGGGCAAACAACGAAAGATTAATGCAATGTCAACTTGGGACCCAGTCAGAGTTCCGCAGGAGAAAATTGGAATTTTGAGAGGAAATGTGTGGTTGTAGGAATTGTCTTGGACAGAAGAATATCAGCCAATTTTTTTTTTTTTTTTTTTTGTACATTTTGACGACCACATTACTGTGTATACTGCTTCAATCTTGTTACAAGAAATTATTGCAAAATCTGATAGTTTTGCAAGATTGGCAGACCAGTGACTGTCTTGCCTCATCGGATGATGAGGTGATTCCTACCTTGATTTTAAGTGTCATTCACAAACATTGGTGATCAGCATGAATTATTTTTCTATGGCCAAGAAGATAAGATAACCTGGTTAACGCAGGACAGCTCAAACTACAGTAAAACCTCCCTATTCTGAGTGCTCTTGGGACCAGAAAAAAGTGTTTGGTATAGTGAGGTGTTCGGTATAGGGAGGTTTGATAACATTGAAAGTATATATTTGGGACCGAGAAATGGTGTTCAGTATGGAGAGGTGTTCGGTATAAGGAGGTGTTCGGTTAGAGAGGTTTGACTGTAGTATGGTGCTGCAGGTCGGAGGGGTTGCCCTGTTTTCTGACAAAATGTGTGCGACTGCATCATTTTATCTCTGCCCTTATATGCTCCCGCTACACCATTAAAAAAAAGTCAATGCCTAATGTTTAGTAATTTTGATTTTACCAATTGTAATTGATGTCAGTTCACAAGGTATTCAAAGGGTACGCATAGGTCAATGATTGAGGCTTTATTGTATGTTGCCTGAGTGCTCATAGTGCAATACAGTGGCGGTCAAAGCAGAGAAATATTTGGAGCCAGTGTCATTGAGAGAGCTGTCGCTTTGTAATATTCTTGCTTATATGTCATATTTGTCACATTTTGTTTCAGTGGTAGTGCTCAAAGCTGATCAACGTAAACCGCGAGCAGATTCAGAAAAGTGCTCTTCTCCTCCACCCCCCCCCCCTTCCAATCAAGGGGACCTGTTGTCATGCATTTAAAAAACTCAAGATGCTATCCCTATATACACATCCATTATTTCCCCAAGCCTGTGACTTTTGGTTTTTCATCATGTGCCCAAAGGCAATTTCTTACCAACTTTTGCCAAGTCAAAGAGAAATTTCCTTGGAAGGTTGTAAAGTATCGGTGGCCCAGGGCAGTCAGACAAGGGTTTCTGTGTTCACCTTTTGCCAGATCCAAGTTTGGTATTTGTGTGACCATCTTATGCTTACATGTTGAGGCCAGTAGAGCCAAATCTAACAAGCTGTGCTTGTCCTTTGATAGCGGATCATCTTGCCTGCTGTCATGTTGAATATATTTTTTATTTCAGATATTAAATGGTTGAATCATGACATTGAACTAAAATGTGGGTTTGGGTCCAGATAAGCTGGCAGTGACTGGAAATATTTTGTTAAAACCTAAAACTAGCCTCATTGATTTGTAAACTTACAAGAATGATAAAGTTAATCCAAGGTGCTGCCATATGATCTCATGATTCGAGACTCTTGCAGGAACTTTTGTTTCCTCAAGTGAGAGCATCATGGCAGCTGCGAAATGCGCACAAGTTAATATTGATACCATATTGTTCTACTGCCCACTTAGCACTCCCCCTTTCTAATTCCTGAGAAAAGGTCCTGAAATGAATGACTCTGGCTGCATCTTTTTTTTTTTTTTTTCTGACTTCATCTGAGGGTTTCTGGGCATAAATCGAAGCCAGAAATGAGGATCTTTGGTGCCAGAAGTTATCAATTTTACATGATGTGGCAGTTGAATTCAAGTTTTCTTAGTCAGGTAGACATACTAGTATCCCTTCTCCCCCCTCCCCCCCCCCAAAAAAAAAATAAAAGCAAACTGGAAAAGGCTGTCCAAAAAAATGGGTAAATATCCAAAAGATGGAGAGTCAAAGAGGCAAAACCTTTGAACAAAAACAGGAAATCATCAGCTCTTAGAATGGCAGTTTGAAATTTCTTGACTCATTCATTTCGGGGTGGGTGGGTGGGTGGGTGGGGGGATCTTGGTGCCAGATCCTCACAGACTGTAAAATTAGGTCATCACCTTTTCCATTTTGTCTGTTGACCTCAACAGGGTTCACCTGTGGCAGGTTCTCACATACAACATCCATTATTGACAAACCTTTTTTTCCTTTCCTTTCCCCCCCCCCCCCCCCCCCCCCCCCCCTCCCTTCAAACATTTGAGGCTGTTGCCATTTTCACTGACTCACTGGCCATTTTAGTGTCCGGCTGGCCCCAGTCTAACAGTGCCTGGCTGCAACCAGGTCTGCTAAGCAGGCAAGTCTGGCCAGCATCCTCTGTCGATTATGTTGTCCTGTGACAGAGTACTGTGTTCTTCACTTCTCTCTCTGTCAAGTGACTGACCAATCTTGCCCAAGGGTTCTTGATCTGGACATCATGGTAAAAGTTAAATTTACATATTGCCTTTAAGGCTTTTGAAACAGTGTAGCAAAGATTTATGCTGTCACATGACAGTCAGATCATTTTTGTACCAAAGCCTTGTTCACAGATCAAAGGTACCATCTTGAGTGACCAGTCAGTCATGTCTTGCACACTCTTTTGAAGTTTGTTAAATTCAGTTTGCTACTTTTGCAACTGTTGCATGATACAAAGAAAAAAAAAACTGGGCAAATTCTTATAGACTTAAACTTTGAAGATATCAAAACACATCTATGTACTTTCATGAACTTCTTATTCAAATAATGGACATAATAGCAGACTCACCAGTTTTTACACAAATAAGCTGCCAAACATTAGGTCAGTGTGTTGGAATTTGACTCTATGTGCAATCTTTCCAACAAATAAGAGTCCATAAGGACTACATCAGTAGGGCCAACACATCTTGCAATATTAATCAGGTGGAGTTTTCTCAGGTTTCCCAAGCAACTAATTGTTGAATTGGCAGGTTGCACGAAGAGTTTGTTTGATTGCAGGGGTCAGTCAGAAGTTAAATTTTGTCAAAGTTCATCTGATTTGTTGCATATGTATCTTTGTATAGTCACATTTTCAGCCAAGTTGAAGTGAGATTGAATGAGTTAGGTGTCTGTATCAAGTGACAGGAAAATATCACAGCTGGTGCTAACCATTTATAAGCCAACAGCAGAGGTCATAATTATATGTGTCTAATTGGTGTTTGTATATATATGTATGGTGGTGTTAAAGTTCCTCAGTTGCCAGTCACAGCAAAAAGTAATGGGAATACACAACTTCTGTTCACTGGGGACTGGTACAAGAATGTGCTAGTATTGCCCTGTTAACCAATACAAGTAAAATATGGCTGAAAAGACATAAATTTGCCAAATTCGCAAAATATGTTTCTAAGATTTGCAGCTAACTTTAAAATCAAAGCTTATGCTGTTCCTAAACATAGGTTCCAAACTGCAAAATTTTGATCTTGGTTTTGGCTAATGAAACAGTTTTAAATGTTAAAATTATTCTAGCCAACTTGGTACCAATTGTATTATTTCTAGCACCAGCCCAAAGTATAAATGCTGATAAAATGATAAGTAGTGAGGTCTCTCCATGTAAACTTACACAACCATTATTAGGCAAGAGATGGATACCATGGGGCTTGCATTGAGGGGGTGCAGACACCTACAGTTATTTGGCTTATGCGATATTTGCAAGTACTGATTAAGCAATTAGTGTAATCAGACTGGTAAGTTTATTTATAATGACCAGAAGAAGCCAAATTCCCAGCACATTCCTGCACAAGTGGCAGTTTACTGGCCACACCTGTCGCAATACACATCTCTTAGCTACAGTACTGGGTTATACCAAAACCCCATAAGAGATACAAGAAAATTCAGTGTTTAAATATATACTGTATATATACAAAATCTTAACCCTGTCCTGAGAAAGAGGCAACAACATGTTGCCTGAGGCGAGTTTTTCTGGTTTGCTGTGCATGTATGTCAAATCAGAAAGCATGGGAGTTTGTATGAACGCAAGAGATTCTCCGGTAGCATCTTTTTCAGCAATGATTTATGGAACACAAGACATTTCACTTATCAGGCAAGCTAAGCTATGTGAGCCAAGTGTAACATTTGTTAGCTCATGAACCTTCATGGTCCCAGGTTAATCCAACTGTGAAGAATCCCGTCTGTCTGGTGCACAACAGGCCATCATGTCTGAGGAGTGTAATTTTTCACTCTCCTAAAAAGCTCACCTAAAATAATTGAGGTGAGCTGCTAAAAGCACACCTCAATCGTGCATTTAAGTACTCTGACTATAGCAATAGCTCACCTACAGCTCACCTAGAATGATTTCAGGCGAGCTTTTTTCAGCTCACCAACAATTTTTAGATGTGAAGGCCTGGCACAAACATGCTGTATTGCAGTTCTTCAAAGTGGTTTGGCCTAGTCAAATGCCTTTATTGCTAAAACTTAAATTATGTAAACAGAAATCTTACTGAACAGCTGAAGTAAGTCAATCATAACTTTGAAGAGAGGGTGACCTTGTTCTGTTTATTTAGCTGAAGATAAAACCAGGGAAAAATTAAGACTGGTTAACACTTGACTTGGTTGCCTCAGAGGCCTGATCAATACCTATAGTCAAGTGGAACACTCCAACAAACAAGAGAAGTGAATTGCAAGTAGTTTATTATCTACTTCAAAGCTTACTGCTTGTTATGTATTGAAATTCACTTATAAAATGACTGACAGTGGAGTCAAATGTTTATGTGTGGACCCAGAGACATATGAAGATAATTTATCAGCAGAGATGAAAGTGACAGAATGACATAACTTGAATTACAGCCGTAGTAAGTTCTCCGGTCTCAGGTGTTGAGACTTGTCTCAGAATGATAATTTGAGGTAATAGCTCTCTGCATAATGGGTGCAAGCCCTGCCAAGAGGTACATAGTACTTGTGGGAAAGTAGCTGATGAGGAAAGTCTTGATTATGTGCAGAGTTGATTCCCTCTCTCCTGATCTCATAAACAGCCTATAATGTTTACAACATGTTACCTGGGACAGACAAATCTTGGCAAATAGCCTTCTATGTGATCTGTGTATTGTACATCTCCTCGTTGAGTGGTGTGGTATGTGGATGCCTCTCTGAGTTGTAGAACATGAAAGTGTGTTCAGTTGTGATGCTGTGGCTTGCCATGTGTTGAACTTGTGGACCAGGTGATAAAAATCGTGTGCACCAATTTGCACTTACAGTTTATCTTCAAAAACTGACAGCTTATCTCCAGAAAAGGATATGTCATCAGTGCAGGAAACTTTGATGACTAAAATGACCTATATTTCAGGGGTATAGGAACTTCTGAATTTTGCTTCTCCCTAAGAGAGATGCAAGATTCAATTTTGACTATTGATGGCACAACATACAAACACTTTGGATAGCTTAAGGTAACCCTCTGGATTGCCTTTTCAACTGTAGTGTATTATGACCACAGCCACTTGAAAAAGTTAATATTTCCACCTGTGCAGCAATTTTCAAGTCATCATTGTGCAAATTTTAGTGGAAAGTGATGCAAGCACACACACACCAGTAACCCAGAGGACTGAAGTGACCTTTGTTGCAGGGCCACATCAACCATGTAAATTTGCTGCTTTCTATGCATGTAAGACCAAAATTTGATGACAAGATGAATGAACGTTTGTCATGGTGTGGCTAGAATTCTGTACGTTGTATGGGACAGACACACACTCACTGTCTTTCACTCTTAATCTGTGCATGCAAATGTGTAATAATTGGAAAGTGGTTAAAATCGTCAGCAGAAACAAGCAAGCAGTGATTGTGTGTCACACCGAAATTGATTGCTCAGAGTAGGGCTGTGATTTGTAATTTTGATCAATTGTGCTGGCTAGTCTCTGTGAAGTAGTCAAACAGAGATTTCTACATTAAAGCGGCACAGAAAACCAATGGAATAGAATACGCAGGAAGTACACTGAATTCTGTGTGTGCAGAAACACGCAGAAGCACTTGGTTGTAGAGCAGTAGAATACGCATAGTGGCCCGCACCAATGCACTCACACGCTGCATGTGGGCTTTACAGAAAATCCCAGCAATGCAGTGCTGAGGGGGAACCACTTTGTTGTGCACACATATTATGGTAGGTTGTAGATGGCCCCAGGGATCCTATTAATGATTTTAATTACTCTGTCTATTTATGATATCTAGGCTATGGTTGCTGATGCAGTCACTCTTCAGATTGATTGATTTTTCTTTCTTGATCATGAAGCCAAATATTCAGAGAAATGTGAAGAAACGTAAATGAGCAGAACAGGCTGTGTCAGGAACTTGTACTCAGTGGTTCTCCAAGCTCTACCCATTCATCTCTCTACCCCCCCCCCCCCCCAAAAAAAAAAAAAAAAAGGAAAGGACGAAAACTAAACTACTGCAGGACAGCTACCAATGTGTGGTCTTGTTTTGGAGGCTTTATTTCATTATAATGTGACCACTTTGTGCTAAGACATTGACTTGGTACTGTCTGTCCAGTGTTGGTGTTCTTTGGTGACAACCAGCTTTCAACTAAAGATTGTCATCAAGCCAAGTCACCATCGCAGCTGAGCATGCTCAGTCACAGTGTGATTCCTAATTAGGTCACATATCATCAAAGGATAAATTCAGATGACATAACAATGGCCAAAATTAAAACCATCAATAAACTTGTTCTGGGAAAGATGTTGCTTTGGTGGTTCTGAGTCTCTGGTATTTTTTAGTGGTGTTTTTAGGCTAATGCAGGATTAGTTTCGTGAAAATGATTCATAAATTTACGAAGAAGGGACAGTAGCAGCATACCATATCCCACTTTCTGTACCCTTCCACAGTTGAAAAATAAAAAAAAATCTTGAGTGAAATAAAAGTATACACATGGTGATGGACAGAGCCTCAGACTGCCATTGAGGCTTCCTTCCATGGCAGGATGTATTTATTTATGGTGGTTTGCAGATACATTGTAATGGGGCATTTCAGATGCACTATTCTGCATGGTGGCAGCACCAGTTTCCTATGTCAGATGACATTTTCAACCTATGAATGAAGCAGTTTCGTGTGTCCCCCATGCGTTTCCACCTGCAACAGGTGCATACCAACGGTAAGCTTTATGTAGCCTCACCTGCTGACAACATGCTCCATTTAGTGAGATTACACCTGTAGGTTAATTCTGTCACACTTTCATAAAAGACAGTACATATGAAGCCACACCATGATACAAGCTGGTGCTGTGCTGGTTTGGTTGTAGCACTTAAAAAGCACTACATTTGGAATACAAGTACATGTACAGGTCTGCCAGGGCTCAATTTGGCTACCTGTGGGTAGCCAGTGGTCACCAAAAATTAGCCCTGGCTACTAATGTTAGGCAGTGGCTACTAAATTTTAGTATGGAGTCTAATTGCACATGATGGATCCTGATCCTTGAAAAATTGCCCAGCTTTGAGCCCTTTCTAGTGTCTACCAATGTGTAATGAACTCAGTGTTTACTAGTTTGCACTTGTTCACTTGTATGGCAGTGAGAATATCAAAGACAATACCAGCAAGGGTCAACAGCTCACAGGGTTGGTTAGGCAGGCAAAGGAAACAACACTGCCATCTTTACAGTTGTGAAATTTAAATATTTGGGGGGGGGGGGGGGGTAGCCTGGGAATGTGTCAGACACTTCCATTCTGCCAAATTCTTCAGGCAATGGATCTTTCATCATGTGTTGTTGGACCTGGGCAGACCAAGCTCCTTGGTGGTGTGGACAATACATCTACATGTAAGGATCTCACTGAGCAGGCAACATTTGTTGTGCCATATGGGAGAATTGGTGGCAATCAGTGTAGGAGAGGGCATGTGTGTGACTGGTATCTGTAAAGTATCTGCTGCAGTAGGCTGACAGGGAGTGTGTCCCAGCCTGTTAGTGGGCTCCCCAGCACACTTGTCGGCCTAGTCCTGGGTCATTTGACTCGGCTTCCAACATCCGGTAGGTCAGTTGACTGCCGACTGCACAGCAGTCCAGATGTATAAAGATCTGGAAAAACAAAAACTGTTGTAGGACAAACTACGAGTTGCGACATGATGCTGGTAACTATGGGGCTGCACCCTTACACAGCCAAAGCACAAAGTCCCAGCCAGCTCAGGCCATTTGTAGAAGAAAAAAAAAATGGGAGTTAAAATTCCATTGTGGTCACACAGAAATGACTGTTGTCTCTATCTGTCATCCCTCATGACACTGCACCTGTCACTGTCATAAGGTCTTACACTAAGGTACGAAATGTACGATACTCAAGACTGAGCAGAGTGAACATCGTGTCAGTTTTCAGTCCTGAAAATTGAACATGGGACGTGCAGAGACAAGTTGTGTGGCAGTTAGTGACTTGAGAATTCATGGAACATATTTGTATTAATTTTTCTGCAAAACAGACTCACTTTGTGCTCAATTGTTTGTTGTTAAATCAGATAGTGCTTCAAGAGTAACATCATAATTACAAAAGGTATACACAGTCTAATTTGGGAGGCATGGGTTTATCAAATTTACAAAAGAAAAAAAAAGGGAAGACAATGAAAAGTACAAGTGTTGCAATCACATGCTTATATACCAGATGATGGCAGTTTGAGACCTGGTCTTGGATGATCATTAAATGTCATGATTTCTTCTTCATTCCCAAAGCTCTCATCCACCAAGTGACTCAAGCACATTTATGAAGCATTTACCCATGACTGTTCAGCTTATAAAGTGGGTTGGGTGGGTGATACTCAAGCAGATCTGCTGAAAACTTGAGCCAGAATCCTTGATTTTATTTTTAAAGTCTCACATTGGTGAAAGATGTGGGATGCCACATGATTTTAGCAGTATGCACAGCTACAGGTTGGTGTATGACATTTATGGTTGTACCATGATGACAGACAATGACTGACTGGAACTGACCCATGGCACAACTCAACACAAGTGGTGCACATCTGGACTTATCTCTTTCACTCATTGGTGACATGTCAGTGACATGAAAAATAAAGTTGGATCTGTCTCAGGGACAATAAATTCATTAAAATGAAGTTTTTGGGAAAAGTTGTCAGGGATTCAGGAGAAATTTGATTGATTTTAATGAGACAATCTAGCATCTTCATAGGCTGAAGAGAGATCCATGTAGCATTGGTGGAGAAAGACATGAGAGCCATAGAGTTAAAAGTCGAAGCATTTGGCAGCACATGCTAGGAGTGCATGGCAGTGGAAGTCAGTAACTCAATACATCTGACCTGGCACTTGTGCCTGAAATGCTGTATGTACCATTGTGTAGACTGCAGTATGCTCCCTGTCGCCTGACTTCTGTCTCTGGCAGGCTTTGGTTCATCTGCCAGTTTAATCCTGGGATGCACCCAATGCCTGCCAACCCTCAAAGAACTGACTGGAGACTCATTTTTCTGCTGAGAAAAGTAGTGATTTTGATGCCAGTCAAACTGAATTCAGATCAGTCGAGAGAGCTAGCAGATCCTTGTGTTTCATAATAGGAGAGGCATGGATTGTGTCTTTTTCAGTGGAGGCAGTGTAAGATCACAAACAATTCATCATATGCTTGTGATGAGAGATAGAGACATTCTGTTTTTCCTAGAGTTCTTGTAAACTTCTATCTTTCTTCTTTACTACCCAATTTTGTGTGCCAGTTTTCTCAAACACATTTCCACTCAGAAACTTCAAACTTGGCACGATTATAGGTATATACATGAATCTGTGCCTTTTAATAAAGGGGAAAAAATGTGTTGAAGATTATGCAAATTACCGACATTTTAAATTTTGAATATCTCCAAAACTATTATAGGTACAGATAACCAATCTAACTTCAATTCATAGGTTTGTAATACTGCATATTTTTGTAATTTACGTGTGACCTCTAAAGGTCAAAGGTCAGTCATTTTCCCATATGAAATTTTCTCTTAGCCATAACTTGCTCAATTTTCATACAGTTTTGACCATGTTGGGGTCAAATTGTAGATATTGAGACACTATACATTTTTGTAATTTACATGTGAACTCTAAAAGTCAAGGTCATTTGGACCTTTGGAAGTTTTATCTAGCTAAACTTGGTCAGTTTTCATCCAATTTTAATCATGATGAGCTCATATTGTAGGCATTGCAATACTGCATTTTTAAAATTTACATGTGACCTCTAAAAGTTAACGGTCAAGGTCATTTGAACCTGTGAAAGTTTCATCTAGCCATAACTTGGTCAATTTCCCTCTGATTTGGTCATGTTAGGCTTAAATTGTATTTATTGTAACACTGTCCATTTTTGTCATTTGTATGTGACCTCTAAGGTCAAGGTCATTTGTACCTTTGAAATTTTCTTCAAGCCATAACTTGGTCAATTTTCATCCATTTTCAGTCATGTCGGGCTCAAATTGTAAATATTGCAACACTGCACATATTTGTAATGTATGTGACCTTCAAAGGTCAAGGTCATTTGGGCCTTTGAAATTTTCATCTAGCTGTATTTACATCTTTTGAAGGCAGATGGACAAATTTGCTTTAAAGCAAATCCTCTTTTCTAGTTTTGTTCAAATTTTTGTAATTTTTACAGTATTATTTATTGATTAAAGGGTTCAAATTTTTCACTGTCAAAACTGAAGATCCCAAGTTTGTTTTTTCTTTTTAGTTATGTCTCCCGGTGGAAGCCGGGGGACATATTGGTTTAGTGCCCGTTTCTTCCGCTTCTTCTTCTTCTTCTTCTTCTTCTTCTTCTTCTTCTTCTTCTTCTTCTTCTTCTTCAGGTTCTTCAACACTTGGTTTCCGTGCGATAAGTCTTGAAGGACTAGACAGAATTTGATGAAACTTGGTAGGATTATGTATCTAGGCAAGACCTAGGTTGGGATTGTATTTGGGTGACCTTGACCTAATTTTCAAGGTCACAGGGTCACTTATGTGAAATTGGTTTCCGTTCGATAAGTCATGAAGAACTGAATGGAATTTGATGAAACGTGGTAGGATTATTTATCTAGGCAAGACCTAGGTAAGGATTGTATTTGGATGACCTTGACCTAATTTTCAAGGTCACAGGGTCACTTATGGGAAATTGGTTTCCGTGCGATAAGTCATGAAGAACTTGATGGAATTTGATGAAACTTGGTAGGCTTACGTATCTTGGCAAGACCTAGGCTGGGATTGTATTTGGATGACCTTGACCCAATTTTCAAGGTCACAGGGTCACTTATGGGAAATTGGTTTCCGTGCGAGAAGTCATGAAGAACTTTATGGAATTTGATGAAACTTGGTAGGATTATGTATCTTGGCAAGACCTAGGTTTGGATTGTATTTGGATGACCTTGAGCGAATTCTCAAGGTCACAGGGTCACTTATGTGAAATTGGTTTCCATGTGATAAGTAATGAAGAACTTGATGAAATTTGATGAAACTTGGCATGATTATGTATCTAGGCAAGACCTAGGTTAGGATTGCATTTGGATGACCTTGAGCAAATTCTCAAGGTCACAGGGTCACTTGTGTGAAATTAGTTTCCGTGCGATAAGTCTTGAAGAACTTGATGGAATTTGATGAAACTTGGTAGGACATGTATCTTGGCAAAACCTAGGTTGGAATTGTATTTGGATGACCTTGAGCGAATCTTAAGGTCACAGGGTCACTTATGTGAAATTGGTTTCTTTGCAATAAGTCTTGAAGAACTTGATGGAATTTGATGAAACTTGGTAGGATTATGTATCTAGGCAAGACCTAGGTTGGGATTGTATTTGGGTGACCTTGACCTAATTTTCAAGGTCACAGGGTCACTTATGTGAAATTGGTTTCCGTTCGATAAGTCATGAAGAACTGAATGGAATTTGATGAAACTTGGTAGGCTTATGTATCTTGGCAAGACCTAGGTTTGGATTGTATTTGGATGACCTTGAGAGAATTCTCAAGGTCACAGGGTCACTTATGTGAAATTGGATTTCTGTTCGATAAGTCATGAAGAACAGGATGGAATGTGATGAAATTTTGTAGGATTATGTATCAAGGTAAGACCAAGGTTGGTATTGTATTTGGGTGACGTTGACCTAATTTTCAAGGTCATGGTCATTTATGTGAAATTGGTTTCTTTGCAATAAGTCTTGAAGAACTTGATGAAAATTGCTAAAGTAATGTATCTAGATGAGAGCTAAAATAGGATTTTAATTTTCAAGCAAACTTGGTCATTTGTAATTTGTTATCACCTGTATCTTATTCAGAAACTTAAGTGTTCCACCGGGAGACATTTGATTTTCTGTTGGAAAATCAGTCTGTTCTAGTTTTTAATTATATTGCTAATGTTGCAAGATCGCAGTTGACAGAACTGAGCATGCGCCCCACCCCATCCTCAAAGACCAAATTGTGTGACATCCATGGGTGTTTACACAAAGACTGGCTTGCAAAACCAATTCGTAACCAATTAAACGTATCTGGAAAGACCGCATCAAAAGGCAGGTGTTCTGTGAGCTTGAACAAATATATCTGGAGGGATTAAAAAGCTTATACATCACACCCATGCTGCAGGGTCCAGAGGGTGTGAACTGGTGTCTTTTTTGAAAGGTTGGATAGAAGCAGAATAATACATGACATAAAGAAGGACATTCAGGTTGGTTGAGGTACCATGGGGTAGTTTTTCAGTGAAAATATAAAGGATTCAATGGCAAGGGCACATCAAGTTTTGAATCTCTTCTTTTATTGACAGGAAGATTTACTTTGAAAAAAAAGATGTGGGTCGAATGGAGCGTGCATTAAATATCTTACCCAACTTTGCCATGGTGGAACTGGTTTGCTATTTCTGAAGTGTTAAAGTGAAAGCAAAAAAATACGAGGCCAAAGTAGTTGAGAAATGGGGTTAACTTTTGTTAATCTTACACTGGAGTGCACCATCTGTTCTTCATGTATATTCAGTACATGTTCATTATGAAAGAAGACAATAGCTGAAGATGAACTCAACTTGGAATGTGACAAGAGGGTTATTTACTGGTGTTTGATGACTTGTGGTTTGATAATGTATTCACAGAGGCCATTGCAAGGTCAGAGTTCATTCCTACATGGCCATGTTGTTTGTTGTTGCACAGAACACAACAATTCAGTCAGTTAAAGAAACGAAGCAAATAGATTGACCTGTTGAAGTCAGATATGGAGGAAGGAGGCGGCCATTGATTACATGTATCAAACATGAACTTCCATACCAAATGCAACATCCAAAGTGAGGAATGACAAGGTCACCTGGGAGTATGGCCTATGACCCTGACCCAGAATTTTAAATCCTGGGAGACTGCAGTGATGCAAGTGGACATTGCTGTAATTGGGGTGTGGTTCCTGACACTTTCACCACCAGATGAAATGATGTTGCACTTAATCTTTTTACAGGCATATCATTGAAATGTCAAAGTTGTGAGAGTATTGTTCAGGAACAGGCAGTCCTGGCCAATAGGTGATTTGCTGCAGAAACGTGACACAACTGACATTTGAATCAAAAGATTGTGTGTGTTAGTGTATGGATGTAGACAGCTGGTCTGGTCTGATAGTCCTCTTTGAGGTAAGGGGAAATAGAAACACTGTCAAGAATTGTACATGGTCAAAATCTATAAAAATGAGTTTCAAGTGTTTGCCACTCTTTTAATTTAGGATGTGGCCACTGAATCGGGTCCAGTTTTGGTTGTTGAAGCGACTACAGCGCCGGACCTGGTACCGTTGACAATATTCACAGGAAAGCTGGATTCGATACTCTATGCAATAATGTGAGAAATCACTGGAGTGCTGTACTGTAAATAATACTGTAAGAAAGTGCTGAAGTGCCGGGTTCTGTACGTGTCCTAAGGAATTGTGCAGAATAAGAGCTCAAATGTTTTGCTAGTGTATACGGAATAAAGCATAACTGTTAGCCCTAACCTGTGTGCTACACAAAAGATTTACATTTTGAAATGCTGAAGATGGAGTGTTGATAGAATATTGTGATATGATAAAGACGTCACAACGGCAGCCAATCACAGGCCTCCCGGTTCTGTAGCAAGAAAATTATCCTGCAAGCGGACTTGGTTCTGTACACACTTCGTTTATTTATATACACATGCACTTTATATTAATTTAACCCTTTCCTGATCATAGTAAACTGAGTCAGCAGCTTTCCTGGGTGTGGTATGGGTACGAGTTAGGCACAATGTGCCTAACTAATGTCACAGAAAGCTATTGACCTGGGACATGATACGTTTCATCTGCGATTTTTATTTAAAAAAAAAGTTTTTTATGTTTACATGGAATTTAAGTTAAAACATTAAAGCAGATGACCATTTACAGTTGGGTGCTTTTGGGGGAGCAAGGGGGGGGGGGCAATTGAGTGGGAAAGAAATAAATAATGGGATGCATGTGGCTTTTTCTTTTTTATGTGTGTAAAGTTCAAAAGCATTTTGCATAAAGTGATTTTTACTTGGGTATAGATACATTGTTGCGCATACAATTGATAGAGCAGCTGACTTAATTGTATATAATGGTGGCCACTTGATCCTTCCCTTCGCTGTTAAGCACTCCACAAATAGCATATGAATGGACCCTGCACGTGTACCCTCCTGGTAACCATAGCAACCAGTAAGCCTGCATCCACACTGCTTCTGTTTTGTACTGTGAACACATCTCGTGGCTATTCCTCAGATCATCAGCCAAACCATAGTAGTGCTCTACAGCCTCAATTGTAACTAAGGATTCAGTTCTTCTGTGTTTTGAGGATGTTTTGGGCATGTGAAATGAATATACGAAAGCTCAAATTAATAAATCTGTCATTAAGGTCAAGATCTAGGAGAAGCTACCAAAGGAAAATTACTGCACAGTAAATGACAGCAGTGGAACAAATACATTTTTAATGAGACTCAGATGAGTTAATTGGATTTACCTGCACACAGAGTATCAGATCAGCATGAAAATGAGGGAGTAACAACAACTTTAGGATGTGTATACTCTTAACCTTTATTTTCGGGTGTTGTAGGGAAATCAGTATGTTGACGGGGTGTTTTATTGTGGGTCCAGGATGGACCCATCATATGACTGATTGTCTGTTTGTCTGTCTTTGGTTCTCTCCATCCACTATTTGTTTGTGAACACAACCTCTGAAGAATTTCTGGCCTCCTGAAACTCAAATTTTCCTCTTCTCAGGGCCAGTATTTCGGCGAGAATCGATTCTCGTAAAGATTGTCCTAAACGTGTTTTTCTTTAAATAGAAAACTAACTGACAAAAATCCAAATAGATTTTTCTCAAAATTGTGGCCCTGTTTCTGCACTTTGACACCATTTCCTCACTTGGTTCAATTTTAGTGACCTTGACCTCATTAAATTGAAGGTCACGGAAGCCATGTGGGGGACCCATGAGTCGGTGCAGTTGCACATTGCTTTCACAAACATTTAAGAGTTGACTGATAAAGAAGTAAACGCATGTGAACATGTAAAATGATTCTGTTTTCTGCATACTCACCTACTTTCCAAGACTGGTCTTTTGGCCTGCATCAACACTGAATGTCAAGGCTAAGGTTGTCAAATTGAAAGAAGAAAATTTTTGTATGCTATGCATTCACAACACTGGACCTTTTCAATTTATTCCAGACAAGAGAATTTTCCACCTTTGAGAGGAAATCCTCTTATTTTTTGACATTTTTTTTATTCAATGACTTCAAAATGTAACATATTTTTGATATGAAAGGCCCATATATACCTGAGAAGATTTGAGTGGATAGAAATGGTGAGGTGATGCTTTCCTTATTTTCAATAGCTTCTATTTTGATGATGCCTAGATATGTTCACGTGAACTCTACAGTGGCCAACCCTCACTCCCTCCAAATCAACTGGTACTGAGGACCTGCATTCATAACATTACGGTCAGTCCTAATACAGTGTACTGCATGACAGTCATGTTCAATTGCTGTGTGTATTTGGCTTTATTTGGGCTCCCCCTCCCACCATGAGTCACATGTAAAGAGTGTAAATGAGAGATGAAATATGTACATGCACTAGGCTTATGGTTTGAGCTTTCCAGAAATGTGTACCTTTGTGATGAACTTCTGTGTCATGATCTGTGGCACTCATTTCTGAGAACTTTGTGTTATATGATAGTTAAAAAGTTTGTCAAGCATAAATTCTTGTTGCATGAAAGTAAGATGCTTTCAAGAGAAAAGTGAAAAATCGGCCAGCTCATCTACTATGTGTGCATGTGTTTTTTGTGTGTGTGTGTGTTTTGTTTTTGTTGGGTTTTTTTTTCTGTGTGAATCATGCAAAATATCGCATAACAAGATGAGTGTAAAAGCTGAATGATCAAGCATGATTATTACATTGACCTTGAAGGACCTGGAAGGTTTAAGGGTCCAAATAGTTGAAACCAGCCCACATCGTCTGGAATTGGAAGAAGTTTCACCTTCAATTGCAAGATCAGTTTGGGCTGTCTGTGATTGAGAACCATGAGCATCACTAGCACTGAAATGACCCCACATCTTGTCAAACTTTTCCTTCTTGAAGTAAGACAGAGTCAACATCTTTCTTTGGCATAGGTCATTTTATTTTGGTATGTCTCCTCTTCAATTTCTCATTCCGGTTGCTTTTTAGCTCTGCTGACCAAAGCTTATGCAATCACTCATGTCTGTCCATGATTATGTCCCCCCTTCAAAGGAGGAAGGGGCATATAGCAATTGCTTTGTTTGTGTGTGTGTGTGTGTGTGTGTGTGTGTGTGTACTGACAGTTTTCACATGATAACTTAAAAAGTTTTTCACCTTGGGTTTCGTATTGCACATGCTTATAATAGTCCTATATATGGTCTCGGACGAGTTGGAAGATGGGTAACCGTGACCCAATTCCCAAGGTCACAGAACCATTTTAGTGAATTTGGTTTTCACACGATAACTTGAAAAGCTTTTGACTTGAACCTGCCAAATTGCAGGTGGCTACAGTCCTTCATAAGGTCTTAAATGAGTTCAAAGATGGGTGACCTTGTCCCAATTCTGCAGGTCACAGAGCCATTTTAGTGAATTTGGTTTGCATGCAATAACTTGAAAAGTTTTTAACATAAGCTATTAAAAATTCTGGTGATTACAGTCCTACATAAAGTCTCAGGTGAGTTTGAAGGTGGGTGACCGTGACCCAATTCCCAAGGTCAAAGAGCCGTTTTAATGAATTTGGTTTTCACTGGGTAACTTGAAAAGTTTTTTTGCATAGAGCTTTCATACTGCACATGCTTGTAGTCCTAAATATGATCTCGGACGAGTTAAAAGATAGGTGACCTTGACCCAATTCCCAAGATCACTGACTAGATCAGATTTTATATCTAGATATTTGTTTTCAGGTTCTGAAAAGATCCCTGTGACATTAATGGGGCACTGTCATAATGTACCACATGATGGTGAAACCATTTCTGCTGATTGGCCTTGCATCTGGCTTTGGTTGACAGGGACCATTCAGTAGTATTTGAAGGGTTCATTTTAAAACTGATCCACTGATGGTATTGCTGATGTGGGGACAAACATTTGTGTTTATTCAGTATTTTGTGCTTCTTTGTATTTATTTTTTCACTTACAGAATAAAGATCTTTGTTTTAGGATCGCTTTCCATTCCTGGGGGAAAAAGTGATTTCAGCAATTTTGCGGGACTTGTTTCACAAGAAACGAAGCTAGTTTGTGTTGAAAAGCCTCGATAACTACATCTCACTGTTCTGGTTTGATCATTGTAGGCCTAAAGCAAAAGAGAGAAGAAAAAAAACTTGACTGTTAAGGGCCATGGCTTGTTAGATTTTCTTTTGACACTGTGGGGATTGAGTCAATAGCTTTATCATTCTTGGTTTAAGGAAAAAAAGGCAAGCAGTATTTATGGCTGGACCATTTTGTGGGTAATTTTAATGGAAAAAAGTTGCAGGTTGGTATATTGGCATAGGGAACCACAGGGTTAAGTTTTTGTAGACTGTTGACACAAAAAGGAAAAAAAGGAGAAACTTAGTGGCAGTGAGAGGGTTAAATGATGTATTTTGTAGTGGGTGCTGCCCCTGTCAGGGTGGTATGCCGTGGTTGTGACAGAGAGGTTGTCATGGTGACAAGTGTAAAGTGACCCCAATGTGTGGAGGGTGGAACAAACTACCTTTCCCACATTAAAGCTTTGCTGTACATGTACACTTTCTGAGTGAGTGATCATCTCAGCCTGTTTCGTTACCTGAACAAATTAATACTGCACATAATTGGGTTCCAGTGACTTTGTTATATGCTGCCACAATATTTTTCGTGTTAAAGGTCATCATGAGTAATGATATTCTGTAAGTTTATGTTATTTCACAGGCTTAATATTACGCAAAACCATGAAAATACTACAATTGCAAAAATAAATTATATTGACCATGAAAAAAGTCCAGAAGAGAGTATAAAGCTTCACTGAAGTACTGGAAATTTGAAAAACATGAAAGTGTACTTTTGAAAGTACATGTACAAAAAACATACAAACTAAACTATACAGAGCCCAAATGTACATTCCAAGATTCAGTCTCATGATTGTATTGGATAGCATGTTTAAAACAAACAAAAAAAAAGTGATTATCTGATCATTTTTACCTCAGCTGACTTGTCAGTCAGCTGAGGTTTTTTGAGGGTCTGTCGTCCGTCGTCCGTCCGTCGTCTGTCCGTCCGTCCGTCCGTCCGTCGTCCGTCCGTCCGTCCGTCGTCCACAATTCACATTTTCGACTTCTTCTTAAAAACTGTCAGCCAGATTCACTTCAAACTTGGTGGAGATGTGCCTTGGGTGGGTCTCTACCAAGTTTGTTCAAATGGTCACGGTCCAGTGATTTTTGGATTTTTACTGAATTTTTTTGTTCTTTTTTGGGTAAATCTTAAAAAATCTTCTTCTCCGAAACCACTCACCCAATTGCTTTGATATCACACAGGAACACTCCCTGGGACACGTAGTTCTTAATTTGTTCACCAGGTGGCGCTGCAATTTTTTCCTAATTTTTTATGAATTTTTGTGTGTTATAGCTATTTTCGACTTCTTCTCCAGAACCATCACTCAGATTAAGCTGAAACATGGTGGATATGTTCCTTGTAGAAGGGTCAAACAAAGTTGTTCACTATGTGGGAATGCTGGGGATTCCTGATTTTTAACGATTTTTTCAATTCGGGTACTTATCGGTCAATGCAGCTTTCCTATTGATTACTATGGAAGTCAATGGGCATTCTAATGCTAATTCACATTTTTGACTTCTTCTCCAAAACCGTCATCCAGATTAACTTCAAACTTGGTGGTAATGTACCTTGGGTGGGTTTCTACCAATTTTGTTCACGTGGTCATGCTCCAGTGATTTTTGGATTTTTAATGAATTTTTTTTTTTTTTTTTTTGACAAATCTTAAAAAATCTTCTTCCCCGAAACTGCTTACCCAAATGCTTTGATATCACACAGGAAGACATCTAGGGACTCCTTGTTGTTGATTTGTTTACCAGGTGGCGCTGCAGTTTTTTTCTAATTTTTTTTGGAATTTTTGTGTGTTATAGATATTTTCGACTTCTCCTCCAGAACCGTCACTCAGATTAAGCTTACACGTGGTGGATATGTTCCTAATGGAAGGGCCAAACAAAGTTGTTCACTGTGTGGGAATGCTGCGGATTCCTGATTTTTAATGATTTTTACAAGTCGGCTCCTTTGCGGTAAATGCACCTTTCCTATTGATTACCATGCAAGTCAATGGGCATTCTAATGCTAATTTACATTTTCGACTTCTTCTCCAAATCCATCATCCAGATTTACTTCAAACTTGGTGGCAATGTACCTTGGGTGGGTGTATACCAGGTTTGTTCCAATGGTCATGTTCCAATGAATTTGGATTTTTTTATGATTTTTTTTCAAAAATCTCTACAAAAGTTTTAATAGGAAAACTTAACATGGGAATTTCTTGTAATGGTCATAACTTTAATAATATTGACCAGATTTAATTCAAACTTGGTGGGGATATGCCTTAGGTGGATCTTTACCATGTGTGTTCAAATGGTCACGCTCTATTGATTTTTTGATTTTTTATGAATTTTTTTGTTTTTTGGGGGGCAAACCTTCAAAATTCTTCTCCTCTGAAACCACTTGCCCAATTGCTTTGATGTCGTACATAGACACTCCCGGGGACCTCTAGTTCCCAATTTGTTCACCAGGTGGCGCTGCAATTTTTTAAATGAATTTTTTGTATGGTTTTGCTATTTTTCACTTGTTCTCAGAACCATCCCTCAAATCAAGCTGAAATGTGATGGTGTATTGTTGTGGAAGGTTCAAACAGTTGTTTACTAGGTGGCACTGCTTTGGATTCCTGATTTTTAAGGATTTTCCATTCGGGTACTTATCGTTCAATGCAGCTTTCCTATTGATTACTATGTAAGTCAATGGGCATTCTAATGCTAATTCACAAGACAACTGACACGATATTTACTGTTTACTTGATAACTTGAGATCCGTTTTGAGTTAGCTACACATGTTAATTATTCTGTATGAAGGTCATGCTGAGACAGTACATGAATGACCTTGACCTCGTTTGTGGGCTCACAGTGCAACATACATGAATTTTACTCTTCATTATAACTTGAGAATTACTTGAACTTTGATGTTGCACATGTAAGTGTTCTTCTATAAAGGTCAGACTTACTCAGAACATGGTGTCCTTGATCCTTTCCCAAGTTCATAAAGCTGCAAGTGTGATGAATGTCAAGATCAGCTGAGGCACGGGCTGTTCACACAGCCCTCTTGTTTAATTTAACATTACATGTCCGCAAAACTTGGAAGTACCTTGACGACTCCCAGGGGTGGAGGCAGTTGCACATGTATGTGTAGTTGTCAACTCCAAACCTCTTTAAATCAGAATTTTTTTACTTGAGAGCTTATCATTGGGGTAAAAACAAAAACAAAAAAAACAGCACCCACAGTTGTGATAGACAAGTATAAATTCCAAACTGTATGGATGTTTCTTTGAACACTGTTTTTCGCAGATTGAACCAAAAATATTGTGGTCTAACAAGTTAAGAAAAGCTAAATATCAGGCCTGCAGTTTTGCATTTTCCCAATATTTTAATAAAGGTACCACCAGATATAGTATTCCAGGAGAATGAAACTTCAACTGTGTTTACTTCCCATTTACAAGTGTGAGGGAGAATGCCAACCTTGCCTCGTTTCTTTGGCAAGAAATGGTGTAGTTTTGCCATATCAGTTTACATTTTAACAAAATCCTGAAGGTAAAGAAGAAAAGGTTTTCACATCCAGATTCTTGTAACTTGGAAGTATTCAGTTCTGAGTTTCAGCAATATGCCTCAAAATGTGAATATGTACTGTAAACAGTTGTTTCTTATTGCAGATGTTGGCTTAGGGTTGGGTGATGTCTGTGTGTCTGTTGTGCATCTGTCTGTCTGGCTTGCTCTCTCAAGAACCGTTGAAGACAGAAAAAAACTATTAAAAAGTGTTCTTAACATTTGACTCAGGGCAAACTGGTTATAACATTGTCTTCAGTTCCATTTAGAGTGATTTGCAGAATCTTTCATCCTGAAGCTTAAGCTTCCATTAACTGAAAGTTCCAGAGAAGATGTAGTTGCAAATCCAGGAAGAGGCACTTTTTGGACAGTTACCTTTACTGTAGATGTTCATGTTATGTTTGCTTCAGGTGTTTTGGGGATGATCAGTAAAGCATGAATCTGGAAATATTTGCAAACAGTTTAGGTAGACTGGGAAAGGTGGGGGGGGGGGGGCAGGGGAATCACCTATTTGTGTGCCTTTGATTGTGCTCTCTTTAACAGTTTAGTGTTAGAATGTACACACAAGAGCTGTAAACTTGTCTAGTCATGATGTGTTCAGAGTAGTTTCCAGTGGTCATGTGCCACATCAACAAATGCCAGGCCTGGTCTCCTTGTATGGACTTTAAAAAAAAAAAAGTGTTGAATAAGTTTGTGTGTGGGGGAAAAAACCTCAAAATGCTCTTAGAGCCAACAAAGAAAATGTCCTTCAAAACAGCCAGCTGAACAGGAAATGGGTTTTGTCAGTGCCTCTGTGCACACAACTGGGTGGCCGTCATTCCTGCAATTTTTCCCCATTCATCAACTTTGAAACATGTTAGAAGCCTTTGTAGGACAACTGTATGAAAAAATGTAATGTGTAGATTATTTAAATAGTGTATGTTTCAAAGACTGGGTTGCTGTTCAATGAGGGTCTAATCTGTGTGTACACATTTAGGTGTACTTTGATGTAATGGAGTTGTTCTCCTGGTGACCTGTTCACCTTTCTGAAATCTATAAAAGCTTCAAAATCTTGTGATTGTCTTCTGCAGGGAACGTTACTCCCAGGGCACAAGTTTGTCACTTTAGGTGGCCAAAAGCCAAATAATTTTATTAGGCAAAGGCACAGACCAACTGAATTCACACTGCTTTTTGCAGATCAATTTTGAGGTAATCAAGTGCATGGCTAATGTATGTGCACTTGTGAAATGTGAAGTGCCAATCGATTTTAAATTCTGATTTATCTGTGCAGTGCAATTTAAGTAAAAATCACGTTATCAAGAGAATGCCACTTTGCAGGTGAATGCAGATCTAACCTGTCATTTCAGTGGTACATGTACAATACTCAGTGGACAATGAGTCAAAATGACCACGTTTGATAGTCACACAAATGGAATAAGCCTAGTTATGTTGCAGCTTATTTTGTTAAGCATGTGAAAATGTTGCGCAGTAGGCCTAAATATGTCATACTCTTTGCCTGAAGGTTTACCAACCAATGCATGTGTATTCTCTTGAGGAAAAACATTGAAAATTACGGCCTGTTGTTTTGTTATAAAAAGAAAAGTGACTTGAACATATTTAAGATATATTGGCATACATGTATTTTGCATGTGTATTTTTGGTCAGTATCATTGTGTGGACAGAATCTCCTTACCCTTTCCTCAGGTGGGAGGCAGCAAGTCCAATTGCATTCAAGGAATGTAATCTCAAGTTCAAATTTAAATTTAAATCATGTTCTGCTACACATGGTCCAATGTGACAGATAAATAAAGACTAAATCTTTGGGCTGTTACCCTGTGGACGCCATACTTGTTGTCTCGTAGCAGGTGGTTTGAGGCTTATTTGTCGAAAGCGCCACTGCAACTTGGGACCAAAGTATCTATTACAGGCAATGCTGAAAGTCATTGCAATGATGCATATCTCTGCTACACACTGCATCAACACTTTCAGAAATGAGCTGGTGACACGGGCACAGGCATCACTATTTCTGTTAACTTGTACACAGATCTGAAGGGGGGGATAATACTTGGAATGGACTGCTGTCAATTGACACCTGGTAGGGTAACTTACTGTCGGAACAGGCTGTGGTATGTGGGAGAAGATTCAGTGAGTGGTGAGAGACCTGTATTATGTACAGAACACACATGCTACACAGACAAGAAATCTCCTGCTGACCCAAGATGAAAGGTCCAAAGTTATCTGTCGTCAAGCTACACTGACTTGTACTTAGCAAGTTGGCCGGGTTGCTATTTGCCAGGGAAGCTTTTGTTTGGTTCTGCACTTCAATATGTAGTATTTATCATGCACACCTGCCTAGCTTACGACTAGTTGGAGCTGATTGGTTGAAAAGCCACATGAATATTCATGAAGACGACCAGGATCAGGCTTTTGGGGGCCACGGCAGGACTGACACAAGTCGGATCTGCGGTGGCACGTTTCTGGAAAGCTAATGCACACAGGGGTGGACCTTGTCAAGTGGTGACCCACTTTGTTGCCTGGTGGTCCAGGCTTATCCTGTAATAAGGGACACAGGAGCTCATGTAATGGGCCCAGTTGAAGATATTTGCACCAGCGGATGGGGTTAAAGTTTGTAATATGGAAGGATTTTGTATCTTTCAAGTCATCAGTTATAACTCTCACCTGACCAGTCTCTGGTTTCCAGCATGTAAAGTTACTGACTGACTTATGATGAAAATAAAGGGTCTGCACAGGAACAGCTTTCGTTCAAATACTAACTTACTTGATTTAAGACATGTAAAAGTCAGGAGGTTTGTTTTTTCTTTGACAAGTTGTGCTCCAGTTTCTAAAAACTGACAATCTGTAAATTCCAAGGCCATTATGTGTGTCATTGTAATGAGTTAAAATAATTGCCTGCATTTACTGTGAAGCACTCTAGCTTGTCTTATCTCTGTAAATTAACACCAGCCTGTTGGTAACAGTAAAGATTAGCCTCACGCACCCACCAATCACATCTGTAAACATTAGGGCTACATGCCAATATGCTAAAAAGTAGCTATGTACTAATATATGAACAGCGTTTTTACACATACTGAGATAGTTGTATCCCAGGGGTAGTGGGAGATCAGTCTGTTCAGCAGGTAACTACTATGGTGGAGAAAACATTTAGATCAGTCTGTTGAGCAGGCAAAAATACTGTGGTGGAGAAAACATGGAGATCTGTCTGTTTGGCAGGTAACTACTATGGTGGGGAAAACATGGAGATCAGTTTGAGCAGGCAACTACTATGGCGGAGAAAACATTTAGTTCAGTCTGTTTAGCAGGCAACTACTGTGGTGGAGAAAACATGGAGATCTTCTATTTAGCAGGCAGCTACTATGAGAAAACAGGGAGATCAGTCTGACAGGCAACCACTGTGGTGGAGAAAACATGGAGAACAGTCTGTTTGGCAGGCAACTACTGTGGTGGAGAAAACATTTAGATCAGTCTGTTTAGCAGGCAACTACTATGGCGGAGAAAACATTTAGATCAGTCTGTTCAGGTGGCAACAACTTTGCAGACAATTCAAATAAATTTCTGATGTGCTTTTATTTGATTATTACTTCTGAATAAATACTGATTGTAAACTGAATGCAGTTCCATGTTACTCACTGCACACAGTGTGATAAGAAACACTAAAGGTTTGTGTGCTAAGGAAGCAAGATCCCTGCAGCTTTGGACTTGAAAGTAACCAATCTCAGGGACTAACATATATTCGTCTTGCCTTTTTTTTCTTTCTTTTTTTTTTTTTTTTTTTTGGAGTGACAGTTGGAGACAGGGATGGTTATGTTATCTGTACTGAGCCCATGATACCACAGGTGTGGGAGAAGGGAGTTTTCCCAAGCAACAATGCAGGGGCTTGGTTCCCAGAGTGCTGTCATAGAACATCAATGTTGGTTTTGTATACCTCACAATGCTGTACAAACTTACAGGCAAACACAGTAAGGGTGGGTCATAACCTTACTTGTTGAACTGCTCCACATCCACACTGCAATTTCATTTATTTGCAATTTAGCTTTCCTGTGCATAACATTTCCCAGTGAAACAAAAAGAGCCATGGGTAGGCTGGTTGATACACAGCACTTGGGTCTGCTGGTGATTGTTCACTAAATAGTAGTAGGTTGGCTAACAATCGAAGTGTGAAGCTTATGTGTGCCTTTCACACCTTTAAATGTGTTTACTTGTGGCACATATATGGGTCAACATAAACGATCTGCGGGATTCGAAGTAAGTCCGCTTAAATGTCAAGTGGACTACATTGCACCAGCAATTTGTGTTGATTGTGTGATAATAATAAATGGCATTTGGAACAAGGAACTATCATTGATACATGGTTCACAAATTAACCCTTTCAGCACCAACCACAACAGTAGTCACATACTCTGAATTAACATGACAACGGTAACTTCAGATTTCTCTTGCAAGTCTGTTCGCTCATGTGCAGTAGTTGCTGCGATTAGCTGCTCCCTGCCCCCGTGGTCAGTGACCACCTGCTCAAAACGAGCATTTGCCCCTTGCACAGACATTTTTCTAATGTTAAATGCACTGTTGTGAGCGACCACCTGCAGCACGTGACCAGCAACCAGGAAAATTTGGCAAAAAAAAAAAAAAAAGCGACCACCTGCAGCACGTGACCAGCAACCAGGAAAATTTGGGGAGAAAAAAAAAAAAAACGACCCCGAATTTCTTCATGAGGGATTGTGCAGGAAGTCCAAATCTGGATTTGCTTGTGCTACCAGTCACATCACCTGCAGCTTGACAGGAATTAGGAACCAATATGTGAAACATCAGATTCTGGATCTTGAAAAATAAGTGAGATATATGAAATGTATAGGATACATCATATGCAAGACTAATAATATTGTATAATGTGGATAACTGTGACCTATTTTTCCACTTCAGCAGACATGTAGAATTGAAATTTGATAAACTTGTGATGTGGTCACGATAGGGCATGGCTTGAACATAAATACAGAAGAGCCTGAAGATCTAAATTTTACATGAGTGCAATGGGTATTAAATTCTATTTGGTGACCCAAATTATGAAATTTGGCACATGTCCAAGGTAAAAAAATTAGTTTGGTCAAACTGACCATATATGGAAAGCTAGAATCATACCATACATTTTTAACCCACACTTTATATCACAGTAGAAAATCAAGCTCATATGGCCACTTGGAATATATGGCGCAGCTTGTGAAAATCTTGTGAATACTAGCATTTGTAGTTTGTGGTGGATCTTAGTGAAATTTGGTGCGATGGTGAAGGAAGACAGCATCTCAGTTGATTCTGATACCAGTGGCACCACCTTCATTTTAATTTAAATTTTGAGTCAAAATGTGTAGAAAAGCAAAAAGTTCTCTATTCTACACATTTTGACTCAATTCAGCTAGGTATCCCAGATTTGAGATATATATGTATGCATGTTCTGTGAAGTGATAACCTTGACCTACGTATTCCAGGTAACTGGTGCTGTAAAATTGGAAGATGACTTTATCAATGTTGGCCACAGTTTTCAATTTAACCTCATATCTATAACATCCAGGACTTTGAAAAAAAAAAGCATATAAAAGTCTGGTCCTATTCAATATTGGTGGTGCTGTGTGCAGAATAATATAATATATGGGTCAAAATTGTGTGGCTGCTCCAGATAACGTCTTGAAATTTTGGTGGATCTTCATAAAATTTATTGGGACTATGGGGGAAGTCAAAATCATAATTTGTGGATGAGAGTAGTGTGTCTGGGAATCTTTGATTCCAGTTTAATTCAGATTGTTTTTCTTTGCTGTTGAAATAAGTGAAAGAGCATTTAGCAGATGACATTGTACTACCAGCCACTTTTTGCCCCCATTGTAGGGGAAAGGGTTAACAGGAATTATACAATACATTTAATATAATAGCCCAAAATATTGACAACTTGGGACTGGCAATTGTTTGAATCCAGAGGAGTCGGACTAGGACAACAGTCATAATCTTTTATAGTTATGGCTTTCCTGGACTGGCTTTAGGAATTTTACAGCTGTAGCCAGTTTTGGCTAAAGTAGCATTAACCTTGTGAGCCAAATGCTGCTTATGTTAGCCAAAACCATAAGCAAAATCTGTTTTAAAATTATGCTCATTAAATCTAAATAATTAGGTAGAATACCTTGAACATATGCATCAAAAGTTGAATAAATTAAGAAATCTCCTTAGCCAATTGGATAAAGCTTGCATGTAATTTTGTTAGCCAAATCTCACCCTTTTTCGCCACTGGCTATTTGACTAATGGGTAACGCTTAAATATAGCTTTCTAACCTCACTGGCATTGCGTGCTGCAGATCCCTGGCTCAGCAGCGTGGAAACTCTTTTTGTGCTAATTAACACCCATTTTCAAAATAATTGTGTCAATATATAATATTGCATGTTGTATGGGTATCATTTTTTTTTTCTTTTTGTAATGGTACAATTGGCCATTTAGATAGTCACAGTTTATTTAGACCATTAACATCTGTTATCTTTATACATGTGCACGGGAAAGTGAGGCTTGGAGAGAGTCTTGTCTCAGGACCCTTTCAGCAGCACATGTTGAATCACAGAGGATGGTTTATTCTGTTGCTGTGGTAACATCATCACTGTCAGGGTCATGATGACACAAAGCATGTGCTTCTGGGAGGACACTAGTCCGTAATTATTTGACAATCAGAGTCACACAACAAGGACAGGCTGGAAATTGTTCAAATGAAGATGATTTAACTCGTCCAGGGAGTGAAAATAAAATAAAATAAATATCCTGCAAATAAAAGGCATGCAATTTATGTGCTGCTTTTTACCATAGGACCTTGAACCCCAAGTATCTCCAAAATCCCATAAGAGAAAAAGTCTGTCATGTTGTGATTGTTGGCAGTACTTGTTTAAGTCAGGCCTGTGCAATGCAGGTTAAACTGGGTCTAGTTTTGGATTTTGGTTGCTTGAACTTGCAAGTCTTAAATGTACGTGGAGTTCAAGCGGCCCAAAAAGTAGAGAGACTTACAGTTAAAAGCAAGTTTGACAAGTCCCTGCACTTGGGACCTGAGCAAATTGTCAGGTGTGCAGATGGCCAAAAGACAGCAGCTTTCAAATTATTCTCATAGTGTAAATTTGGAAAAGTTGTGTCATGATTTATGTAGTTGATAGAGGTCAAGATAATGCCCTCTAACTCTTGGAAGTTATGGGCAAAAACATTGTTTAGTAAGTAGGTGATGACCAGAGAAAAGTAGGCCAAGGACAAATAATCATGGAGCCTATATATTTTGCACCAGTCATGACATCTCAGAACATACATGTATCAGCAGTCTGGGGGATCCTGCTGAGACAAAATATGGACTGAGCAGGCACAGGGGAAAAAACAAAAAAGTAAAAAGAGGGAAAGACTCAACATTTTAAAGCGAGTAGTTTTATATTTTGAAGGAAATGCGAAAGTCTTTGGTAGCAGTGAAAGTGGGGGATGTTACTGTACAGATAAAAACACCAGGACCGTACAAGCCACCATCCCATGGAGGCTCAATTAGTATTTATTTAAATAAGATAAAAGACCATGAGGTAACGCTGCTTTGCATCATACAAATTCATGACAAAATCGTTTCAGTGAGAGAAATGTTAACTCTCTGGGACTAAGTCAACAGCTCTTCTCGGGACACTGGTTGCAATGAGAGATGACCATGTGCAGTAGTTTTGCTTCCGCGGGCTTGTTTCAAAATGAGGAGAAAGAGTCAATAAGAGCTGAGGAGAACTGAGCAGAAAACATAAGAGCTGGGTTTTATGGCAGGCTTTGTGTGCCACGCGCCACAGCCATCAGCGTGGGTTTGGACACACGGCAGAGAAGCAGAACAGACGTATTCCCAGAGATCCAAGATTGGTGTCTAGTGAGTGAACCCTGGGTCGCACATGTGGCTGCCTGTCATTTGTCGTGCTTTAGGAGACTGCAATCCTACTTTTATTTCTTTGTAAACATTTACGGGGCCACTGGGTTCAGGTCACATTGCTGAGTTGGAACAAGTTGGTAGTTTAGATGTAGTCTTGCAAAAGTAAGATTGTGTATTATGGTGTGAAGCACAGGTTTCGTCTCACATAAGTGATAGTCAAAATTGAAATCGCTGTCCTGGGTAGTTAACTGGGCCAGTGAAGCACAACTTGATGTCACATCTAGCAATGGAAAACCACCAGCCCATCCTGTGCAGAAACTTGGGAGAAAGTAGTTCCAGGGTGACATGTAATTGGACACCAGGCACACTTCAGCATGAGGCACAGGGAGGGGGGGGGGGTACAGTGAGGGAACATGGGCTGGATGAGACAAACAACAGTTGTGAGTGAAAACAAATATTATGGAGAGGAATTTGTATATGAGGCCAGAAGTGGGAGCTGGAATCTTAAAAATAATTGTGTTTCCACCCCCTTGTCTCAGGTTGTGCAGAGGCCTGGGTGACCTGGAAGGGAAAGTTGGTAAGTTGCCTAGTTTTATGGCTTGAGTAAAACCTCATGTATTTTCTTCATTGTCCATCTCCTTCCTTCCTCAGCTCTGCTGACCATAGTTTGTAGAGCTTATGTGATCAAATATCCATCTGCCCGTAAACAATTACTTGTCAACATGATAGCATCTACAATTTTTAACTTAGCCCCTTTTTGATTTTTTTTTGGGGGGTGGGGGGGGGGTGGACACATTCTATGAATGAAAATCTAGGTTCCTTTCTTAATGGGTGGTGCCACCTGGTGGATTACATAATAGAGGGGCCAAAAAGTGAAAATGCTCTAGTGTCTTTGATTTTCAATGGATCCATATGAAATTTGGTGGAAATATTCTTGAGGCTTTTGTTGCAAACCGGAACACTAGTGTTGCCATGTATAGGTGATTGGGAAATAAGAGTTATTGTTTGGTGAAATTTATGAAATTCATTATCTTCAGAAATTTTCATGCTAATTTCATCAGATGTATAGCAAGTACATATTGTTTGCAAGTTGAGTGGTATTTAACATGGGTGACCTTGACCTACTTTCTGAAGGTCACCCTTGGATACATTTCAGGAAATGATTTTTTGTGGTCATTACATCTGAATGTGTGGACATATCCAAATCTGTACCTTTACAGGAATGTAATACAGACAAAAGTATATGATATGGAGTCATGGTGTCAACACTGGTTGTGATTACTGGAACTAACATCATAGGTATCAAAAACACATTAAATTCAATACTGTGATAATAAATTGAGACAGAACTTGAAAATTTAGATGAGATATGCCTTAGGCCAATGGTCAGATTTTGTAATGTTTTGTGACCTAGACCTATTTTTCATGGACATTAATTACATAAGAAAAGGACGCTAAATTCAAATGTTGATAAAGAATAAGGCAAAAGATACCAAGTGAACCACTAATGTGTATTGTGAAAGTTTGATATTGCATAATATGGATGACCTTGATTAATTTTGTTAAAGTCATGGAGGGAATGCATTTCAGGAAACATTTGGGTGATCATGATCAGATATGTCAGCAGCACATTACACCCATGGGCCTCTTGCTTTTTTTTTTTTTTTTTAAAATCTTCAAATGTTGCAAACTTGTTTGTGTTGTTAACCCTACGAAAGAAGTAAAGGCACTGATGCATTGGGCCTATGGATGCATTCTTTGAAATTCATGTGGCTCTTGTGGTTGAGTGGAATCAGCTGTGAACCATTGTAAGCTGTTGATAAATGTTTTAACTGCAATGAAAGTTGTCATGGGTAAGGACAGGGTTAATTTGTAGGTTTATTGAATTTACTTATTGTAGTCTAAGTTACCAGGCAAAGCTGAACAGTGGAGCAATAAATCAAGGCTTGATATGAGCCTTATCCTGGTCTTGGTTAATACTGACTGTAGTGTGGAGAGGCTTCTTCATATGGAGTTGTATAATTAGGGGCACTGGAGTAAAAGTGAGATCCATGCATGCAGGAATCATACCACACAGCATAGGGCCCCTAGCAACAACATAGAGTTGTATCCGGATGTTCCCTATATCAAGGCAGGAGAACCCCACACTCATTGATAAGTGCACCAGGATTGGGCTGTTTGTAATCAGGAAATTGAAACTTGAAAAAGTGAATAAATCTGCCTGCGTCATCAGAAATCCATTTTGAAAATCAAAAAGTGATGTGCATGTGTAGAGATACTGAATTAATCATAAAATATGTATGGAATGGACAGAGCAAAAAGTTTTTATTCAAACAGGAAATTGAAACTTGAAAAAGTGAATAAATCTGCTTGCGTCATCAGAAATCTATTTTGAAAATCATAAAGTGATGCGCATGTGTAGAGATGCTGCATTAATCATGAAATATATGTGGAATGGGCAAAGCAGAAAGTTTCTATTCAAACAAGCCTGAGAAATGTTCCATGTGCTATATGAGTTCTTAAACTTGTGATTTTTCCCATTCATTCATCATCAAAGAATGGGGAGGGGGAAGGGTATAAGAAAAAAAAAAAGTGAATGAAAATAAATGTACAAAGCTTCCTTCAGCTGCACTCTTAACTGGAAGTAAAAGCAATATACACCTTAGGTGCACAGTATGGTAAAAGGAGCACACAAAGGCATACAGTGTGGATGTAGCCAGGAAGAAGAAAGCTATGTGAATGGGTTCAGACCTTATGTATATCGGGGTAATGGATAATGATAAAGGAAGTCATTAGTGCTCATGGTCAATCGAAAACTGGAAACAGTAAATCAGGCAACTAAGTGGCATAATGTTTATCATTGTACTTACTAGAGCAGTTAAATACAGGTCAGACAATCCAGCAGATGAATAAAATCATGGAATTCTGTCACTGTTGGTGGAAAATGTAGGGCTTTACATTAAGTTCGTTGCAACATGTCCAACAGCAGATCTGGGATGTAATGGGTTAAATCTACACAGAGCCAATACATCTTACTTGTTCTTAACCGGGACGGTAGGACTTGCATTAATGTTTATGAATTGGAAATGTTTTATTGTAAGGAAACAGAGTGCTTGCACAAAAAAACCCTTCCTAAATAGAAATCTTACTGTTTTAGCCAGTTTGCAAGGACTTCAGAGTTTCAACTTAAACCGATGAACAAATCGTTATGTGACTTCTAATTCTCACGGGTAGCAATTCGGTGAATGGCAATTGAAAATCAGAAGTGTTGTCAGTCAGTAGGTTTCCGTGTGAAGTGCAGGAGAAGGCATTGTGTGTCTTGTTGCTTGCATAAAGGTGGCTGATGTATAATGCAGACATATAAATGGTATTGATTTGAAAACTAAACAACGTAATTTCATATCTATTGTGTGCCTTGCTGAATTTGAACATCCTTGTTAGTGTTATAAATAACCACCAGGTGTCACTGTAGTCTTGTGTCTAGTTTTATCATCTACAGGCACACAGTGCTCATATGAACAGCAATGTGTCAAAACAATTGCTAAATTTATATATGGCCATATCATACCCTAATGGTCAATTAAAAATATTATTGTCCCCCCCCCCCCCAAAAAAAAGACATAAAAAGAAAAATAAAGCTGGCTAGTAGCTAAGAGGTCAGTGACATCTTTCTGCCCCAATCCTTTGTGCATGTTTGTGTTTATCACACAAATTAGACTGTTTATCATACAGAACAGACTAATTCGGAATGTATACAGTTTGTTCATGCACATAAAAAATACCATACTTTGATGTATGGGTATCAATACAGATCAGACTATATGGTGGTGTATTAACTTTGTTCATACCAGTGATAGAGCAGACTCAGGTGCACATGTTGGTGTTTATACTAACATAAGAAACCAGCTGCTATTTGTGACCATATATTTCTAGGGTACAGGAGCCAATTTCTTTGCAAATTTACCTGCACTGAAAGAACACCTGTTGCATGTGACCACTTTTTCATGGCAGAAGGGGAGGTGACATACAGCAGGTCACTGTATATGATATACTTGTATGGTAGAGCAGACTTTGTTGCACATACTCAGGCTTTTCCCCAGAGCTTAAAAGTTGAAAGGTGGTAAATATGACATTCTCTTAAATTTTCTTGTTTTGGTAAAAAGCTCTATCAAATAATGCTAATATATCATGTATTTTAATGGAAAATGTGGAAGGTGGTAAAAAGATGAAAGGTGGTAAGGAAAAGGTCAAAGGTGGACCACCTCAGTGCTGTACAGCTGCAAATCTCTGTAGCAAAATTGTCTTTACTTGTAGCATTTTTTCCACTTCTTCACATAAGAAATACTTATCTTTGAGTAAATTTGTAGCAATTTTGAAGAGCACTGTAGCAAAATTTTGCTACAATGCTCCAGTTGGACAGCCCTGCACCTGTGAACTTAAAATATAAGGAAAACCCTGATATTCATGTTTATGCATATCAGACTACATTTTGGTGTATAAACTTAAATCATTTATGATAGAGCAGACTTTGGTGCAGTGTTGGTGCTCACATGTATACAGATCAGACTGTATATATGTAGGTGTATATACTTTATTTATGATAGAGCAGATATTTGTTGGACATGTTGGTGTTTATAGAGATCAGACTGGTATTGTTGGTGTATACTTGTTCATATAATTGAGCAAACTTTGTGCACATGTTGGTGTTTATCCAGATCAGACTATATGTTGGTGTATTTACTTTGTTCAGATATATGATAGAGCAGACTGTGCAATGTTGGTCTTTACACTTATAAATATCAGACTGTACATGTTGGTATATACTTTTATCAAATATGATCCATCAGACTTTGGTACACATTTTGGTGTTTATGTTTTCAGATGTGGAGACTTGTACAAAGGGGAATATTGCCAGTTCGAGAACCCCTGTCGATCTGCTGCCAGGCGCTGTCTGAATGGAGGAACATGTTTGTTACAACAGAGTGTGGCAGACATCAAGGCCCAGTGTATCTGCCCTCTTGGTAAGCCACTAGTCCTGTTGTCAGTATGAGGTAGAAAATCACCTAAAACACTCTTAACTCTTTCAGTGCCAATCACAACTAAAGTCAATGTACTCAAAACAAACTAGTCTGAATTATCACAAGGATCCCAGATTTGTATTCCCCATAAAAAGAACTTTTATTCAAATATCAGCATGCCTATAGGTACAGAGAGAATATCCCTGGTCAACAGCTTTTCTTGGCACTGAAAGAGCTAAGATCATTAAATGTTTCGTGCAGAGAATGTGTATTGGACAAAAAGTTATGAGTAAAGTAATACATGAACTCATTTCAAAGCCCATCTATCTATTAAGAAAATTTTGTATGGTAGAGAGATGTTCTGAGAAGAAATTTTGGATATCAGTACAGGTTTTTTCATGTGTGTACTTAACCCTTTCCCCCTTAAATTAAAACTGAGTCAACAGCTTTCCTTGGCAACCCTTGCCAAGGAAAGCTGTTGACCTGGGGCATGTGATCCTCATAGGGCTCATCTCCAATTCTCTGTCAAAATTGTTTTTCATTACTGTTGAAAACGCTGAAGCCGATGACATTTGACCACCAGCTGGTTTTGGTCGGTTTAAGGGGGAAAGGGTTAAACCTAACCTTGTTTTTCACATAGTTGAAGTTGACAGAGCTGTCCTGGGTCCAAGTCTGGCACTTACCTCCCAACCCAAAAGAAAGTTAATGATCTGGATCATGCTTTCTGGATAGGTCTTATTTACAGTTCACATTCAGACATCTGATGTTATTATGCTGTGGAGATGACTTGTATATAGCCATTATGTACTCACCTGGTCAGTTCTGGCAAAGTGGCAGTCAAAGTTACTTTTATAAAACTGAATTTGTATAATTGCATCATATCTGATGTCATCATGATGTATGTGTTCTCCTTGTTGAAGTTTGATTTAAAAAGAAAAAAAAAAGTTTTTTCTTTTTAAAAAAATTAAACTTTGAGGTCCAAAATAACTGCTATGGTTCAGTGTCTACTAAAATTGCCTCGTTCATACATTTATGAAAAAGGTTAGTAGGCACTGAACCATATGGGTTATTTTGACTTTTTTTCTGAACAGGAGAGGATTACAACATTGTTTGTCTGTTGTAGGCTATGGTGGCACCATGTGCGAGATACAGAACAAACAGAGTGCCTGTGTTAGCAACCCATGCCAACATAATGGTCACTGCAGATTGGTTGGATCCTTGACAAACTATACTTGTGACTGCCCTAATGCCTTCAGAGGTATGTAAATGTATGACCTGTTAAACGTGAACTGAAAAGCATCATGATTTTTACCCCAGGTTTTCACATAAAGTGCCGGAGGGTATTGTCGATCCGTGCGTTGTCTGTTCGTCTCATCAATGTTACCACAATATCTCAAAAAATATTTACCGGAGCTGTATCAAGTTTTTATCAGAGATGTATCTTATGATGCACCAAGTTCCTATTTAAAACCACTTTCTTCTGATTATTGTTAAACTTTTTATGAAACTTTTAATATATTTATTTGAAGGCTGTCTTAGTGGCGTCAACCCAGATGATGTTACCACAATATCTAAAAAAATATTGACCACAGCTTTACAAAATTTTTGTCAGAGATGCATCTTATGATGGACCAGGTTCCTTTGTAAAACCAGCTTTTTGGGTGTTCATAAACTTTTTATGAAGCCTTAAAGTATTTATCTTCAAGACCGTCAGTGTGGTGCACAAGGGAACGGGGTGACCATAATATCTCAACAAGGATCCAACGCAGCATCAGCAAATCTTTATCAGAGATGCACATTATAGTGGACCACATTCCTATCGAAAACCAGTGTCCAGTTATTATTGTGTCGCCAGCATAAACTGTTGGCGAGACTAAGCAGTCACTTTCCGGACGTCTGTCGGTCTGTCCTTCCGTCCATAAACCAGGGCGCGAAAATTCCTATGATCCGACGTTCCGGGACAAGCTAAAGCTCTTCTCGGACAAGTGACTTTCAAATTCAACTTGTCCTGCGGACAAGCTAATTTTTTCTTTTTTAATTAGATTGAAATTACGTCTGTTTGCATGCACGGCAGCATAATGATGAGCAGTCAGAGCCTTCGCGACTCTGTATATGTTGGCGATTACTGTGGTCCGTGTGAACAGAACATAAACACCAATGCAGGCATGTGCGTGGGGACGCCAATGCGCAATAGGTGATGATAATCCCCTGGCCTAAAGTAAACAATCCAGGTTTAAACAATTACATGGTCAGCAGGTGTATTCAAAAGGACTTGACTACCTACTTTATTTCTGTCAAAACAAGCAGGTATTTTGACCGTTGCGTGCATACGGCGACGAGATCAAAGGTACCAGCAGTCATGCATTGGGGCGTAGTGGCTTTCGCCCGCATCGGGGCAAGGTCACACAGCACCTCACCGTCAGTCTTATCTGCCCGAACGATGACAAAGGAACATCAAAAAATTTTAAAACTTGCATGGTGAATTCTTGAGCAAATTAGCATCAAAGACAATTTATCGGTGGGCTCTAAAAGTGTTGGAGAGATCATGTAATGGTGCCGCAAGTTGACTTCCCGGCCAAACAAAACACACATCTGCCAGTCACACGCAAGTGACCACGTGGAGTAATCTACGGTGAACGGAGCACCATGCTAACTGATCTGTCACACATTCGGCATTTTTCTCTATCCCCCTACCTTTGCGTATTTGCCTGTGACTCCAAATAATTGTTGCTATAAACACTGGAATCTTTATTTTCGCATGCTGCAATTAAAAAAAAAAGAGCTTCCCGTTTGTGTGTTCCCTCCGTAAATTACGGCATATTCACACATGTTCACTGGGCGGAAGCCATGATGAAAACACTGCAGCACGAGCCGCGATTGGCTCATTTTTGCATGTGACTCAATTGACCAATCGGGTGATGTGTTGTGCGTCAGGCCACATGGCCAAAGCAGCTGTTTGTGTACAGTTGCAGGAAAGATGTTGACGGTGCGCACGCTCGATTTCTGATTTGAAATAATAAAATTTTCGTTTGAATTTGATTTAAGAACACCGTTTATTGCGAGGAACTTGACAATACTGTATACGCAAATATACTACGATGTACCGATAGCGTTCATGGTAGGTACGCAAACGATATGCATCCCATCACGGCATCAGAGGCAGCGAGAAAGGATCCTGAAACCAATGCAACTATTTTAATCGTTATTTAACTTTAACCGGGACACGGACTCCTATCGTCCCAGAAATTACAATGTATTTTTCATCGTTAGTCACCCCATGCAAATAGCTTACTTTTTTAATTTGTATTTTTAATGTTTTGATGTTTTGCCAGTTTCACTGTCGAACAGTTGCAGCTTGAATCGTTGTAAAATTTGACATTTTTGTGCAAATTTGTAAGCGACAATACGCGGCAAATATATTTTAGGGTAAATGGTTTGTGTAGGCCTTAGCATTGTGTTTTAAAAAAACGATGTTTATAGAAGTTTTATCAGGACAAGTGGATTTTGTATGCTGACAAGTGGATTTTGAAATTTACTTGCCCTGCGGACAAGTGATTTTTTAAAAAAATTGTCGATCCCTGATAAACAAAAAACTTCAGAGTGGCTTGAATTACGCTGGCGAGGCATTCATGCCCCCGCATGACTCTGGTTTTTAAACTTGTAATAAAAGTTTTGAAGTATTTATTTGATGGCCATGTGAGTGACACACAGCACAGTGATTTCTCACTAGAACTTGCCCCAAGAACATAACCAAAAGTGCTCTTTAATTTTGTAGAGAGCAATATGGAAATTGTATGTAAAGTATTCTACTGCGAAGTCTAAAAAAATGAAGAATTGAGGAAAAAAAGGATTGTGGGTGCCGAGGGTAATCTGTTCACTGAACATTTTTCATCAGCCATGTTGCGATGCCAAGAACATTGTAACTAGTCTTTACCCTGGCATATCTGAGTGCCTTTGGATGTTTACATGTTTCTTTTTAAACATCCCCCCCCCCCAAAAAAAAACAACAACAAACAAACAAACAAAAACAAACACCACCACCCCCCCCCCTGATTCTGAGGATTTGTTTTATTGATTATTGTGAAAAATTGTATTTTTCATCTGTAAGTCACTGAATTTGAGGTCAAAGATGGCGAGAATGATGGAGTAGGGGGATATAAGTGATTGAAATAATGTAAACATTAGTGAAGCTATCATTTATATGCTAGTGTTGGTTGTGATAGCTTAATCTTAAAGGGACTTACATGTAGCTCCCATGTATTGGTGTGCATCTTTTTCCCATTGAAAATTTCCACCTGAACCAGTGCCATAAATGGTGCCTGCTTCATGTAGCCATCAAAAAAAAAAGAAGGATACAGATAATCAGTCAGCAGCTTACCATGGTGCCCTCTGGGCATGCCTAAGGGGTTAAATGAGTACAATAAATAGGAGGTGTTCATATTAACTGTGATTCTGTGCTGCCACCTAGGCTTCAGCAAGGAACCTGACAGGAAGGGAGGCAACTGCATGTACTAAGAAGGGCTAAATGAGCTTCTGTGATAAACAGAATAACTCAAGAAAACTAAAAGCTTAACCCTTTCCCCCTTGAATTAAGACTGAGTCAACAGCTTTCCTTGGCATGGGTTGGGCACTAAGTGCCCAACCCATGCCAAAGAAAACTGTTGACCTGGGGCATGTGATCTTGATAAGTCTCATGTACATTTCTCAGTCAAATTGTTTTTCATAACTGTTTAAATTAGTTGAAAACACTGAAGCAGGCGACATTTGACCACCAGTCAGTTTTGGCCGGTTTGAGGGGGAAAGGGTTAAGAAGACTCCTTCACAAAATTTTAAAACAAACAAGATCCCAAAGATATAAATTCAGAAATGATTGATTTGTTAGGTAAATGTGTTATTTTTGGATGGTTAAATAACATAACTGTACAAGTGTCCTCATCATGGTGGGGCATAGTTTTGTTGCCTAGCAACTGAGAGGGGCCTGAGCAGGTCTGCAGTTAATGTAGTTAAATATGAATAGTTCCCATTTCCATTGCTGTAATCGTTTAATTCTATCAGGGCTGAGGAAAGCTAATGACTTGGGCCATTCTTATGGTAGCCGCTGTCTTGTCGTAACTGTTCGCATTGTGATATTTGTGTTAAAGGGCATTTTACAAAGAGTATGAATGTAGTATCCTTATGTCAATTCAGAGCACAATGGCTTTTGTCTAAATTGGCAATGGAAAAGTAAATTCATGTACCTGCTAGTGACAGTAATAAATGTTCAGGATTGTATTGAGTGAGTGAGTGAGTGAGTGAGTGTGAGTGAGTGAGTGAGTGAGTGAGAGAGAGAGAGAGAGAGAGAGAGAGAGAGAGAGAGAGAGAGAGAGAGAGAGAGAGAGAGAGAGAGAGAGAGAGAGAGAGAGAGAGAGAGAGAGAGAGAGAGAGAGAGAGAGAGAGAGAGAGAGAGAGAGAGAGAGAGAGAGAGAGAGAGAGAGAGAGAGAGAGAGAGAGACCCTCCTCCCATGTGCACTCAACAAAAAGTTCATGGTCTTTTATATTTTAATTGTGGAAAACAGCAAAGGGAAGATATATTGACCTTGTACCCTGTATTAATGAGTTTGAAAGAAGTAACAGGGTACAGAAGTGGCTCTTTCATTCATTTGTTTGCTATAGCACATGTACCAATATATTACCAGCATAGGTATCATATGGAAAATTTGGTGCAGATGTTCAGCTGATTAGGCTTATGTTTCATTGCACTCTTAGGAATTCAAAACTTATGAAGTTTTGCGATGTGTGACAAGTTCCTTTTATCAAGTGTGGAATTTTCAGTTGGATATCATTTCCTAATTAAAGGTTGCCTGTGCAAAGTTTTATGCTTGTTCAGCGAAGTGTAACATATTATTGGGCACACACATAAAAAGAGTCACATGAATTAACCCCCCCCCCACACATTATTTAATGTGACCAATGATATACATGGAGGATAGTCACCTTTATTATGATGGAGCACAAAAGGCATTAAATATATTGGGTGGCTACATTAATCGTCATAGCCTGCATGCAGACTCCTCGTCGCTGGTCTTTATGTAGGCACAAGGAAGGAGCTGGCAACATGAAGGCCATCGTTCAAAAATCATCAGGCCTGAAAAACAGCTGTGCAAGCAATACTGGGCATAGTGCAGACCAATTTTAAAAGATAAATTGAGTCAAGTATTTACCATTTTTGTGATCAGTGAGTTAATTTGTCACACTAACTTGCATTGAAATTTTCACATGAGCAGCTGGTGCCTGGAACAAAAACCAGTAATGTCCACTTTTTAATGACAAAATTTCAAGCCTTCTGTTTTTTCATGGGTGGGGTTTTGGAGGAAAGGAGGGTCAATATCAAATTAAACTTGATGTATGTTTTGAAAGCAATTATGATTTGTTATGTGCTAGAGTAACCTTACCAGTACATGTACATGTATTCTCGTTGCAATGCTGACCTGTAACTCTTGTAAGGGGGGAATGTATAATGTATATGAGATGTTTCATCTTTAAGCGGTGTGGGTTCATAGCTGTGCTTACCTGTGACTCGTGTAAGGGGGAATGTATAATGTATGTGAGACGTTTCATCTTTAAGGGGTGAGAGTTCATAGCTGTGCTTACCTGGCTGTGGCTTAATGCCAGCGTTCCACTTGCTTGAACACTTGGTGAACATTTACATGAAATTTTGAAAACAGGATAAGTACCTATTGGCAATATATGTATCTGTGTGAGACTCCTCCATTGATGCATATCTGTGTGGCCAATGTTGCTTGACCATGAAACCTTGTGGGCAATTGAGGCTTTTTCCATAAGTCATTTTTACTTTACAGTGACAGGACCATAAAGTTGCTGGTAACCATAGTCAAGTCCTGCTAAAAAGGTGTCATTATTACATGTATGACAGCTATTCAACCTGTGATTTATCAGTGCCTTCCATAAATTTTGCAGGTCTGCAGGGAATGAAATGTTAAATCATATGGCATAGACGTGCCCACAGGATATAATGTTGCAGCAATTTTTTTATCCATCTTTCTTTCTTTTCTTTTTTGTGTCTACAAAGTATGTATTCAGTATGGTGGGAAAGTAATGGTGAGGGAAAACTTGTAGGGCAGATACCAGGTCTTCTGACCACTCTGGGGGTTATAAATACCCAAGTTTGCAGATTGACAAACATTTGCTTACTTTGAATACAGATTTCACAGGTGCAGAATGTTCCATTGGTAAAGTGACTTGTATTGTGCAGTTAAATTGTGTGAATAGTTCAAGAAACTCTAAAATACAGACTGAGGCAAGTGCTGCAATTTTCTAACTTTGCACCAAAATTTGCACTTCGTTGTTTTTTGTGCATATTCTCATCATTGAAACTCTGATGCAGGGTATCTCCAGACTTGTCAAATTCAGACATATCCTGTTGCCAGTCTGATTAAAATTTCAGTCCTAAAAAGTTCTGGACTCAAAAATGTCTTTTCATTTCCCCAAATTTTGGCAAAAGTTACTGTTGGACAGGTAATATAACAGAACTTGTTGTTAATCCATTGAGTGCTGATTTCTAGACCATACCAGTAGTTTTCTTGGTTGTGTCCAAAGTGCACAGAGGAAAGATAGTGACCGTGACCGTATGCTTCCAGTGGAAGTGCCAAATTTAAGAGTAGACATGCTGGTACCTGAATGAGATGCTTTTTCATTAGAAATTTGACTGTGAAATAATAATAATTCAAATAAAGGCAATATTTGTCATGACCACGATTCAAAGGATTAAACCATGTAACAGTGTTGATGTGAATAATGCAACTGATAATGTACATAAAAGATTATGATATGAAAGTGTTCAGGGAGAGGAAGGACTGTGACGTTCATTTGCTGACTGCTGGATGTTGTTGTTGGCAGGTGAGAGATGTGAGCTGATCAATTACTGTGCTTCCCAACCATGTCGCAATGGAGGCAAGTGTAAAGCCCTGCTCCATGGCTTCAAGTGTCGATGTCTACGTGGGTTCAGAGACTCCACCTGTACGACAGATGTACACGAGTGTGATGAAAACCCAGGACTTTGTCAGAATAGCGGTACATGTGAAAATCTGCATGGCAGCTACAGGTGGGTAAAAGCCAGCTGGAGAGGGCTGTGAGAGTGAACCCATTGGTGGGGTAAGTGCTGGATGAGGGTTGTGAGAGTGAACCCATTGGTGGGTTAAGTGCTGGATGAGGGCTGTGAGAGTGAACCCATTGGTGGGTTAAGTGCTGGATGAGGGCTGTTAAAGTGAACTCATTGGTGGGTTAAATCTGCTGGATGAGGGCTGTTCAAGTGAACTCATTGGTGGGTTAAGTGCTGGATGAGGGCTGTGAGAATGAATTCATGGGTGGGTTAAGTGCTGGATGAGGGCCATAAGAGAGAACTCATTGGTGGATTAAGTCTGCTGGATGAGGTCTGTAAGAGTGAACTCATTGGTAGTTTAAGTGCTGGATGAGGGCTGTGAGTGAACTTATTATTGGTGGGTTATGTCTGCTAGATGAGAGCTGAGAATAAACTCTTGGTGGGTTAAGTGGTGGATGAGGGTGGTAAGAGGGAACTCATTGGTGGATTAAGTCTGCTGGGTGGGTTTGTGAGAGTGAATTCATTGGTGGGTTAAGTCTGCTGGATGAGGGCTCTGATGGTGAACTCATTATTGGGTTAAGTTCTGGATGAGGGTTGTAAGAGTTACCACATCGGTGGGTTAAGTCAGCTGGATGAGGGCTGTGAGAGAACTCATGGTTGGGTAAAAGCCTGCTGGATGAAGGTCGTGAGAGTGAACTCATTGATGGGTCAAAGCCTGCTGGATGAGGGCTGTTAGAGTGAGCTCATCGGTGGGTGAAGTCTGCTGGATGAAGGCTGTGAGAGTGATAGGTTAAGTCTGCTGGATGAGAGGTGCGATGAACTCATTGGTGAGTTAAATCTGCTGGATGAGAGCTATGACACTGAACTCATTGGTGGGTAAAGCCTGCTGCATGATGACTGAGAGTTATTTGTGAGTTAAGCTTGCTGAGTGAAGGCTTTGAGAATAAATACATTTCATACCAGTTCCTGATTTTCCTATAAATTACAGATTTAATTTAGATTTGTTGCTAAGATACTAGACAAGAGTGTCAGTTTGTGTAACAAGTCTAAAATCAGCAGTTTAAATGCATTGACCTGACTCTGTGGTGTAAGATGAGTTCAGAGAAATTAAACATATTTAAATATAATGAAGGATTCTGCCACAACATCATTGAGGTTGAATGTTCAGTTCCTATTGTTTTGCATTTATTGTCCTTTAATTCATAGTAAGTATGCCCCTTTTTATGTGTACACAAGATTGTCTTGGAGCAGTCAATTTTGTAGCTATAAAAATATCTCCTTGAAAAATGATGTTTTGAAGTACCTTAGATTATATAACTTTGGGTTTAGTGTAATTTCCAAAAGTGTACCCACGGCAGCAATAAACACTTTGCAAAAGTGTGGAGATTATATTGGAGATGCTGCATTTTACAGGTGTCACTGTCCTCAGGAATACGCAGGTGACAACTGTGAACAGCCATACGTGCCTTGTTCCCCCTCTCCATGCCAGAACGGAGGATCGTGTATTGTCACTGGTGCAGTGTCCTACAAGTGTAAATGTGTTGATGGTGAGTAACTGTTCTTCCATCATTACTAATGCTGGCCAGCAGCATTCATAATTATGTAGATGGAGCATTTTTGACTTGACATTGTATTTAAAATGCTTAAGCCACTAAAGCATGCCACTGAGGTATTTAAGTCAACTTGAAGACCTCTTGATGAGTAGTTAACTTCTACAATCTCTATTGAATGTGTGCTGGTAAATACATTTATTTTCACGGTTTCTAAATTTGGCAGTTTTTTGCATTACGGACCTTTCACTGAAACTTTAAAGTCACTATTTTTATAATTCCTATCCATGCCATGGTTATTATTTTGGTAGTTTTGAAACATCAGCGAAAATAAAAACAGTGAAATTGAATGAATTCACAGTAGTTTGGCACTTCCTTTGTGGAATAAATCAGGAAGGGACAGGACAAGTGTTGGTGGAGTTTTGACATCTACCTAGGGGAAAAGGAAGAAAGGTTCAAATTTTGAGAGAACAAGGCAACACAGCCCACTTGCTGCTCAGAAAGTCCAATATTTACATCGATCTAATGCTTCACTGAAACTTTAGTGGATGATATTGAAACTAACCCATGGAAAATATTGCGGGAAAAGAACAGATTTTTGGGTACGCATTAAATAGCGCGATGATGCTTACAGCATGGACCACCATGCCTTGGTTCATTCCTGATCTTATAAATCAGACTTTGGTTTTGCACCTGAATCATGTTTTCAACCATTACATTAGGACAGCAACAAAGAGTAACAAGGAAAATTTAAGCAAGCTTTTGTGATGTAATTGGATTTGAAGTCATAAATTGAGTCATTTGTATCAGTGAGAGTGGTAAAGAATAAAGAAATAATAAAGATGTCTGGGGCGTGGAGCGACTTGTCCTAGTCATGACTACACGGGTCAGTGATGTGCCACCGCTGCGATAGCTCCCCCATTGCACCACCAACTTTTGCCGAGCAACGTGTCAGTTTCACATAAATAACGGCACAGGTGAAAAGATGGTGGCTTTCCCAGAGAATAGTTGAATCCATAAGTATGCTGGGATTATATCAAACATTTCATCCTTGGCTGTTTGTTAAAAGGTATATATCACAAACCAACATAATGCTCTGCACACAAAGCTTTATACAGGTTCCATTAAACTGAAGCAATGGTCAAAAAAAAAAAAAAGAAAAAGATAAATAGTCCTGGCATGTCAGGTTGACATTTTGGAATGTGTTTGAACACTTGCACTGTTTTATCAAGGTGCAGTTTATGAATAGAAACTCTTGGTATACTCATCACACATCACGCTTGGGTTAGTCCTAGAGCTGATTTTCCAAATGCTGTTTCGTGATGTAGCTTCAAGCTTTCATGTAATCTGCTCATTCTGATATACATATATATATATGGTCCCTACTGCAGCCTCTTTCATGTTGTTTGACCCCCATTGAGAGACCACCTATATCGTGTGACCACTTTCATGCCTGCCTTGGGGATGATTTTGTACTTTTTTCTTGAGAATATATATACTGTTGATGTTTATAAAGTTGATGACAGTGCCAGAACAGCAGCAAGTATATCATACTCAAGATTCATATAAATGGTTGAACCTCACCAGGATAGGATTTTTTTGTTGACCAATAATAAGATTTTGAAGTACCTGACTGAAAAAGCAAAATTATTAACAAAAGTGAACTGTTTTGGGGGAAGATACGCAGATTTTGAGCTAAGAATGAGAAAAAAAAGGGTTTAGCTTGTGTTGTGTGCTGCTTAAGTCAGTTAGTCTTGGCTGTCAGAATGTGCAGTCTTGCCTGACTTGATGGTCATGTTAAATTACTACCACCAGTGCAGCACCATTCAGATGTGCTTCTGAGTGGTTGCACCACCTCGACCATCAGTAAGAATACAATTGGGAAAAGTTCATGCTGACCATTGCCAGTGAAGAGAAGAGCAGTCCAAGGTGTATGTAAAAACTTCTGTGTTTGGGTATCAAGCAGTCCTTCATTTTTAAGGAGAGTGAGAGTGATCAGTCACCCTCACTGGCTTAAAACTCTATTCAGGGGAGCCATTTTTCACTCTCTGTTTGTAGCTTTAAAAAAAAAAAAGAACAAACAAAAAAAAAAACAAAAAAACAAAAAACGAAAAGCATTCAAGAAGGCAAATGTGTGTTGTGGCCACCTAATTTGTGTAGAATTAAGAGAAACAAAGACCTGGGGCAAAAAAGGAAACTAGCTGTGGCAGCAGAACCACACCTGTAAACACCATGTCTGTGGATATCAGAAAGAGGGACTGAACAATGCACATTTTGCACTGAAAAACTCAGGGATTTAGTTTTTTGTCTTTCTAAGTTAAGTACCCCATTGTTGGGTGTTTTCTGTTTTGCAAGGAGGCACAGATCACTGGACACAGATACTAGTGTCTGAGGGTTTGTTGTGGGCCGGGTTGATTGAGGCCCAGCACCAGCCCTGACTGATGTACTTCTGTACACAGTCAGTCCCATCTGCATGTGTTGGGAAGCCACAACAATGCAATTGCTGCTGTGGAGGTCACAAGGTCAGCATGTCAGGTGCAATAGCCAAGGACCTTGTTTGCACAGACACTCAAGGTGAATCCCTTGCCTGAAGACAAGCACTCACACAGGGAGGATTGTTAATACATCAAGATCCACACAAACATGCTGGTGGTTTTCCATTGCTAAGTTTAAACTAATTATACCACCATCAATCTTGCCCCAAAGTCACTTTAATTGGAGGCCAATTCATTTTATCAGACATTTTCCACCCTAATTTAACTATCCACAATTCCCTGGACTTGTTGCGATTATCCTGCACACAAGCAATTATTTGTTGAGTTATTTGAGGGCTGAAAGGTAAGCAAGATTTGTCTGTGAACACTTAAATATGTGTGGGGTGTGGTTGTGTAACTTTGAAAAATAATGGCTGAAGGTCAAGATGAGGTCATTGCTGCATCATGGGAAACCATTAGATTATATAATCCATTGCCACTTTGCTTTCAATTCAGGGTTGTATATACACTAATTAGTACATTAATAGCATGACCACAGAGGAAGCCTTGTGCAGTGTCCCTACTAATTACTCCACAATATTTCTCTTAATGGAAGTGGCTGCTGGTGTTTGTGTGAATATTGCATAAGTCATTAGCAGGAACAGGATGACAGCTTCCATTTCATATACCTGAACTCTGCATGTGTCAGTCTTGAAATGAAGAATTCTGTCCATAAATTTGGCAATACAGTTGCAGTATTGAAGAAAGTTTGAAACTTGCATTTTGACCAGTTGACAGGAGAGTTGTACTGGTTGCATGATAGGTACAACATGCAATTAGTCAAAGTCATGGACTGATTTTGCAGGGTGATGTGATTTGTTGATATAAGATATTGTTTGTAAAATCACAGCAGCCTGAAACTGGTATTTCTGTGCTGGTTGGTGTGCCTGGGCATGAATTGTGGTAAATGGCACTGAATGACTGGATGGAGCCAAGTAAATATTTGAATGTAGGAGAGATAGGGGTAAAAATGGAAACAGCGACAGCATACCACATGAGCCATGATAGCTATTGACATAATCGTAGAAAACAGTCCCCTTATAAAACAAACCTTGCTGATAATGGATGCGAGTCTGGCACACAATGGCTTGTGTCACTCATATAGCTAATCCCACGGCTCTGTTCAGAGCACGAACCCACCGCCATCGCAATTTGTGATCTAATACCAGTGTACAAGACAAATTAAGCTGCTCTTTCAACTACAAGTCAATAAGACTGTACACTGTATCCAAATGGATGCAGAGAGCCAAGTTAAGTGGCTACGGGAGCATCTCGAAACATGCGACTCGAGTTATGTGAGTTGTCACAGAAAGAGGCATGAAATTTTAACAGGGGCAGCCCAGCATCTGTGCTCACTGTTTCGGGATTGTGACAGTATGGTTTGAGAAGATTGCAAGGAACTAGGAGGGTGGACAGTGGTCTAACATGGAAGTGTGGTTTTAGCGTGATGGTGGGATAGCGTGACGGTGAATGTGATGGGGACCTTTCTGCCTGCATTAATAATTAACCTGACTTGTAAGTTGCATTACTTAGTTATTGAAGGTGACATGAGTCAAATCACTGGTTGTGATACAGTTACATGTGCTAACTCTATGGGGGCATGTTTTTTACAGGTGATATATTTATCATACAAAATTAAGGTAAAGATGGCAGGAAAGAATTGTATATCAACACAGTGAACACCTCGTGTATATCTCCAGCTACTTGCCTTTAACGCAAGCATGAACACAGAGAGAGGTGGCCAGTTACCTCCACACATAATTAAAGTGTTAGTCAAGGAGATGGACAGGACACAGGTCTTGGCTGGCCAGGAGTTAAAGTTGTGGGGGCTGGGCTCTGATCAATACTGAAAGGCTTGTGGAAGTTGAGATGAGACCAGACAAGCTTGCTACGGATCCCAGATCCCACCTGTCATCTCCGTTATCGGTCCACACATTACATCTCAGCTTGTCCGACAAAAACGCTGAACATGACTGTTTACACCAGTAGCATGGCTGCTGGAAGGCAGAGAACATGATCATGCAGACAAAAATAAATTAAGTCTGCTGCAGTACAAGATGGAATAAGAATGATCCATTGATATGGCAGTGTCTGTCAGACAGGTCAGGTCATACTAGCAGATCATGATTAGCGCACTGTCTGGACAGATAGCCAGTTTATGGAGCAGGCCAGACCAGATGAGGGCTATCATTGATCCAGGTTGGACACGACATACCAGTCACTTGTCCTTAACTGGCTTCTCTAACAGTATCCCGGCCTGGTGTTTCCATGGGTGTGTGAAGCAGTGTGCTTTATGGAGTGTTACAACACTTCTTTTTTTTTTTAATTGACATGAAATAATTTCAGAAGAGAAATGCTGAGGCTAGACATCAAGGAGGGAGATGTTCTGAATATTAGTCAACTGAGGCAGGTCCAATTAATTGTAAGGTTATTACTCTCCTTAATATGTAAAAGAGTCCTGCTTGAAATCTGTTATTATCTGTTACAGTGTAAAAATTGATTCATCAGCATTGCATTTATTCACACCACAACAGAAAGTGTTATCTTGTAACCACACTACAGAAATGGGTATGAACACTGTCACTCAAGTTCTGAACTTACCATTATCACTGATTTCCCTCTTATATGGGTCATGCCCAAAAGGTTTGAGTATGCTGCGAAATGGCAAATTTTTTAGTTGATATGTTGTCTTTAGATTACCGTCAGTAAGATGATGCTTTGTTATCCTACCGAATGTTATATGTTGTACAACTGAAATTTCTACTTATGTCAATAATGAATATATTACTTCTTACCATTGCGAAAAATACATGAATGTGTTTTTGAAGACCAAGGCCATGTGTACTTTGTGGCCCAGTCTTGAGAAAACAAGAGGCATTAATCATGGGTCCATCCCAAGGGGGAACCCATTATGTTTTTGCGTAGTTTGTCTGTCGATAGTTCCGTTCATTTTGATTTCACCATTTGTTTGTGAACACAATATCTTAAGACTTACTAGCAGTGTGGAACTCAAATTGTGGTCATTTGTATCTGACACCATGTCTTGACTTGATTACATTTTGGTGACCTTGACTTCATTTTCAAGGTCATAGGGCCCATGTATGTACAAAGATGGACCTATCATTCAATGCTTTACATTGAAGAACCAGAGTGCCTCTGGTTCTCAGTTTGTTGACCTTCCTGCTGTCAGTCAGTGTTCTCTTCCTTCTAATAGCAAGAGAATACAAAAAGAGGTTTAAGTTGTGTACAAACATCTTGCATCCACCAAAGATAGAGTGGACATATTGTATGTCCATTTTGACCCTTGCAGCGCAAATGTAGATGTTTTGACCCCCGTAGCACAAAGACTGGTCATACAGTAGTTTAATTTTGTTGCCCTTCATGACACAAAGATATGTCATACTGTAGTTCCATTTTGTCCCTCAGAACACAAAATAGGTCATACTATAGTTCCATTTTGCCCCTCATTGCAAAGAAATGTCATATTGTAGTTCCATTTTGTCTCTCATAGAACAAAGATTTGTAATACTCTAGTTCCATTTTGTCTCTCAAAGAACAAAGATTTAGGTCATACTGTGGTTCCATTTTGCCCCTCATAACACAAAGATATAGGTCATACTGTGGTTCCATTTTGCCCCTCAAAACACAAAGATATAGGTCAAACTGTGGTTCCATTTGCCCCTCATAGCACAAAGACATAGGACATGCTGTGGTTCGATTTTTATCCTTTTAGCACCGTGGTTGTAGACAGAAAAAACGAAGTGTAATTTTTTAGTTTATGAAGTTGAAGCAGATAACTCTAATCTGAAATCCTTTTGATTTCTGTAGCTTTTGACCTGACAAGAAGCATGGTGGAAGGATGTCCTTGTTCTCATCTTGTTGGAATAAAAGTGGAAGGGTACATGAACATTCATAAAAACAGAAGCAAATATAGCTTTACGTTTGTGCTCTGTGACAAAACGTGGAAGGAAAACTGTTGTACTGCCTTCAAGTGTTATTTTACAGCTGTGTGATAATGTTTACCTTTCCAGGTTTCACTGGGTCCAACTGTGAAGTGAACATAGATGACTGCAAGGGTCACAAATGTGCTCAGGGTGCCACCTGTGTTGATGGAGTGAAAGAATACACATGCCGATGCCCTCCGACCTACACAGGTATGTTGATGTTAAAGATATAACAAGGACTTTTTGCAGCATCTTGATGTGTACCTGTCTGCCCAGTCTTATTTGTGTTACACACAGTCTTGGGTGCTCTTACAGAGAAACAGCAGACAAGAAAAAATATGTTTATTGGGCTGGCAATCCGATGCCCCTGTACAGAACATTTTGCTTTACAGAGGCTCCAAGTTTACAAGGGAACAAGGTGGGAGATCTCCTTCCATATGGGTAGAAAAGTGGGAGGTTAGCTCGGTGAGTGATGAAAGTGAGAGGAAATTTTGAAATTTGAACTTCATGTACTGTAAGTGGGAAAAAATTTCTTGTGCCCTCAGTGGGGAAATTGCTGGACACAAATGTTTACAAGAACCAAAATAACTTCAGAAATATATGTGTATTTTGCAGTGTCATTATTACAAACATGAAATTGTAGACAGATGACAGTTTTTGTGTCATTAGTCTACATTATGAATATCATTTTTTCTTGACTTCCCCCAAGATGACATGAGTAAAAAGTCCAGTGGTACCAGATGATAAAGCAAACACCACTCAGTCTCCTCTATAAACCAAAAATCACTAAAGTGTAAAGCACACATGAAGACCCGGGCTTGGTAATACTTAAGTCTTGGTTCATTTGACCTGTTTTATGATATTTGATTTTGATAAAAAGTTGGAAGGTTCTTTTCAGAAAGCAGGAGATGCAGAGGCTTTCCTAAAAAGTATGAAAAAAGGGGGAGGCCTGGTGCTAAATCAGAAGGTGTGCTGCCTCATGCTTTATTATGTTGCATTGGAAGGGAGTAGATTGGTGGGTCAAGCAGTCTTTATGACCAGGTTAATGGTAAAGTGAAAAGGGTGCTATGTTTCTGAATAGACTCTCTTATGTATCTTTATTTTTTGATAACTCAAGAAACTGTAAATTTTACAGTGTTTTAAACAGAGGAATTTCAGCAGGCAAAACTGAGCTTGCCTAACCATTTCCCACTTGAATTAAGACTGAGTCAACAGCTTCCCTTGGCATAGCCAAGGGAAGCTGTTGACCTGAGGCATGTAATCTGGATAGGTCTGATCTTCAATTCTCAGTCATGTTTTTTATTACTGCTGAAATTATTTGGAAACACTGAAGCAGACGACATTTGACCACCAGCTGGTTTAAGAGGGAAAGGCGTAGGAACAGTGACTTGGATCTGTTGAGAAGGGCTTTTAGGGGTACCTTCCCACATAACTCCTTCCAGCAGGTTATGTTAATGTTAATGTTGGCAGTGCCTTTTCCCGATAAAATAACTCCCAAAGGGTCTGGATGTAAATTGTCATCTGCCTCGATTTTTCCATATAAAATTCTTGTCAGCATTAAACATTTTTGCTGAGAATTGTAGATACCTATAATGATAGCGTGGTCCAAGCTAAAAGGTTTCCTTGGTGTGGGTTGGGCACATTGTGCCCAACCCACACCAAGGAAAGCTGTTAGCTCAATTTTATGTTAACCAGGATAGGACTAATTTGATCAGAGCACAAGTAAACCCAGAGCTGTAGACCTGTAGTTTTCACACCGGGGACTTAGAGCCCCACAACCACGTGTAGGGACAATGGATGGTAACACTTGTTTCACCTGGCGTTTTTGTATTCAGTGCTCAACTGAATGGAACACATCTTTTGTGCAGTTTCATTTACTCACCCCACCAAACTCTGAAAGGCGCCCAGCCAACCCTGTTGTCATGCCAACCCATAGCTTTTAATTATTCTTCTTCAAGCATTTTAGGTTTAAGTGGGTTCTGTTTATGAGATTTAGAGCGTGTGTCTTTTATGGTCTCATGTCTGGAACAAACAGCAAATGTTACAGTGAATAGTGGCAGGGACAAAAGAGCACTTGTCGTCATGCTGGCTTGCATGTTTATGCTGGAGGTGTATGCCAGTGTCTACAATATGAGTGCATGCTAATAATGTATATCAGCAAAACAGAACCAATGCCTTTGTCTCTAGATCCCAAGAAATACAGTGGTACTTGCTGTATGCAACCACTGCCATGAACAGCCGTATTGTTTTTTTGTGACCACACTAGGCTTGGATATTGGAGCCAGTTTCTGAGTAATTTTACCTGCAGTGACAGGTCACCTGCTGTATGTGACCACTTTTTCTCGGCTGAAGGGGTGGTCACATACAGCAGGTACCATTTTGTACCTTGGTATGAAGTGTGAAGCAATTGGTAGCACCAAGGCCAATTCCTTTGTTTCTTCATAAAAAGTTTCATTTTCTTGATTTTATGTCGTTCATCCCAGTTACAGTTGCCAACAATTCATGTAAAATTGCATAGCAAGTTTCAGGGAGACTTAATAACTCTGTGTGCCAGTAGCAAAGATGTGTCATTGACAACATTCATCGGGGGGGGGGGGGGGGGGGGGGGGGGGGAGGAGATGAAAAAATATGGGAATGTACCAACAACACTTAGTGAAAACAGCAGAGAATAAATTGCAGTGCTGAGAATTATCAATACCTTAGTTGTCAAATTGCACTTGACGTTACTTTATATAAAACCAGTTGTAGGCCCCAGAAATAGTATTTTGTATGAGACGTAGAAGTCGGCCTGAGGCAATGAAGTAAGGGTCAGCAATAGGCTGAGTGCCAAGTGCCCCACTGCGTCAAAGACGAAGCCCAATGGAGAAGGTTGCCCGGATAGTGGATACAGGTCCTAAAGTACTGGCGAGTTTTTATTTTTATATAAGTGGTAACTAATGACTGTAGTTGGTAAGTAATGGTCCATATTTTTCAAAGTGCGCTATTGGAGTAACAGTGACAAAGTGGCTGCAAGTTTTGGGACCCTTTGCAGATTAAGGGGAGTTTCCAGGACAGCACTATAGATAGACCAGAGCTGGACTTCCAGGTTGTCACAGGAAAATACAGGAGTGGACCTTGGTTAAAGCTGAATAGACAACTTGATTGGACACCTTGGTTAACATTTATGAGATAAGAAAGGGGTTTAATCAGCCAGCCAGGCAGAGAATAGTAACCATGTATGAGATTAGTGGTGAATAGCCATGTGGCCAATGACAGGGCTCCCAGGTTACTATTCATGAGATTAATCGCCGAATAGACAAACACTGGTCACCCTTCATCAGATTAGTGGTAAATGTGTAAGTAGACAGACTGGGCATGCTGGTGACCATCTATCAGATAAGGGGTTGATAGGGAACAGACCAGGGATATGGGATTAGCGGTGACTTTCCTGATAGACAAGCACCCAAAGTACCATTCATGGGATTAGTGGTGAGTGGCTGAATAGCCAATGACTGGAGGGCCAATGATTTGCCGTTTCAAAAAAAGAGGAATTCTGCTTCATCAGCAATTTTTTTTTTCAAATTCAGTTTCACTGCTATATATTTATATATAATTTATATAAGAAAAAATTTCAAATTCCGTTTCAAGGATAAAAAAATGCACAATTCCGCTTCAGTTTCGGAAAAAACAGAAAATCAGTCACCCTATGACTGGCCAACGTAGTTACCATTTATGAGATCAGGGATTAATAGCCAAGTAAAAGGCTGATCACTCTGATTACCTTTCATCAGGTTAATGGTGAATAGCCTGATAGACGAGGACTTGTTACGCTGGACGGATACTTGGGGTTCTTTGTATCACCACTGCAAGTCATTTGACGTGAGATACAGTGGTGTAAGATAGTAAACTGTGCCAGTATTTTGTTTACACAGCTGATGGTAACAAGATAACAATATTTAGATGAACAAAGAGAAAGTCATAAAGTCCATTGAGATAGGCAGCTGGCATTTTTGTCAAGTTCTAGGCACTGAGGGCTCCCAAGGACACTGGTCCAAATCCAACATGTTTCGTGTCTGCTCTTGACACAGATAGACTTGTGGGGTGGGGAGAGGGACTTCCCAATTGGACTGAAACATATCCGGGGTTAATCAGGTTGGTAGCAAACTTCAAAAATGTTAGTGTTTAGTTACAAGCACCATCAGTTAAGCTACTTGGGCAATAATAAGCACCATTAATTGAGTTACAAGGTGTATAATAATGGTTGAAAATAGCATTTGTCATCGCAGGTGGAAGCGTTCGTGACAAAATTTCATCAGCCAGCCCACTTGCAGATTCTAGCACACATCTTATGGCAATGACCACGCAGATTGAGCTGCTCAAAATTTGTCGAAAATCTCACCAGCTAAAGATGTTCATGACAAAATGACTATAGTGGCCAACTATATGTTGTACCGGTTTGTCCTTTGACAAGCCCCAATTTTAACCAGGCTATCAGAAATAACTGCAATTTATAGCCATGTGGCTACACAGAGCAGGTGGTCGTGGAGAACTCTGCAGGATGTAGAAACAGGAAGCAGCCACTTAGCTGGACTTGTGAACTAGATGGTGAAATATTAAAGGTATGATGATTGGGATCACCTGTCCATGGCCACAGCTGCTATGGAGGGTGTCAGCACGTCTTTAAGAGTGAGCCAGGTGGCTGGTCTGACCTGCCGATTTGCTAGTCATCACCAAACCTAACTGACGTGCATGCTGTAATGGCCCCAAGCAGGGCCTGATACACAGGCCTGGTAGGCATGCAGTGATCAACTGAGTCCCCGCATACCTAATCACAGAGCCTGCGACATGGACCCAACATGACAAAATGGTTGTACTTGGCTGGTTACTGCGACTAGCATTGCTGACAAACTTGATAGGTAACTGTCTTTACTTTTTCACTTCACAAAGTTTCAGAAGTATTGGGAAAGTTTTTTGGCCTGGTTTTGAGTGTGTTAGAATTTGTCACCATGCCCCAGTGCTATGTGGCACATATTTCCCATGTGAGGGTCATGGGAATAAACATGGCTGCCTCCAGCTAAAGTCCTCTTTTTTGGGGTCGCAGTTGGGGGGGAAGTGACTGCATCTTGTCAGAATGGCCATTGTTTTTCTGGGTGAAGAAGTACAATGTGAAAGCGAACTGATAATAGGGTAGCTTGTACCGGAAGTTTATCTTAATACCAACTCCTCTGCTCATGGTGTGTAATTTTAGGCAACGCACAGATAAGGCATCCTATTATATCAATGTGCAGGACAGGATAAAGAGCTGTTAGTGGACACTGACTTGTCAAAAACCTAGTATTGACCTAAACATGACTGTTCGGTAGTCTTGTTTCTTAAGATTTCTTTGCTGTGTAAATATTTGGAGAACATTTTATAATGTTTGCTAAACTTCGCGTGGTAGTCATGGCGGGGACACAGATCCTATGCATGTGAAAATCAGCAAGTTTTCATGGGAATGTTTGAAGTACATGTACCTGGAGTTTTCAGCCTGATTGTACCGGGCTTGTAAGAGCTTGGGACAGTCAACAACCCTGGGAGTGGGGAAAAATATATATAATTGTGACATGGGCTTTATGAACTATGGGTAACTTTGTTAAGATATTTGACAGACTTGGGGTTTTAAATTTGCAGGTCAAATGTTGTTTGTGTGTGTTGTGTTGCCAGTAACAGTGTGTTCTCTTTACCGTTGAATCGGCACCCGCACAAGTGGAGCTCAACAGGAAATTTAAGATAAAAAAATTCTATGAGGGGGGAAAAAATAAGAAAACTAGGCTGTTTCATATGCAAGCATATGCAAAAATTTTGCAGTCACTCAACAAAGTTTCTCAAATTTTGGTTTAATGTTGACACAGACCTGTAAAATTTCAGCAACTACTGAAATTTGAAATAAGGAAACAAGTGTGAACCAGCAGGTGGGGTCTATGGAAGAAAAATATTTATCTTTATTATTATGATCACCAAAATTGCTAGTCCATTTGTAGCAATTGATATGTGTTAACTTTGACTGTTCCAATGTATGTGGTTTTGGGAGCATTTGTGGCACATGATCCTACTTGATACAAAAGGCTTGAAGTCTTGTGATAAGCAGGAGGTCGGTTTTTTGGTCATGAACATAGCTTGAAGTTCCTTGTTTTTCATGTTTTGTACAGTGCTTGCCATGTAACATGAAAATGGAACCCAATTTTTGCACCTATTCTCATCAAATCGTTCTATTGTCTGTGCAAGCTACTTGAAGCTTCTTGAGATATTTGTCAAAAAAAAGGGAAAACATGGTCTTAGTTTACTTAGAACTGATGCCTTATCCAAGAAGTACCGTCACAAAACATTGCAAACAAGATTGCTGTTGTGCCAATTATGTACAGCTAGTAACGGGTACAATAGACAGAGATGTGTGCAGATTATAACCAGTGTGCGGGTAACTGCAAAACACAACTGCTACAGCCATGTCCCAAGGGCGAAGAGAAAACTTTCTAATGGTTGACTTTAATATTTCAGGGAAGTACTGCACCCAGGACGTAGATGAATGCAGTCGGTCACCAAGTCCGTGTAAAAATGGTGGAACTTGTCGTAACAGCCAAGGAGGGTACATGTGCATATGTGTAAATGGGTGGTCTGGCCCAGACTGCAGCATTAATATAGACGACTGTGCAATTCGGCCATGCTATAATGGAGGAACATGTCACGATCGAGTTGGATATTACTACTGCGAATGCCCTCCAGGGAAAACAGGTAAGTCCGTTGATTGGGCGGGTAATTCCGCATTTGTGGCCACAACTTTTTATGATTTAATAAAATGCATAAGGCATGAGGTGGTTACTGATTTAAAGATGTACTGTCAACCTCTAGTGGAAGATCTAGCTTGGAGGTACAGATGAAAAATTTTGTGTGAAGTTTGACATCATTACCAGAAATTATCTGGTATAGTGTGGCCTGTGCAGAACACATAAACCCTGAATGTTGAGATGATTAGGTTTGATTGGGCAATTGACATGGGCCCAGGCCCAAAATGAATGTGAGGCTGAAATGAGGCTTTTCCTGGGATAAGACTGGGCCAAGCTCCTTTGCTATATGCATTGCACCAGGAAAGAAAATTTATTCATTTATGTATGCATTAATGCATACTGAAATAGTAATTTTGGGTCGTTAACATCATCAAATATTTATGAAAGACCTTGTTTGTGGGAAACTTCTATGACGCATCCCTATTACTGCCACATGCACTGATTTGAATTCAGGGAATAAAAAGTAGCCTGAATATGCACATACTTATTTGTATACACACACGATCTCTATAATCTTAAACACTAAATATGCTGCATATGAATGACTGCATGCATGTCAACATCTTCTGAAACATGGTGGAAATGTAGTTTGTGGGAGGGTTAAACAAAGTGTTTGCTAGCTGGTGATATTCTGGATCCCTGATATTTCAATTTGGGTATAGGTCTGTTGGTGGAAGCACGTGTCCTTATTGATTACCATATAAGTTTGCTTAAGTGGTCACACTCCAGTGATTTCTGGATTTTTTATGATTTTGTGGGGGTTCACTGTAAGGCAAATTCTTAAAAAAAAACCCTGAAACTGCTCAACCTCTTGCTTTGAAATTGCATAGGGACACTTCTGGGAACCCCCAGAGCTTTATTTGTTCAACAGGTAGTGCTGCAATTCCCCCCCCCCCCCCCCCACACACACACACAAGTTTGTGCATGTTTTCACCACTTTTAACTTTTCCAAAACCGTCATTCAGATGGTTCGGAAACTGTGAAAATGTAGCATATGGGAGGGTTGAACCATGTTGGTCACTTGGTGGTGATACTGTGGATCCCTGACTTTGAACAAATTTTTCAATTTGGGCATTCCTATTAATTGCCATACAAATCCATGCAGATTGCAATGAAAATTAATGTTGTTAAGATTTTGTTTCCACAAATTTTCTTGTTAATTTTTCAGTAACATCTTTAAAAATCTGCTGCGAAACAGAACAGCCAGTTATTTTGCAATTGCATAGGGACACTTTTTGGGGAGGTGACATTGTGATTATTAGTTGATTTTTGAAGAATTTTTGTGCGTTTCATTTTTCTTGACTTTCTCCCAAAGCATAATTTTGATGCTTTTCAAACTTACTGAGAATATATGGGGACTTGATCTCCACCAAATTTGCTCTGCCACGACAGGGTGGTGCTGTAATTTTCCGATTCTTCACTAATTATCAAAATTCGGAAAAATTGGCACATGGATGTGTACATGTTATCAGCAGTGATGATGGATATCATTCAGTAGCCTTATAAGGGCTAGCTTAACCCTTTCAGTGCCAAATTTTGAGCTGAGTCAGCAGCTTTTCTTGGTGCACATTGGGCGTAATGTGCGCAGAGAAAAGCTGTTGACCTGGGATATTCTCTCTGGAACTATGGACATACTGATACTTGAAAGAAAGGTCTTTTTATGAGGAATACGAATCTGGGATCTTAATGATAATTCAGACTTGTCTGACTTAAGTAGTTCGACTTAAGACATGATTGGCACTGAAAGAGTTAATTTAGATTTAGAGATTTCATATTGCACAGGTTCTGGCTGTGTCTGTCCCATCATTCTGTCCATATATTCATCCAGGTGCATTTTGGGTGATAACTAGAAAGCTTTTTTGAATAAGGACTTCCCAACTTGCATATGCCTATGCACCAATGTAAAGCCCAGGTTAAGTTCAAAACCCAGTGATCTTGACCTCTTTTTTGAAGGTCACATGGGTGTTTTTAGTTCTGCTGACCATAGGTTGTAGAGCTCATTTAAACTTGTATGTCCATCCTTCCATCCATCTTTAAACTTTTGCTTGTGAGTGTGATACAGTTTACAACTTTCAAGGTGCCCCATATAACTGTCAGGACTTATCAAAAGTATGATAATCTAGGTCAAGTTCAAAATTGATGGTGCCATCTTTTATTATATAATACATGGGTCAAAATGTGAAAATCTTGTGACCAGTCTAGCATTCTTCTTAAATTTTTATGGATCTTCATGAAATTTAGTGGGATTGTCGAGGAGGTCAAAATCTCCATTGCTAAATGATTCGAGTGGCACCACCTATACTTTAAAGGAAATGATGAGTTTAAATGTCTTGAAAGATATAAAATTCCATATCTTGAAAAATAGTGGAAGTAAACATGCCAACTTTATAGGAAGTATAGATCATGTCCAGTGCTAATATATTATATAGTATCGGTGACCTTGACTCATTTTCGTTAGTTGGCCAGGCCTGTAAAGTTGAAAGAGGTGATTTTTTTTATGGCATGGTGTGGCTTGGACATTCGTGGCATTCAGCCTACAGGTCAAAATTAATTTGTCAAGGTCATGAAGGGAATGTTTTTCAGTAAATGATTTTTGGTGATGATCAGTTGATCATCATATTATGTGTCAGCAGAGCATTAGGCCTTTGGGCCTCATGTGTTTTTGTTTTCTGTGTGATAACAAGAAAACTTTCTCTGAGTTAGGACTCCCAAATAGCACACAAAAAAAAAATATCAGTGCACTTGGATTCTGGATACTAGGTAACATGCTCAACACTTAGTTATTGCATATGGCTGACCTTGAACCCATTTCCAAGGTCATTGACCAGTGTCCAATGTAAAAAATGATACAGGTACAGAGGATGGCACACATTTGCACACATAGTCCTGGACTTAAGTGCCACACAGTTGTAGATACTAAACCTCAAAAGTGTTTCACCTAATAATGTGAGTAATGCTTCATCTATAGAAGTATTACAGTGTATGTATTATTGCATGATTATCAGTTCAGTTTCTTTTCACTGGTCATGACTACAGTTATTCTAAATGAGACCTGGATTACCAAGGTTATCAAAGATGCCAGTGAGGCATGAGTCCAATCTCTGAATGTGTTTTATTTATTTTTATTCACATCTCAAGCAAAGGAAATAGATTGGGTCACATTGAAAGTGTACAATGCATTGCAGTTTTATGTATATAATGAAATAATATACAGTGCTCCCTCTTTATAACACCCCTCAATACAAGGCGGTTTCTGGTATAATACGGTGGGTACCATGGCTCCCACTGAAAGTTTCCCATTCCTTCCATGTTAAAAGTCCCTCTGTTATAAGGCGGTTTTGCTATAACAGGGTATACCGTGTGGACCCCAACACCAGCGTTATAAAGAGGGAGCACTGTATTTTGATCGATATAATTACTAGTAAGTAAGTCCAATACAAACTGGAATACCATTCAATCCTGTACAATTTCAAATGTGGTCACCATTTGGTAGGTTTTGTTTGGCTTTATATGTTGAGGTAGATATCAGAAGCATTTTTGGCAGCTTCCCTGACACTTGGTACAGTGGGAGGAATGTCTGGCATGGCCGAGACAAAGGCCAGGAATCTCTGAAGACGACTTTTGCTGGCCCTGCTCCATTGGCTTTGTATTGTCATCCAGCGCACATCACTTGGTGGTTCATCCATGCAGCTGTCTCCTAGTTTGTTGCCTGTTCAATGGGCATAAGAACCTGTGCCTTGTTAGGGCAAGCTGTCACACAGGCATTCCACAAGTTTGAAATCAAAAGTAGTGCCTTTGCCAAGATGAAAGGTCCATGGTGGGGGCAGCTGTGCTGACAAGTGAATGGTTATGTACAGCTCGACACAAGTGATCAAATCTTAGGTCTTCAGATGAGAGGCCACAAGTTCCTGGCAGTCATATCAATATCAATATGTCTTTTGTTTGTACTTGACACCTGCTTCCTGTCAACAGAGCATATATTTAAAAAACAAATCCTGCATGGGTGGGCTTGAGAGTTCTCTGCAGCTAAAAATGACAACCTTACTGCTATTATGACCACCTCATTATGAATGTAAAAATTTGGTGGTATGACAGCCTCATTTGTGGGTGTAAACCTGCTGTTTTGCCCACCTCATGAGTCCAACCCAGGTATTTTAACTACCTCACTCAGGAGTTGAAACCTGTTGTTACGACCACCTTACTATTGAGTTCAACCCTTTTATGATGACCACCTGGTATTGCTGTTATTACTGGTCACCTCATTTGTGAGTTCAGCCTTTTTATGACCTCTTTGTTTATGAGCTGAAACCTGCTATTATGACCACCTCACTTATGGGTTCAACCTTGTTATGACCTCCTCGCTTGAGTTCAACCCTGTTAATATGACCACCTCACATAAATGAGTTCAGCCTGGCTTTTATGATCACCTCACTTATGAGTAAAACCCTGCTATTATGAGCACCTTACTTATGAGCCTGGCTTTTATGACCATCTCACTTGTGAGTTCAGCCCTGATATTACAACCACCTCACTTACGAGTTCAACCCTGCTGTTATGACCACTTAGCTTATGAGTTCAGCCCTGTTTTTATGACCACCTCTCATACAATTTCTACACTGTTACTATGAATACCCCACAAATTCAGTCCTGCTGTTATGCCCACACCACATATGAGCCCAACTGTTATAATGACCAACCAAATTATGAGTTCAACCCTGCCATTATGAACACCTCAATTAGGAAGTCAATCTGCTATTATGTAACCTGTTTACTGGTATTTGTGGTAAGTGCAACCCTGTGACCACCTCATTCTCATATACAAGTACTGCTGCATAACTACCTTGCTAAGAAATGCTCCCTTCGTTGTTTCAACCACTTGTAAGTTCAGCAGTGCTCTTATGGCTGTCTTTAAATAAAACCATTATGACCACCTCTCTTACAGGTTAAACCTTGCAGTTGTAAGTCGCTGCTTTATGAACACAACCATGTCATGATCTTCTCACATATTGCAGCCCTGCTTTTGTATTGTTTTGTTTTGTTTTTTCCAATGAGTACAACCGTGTTGTGACGAACAGCTTGAATTTAAGTGCTACCATAGTAGAAAAATACCATCTCTGTAAGTGTACCTCTGGTGTTATTACATCACTTCTATTGTTTGCTGACACTTATCAAAACATATATAAAGAAGTTAAAATCCACCACGGTCCATTGTAGGGAATCATGTTCAGAATGCATATTGTTTTGATTTGATTTAATTTGATTTTGATTTTAGTTTTATTTATCCCTGAATTTGAGGAAATACATAAAAGTACATAAAACATCAAGTCACAGTTTGAAGTAAAATACATGAAATGGAGTATGCAAGTAGCTGTACAGATTTATCTGAGAGAACTCATAGATGAAACCTGATCTTTTTGGAAGAAAAATAATTGTAATTTGGCAGGGTTCAGTGTGTTAATATAGAGGACACTTGCATATACATTGTGTGCTCAGGTCTAATCTCCTTCAGGGTTGACAAAAACATGAGGAAGGTTATTGAAGTTGTTAGCGCAGGCTGAAGTGACATAAATGTTAACTTTGTGACCACTTGAGATCCAACCAAAGTACGTGTTGGTGACCAGAAGTGTTGTGGTTTGTAAGGGTCTTCCGTAAACAAGAGCAAGTCAAGGCAGAACAAGTCAGAACTCATTAACAAATGCAATATAGGCTTGAAATTATCTTGAGTGAGTACACTTTCATTTCATTCAAACATGACTTAATGAAAAAAAATATGAATTAAGCCATTGCCCCATGAATTAAGACAGTCAACAGTTTCCTTGGTGAGTTTGGCACTTAACACCCACCCATTCCCAAGGAAAACTGTTGACCTAGGACAGGTTATACATATAGGGCTTTTCCACTTTTGTTATTAAATTGTTATTCGCAAAGGTTCAAAGTAACAAAAAGTCATTGAAAGAGACCACATTTCATAACACCAGGGAACGCTAAAATGAACTCCCATATGTGTATACCTAAACAGACCTATCTTTTTGTTGGACCAGTCACCCTTCATTTATATGTCACCAAAGCCTGCTTAAGTAACAGATGTACAGTGGTACCTGCTGTATGTGGCCACCCGGGCCCATTCAGCCCACAAAGTGGCCACATGCAGCAAGTTGCCTGTCATTTTAGGGAAATTGACTCCTACATCCAAGCTCAGAGGCCACTAAAAGCAATGTGGCTGATCACAGCAGTGGTTGCACACACCAGCTACCACTGTGCTTAAAATTGTCCTTCCCGCTAACTGGAAGCCTCTGCATAACAGACTTCAAAGCATATGGTTTCATTCTGGACCCAACTTTCCTCCAATTCTGGTCTTATCTGCAGCGCCTCGGGGCTTGGTGACAACATGTCAATTCAGTCCTCTTTTCTGTCGAAACCCTTCCAGCCTTGGCCTGAAAGGTTGCCTCAACACAAAGACGCTCATGTATGTCTCATTGGTTTTCACAAATCTGACCATCTCTCTTGCATCAAATTAAATCTTTGCTCTTGTATCAGCCAGTTTTGATTTGACATGCAGTTATTGTCAATAAAATCATATTCTGGTGAACTGTTAATTCAAAATGAGGAGCTCCAGATAGTGACATTAACTAGACCAGGTGCAGCTACTTCACACTGGCATCAAGTGATCATTCTAAAAATTTGTTTACTGCACTTAGTCATTGTTCTTAAAACTAATGTGATTGATGTCCATTGGTCTAGATAGAATTTCTGAACTTAAAATATTTTCCCCTTTAAAACAAACCAAACCTTCTTCATGTTTTCATTCAGCAAAGGGTAAATACATATATGGAAGTTACAGCAGTTTATTTAACCCTTTCATGATGTTAGAATACATGCATGGGAGTTATACCAGGTTATTTCACCCTTTCCTGGTATTATAAGTACATGTTTGGCAGTCATACCAGTTTATTTAACCCTATCTGTCTCCCGGTATAATAAATGTTTATATATGGGAGTGACACAAGTTCATTTAACCGTCCCCCAGTTAGAAGAAGCCTGAACAATAGTTCTCCTTGATGTCAGTAGGGTATAATGCATCCAGCCTTGGCAAGCAAAGACACTATTGCAGAACTTGTCATTAAGGTATTCACTACTTGTCCCACAATTATTTTTGTCACAGGTTGCAACAAGCTATTGGTTAAACTTCTGCAGAACCCCAAGTTTTTACTTGTCCTGCAAAAAAAAAAAAAAAAAAAAATAGGGCTTGTCTTAAGGTGAGGCCATGTGTTGACCTGGGCCATGGCCATTGTAAGATTGATGTTCTTACCAAAAAGTTTAATGTGTGCAATGGAAAATTGAGTGAAAACATTGAAGTCAGACAATAATAGTTCACAATTGGCTGCTTTTGAGCTATATTGATTTTACAGTTGCTCACTGCATGCTTGTGGCATTCTGACTATGTGCTTTGCAAGCGTAACACCAAGATACTGTATTAACAAAGACTCCTTAATGGTGAGTCATTATGTGTCCTATATTGGATGGTTTAATAATAATTAAAATGTGACTTCATTATTACAAGATGTGAGGCATTACATGATGCGTGTTGATTGCTGTGCAAACTTATTTTTAATGAGTTGATAGTGTCACAGGGGAAAAATTATGTGGGCTTGTTCAATGCCACTTACACACCACAGAAATATGGCTTTAAGTGACAGGTGGTAGTTCAGGGCTGTAGAATTACAATGGAAAATAACTGTAAAGCCATAAGAAAGTTTCTATGACTTGCTGATGATTGCTGGTGAACAGTGCTGGGGAATAAAAAGTTTCACTTTCATCTATGGGTGTTCTGTTTGAAAAGAGTCCATGCATGGTGTGATCTTCTCTGATCAACAATTGAAATGAACATTCGTTTAAATCAGGCGGCCTTTATTACAATCATGATTCTACACGATGATGCGGTAGTTGCATATGACAGTAAGAGTAAGACTGGGTTTGTGAGGCTCCTGCCAAGGGCCACCCTGTGATGAGGCCAGTATCTTCATGCAGAAAGTATCCATTTGTGGTATTGCCCCCTTAACCATTTCCCCCTCAAACCGGCCAAAACTGGCTGTTGGTCAAATGTCGTCTGCTTCAGTGTTTTCAACTAATTTCAACAGTTATGAAAAACAAATTTGACTGAGATATGTACATGAGACTTATCAAGATCACATGCCCCAGGTCAACAGCTTTCCTTGGCATGGGTTGGGTACTTAGTGCCCAACCCATTTCCCCCTTCATTCAAGGGGGGAAAGGGTTAAGAATTGCCTCCAAAGCAGACCCAAACTCCATGTTATGTCAACTGTGCTTGTAGAGATAATACAGAACTTGGGTGTGCTTTGGAAGCAACCTCAAGAAAGGCTGTCCCTGTGATGTGACCACTTACTGGTGCAAGTAGGGGTCACCCTTTTTTGGGGGGGGGGGGATTTGTAACTTCACTGCAACAAGCTGACACTTTTTCATGGTGACTTATTGAAAGAGCAGTCACGAATATGTTTGTGGTTAGTACATGCATGCCACACCCCTACTGCCACAACATAACAGGAACTGTGGCTGTTCATGCAGCTAAAACCACCGTTTGTAGACTGCTTCTTGAACCTGAGCCAGGGCTTGGACAAACCAAAAAAAAAAAAAAAAAACCAGATTGATTCTCTTGATGATTGCTGCTTCTTTCTCATAAATATATAAAAAAGTTGTGTCCCATTGTGAATAAATTGGTCCTGGGATCATAGTTTCTAAGCAGGCTACTGGATTTATGAAAAGTAGTTACAATAAACTATTGATGTCATGAGATGTAGAACTACCCACAAATTGAGTGCTTTTGGATAACAAGTGCTGTAGGCATGTTCCTATTTTTTCACTTGTATGTTTATTTGAGGGATTTTATTTCCAATTACTGATAATGACATTGATGTTGAAAGATAGCCCAGCTTCTGGTTATCTCATTTCAAAATTGAATCAGGCTTAGCCTGGGGACCTGAAAACTGGAAATACCACAAGAGGAGACAGAGATCAGATTATAAGATTGCAGGTGCTTACAGAGAGTGAAACTGGAGGTGTCTGGATACAGTGTGTGGGAGCATTGAAGCAATGAGATTGGCTACCTGGGAACTCATGATAGCCTTGGGCCGGGCTGTTACTGTCCCACATTGAGAGGTCCCATCATTAAAATTCACAGGCCTAATTTTCTGGCGGGTGTTGATCCCAGTTGGTAACATAACCATACAGCATACAGTAACTATTCACCTGCACGCAACCTTCCTTTCACCTTTTCTGAGGCAGCCTTTCAGGATTAATCCTTGCCGTGATTGAGACGACTGTTTACATGTCCAAATTGAAACCTTTTGTGATTTTCCACATCGGTTGCCAGTGAGAACATCAAAGAGGTTAGAAAAAAGCAGTATGGTGTTAGTAGAGTGGGTTCCACCGACAAAATCTGAAATACTACATTTGACACATTTGGTTCTTGCTTCTGGCAATGAAGTGAGGGAAGCACAAAATCAGTTGGTGACTAATAAATGGAAGGGAACAAGGGTCAAAGTGCCAATCAGTGCAAAGCAGCCTGAAGTAGGGTCACGGGAAAACAAAAAAGTGAAATCAGCGAATCAGACCACTACTGTGATTTATGGGTTTAATCTGCGGCTTATCTGTACATTGTAAGTCACAGTTTACTGAGCATGAGGAGATTGGGGGAAGAGGCTCACTTTGCTCACAAAAACAAGTAACTGTAATGACTGATTGAAAAGTTTCAGGTTGTTATTTGCAGAAGAGTGATACTCAAGCACTCATTCACATATATCAAAACAAGTGCTGCACTGCAGTGCCCCACAGGTGAGGGCTGATCAAATTTGAGATGGCTTCAAAGGCAGGCTAAACTGTTAATAATGTGGTGTGAGTGAAAACAAATTCATCTTTCTTTACAAAGCCATGTTCAAAAGCGTTTTTTTCTCTTCCCCCCCCCCCCCCCTTTTTTTAACTGCAGAAGTTTTTCAACATGTTCATAAGTTGTAACACATAGGGTAATGACTGCCAGGAAGTGGCTCTGGACAAAAAGACGCAAATACAAACTGGGTATCTAGTATCTGTATAGATGATGATGGTCTGTGGTTCTATTTATTTTAGTGTCCTTTTAGTTGAAATTTGATTGGATTTCTTTTGTTTCATGAAATTTGATTTGTTGCATATGATCAGGTTTTGTATAGTTTGTCACGTATAATGTGACTTTCTGTTGCATACTTTTTCTGATTTGTTTTTTGCCAATTTTTTTCACTTCTCAATGTATATGAAGGTTAATCAATCAAGAAAGTAATGATGCAAGTGAATCCTATAGAGGAACAAGATTAGTATATGTGGGTTTTCAATAGTGGTAATGAGCATGTGAATTAAAAATCTGTTTGCATATGAGGGTAAACTGGTAATTCTGTTTTTCAGGTCTGCGCTGTCATCTAGATGATGCATGTGTCAGTGAGCCATGTCACGATGGCGCCCTCTGTGAGACTTCCCCCATCAACGGAGCTTATATATGTTCCTGTCCGGCAGGCTGGACTGGCGATGACTGTACAACTGATCCAAATGAATGTCGTGAAAGTAAGTGGTTACCTTTAGAATTGTATGAAAAATAATGACATCTTAGAACTGTGACAGGTCAAGTCAAAAGTCCACATATTGACAGCAGTGTCGAGGCACAAGTATCATAGACTTGTAAAAGAAGATAAACAGAATATCTACAAAGAATTCTAGGACTGATATATGTGTACAGTACTTATAAGTAAACTTAAGAGTAAAGCAGATTTTGTCCTCTTGCAAAACCTATTATCAACATCGCTGTGAAGTTCTTTTGCCATCTTATCCACAAAAATAAAAATAAAGATAAATTGCAATGAATACATTATGATTTTCAGGCTACAATGCTTCTATTAATTCAGGCAAAGGTAGGTGAATGCTGATTGATTTCTAACATTGATTGTGTTTGCGTTACACTGTTCTGCTTGCCTTAAAGCCTGCAATCTGCTGGAGAAAATCGGCGCCCCCTGGTGGGCAGCTTAACCCATGATTACCAATTGCTGCAAACAGGGCTTGTTCATACTGTCCCTGTAAAACATCCCCATGCTGACCCAGCTACCTATCTGATTTCCTTGACTTTCAAGTTTCCAGACGTGTGCATTACCTTTCTGTATCAAACTTGAGTTTAACTTTTCATCATAACTGTGACACAAGGCAACTGCATTAAATGTCAAATTAGCAGGGCAGAAATTGTATGGTACATTCTTTGAAAGTGAGAGAAAATCATCATTACAAGGTTTTCCCCGTAGGCTTTATAACTCACCAGCACCATCAAGCTTTCAAAAAATCTCATTGAGCTTTCAATTTGACCATATTTGAAGCTGCCTATTCTGTCAATAAAGGTAAATATTCCAGAAGAAAAAAAAAGCAAAAAGTTCACATTTGAGGTCTAAATTGCTGTGGAGCAGATTGATGGAACAGGTACACCACCAATCAGACAAAACAAAAAGCTTTAACGCTGTCCTGATTAACCCTTTCCCCCTTCAGTTGACTCTTGAGTCAACAACTTTCCTTGGCATCAATTGGGCACTAAGTACCCAACTCATGCCAAGGAAAGTTGTTGACATGGGGCATGTGATCTTGATAGGCCTCATCTACAATTCTCAGTCAAAATTGTTTTTCATTACTGTTCAAATTATTTGAAAACACTGAAGCAGACGACATTTGACCACCAGCGTGTTTTGGCTGGTTTAAGGGGGAAAGGATTAAAATAAGACTAAGAGTCAACTGCTTCCCTTGGCAAGGGTTGGCTGCACCGAGTCCAACCTGTGTCAAGCAAAGCTGTTGACTGTGGGCATGCAATTATATAAGGTCTTAACTTTATGTACAATTCACCTTCACATTTTTTTGAGAAATTTACATAAACACATTGAAGTAGATAACAATTTGCTTCTGGGCACTTTCACGTGATATGAGCAGGGAATAATTAATATGCTGGTGAGGAAAACACTGGTACTGTGTTTTGAACAACTGCTAATACAATGTACACAGGGAGAAATAAAAAGTGACACATGAGTATTATTAAGACTCTATGGGAAAAATTGACCTGGCTTGCTCACTTTGTCAAGAGTGAATATAATCTTATCTTTGGTACACACCGAGAAAAAGATAGATGAACAGACTTGTACTAAGTGATTGGATGTTTGTATTCTTTGAAATTTTAATAGTTTTATAGCTAATATGTTGAATTAAAATGGTATAAAATGTGTGTGTGAATATCTTAGAAACAGATTGAGTTTTTGTGTGTGTAAAATGTACGACCCCATCGCCCTTCCAGGGAAGCCCTAAATGAAGATTTATGGGTAGGTGCTTGTTGCTTTGGCTAAAAAGGCAAGGCAAACGCGAGGGCTGAGCGTCATATGGAAGACAATCATGATCATCTGCTGTAACGGGAGGCTGATTTTTGCTGGCAACTGAAAAAAAATATGAGAAATTTATTACTGGACATTTTGCAGGTTGGAGAAGTCCATGTGAACATGGTGGGACATGTGTCAACACCCCAGGATCCTTTCGTTGTGACTGTGCCACTGGATTTACTGGACCTCGCTGTGAGATCAATATCAATGAGTGTGCGTCAAATCCATGCAGGAATGATGGAACTTGCCTGGATGAACGTGGAAAATTCACCTGTGTCTGCATGGACGGTAAGAACATATTCTTTGCTTTACACATTCTCTGTGCAGCCCATGAGGTGTATGTAGTTATACAAAGTACTTATTTGCTGGAAATGGAGTAGAGGTATGCTGCACCATCTGGTGGGAGGGTGGTATCCCAGTTCTTGATTCTGCTCATATTGGCTCACATGAAGCCAGTAGGGGATCACTTTAAGCAATTGTGGGTTAGTCTTGCTAGTAGACAATGAGTAGCAATTGTCACCAAACACATATATATGGATGAAAACAACAAAAAAAGCAAAAAAAACCCCCAAACAAATACAAAAAAGCGTTGATTTTTCCAAAACAGGTGGAGCCAAAATGTAGTGGAGAAAAAATACAAGTAAGAAAGTGTCACTTTCCTGACATACATGTATTGAGATTAGGAGAGAGCTCTTGGTGGTTACAGCAGTGACCTCCTGGGAAGAAAGACAGCCCTTTTAAAGCTTGAATCAGTTTTTATATGTCTGTACTTTCTTTGCTGGTTGCATATGATCTGCAAACATTTACAATAAAACTCCAGAAATTTTGTGGGATATCAAACAAAATTGATCTGGTTTGACCTAATACCCTGCAAACCCAAACTGACAACTTTGCAGGCAATAACACGCACAAGAACAAAAGAAAGGAGCAAATGGTTAAACAGTGTAGTTTAAACATGGTAAGGGTTAAATGTTAATGATGAGTGTATAGAGTTACCAGCAGCCCCATTCATTGACAGGCAGAGGATGCATGCTGATGGCTCATCATATACAAGCCCGCTCTTCCAGCACAGTTACACCAGCCTCTCATTCATAACCCTTTCCCTGCAAGGCATGAGCAGGGCTCCACAATTCTTTTTGTCTGCTGTAGTCCTCAGGGCCAGTAATTTTGGCATTTTTATTTGCCTTCTGCTCAAGCTTGCATGCCCATCGGTACAAATCTCAATTTAGAAAGCCAAAATTTTTGGTTGCCTCCAGGGCTAGTGTTTTGTGATTTTAACATGCCCTGATTGGAATTTGACTTGTCCTGGGCTACAGGACGTGCAAATAGTAGAACGCTGATGAGTGTATTTGTCCTTTCATGAATCATTTTACAGGTACCAGATTCATATTTTTCATAAAAAGAATCAATTTTTTAAGTACTAACGTATTAGGTCAGGCAAAACTAGTTTGAGCAAAAAGGAATGATCAAAGTCAACAGCTGCTCTTGGTGCACTTAGTACAGGAAAAAGCTGTCAACTCTGTCTAAACTCTTTTTCAGTGCCAACTGTGAAAAGTAGGATGTGGTGCCTGACTCATGCTCCTTGTAAAAGGACCTTTCATTCAGTTACCGACGTACCTGTTGTTATATTGAATTTATTAGTCCAGGTCAACAGTTTTCCCGGGGCACACCCAAAGTGTGCCAGGTAAAGCTGTTTACGGAGTCCAAACTGTGGTGCTAAAAGAATCAACCATCACATTAAGGGTTAACAGTAGATGTGGGTTAACAAGACTGCTTTATTGTTGTGGTTGTCTTTTTTTTTGATAGCATGCTGGACGCTTGACAGCACAAGCAGTCGTCAGTGAATGAGGTGGATGCGGTTCTGTCAGGCAAATGTAGGGTTCCAAATTATGCATGTTAGCAACAAATGTAAATTGTATGTAGGTTTGGCAGCTAATGTTGGGGAGGAGCTACCACTAATGATGTGTGAAATGATTCATTATTTTATCTGATAAAATTAGGGGGGTATTCTGAAATTACAACATATAATGGAGAAGAACCTTGAATTTTGCTTATTCTGGCTACAATTTTTGCCTTTGTATCTTTATATGTTTAACTTCAGACAGTTCTGGGAAATATATGGAGTTATAATTCAGCTCATAGGAACAGGTGGAAAGGTAGACAATTTGTTAAAACAGAATTGGTCACTATATGGAATTGTGACAGAACGTGTTTGATTGATGCAGATTTCGTGTGAGAGATCCTTTTCAGAGAAAAAGGTCAACAGATTTTCGTGCATCTACAATGTGTATGCACCAGTGGCTGTATTCACACACACACGCACAAAAGGTGAAAAGACTGACAGAGTTTGAAAATTTAGGATAACAATCACACAGTTGTAAGGGATGCTGAGTATACAATTGTAAGAGTGACAGCTTCAGAGTACGGTGAAACCTGTAATGAAAGATCACCACCAGGGATGACCAAAGTGTGGTCTTCAAAACAGGTGATGTGACTGTAGTGGTCTCTTAAGACAGAGACCGCTGTATATAAAGTGGCTGTGTGGACTGACGATGAAGGTGCCAGCCAGGTGTTGACAAAGTTCCCTGGCCACAGATTGTGGGAGCAGAAATAAGTACAGTGGTACCCTTGTTATTAGGAAGCGTTGGTACAGGAACATCAAAGGAAGCGCTGGCATAACTTCCGTGTGGCTACCAGACCAGAGAATCTGCAAACGTGACTGTTAATCCTGCAGGTTACTGGGTCTTTGTTTGTGTACTCAATTGAAGATGCAACCACCCGACCCACATCAATAGCAAGGGTCATAATTTGTGCAGCAACGATGTACAGACATGAAACCTTTGCCTACACGTGAATCCATTGCATATTGAAGGAGGCAGCAAGAGTTTGTGGTCTCTCACAAGCTAGGATTGTATGATGGAGGCATGGTGGGGGCTTGGATTGGTGGAGATATTTGATAGCAGAAAATTCCGCTGCCCTCCATTAACAAATTTAGGTGGAGAAATGTGACACTCCCTGGAACTTCTTTCTGTCCCCAAATGCATGTCCGGACTGCACCTACTGTGTAATGTAATGATTAGATTACTCAATCAGGCAAAATGCAAATTGAAGAGATTCCACAGCAACAGGTACACACTGGAGATGTGAGCTTCGCTTGCAGGACACTTTGTTTCTCCAAACTTTCACTGGTTACATAAACCTGTAGCAGTGTGATTGGTAGAGTAATCTTGGTGTTCGGTTCAATACCAGATTTTCCCACACAGCTCAGAATGCATATGGTATGTTTCTGTTGAAATATCAAAAAGGACACACCTGGGAGTAAAACTTAAAATCAAGAGAAGGACAGCAGTAGTGGGAATTTATGTTGTTTGGAGGGCACCGTAGTTAAGTAATGACAAGGAGGGGGAAAAAAACTGATTCGAAATAAAGTTAAATGCTTAAGCCGTGCAGTACATAAACATGAATCATGTAGCTTTAATTCTTTGACTTATCACCTGTCCACTCGAACCTTTTGAAGGTAGATTATTAATGATAATAGGAACAGGTGCATGAGGTTTATATTTTTCCCACCAACAAGTTTATTGTTTCAGTTGAGTAGGTGAGAGGGGATGTGACGCCACGCTAAGAGACCAGTGGCTGTGGCGTTCAAGATTCCATCATCATAAAGGGTGCTATGTTATCATGGACGGTTATTTGTAGCCGTCCCTTTGTGGGACCATGCCGATACCCTCTTAACCTGAAGGTAATAATAGATCGAGACAATTAGCACAACTATGGATGGCATTATCGGCCAGTCAAGCTGAAAATTTGTCTCTCAGTTCTAGGTAACAGTAAGTAGGGACAACAGTGTTCACCCATTAGCCACCGCAGCATGCATGTTCTTTGGCAAGATGAGAGAGGTACAGAGTGAGAGGACAGCTACCTTTATAATAGGCTAAGATAAATGTATGTCCTTGTCAGGCAGGCCACAGCTTGTATGCACATGCTTATGTTTAAAGGCAAACCCTCACTTAATGGTGTCCATTACTTTTGGTGACAAGTATATGCCATTCACTATGCTTACAATTTCTGGGGAACCATTGGTGTTGATAAAGATGGGGGCAACATTCACCCATCCATTCCTATATTTATTTGCGCAAGAGGCTTAGTTGAAAGATTGTATATCCAGATAAGACTGAACAGTGTTTCAGAAATTAGATACATAGATTTGTTACTAAATGGAAAACTGAAGTGGTTGAAGTGGGGAATAGCAAGCTGGACAGGAGTCTTTGCAGTTAGAATGGAAATTGACATAATTACGAGGGGAGGTTACTTGTAGTGCCACCTATAGAGTGGAAAGTGACATAATTATTTGGGGGAGGGGGGAGCTACTTGTAGTACCACCTATAGATAACATGCTTCATTAGTGGAAATAAAATAAAAGTTACTTACACATTGTCTCTACCCACAGTTTAATTTGGTAATTATGATAATTGGCAACTTTTTGTAAAACTCTGATATTTATTAAGTACATGTAACTAGTAGCGGACTAGCTGCGAAGTGAAAACAGAAATGTTAAAAGTCTGACAGTACAGCAGTATCAGAGGTGCCAAAGGTTGTGGTGGAGTTAAACTGAGATTACTGTGACAATTAGGTGAGGTTTCAACCACAAATTGTGGGCATAAAGGGTGATAAATTTGGAACAGAGGCCGGGAGATTGTGGTGTATCAAAGTGATGAAAAAGACAAGTCCAGGAAATACACTAAATGCTTTAATTAATTTGAGTGATGCGTTTTGAGTGTCTGAAGCATCAGGAGTCCAGGTCCCACAACGTCCCTTTGAGGTTTTTTATCAGAACAAGTGGAAGAAGAAAGATGACTTTTCATGTGTATGGACTTATAGTTGCAGGTGATGAGGCATGATAAATGATGGTGTACCTGTTCATGGGGTCTATGGGGCTACCACTAAAAGATACAGATTAAAATTGTGTATAGGAAACAGCATTCTATCAGCCAGTGTAAATGGTTAACTCTTTGACCTTCTGGGTGTCGCTCAGTGTAGAGACTGCTTGTGTTCTTAATACAACGACAGGTACCAACAAAATGTCCGACCACTTGAAACACCTTTTGGATTTGTATAACAAAGCATCATATTAATTCCTGATAATTTTTAATGCATCTGAAGCGCAGTGTTTTTGAGAAGACGACCTAAGTGCAATTTAAGTGGCGGTGAACACAGGGAGAGTTAACGTGGGCAGGGAAGCATGACCAGCTGTTGTTGGAACACAGAGAGATGCGGAGACCCTGCCCTGTGGTGTTCTGACCCATGTTGGATAGAGAGGGTCTTTGTGACAGTGTGTAATCTGGTTCTAGCCACAGTTGAAGGGCAGGAACCACACAGAATGGGAAGCATTGACACACAGCTAGGTTGGCCTGGACTGCCTCTGTTCCCACACTTCAACAAAACTGGCAATAGAACAGTACTTGTGACAAACTCTGCATGGGAACTCGTGATCAGGCCCTTTTGAGTGTTAACCCCACTGCAACCTGGGGCCGATAGTCTGCCAGGTAACCAACTCAGTCCCATGGTAATGAGGATTAATTGCACCAAGATGTACAGTCCCAACCTTTCGTTTCTGTTCATTGCGAAGGAGGATTGTAGCAAAGGTGTAAATGCAACTGTAAAAGAAATTGTCATGACATTGTGTTAATAACTAGAAGACTTGAAATTTCAAAGAAACCCAAGACTGAAGGATCAGTTTCAAAGAGACAATCTGGTGGAAATAGTGTATCAATATAAAAGAGAGAGTAATTATTGTGACGGCTGATTGTCATCAAGGTTGATTGAAGCACCTGTTAACATCGTTCAGAATGGAGAATCTTCAGGGTATCCCATTTATTGCAGTCCTGAGTGTCAGTCAGGTGGACCTCTGCTCTTGCATGTGAGGCACCGGGGAGGAACAAGTTACTTGTTCGTGAAATAGCCTATTGTGTGAGGAGAGGGGTCAACAGTTTATTGTGATTATCTGGAAGAGCGTCTCAACCTGGACCCCCTGGGGAGCATTAATTAGGAGGCGCTTCGGTAAAAGTGAAGCTGACACATGAGGTGACCTGGGCTGGTTGAGGCAGGTACCAGCCCACCACAATAAACAGAATTACTGAGAACATGACAAGGGGGTCCTGCTCTCTCACTTAACACAAAATAGTCTGCATCTTAAGAAATTTGTACCATGCCTTGGCCTCTGTTGGTACAAAAACATGAAAACACAGCAAAAAGTATTTTAGCATGGGCCTAGGGGGAATTGTGTTAAAAAATAGCAACTTCAGAAAAAAAAAAGTTTAAATTTTGAATTGAAATATTGCCTGCTACACAGACCCTTCTCCATGTTTGCTCCACTCCACTTGGTCTGCACTTTGGTGACATGATCATTGTTTTCATGCTGAAAAAGTAACTCAGTTTCTACCTTGGTTACCATAGTAATACTACAGTGCAAATAGACCCACATACTGCCAATGGCGTAGATGATAGTAATCAACTTCATGATTGATTCATTAGTCAGTGAAGAAGGTGACAGTGCACTTCAATTACCCTATGTGGGGAAAGAGTAAAAAAAAGAAAAGAAAAAAAAAACTTGTACCTGTGGGCAGGCCAAATGTAGTAGAGATAATATGGAACTCGTTCTGTTTTGGAGGCAAGCAGAGATGTGAAAATGTCAAACTGTGTGCTGTCTGGCCTGGTTAACTTTGTGCACTGTGACACTGGCCCATGAATATATGCAAGAACAGGGAAAGAGCATGACAAAATCATGGAGCCAAGTAAACATGGTAAGAAATGAAGGCTTTAGCTGTAGGAGTTGACATACTGTTTGGACAGTAAAATAGAGCCAGAGAACTGCTACAGCCTGTGGACCCTGTATACTGCATAGCAGTTCCTCAATGGTACAGCACAGTAGAGTGAAACCTCATTTTAATGACACAGAGATACAAGACACATTTAGCAGGGAACAGATGGTGTCCATAACAATATTTCATTGTGTTTACAGACTCCCACATTCATAATAACTGGCCCTTTAAATATTGCAGTTTAACTCATTCCAACCTGATAAAAGACAGAGTCAACAGCTTTCCTTTGTGCGCTCTGGGCGCAATGTGCCCAAAGCGCACCAAGGAAAGCTGTTGACCATTGGTATATAATTTGGAATGATGTCCCATGCAAGTTTGATCCAAACTTTTGAAAAATAAACCCTAAATTAGTAAAATACAGTTATTAGAAGACATTCAGATATTGGCGGGAAAAGGCGTCATTAGGATGGAATGAGGTAAGACTGAAGAACGTGCCTTACTTTTTATGATGAGATTGACTCCTTGTAGCTCTATAACTGCCATTCTAATTTTATAAAATGGACCAAATTTCCTCCAAGTGCTTCTGGATAGCTACAGAAATTATGCACAGAGGACATCATGAGTCTACAGCTGATGTTCAAAACACAGCATGCCAAGGGCAGAATGACATTGGCACCTGTACGTGTACTGCTTGTCACAAACACAAACAAACAAGAAAAAGAAAGATATTTGTTTTACTACAGGCCTGTCTTAAGATGATGCACCTCAGGATTTATGAGTGTCTTGTCTCTGATAATGGAGCCAGTCAAACAGCAGGCTAAATTGATTTCAGTAGCTCTCAATGCTGGAGTTATGCCAAGGCCAGGGCAAGTTGTTTCACAGGATTATTATTTATGTGACATGAACATACGAAAGAAGGTCTTGCATGAAAACATCATTTATCTGTCTCATTCTTACAGAAAGAGTCATTGAGTGCACAGTTGCACACACATGCACGCACACACACACACAAAAAGAGCATTGCGACATGTGGTCAGCTGTACGTGACCACCACTTCAGCCCAGTGGCCACATGAAGGAAGTAGCTTTACATGTATGAATAATTAGTTTAAAAAGAAAAAAAAAGCAACTCTTGGTCCCAAGAAATAGGTCAGTAAAAAGAAATCACCTTTCCAGGAGAAGTGGCCTGAGTTGGCAGGTTTTTGTTGTGATCATGTTCTTTTCGGTGGGACTTGTGTATACAGGTGTGCAGCAGCCAAATAAAAAATGACCTACCCATGCACAAGAAGGAAAGGTTGCTTTGACACAAAATGATATACTACTGTTTGCAACTGAAAATTGGGTCTTTCCTTGTAACCATATAGTTTTATGATGCAAAAGAATTGCTTTAATTTATTTTTCATTGTTCCACTATAAAACTACAGAATCCTATGCAAATTTTAGTTTTCAGAAACTATGGAAAGATGAGGGCTTGAAAAATTCTAATTTTATTGATTTGTTGAACTTGTAGATATTAATTCTTTTCCAGAAGTTATAAGTGTTGCAAATTTTGAAATGCTACCCTGTGATTATGAAACTCTCAATGATAACTGTTGTCACCTGCATGAAATGTTTTTTGATAGTGCCACCTGGTGGTGACTTTCAGTAATTTGAAGTCAGTATTTCTCATTTTGTATGGATAATGTTGCCTCTGACAACCACCCACTGGATTTATATTTTTGATCGAACAACAGAAACTACTTTTTGGGGGTGGGATACGGGGTGGATAGATATTTAACTCTAGTATATGGTAAGCAAGGAAGCCAGAGTAAAGACCCAGAACGCCATAATTTTCAACTGTGCAGCACAATCGTCACAACTTATTTACTTGGGTTTTTTTTATATCTGCAGGTTATGAAGGGACACGATGTGAAACAGATAAAGATGAATGTGCCAGTAAGCCATGCAAGAATGGGGGAGTCTGTATTGACAAAACTGCCGACTTTGAATGCCAGTGTCCACCAGGTAGGTGGTGCATTATTTTGTAAACTCAAAATCTCTTCTTTTGCTACAATGTGTACATACTATAATTCCTTGGTATTCTTGGTGTCAATGTGAATCATGTTAGGGCAGTCTTCATTAATGTGACTAAAACCGGTGCAAATTTCAGTATGAGACTTGCTGTTACCATGCAGCAGGGGTAGAGGCTGCCACCAGTGAGTAGTTGGTATGTGAATCCGTGCTTGTGCGTGAATCACAAGTAAAGGATTCCAGATCTAAATTTTCTTTTACATGCAACCAAAAAAAACAAAAAACAAAAAAAATTGGCACACACAAACACAAAAAATACATTCAGTCAAGTGCAAACAAATCTGTCAAGAAAAAGAAAACTGACATCAGCAACTTTCCTCCGACTACTTTGGGCCCATTGCCAGGAGGATGCCGAGGAAAGCTGCCGACTCCTGTCTTTAACTTGCATTCAAAGGCTAAATCTTTTGTAATGGGGAGTTTAAAGAAGTAATACCCATTTGGTCCCATCTGGAGGTGTAATTGTTTTCATCCAAGTTGCACTTAGATGCAAGCCTTGAATAACAATATACCAGCTGTGAAACTTCTTGTAAGTCCATATGTTGCATGCTTCTTCAAGGCTTCGCTGGACGCACTTGTGCTGTGAACATCGATGACTGTATTAGCGCCCCCTGTAGACACGGTGGAACATGCATTGACGAGATTAATGGCTACAAGTGCAGATGTCATCCTGGTAAGATCAGACAGTTTAAATCAGAATTGTTTTTGCAGTTGACAACTTTTTTTCATTGTAAACTGAAGAAAATGATATTTATATTTTGATCTTCGTTTTGAAATTTCCAAGATGATTGCTTCAGAAATATCAGGTAAATTGTCGACTGTTCTTTGATAATACTATGGAAGCCCTATAAGGGCTAAAGTATATTGTCTCAAGACTTGATGGTTTTGTTCAACACCCCTTTCTTTGAGAAGTTCCGAAACCAAGTAATTTCATATATATATATATATATATATATATATATATATATATATCATCCATATACTCATAAAGGGAAAATTGAAAACTTGCGGTACAATCTCGGAATATCAGTAGATTTTTAAGTTTTCAAAAGAGAAACATTTAAATGAAACAAAAATTGGATGGTTGTTCCAGGTTACAATGGCACTAACTGTGAGGATAACATCGACAATTGTCATGGAGTCAATTGTCACCATGGAACGTGCATTGATGGGCTCGGTGACTATACCTGTCGCTGTCATCCTGGGTACACAGGCAAGAAGTGTGAGACTGAGATCAATGAGTGTGCCAGTAATCCATGCCAATATGGAGGCACATGCACCAACCTGATCAACAGATACTCTTGTCGCTGTCCTGTGGGCACTACTGGTGAGTTTGTGTCACGTCACATACAGTTAAGCCTGTCTTTTGAAGACCACTGCCAGTAATCGGCATGGTTTGGTTTCGGCAAATGAGTGGTCTTTCTAAGGACAAGTATTTTGAAAAGTATGCTCAAAGGTGGCTAATCCTATCCTAGTTATAATAGAAATGAGTCAAAAGCATTTCTGGTCGGTTTTACTTGCAGTTCACATTCAGTTTTTTTTTTGTAAAAATGAGAAATTGAATTAAAAAGTATTAAGCAGAGGACATGGTATATCGGGGCATGTTGAGGAGATTTGAGCATCAAGTGTTACGTAAGTGTCAAACCCAGAATGTTTTTAATTGGGAGATACAGATAAAATTGCATCAAAACAAAGAATTTGGCCATTTTCCCTCAAAATTGGTTCATTTTGACAACTTTTGGGAGACTCAAAAATCAGGATAGTCCCTCCAAAATCTAGAGAGTTGACTGGTATGTGTTACAGACTCAAGGCTACCTCAGACGTGTTTGTATAATGATTGCATTTTGGTGACCTTGACCTCGTGTTCAAGGCCACAGGAACCAAGATGTGTTGCCTGCTAAGACAGATTTGAGTGATTGCAGTGTCTTTTTGAAGGAAGTAGAGAGGGTAGCTCATATCAAAAGAATGAAACATTCTAAGTACTAATTCAAAAGTCATTAAAATGTATGTTAAAAGCAAAAGGGGGTATCTGCTCGTGAGTCTTTTCTCTATGTAACGAGCAAAGCATGATTGGTATGGATGTAATGAATTGATTAAGATCAATATATTGCCAAGTATGATTAATCATGACGGTGGAGCAAAACATGAATATCATCAAAAAAAGAAAGAAAAAACCCAAAGTGACAAGGTGAAAACTGAAGGGAATATCTTTCTTATGGGTATGTAGGTGCAAGTGCATGTTAGTATGTTTAAAGTGTTCGTTAAAGCTTAACCTTTTCCCCTCCACCAATCAAAACTAGCTGGTGGTCAAATTTGTCTGCTTCAGTTTTTCAACTAATTTCAAAAGTAATGAAAAACGGTTGACTGAGAATTGTAAATAAGAACTGTCAAGATCACATACCCCAGGTTAACAGCTTTCCTTGATGTGGGTCAGGCCAAGAAAAGCTGTTGACTAGTCAGAATTCAAGCGGAAAAGGGTTAAAATAGTGGAGAGATTAACCTTTCCTTCTTCTTATGCTCCTGAGCCTTTTTTTCTGCTCACTTCCATTTTATGGGTCTATCCCAAAGAGGACCCATTATGTTTTCCATCTGTCTATCCATTCATGGTTCCATCCATGTACCAGTAGTTTGTGGACACAATATCTCAAGGCTTACTGGCCACCGGAAACTCAAATTTAGCTTTTTTGTATGTGGGTACCACTCATAGACTTGATTACATTTTGGTGACCTTGACCTCGTGTTCAAGATCACAGGAACCATAATGTGCAAAGATGGACCCATAGCTCAATGCTTTGCACAGAAGTTCCACTATATTGTGATGTCCCTAACTAGTTGTGGACTTTTCAGACGTTTGGTGTCTCTCGCATAGTATATTTTGCTACTCCAAAAATATGAATATCAATTAGTCCACTCTAATTTGATTAGCCTTTTGAAGACTTTCTTTTTGTAATGTGGTAGGGATGTTCTGGTTCTGGACTGCTCATATCATGTGCTCTTCCTACCTATTCAGCAGTCACATGTACCCATTGAGATAAAAATTTGGATGCCCTCATGAAAAGCTGCATGGACCACTGTATTTACATGTAGATGCTCACATGGTATGCATTATGTGGTCTTTGACAGACAAATTTAAGTCTGGCTTTACTCATTTTTGTTGGCTAAGAAAATGGCAGGTCCTATCTGAGTATGCTTGAAATGTTCAATTTTTGTTGGGTGAATGAAAAGATAGCATGATTGATGCTTCTGTGTGATTTCATAAATGAAGTGTCAGATTATACATGTAGTTCTTTTAAGAAAAAAAGCGAAAATTTGTTCATATGCGAATCAAGTGCCTTGTTTATTGTAATGGAGAATAAAACAGTGATACTTGTCTGAAGAGCATCATAATGGTGTAAATTACATTTTTTGTGTCATGTCAAAGCATGATCTGTCATAATCTAGTGGTAAGGAGTGATTCGAGGGGGATAAAGGGGTTTTCCATACTTTTGCAATGGGCACTTACATTTACTGTGCTTGTGTACTCCAAGCCCTTTTATTTATTGTTACTTTATATCAACCATTATTTCTAAATTTTCTTATTTTCCATACCTTGTACTGGAGTGAGAATGATCACCTGTACCAGTGTACTGGGCCTCTCCCCACCCCCACCCCACCTTCTGGTTTGTGTATAAGACTATAATTCATGGACTAAGATACATTTATCAGTAAATTGATGACTAGAACAGGACGAAAAACACAGCAAATTGATGACAACAAGAGGATGAAAAACAAAACCACTTGCTTCCTGTATGTAAATACATGTAGATGACTGAATATGCCATTGATTCTATACTTTTTTAACCCATTCCTGGTTGGGATATGACTGAGTCAGTAGCTTTCCTTGGCATGGATTGGGTGCATTGTGTCCAACCCATACCAAGAAAAGCTATTGGCATAGAGCCTGGCATCATGAATGGTCTTACAAAAAAATCTCAGCAAAAATGTTTTCCAGTGAGGAGAAATTTGAATAAAAAGGTTAAGACAGATGACATATACATCTGGGTGCTTTTGGGTGAATTGAGTGGAAAAGGGTTAAGACCCAGTAGGAATCATCTGTTATCAGTAAGTAAAGGGAGCTCATGCTCTACAAGTGTACTTGATGGAGCACTGGTTATACTGCACCACATACAAACTTGGCTTTCAATCAGTGTCAGAAAGCATTTTGTAACTTGTGTCCCTGTGGATGGTTCCTGTGTCAGGCATTGTGCACAACATCATCTGTGCCCTACTCAAAAGTACATGATCAGTGTAAATTGTCATTTGATGTAATGTTTTTACTTCAATTTTTTGTGAACAGAAACATGTTTTGGTGAGAATTTTAGACAAGTTGAAGAGCTGTCGTGATAGCGTGTCTTAAGACAGCAGTTTGCCTTGGCACAAGTTTGGCATATCATTTATTGACAACAGGAAAGGTCTGAATTGGCTCTAAGGTGTGAATTTGCCCCAATACACAACTGAATACACAAACACTTGGAGGGATAGAGCTGTGTATTCCCATTAGTCTGTATGTTAAGGCAACCTTAAATACACCAGTCACTTTTGTAGCTGTGGTTATATGATTTTTGTGAGGTATTAAGTCATGCATCTAGATCTACTGTCTGAAATTTGGTGTTTCTATGTACAGTAGTTTTCAAGTAATTAAGTTTCAAATTACAATGTTAAGTAACGCGAATATAGAACCCCAGCCATCAACTGACTGCAGTGCCCTCTTTTAGGCAGTTCTTGAACCTTCTGTTCATGTGCTGTTGCCTATTGATTCAGCCTTATTCTGACCAGGAAGGGGTTAATGAATTACCCCATATTGCCTCTCTAAACCTACCCCCTCAAAACACAAAGACAAAAAAAAAAAGAGGGGGGGGGGAGACTCATTTGTGTACTTTCATATTGCATTCTTGTCGTATACTTGAATACATCATGTGGATGTGGTTAAGTATTGTGCGCATGCGCTTGCATCACATGCACACACACACACAAGCAAGGATGTAGCACATGTGACAAAAAATAAGCAATCCTTATGGAGTAATACAAAACGTGGAGGTCTGCCAGAATGTGGATGATTGTTCAGGCTTTTTCAAAAAGCAATACCAGCTGAAAAATGATACTTTGGGATTTCAGTATGATAAATAAAAGTTACCACAGTTTTTATCAAAAAGAAAAAAAAGTATGCCTGTCATATTCATGCATCTTATAAACATAATAAAAACTATGTAATAGCCAAGTTTAATTTGTATTTTCTGTGAAAAGTTTGTGTGCCAAGAATATGTTATATATTTCCTCAAATATGTTATCAATTGGCTGATCAATTTCGGTATAGCAATATTTTGTTTTACACAATTTTTTGAGGGGCAGACCACCGTTTTGCAAGTGGCTGACTGTGCTTGGCCTTAACATTTTTTTTTCTGATGCTGCTCTGAGTGGTTTTTATGGCACACAAGATGAGTCTGACAAGGACAGACTGCAGCCACAAAATAAACAGCACAGCATGTCGGGGTAATGGTGGCAGGAAGGCCCGGATCTCATCTCTGAGTCATGACAGTTGAGCAAACACCGGAAAACCAGGGTCTTGTCTTGTGTGTGTGTGTGTGGGTGGGTGGGGGGGGAGCAGGGAGGATGAAAGGAACTACATGTACCAGCAAACGCCTGGGGCAAATAAGAAGCTTGGGGGTCCCCCTCACCCATTCTTTCACAATTCTTGACAGCTGACAACTTTATGGAATGACAAACTTGATGCAGTCTGATTAATGGAGCAGTCAGTAGATTTGAGCTTAAGGCTCAAGTTGAGGTTTTATAGCTTTTTGTGGCTGCAAGACAAAGTTTGGAAAATCAGTTGCATGAAAGCTGTATGGTATCCCCTCCCCCTCCCCCCCCCCCCCCAGTTTTCCTTTTGATGTCGTACTAGAAAGAAAAGTAGGTGATATCCTTACAGAGATGGCTTTGATTGTTCCAAGCCCTTTTATTGGGTGGGAAAGAAGTTACTCCATGCGCTATGTTCTGCAAAGTGTTTTATTCCTAATTGCGTAGTGTGCAGGAGACCACAATTTCTGGAGTGCCTGGTGAAAACCTTTTACCTGAGTCATCATTTTACCAGTTTCATATGAGACCACAGATCATACAAAGTTGCCAAGTTTAAAAATTTCTCTAGTTCTTTGCCAAATGGGGTGAGACAAATGTTTTTTTTCCCAAGGTTAAGCCCACTACATAGCATTGTACCTGCGCCAGAGTCTATTTGAAAATTGTTCAGGTGGAACATTTTTGTGGAATCTGACACTATTTTGCTGTAAACACCTGGAAGAAGAAAAAAAAAAAAGAAAGACATGAAAAAATGTGCTTTCCTCAGCGGTGAGTCAGAAGCAGACCTGGAGCTCCATTGCAAATTCCTTTTTGAAGTCATTACCTCATCCTGTGTTGTGGATCTGTTGGTAATTGTAATATGCTGACTAGTTGATATATTTTGTGCACTGCTGTTTGTGAACCAGCTGGAAAATCTCCAAATTTTTACCACAAGCATACATGTTGAAAGTTAGAAGCTTCAATTGCCCCTCCGCTGTGGAAATTGGTCCTGGTCCAACGACAGCACAGAAAAATTAGACATGCACATTTGGTGACACTTCTTTAATAATGTGAAATAACATTCTGTACATCAAAATTTAGTTTGAGGGAACAAAAGTATGTTTAATAATGTAATACTTGTGCATGGAGATTTCATTTAAGGGTAAAAATGTGACTGATGATTGAGTTAGTGAGCTCTGTCAGATTGAAACTCAAATTTTAATTAAAAGATTTAAGGTGATCTGCATCAGGCTGCTCAATTGATTTGAGGTCAGTTGCCGTGGTTTCTGCCTCGGGTAGGCGGCGAATTCTTGGAACATCCGTTAATGGACCGTTTGCTTGGGGGAGGTATGCTTTGGATGTGTGCACATGGAGAGGTAATCTTTCAACAAGTTCCGCCAACAAAAGGAGAGGAGAGTCCCTATCAGAGACTGAACGGAAAGGATCCCAAGAACTATTGTGTTGACTGGGACAGGGAGGCCATTACCTAATTACCTTCAGATCTCTCACTGTCAGCCCTCTGTGCTACTTTGTCCCTTCTTTGTACTTATTCTGGACTAATCAAGTTAACGAGACTTTTTTTTTGTGCAACAAGGTGATCAATTGTGAGTCCGTCTGACATATGTAGTGGGAGAATCCTCTGATTTTTTGTTTTTGTCTTGCTTTGGCCACATTGGTCTCTGTTTAAAATACGGAAGATCGTATGGTGTAAGGAAATGTTTAGGGTCCAACATGGAAATCAAACAGTAAAATGAAGAAATGAGAAAAATGAGGTGCTTGTATTTTTTTTTTTTTTTTTACTTGTATTTTTAAATTGAAGACACTACACATGTTAGTAGTTGTGTATGCAGCAATAGTCACCAGCTAATCAGGCTCATGACAGTGCTACCGTATTGTGCCTTGTAAGCACCCATAGTGTTTAGGAAATTTATATGAAAGGAACTCCAACTGTAACTTACCTTTCGAACATTTTAGCTGGTAAATCATCATAAAGTATGTATAATTTTCCAACATTGTAGAACTTTTGTGCCAGAAACTGGGGGGTGGGGGGGGGGGGGGCAATAAAGGCATTTAAAAGGGATACTATGGTACTTACATATGGGTACCTTTATGTGTATATAAAAGTGACAGGGTCTGGCGGAGAGGTTTCCCAATGGGATCAGGTGCAGGATGTTTGCTTACTCTACAGCAGATGGAACAAATACATGTACCCTGCATACAAGTCCCGTCTGGACATATGGACACATTTAAAAAGCTTTTGTCATTCTCAATGACCATTGGTTGCAAGTTCTTTGTTTCCAGACCTGTACAGAGTCTATGCAGGGTCACATGGTAGCAGACTAGACTATTGAATGAAATATTTAATCAGTATGAGAACATGTTCCTTTACTTGATGAATGGATGAGTTTTGATGAGTTGATTGATAAACCGGAGGGTGGACGTGGGTGCATTCATGCCATGGTACGGCCCCAGGATCTGTTGGTTGTGTCTACTTCAGAGATGTATGTAATGTTATATGAGCTTTCCTAATGTCCACCCTAAATAGCTGTATCTTTTGTATGCCCTGTGACACTGTCTTTGTTCGGTTAAGCCTATTTACTCATAGATTGAGGACAAAGGCAACAGCCATTTATTATTAGACTGCTCTCCACCATTTATCTATAAGTATAAGCTGCTTTATATCAATATGGTCAGTTAAGATACATGCAAACAGGCATTAGTCAGATTAGCTAACCCATATTCCAACGAAAGAAAGAAGAAAAAGTTCTCTTGTGATAATTTGACATCATCATTGCACACAGAAAACCCATGATAATGCAGTATTCTGTGCAACAGGGCCGAGTCTCGTATTCATTCAGATTGTGGAGCAAAATTAGCCTACTTTCTATGTGGCTATTAACATTGTGTAAGCTCCCAGTTTGCAAAGATTATAAATAACTGTTGAGCGTACATAGGGTTCAGTTATCTGATGTATATGCTTGGCAGGTGTGTTTTTGTTGATTTTGCATGACTTAGGAAATTTGTGTTCAGCCCAGACGATAAAAAGATAATTAGACATTTTGAAAATCTAAGCGGTTCTATCCACTCAGTGACTCACTCAGAGTTTCCCTTTTGAATTTTTTTTCTGAGTGTCATCCATACTTTTTGATGTCATTTTGGGGGGATCTTGTGTATTCTCAGAGGGTCACAGGGATATAAAGTTTCAATAAATCTATTTCATCAACATTTAGGGTCCTGTTTCTTCAAGGATTTCAGGGGGGTCACAAGTTAATTTCTGTGCATCATATAAGCACGTTTTTGCTGTACCCTTTCTCCTTGAAACTGGCCAAAACTGGCTGGTGGTCAAATGTTGTCTGCTTTGGTGTTTTCAACTTATTTTAACAGTAATGGGAAACAGTTTGACCGAGACTTTTAGACAAGACATATCAAGATCACAAGCCTCAGGTCAACAGCTTTCCTTGGCATAGGTTGGGTACTTAATGTCTAACCCATGTCAGGGAAAGCTGTTTAGTTAGTCTTAATTCAAAGGGTTAAAGGAAACACTGTTACCTGAAGAAGTGTCATAGTGTAATTTGTTTGGTCATATTTCCTGGTGCGTGTACTGCGGTACCTGCTGTTCTTACTGCCCTATTGCCAGCAGAAAGTGGTCTCATATTGCAGGTAATGTTAAAAATGCAAGGAAATTTATGTGAGAAACAGACTTAAGTGTCGTGAAAGGTTTTAAGATACATGATCTCTGATGACAGGTGGTCTCAGAGCTGGTACCTCTGCACTGAGAAAAAAATGGATATTGTGAGAACCTCAACTATATGTACACTGTATGTCCATGTAGTGTATATACAGTGGTAGCTGTCTTGAGACACCACTCGAATGAGAAACCACTTGCCTTGAAAAACCACCTTTCAGCGCACTTTACTTAAATAGTATTTTCTTTTTGGTTTATACCTCCTATGAGAAGCCCTCTCTCTTTCCAGAGCACAATTTGATTATCACCAGGGATGGTCTGCCAAGACAGGTTTTACTGTACTTTGATTGTGTGAATGTGATTTTTTCTGAAAGAAAATGCAAAATGACCAATCTGATCTCATTGTACAATTATGTTTACCGCATGAATCAATTTATTTTTCTTTTTTTTAGCTCTGCTGACCAAAGGCCGCAGAGCTAATGCAATCACTCATATCAGTCCCTTTTTGGATTACCATGACCCAATAATTTTGTGACCTTGACCTATTTTTCAAGGTTATTAAACACTTAGAAAAGTACATTTAATTCAGTATCTTCATCAGGAATAAGGCAAGTGATGCGAAATGTACCACAAATGTGTATCTTGTGGAACTTTCATACTGCATAATATGGCTAAGGTTGATTAATTTTTCAAGGTTGTGGATGGAATAAATTTCAGAAAATGATTTTTGCTGGTGATGGCCAGCAGAGCATTAGGTCCATGGGCCTCTTGTTTTAATGTTAGGATCAAGTAGTTTTATGATATGTGGAGAAAAGTATTGTATAACCTGTATACATTTGTTTCCAGGGTCTAACTGTGAGCATAATTACAATGAGTGTTCAAGCAACCCCTGCCTGAATGGCGCCACCTGTGAAGACAGTATAAACAGCTATAATTGTCGCTGTAAGCCAGGATATGGAGGTAATGGAAGTTAGTCTTTCTTGGCCATCTTGGAAAGCATTTGTAATCATATGAAATGACAATTTGTTTTATCAGAGGAGATGCAGTGACAAGGTCTAATGGGCCTTGCTTACAAACTTTTAATTTGTGTGTGTGTGTGTGTGTGTGTGTGCGTGCGTGCGTGCGTGCACAAAAAATGCACTCTGCCACATCAGGTGAGTCTGGCTGGCATTTATATCACAGGTCCTCTGTTCTAAACAATATTCATGGCAAAATAGTAATCCTTTGCCTCAACTGGTTATCACCAAGTATTTCCAATAACTATTCGAGACAGTTTATGGGTTTAAGTCCCAACAGAAATAAGAGGTTGCCTTACGTCAGCTTGAAACTGTTAGTCGCCAATAATAGAACTTCTGAGTGTAATGTTCATCAGCAGTTGGGGACACAGTAGTTGAATTCTCATTAATAAATTGAAAGCAAGTCATTATAATATGGACTGTCTTTTTTTTTTTTTTTTATCTTTCTTTTTCGTATCGGATCTGTGATTTTGACTCAACTCTTTTCTTTGGCTAGTTTTACGGACCACACTTTGCATGCATATGTACTTCTTCTGTGGCCAGGTAAACATTGCCAGACAAACATAAACGAATGTGCGTCAAGTCCATGCAGAAACGGTGGCTCGTGTATCGATCAGGTAAACAGCTTCAAATGTGACTGTCCAATGGGCTACTATGACTACATCTGTGCTTCAAACATCAACGAGTGCGAAAGTAACCCCTGTGCCAATGGGGGCCAGTGTCGGGATGGAATCAACAGGTGAGTGGGACAAACTAATTGCGATGTTACAGTGGTGTCTATTTGCGAGCTGTCTTTATTGTTCCTTGTTCCTCCTGGACAGCACGCTGGGCACTTGGAAAAGTACAGTAAAAGAGGTCTTCATTTTGGACATGTATTTGAATGATACAAGCACAGCATAGAAAGATAGTTGTAGAATTTTTAGCCTTCTTCTGACCTGTTTGATCTTACAGGGTGGGTGGGTCCTATTGGAACATGGGTACTTATTAGGAGAAATGTGGTATCCTGCAATAAAGCCAGCTGAGTGTATGTCCAACTAAGAGAATAGCCCCAGACATGATGTGGAAGATGCTGAGCATGGCCATGCACTGGCATAGGGATCATAGGTGATTTCCTACGGACTGAACAAATTGGGTGTTTTGGAAAATCTGACTGCAAATAAAGCCTTGTACAAAAATCTTGGGTTTCTTTTCTCACACATTTTCTACATTCGAACATGATTTTCGCCCAAATTAATTCATTTTGGGGTAAAAACTTATTTAGTTGCATTTATTTGTTGAACATAAAGAAAGTTGGAAGTTATTGCTATTTACTGACCTGGGTGTCACGTCATGGTAAATATGTAGTGTGCTTTTGTTTTGTAATATTTAAACTGGGAAGTGGTATAAGGGAAGTGATGCTGCAATGTTATGATAAATGATACAGCAAGGTTTGTGATGCCAACCAGGGAGAGAGAGGTTCATGTTAACCTCTTGACCATTTATTCACCAATGCATTTAAACTTGTTTGGTTGCAGGTTTGACTGTCTGTGTCCCCAAGGCTTTGAAGGGTTCCGCTGTCACCGAGAGACCAACGAGTGCAAAAATAACCCTTGCCAACATGGCGCCACCTGTCAGAATATGTTGGGTTACTACAAGTGCGTGTGTCAAAAGGGCTATACTGGTGAGTCTGGTTATACAGTGTACATTATCATGGATCTTTGTACACAGATATAATTCTTTTGGAGTCGTTCAATATCACTTATATTTTACTGATTCAAAATAATGGAGTAGCTGTTAAACACAAAAGAAGACTGGGTTGGTATTTTGGGCCAGTCTGCAGTGTGGATCCTGCTCCACCCAAACTGCTTATCTGAAACTTTTGTTTTGTAGCTTGTGGGTGTGTCAGTTTTCAAAATACACTAGGTACAGAAAGAATATGCTTACCTGAGCTTTTGAAATGTGGGGAATGGTGATGAAAAAGATGGAATAACAAAATAGAAGGTGGAAAAGCGAGTGTTCTGGCATGGTCATTATTATAGTAATGAATTCCATTTTGGATTGCACTATGAGGACTTGATATTGTGGCCGTTATGGCAAAAATGCCTGTCAGCACTAAAATGCTGTATTCTCGTGAGTTTGTTTGTCACCTGTCTGTATTTGTTTACTTACCACAATGGCATGCCTCAGAGAAAATTTTTTTTGTAGTAAGTTTTTGGATTATTTAACATGCGTGTATATGGTCTGGACAAAAATCAAATGGTGTGCAAATGATGTGTTTGCAGGCAAGAATTGTGAGACCAACATCAACGAGTGTGTCCCAGATCCATGTGTCCATGGGAATTGTATTGACCTGATAGCTACATACCGGTGTGTCTGTGATAAGCCTTACACAGGTCAAAACTGTACAACTGAACTCAATCCATGTCTGCCAAATCGCTGCAAAAATGGAGCCCAGTGTGTCCCGGAAGCCAACTACGAGTCATTTACTTGCCAGTGTCCTCTGGGGTACACAGGTATGAATATAACTCAACTCTTATGCTTTGGAAGACTTTCTCGGTTTGATTATTTCTTATACTTGTAATTCCATGCAAGAAAACCTAAACATTATTACAGCCTCTTTACCATTTGTGGCTGGAGAATTTGTCCATAGGTAGTGTGAATAAAACTGATTTTACGTATGTACATGTATTTGTTCACAGTTTCCAACAGAAAGTGAATTGTAATGCAATGTAAGAGGATACATTTATGTTACAACATAACCAACCATAATGACTCTCCTTACAAAGGATTTCAGATTATATCTGTAACTTAGAGAAAACTGAAAAACAAAATTGCCATGTAATGGAGTAAACAGATATAGACGTAGGTAAAGCAGTTTTGTGAATAGGAACTTTGATACAGTGAACTGAAACCTCCTTATAAGACAGAGTCTGCTCCATACTTTCTCATGAACCACCACATCGATTTTCAAGGCCTATCTCACTTCTTTTTTTTTTCTCAAAAAAATCAATAAAAATAAAATAAAAAAGCTGCCTGCCCGCGTAGCTATTTGTTCTTGTCTAGGATCGGTTTTTTGTCATTCATAATGAGGGCCATGCTGTCTAAGTCGTGTTCTTTGTATCTATGATAGCTGTTTCTTATGAAGGCCATACCATCCTAGTTGCGCTGTTTGCATCAATGTTGAGATGTGCAATGACACGTCGCCACTTTTTCACCAATGGCTGCTAGCACAGGTGGCTGGATTGTGAGTGATGCCCCTTCACTGTCTATAGCCACACACCGAGTGTGGCTATTGTCAGTGAAGGGGCATCACTGAGAATCGAGACAGTCACCTGTGGCTTTAAGTTGGGAATTTGAATTTTTATAAATATGCTATTTCAGTTGGTTGGTTGGCTTGTACATGAGTACTGTTATCCGAAGTTGTTTATCAAAGTGCTAAAGGTGGAAGTAGACGGGAGGCCATGGTAGAGCAAGACCAAACCTAATTTTGGAAAGTGTGCAAGGCTGAACTCATCCACAAGGGACTAGTACAGGTCAATGTTGAGGAATAGGGTCATACTTTTTTTCCAAAATGTTGAGGTTTTATCTTCAATTAATAGAAAAACCTGATTTAATTTTTTGTTTTTAAGCTGCCCTGCCACACCAAATTAATTTCTTCAACAAAAAAATAAAATTGAAAAACTGCCTCACTCCCTTATTTGAAGAGAAGAAAAAAAGCTCACGAGAAACTATTTATTAATTTTGTTTGGCCTAATGAATAAATTTGAGTTTAGGTTGGATATCTGAGTGCCTGTACAATGAGGTTCACTGTAGTTCTGACTTTCCTTGGCCTTACTTTGAAACAAGAAAATGTAACACGATTCAATGAATTACATGATCAAGTTGTATTGTGACAGACCATCTGCTAATCATGACCACTTGTTGGTGACATATGGCTAATATCCATTATGGAGCATCTGGTACAAAAATATCTTTTAGGCCCATAATGATATTGTTGAAAGGGTGTTGTTATAAATATAGAGGGCAGGTTTTTGTCCATAACATGATGAAACTAACATTAATGTTTACATTTATGGTATGTTTTCAGGTCGGCTGTGTGACCAGGACATTGATGAGTGTGCCTCGTCTAGCCCTTGTCGTAACAAAGCTACTTGCCAGAACACCAACGGCTCCTACATCTGCTGGTGTCCAAAGGGGTTTGAGGGTCGCCATTGTGAGAACAACCCAGATGACTGTGTACCAGGTAGATCTTTAATGTATATTTGTACCAGCTCTGTAGTTAATTTTAACCCTTTTCCCCATAAACTGACTGGTTGTCAAATGTCATCTGCTTCAGTGTTTTCAACTAATTTCAACAGTAATGAAGTACAATTTGAGTGAGGACTGTAGATGAGACCTATCAAGATCACATGCTCCAGGTCAACAGCTTTCCTTAGCATGGGTTTGGCACTTATTGTCAAACCCATGCCAAAGAAGGCTGTTGACTCTTGTCTTAATGCAAAGGTGGAACGGCTAAGACAGGTGTCACCCTCCCAGTCCATGTGCTGTAGAGCAGCAGATACAGTCAGCATATTACTCAGGCTTGATGTTTATTGGAAGTTTGTGGTACAGAATACAAGGATGAAGGGATGGGACAGCCACCTATTAACCCTTCCCTTCTGGACTTAAGACGTCTTGACTCAACAGCTTTCCTTGGTATGGGTTCTCACTCAGGGCTTGACCCATGGCAAGGAGGAAAGCTGTTGACCTTGGGCATGTTTCATTATTATGTCATATGTATAATTCTCACCCACATGTTAACTTGTGAGGTTGCGTGTACAATTCTCATTCAGATTGTGTTTTAGCTCTGCTGACCAAAGGTTGCAGAGCTCATGGTGTCATCCATCTGTGTGTCCATCCGTCTAAATTTTTTGCTTGTGAGCTTGTTACAGTCCACAGTTTTCAAGATAGCCCCATATATCAGGACTTACCAAGTGTATAAAAATATGGGTCAAAATGTAAAAATATTGTGACTGCTGTAGTATCCATAATGTTTGATAGATCTTCATGAAATTTAGTGGGGTTGTAGGAGGAAGTCTAAAGTCTAAAGTTGTATTTGATACTAGTGGTGCCACCTATAATTTGACAAAAATTGTGAGCCAAAATGCATATAAAATTCCATATCTCAAAAAGTGTTAAAATTTGACATGCCAAATTTATAGGATATAGACCATGTCCAGCGCTAGTATGTTATGCAATATCAGTGACCTTGACATATTTTTGTGAGGTCACCAGTCCTGTAAAGTTGAAAGAGGTGATTTTGTAATGGTAGGGTGTAGCATGGACATCAATGGCAGCGAGAATTGAGCCTCCGGATCAAAATTGCACTTGAGAACATTGTGCATAAACCTGTACTTGGTGACCTACTTTTTGGGTCACTGTGATCCAATGATTATGGAGCTTGGTACTATTGCCCGAGTTCAATGTTTTTCTTCAATAACTCAAAAAGTTGTTATCCGATTGGAAGAAACAAACCATGTATGGAAAGCTGGATGCAGGGGCACATTTTGAACAATTTTGCAATCCAGATATGGCCAGTTGTAGGGGTCTGTCATGCTGGTGGTCAGCAGAGCATTAGGACCATGGGCCTCTTGTTCATTACTGTTGAAGTAGTCAGAAATGTTGAAGTACAGGACATTTTATCCCCAGCCAGATGTTGACCAGTTTAATGGGGATAGGGTTAATTTCTTTATCAGAGATCAGGGTGGCTTTTCATAGCATACATAAAAGAAGTGCTGTGGTTTTGAAACAAACTGTGCATGGCAAGATTGTTTCACAAGGAGATCTGACTTTTTTGCATGGAAGAAAGATGAAGATACCTCATTTAAACTTTTGGTAGTGTCTGCTGTTTTAATCTGTAGATTAGGCATGTCGGTTAATACTTACTCACTGAAGTGTTAATATATATGTAAAACATAAATGAAGTACTATCTGTGCACGTGACTAGTGTGGGGTTAAGATACTGCTTCATGACTTGGTATCTTATCATGGCACCATGTTGTTGTCGCCTCTCAATCAGCTGGTGCCTGCATGGAGTATGTATCTTATCTGGGCACCATGTTGCCTGTCACCTCCCTAGTGCGATCAGCATTCGATTTGATTTGTTTGACAAGCGACTGCATGTTGTTCTATTCCCCAAGTGACAAGTGAGTGGTCAAGATAAACTTTGTTTGATGATAAACAGAGAGTAGCCACTTGGTCAGGCCTTTTTTATCCAGGTTTACCTGGCCGGGTTGCCTGTGGTGTAATTGTAGTAGTAGTAGTAGTGTTTTATTGACTGTTATAGAACTTGCATTGAGGGATATGTTACGTTTAGACAGTACACTGACTGAAACTTGTAGTATGATATAAATAAAGCTCCCAATGAATGGTACTTACATAAACATGCATATGTGTACATTTGTCATATATATATATATGCATACGTTCCTGTTGATTACTGTGGAAGTCAGTGGGGATTGAAATGCTAATTCACATTTTCAACTACTTTTTCCAAAACAATTTGCCAGATTCACTTCAAACTCAGTAATATTGCTTGTTACCACAGTCAATATATGTATATATGTATATATGTATGTATGTATGTATGTATGTATGTGTGTGTGTATATATATATATATATATGTATATGTGTGTGTATATGTATGTGTATATATATATATATATATATATATATATATATATATATATATATATATATATATATATATATATATATATATATATATATATATATATGCATGCCTCTGATGAGAGCCCTTTACCACCAGTCATGGCTTGTGTAGTCAACTGAGGCACAAGTCCAAAATGTAAAGGAAAGTAGAGAGCTGGGTAGTATGTTGACAAGATATTCCATCATGTCCATTATGTTGCTTAATGGTCAGTAAGTGGTAATTGAATAGTGGTGGTGAACTGAATTTTATGGCTGATTGGACAAGAAGGAAACACAGAAATCTCTGTTCTTGTCCTAAAATCTGTTTATCTTGGCAAAACTCCTACCACAATGGCAGTTTTAAAAAATGTTCTAACAAATACACAAAACTAATGAACATAATAACTTGCTGCACATAATGCCTGACCAAGTTAAAGCATTTTGAGTCTGGTGGGTACCCTTGTGCATAAATTGGTAAGCACATAGTGTCTAGATTGTTAGCGCCACATTTTCCAGTTGAATGGGAATTTCATTAAACAATGTTTATATTATGAGAGAGTTTAAAGTGGTCATTGCCTTTGGCAGTGCCTTTGTCAATGCTTGTTTTTCTGATAAAAACGTGCATACATTATCATGAAAGTGACACAGAGCAGGGCAGCTGTACAAGGGGGGTGGGGGTGGGGTGGGCGGGGGAAGGGTTAAGGGGTTTTCCGTACTGGACATTTTTATTTGCTGTACTTGCACAGTGGAATCCTTTTTAATTTCCGTACTTCGTACCAACCATTACTTGTACATTTTCTAATTTTCTGTACCTTGTAGTAGGGCAAAATTATTACTTGTACCAGCGTACTAGGACCCCCCCCCCCCCTTCCCAAAGTGCAATTCTCCTCCTGAGCATTCATTTCTCATGTCCATAATTATGAGCAGCCAAAGTCACTTAATTGGTTAACAAAATGAAAATGCATGATGACTTCCTTTATTCAGGCTGGTACATGTTGTAATGCAAAGTGGAGCATAGGGGATACACTGTTTAGAGTTTGTCTGAATATCAATCCATAGCAGAATTCTTGGAAGCAAAGTATTGCAGTGATTCACATCCCACATCAAACTCAAAGTTCCATAGCTTAAGTGCAGCCGAAGTCCATTAAATGGTTAACAAAATGAAAATGTGTGATGACTTTCTTGATGTGGGCTGGTAATTATACCCCTCACAAATGAAGTTTTAGGGGTAGATACACTGTTTTTGGTTTGTTCAAATGTCCATTGGTGGCAGAATCCTTGCAAGCAAAATATGGGGAGGATTCAACTCCAGATTTACCTGAATTGTATCTAGACACTGATTCTTGTCCAGATTGCATTTTGGTGCTCTCTTGACATCATTTTCAAGGTCACAGGGCCCACATGTATGCAGAGTGGGGGACATCCACTCGGTTGGTGACAACTGCTCTAGTTTGTAATTGTAAAAATACTGTCAGTAGATTAAGAGGAGTAAACACTGACATGGTATCTGTTTGATGTGATTAATGTCCACACGTAGAGTAAGGAAAAACGTTAATGTATTGGTATCTTGTTGGGAGATAAACATTACGGAAGTAACTCATCGAGCCTCTGTTGAGTACCCATTTTACCGAAACTAGGAATACTTCAGGCAGGTAGTTTGAAATGGTTTTTGAAAGTGATACAGCCTGAGAGTCATGAGGTCAAGTGTCTTGGGGCCAGTGTTCAGGGGTTGAAGTTCAGGGAAGCAGACAGCTGGTATGATTACCTCCACTCAAAGCGCTGCAATAGAGTGTAATGTGAAGGACCTGTGTCCGTGGCCACACATTCAGGGGGGGTCATTAATGTCACCATTGTTGGCAGCGACCCTTGACCTGTGTGACATGGCATTGTGTATGATTGTCCAGTAAGCTTTGTCCATGTTGCAACTCGTGGTCACAAACAAAGACATTACAAATTAAAATGGATGAGAATTTCAGCAAGCCAAGGTAAATTGTCTGGAGTTCTCATGGGAAAACCTCAAAGAAAATAATTACTCGGAAGTCTACTTGCTGACCAACCTTCAAGTATGGAAGCAATGGCTTTCTTGCATGTTTCAACAAGGAACATTAAGGTTCCATGGCCATGTAGGAATGAAGTGCTGTTTATTCTGATGTGACAACAGATAGCATTAATTTTTTTGCAGACCTAAGGCGCAAGTTTTTATTGCCACTGTTACAAATGTCTTGGTCTGGTGTCAGGGACATTGAGTTTCTGTCCAAACCAATTAGTTAAGAAAAATTGTAGGAATATATATATATATGTATAAAGTCAAATAGTATGTTTGGTTCTCCTGTTGTTGATCATGGTGCAATTTAAGTGGTGACCATGAATATGGGGTTAGTAATGGATGGTATTCACTGACTTCTCACTGGAAAATTATGCCGTTTTAAAACCTGAAAATTTGAAGTGAAGATAGTCATAATTGGCTGATCTTAATTTGATAAATTAAGGCTGCCTTCAGATTAGTTTTATTTACTTCATATTTCCCATTAAATCCACTAAACAAGCATATCCAAAATCTTGTTTGGCTATTTTGATGAGCTTTTTTATGGAATGGAATAGAATCCCCCCACCCAAAAAAAAAGGTGGGGGGAATGTTCATGAGATATTTTCTGACTACTCACTTGAACTTTTGACCGTCAAATAGCAAACAGCTCAACTTATTGTCAACAGACTTCATTGAATTCATATTAATCTTGTAAGTGTAATGTAAGAGTCCAAATTTTATTTTCTGTTGATTGTTGTGAAAAATGCCCTGTTGTGATCACCGAATTGTGGACTCTAAAAACTGAAATTTGCCGAGGATCAATGTGGATGTTCGTGAGCAGATAACGTGGAAAAGAGCATGGTTAGCCTGTTCCTTTTGGAGAGACTTTTCAAGATGGGGACTACAGTAATTGACCCATGTCCATTAAGAATGTTCCCACAATACCCTGTCTTTTGTACAGTTGCAAGAGATTGAATTTACTGAAGTAAACTTGATAGGTGCACTAATAACACTTTAAAAGGATTAATTGATAAAACTATACATAAATGATTTAAGGCTTAGAAATGCTAGGGAGCCTAATTAAAAGATTACAGGGCATGTCTTATCTAACTTCCATTCAAGTTTGACACAGAAGCATGTCCAACAATTGACAGCTCAGCTGTCAGGCAGAAAGCTGATCCGTAACTTCACTTATCCAGCATTACAGATTGTTGTCGCACCTTTAATTCCCCAATATGAAGTATCTTGTTTCTAGGGAAATCTGTATTCAAAGCACCAAAATGCAAGTATAGGTTTGAAAAGTGCTTGTCTCAGGAAGTATTTGTATCAAACCTGGTCAACTGACTCTTGTGATCGTTCAAAATTGACAAGAAGATCACTATGGCAGTGTTTCAGAAATTGACAGAAATTCTGAACAGGGTGACATGCAGTTACCATGGTTACACATCAACTTGTTATTGTCATACTAGTGTATTAGTCTTATAGGATTGTTGAGTAATTGGTTTGGAATATTTGAAAATTTGATCCCATGGTGACACCAAGAAAGGAAAAAAAAATTATCTGTGGCCATATTCACCCCCCCCCCCAAATAGGATTAAAATTAACTTGTTTGATCCCAAATCATTAAAACCTGGTTCCAATAGTGTATTAACATTTCTAAAGTGAACCAGCAACTTTTTTTATGGTTATTGCACAAAATGTATGATAAAGATCTCAGGATTATGGCTTAATCTTAATTTGACCAGATTTTAATCCAGATTAAAACGTGAAGTACTGGATCAAACTGATTAATATAATGAAATGGAAATGTGAGGCACAAAGTTCTTATTATAGCCAGGAACATAGATGAGTTAATCCTTGAAGTTTTGATCAAATATTAGACTAAGGATTAAGTAGTTCTGGGTTTAAAGCAAATCATTTTAATTTTAGGATCAAACTCTTTGTGAATATGGTCACTGTAGTTTAACCACACTGTTCTGACAATCTAGTTGTGCAGATCATGTGCCAGGGACAGATCTGTACTTCAAAATACATGTATATGTTTAATTAACATTTTTATCGTGGCCCTTTGATAACCCATTTAAAAATGTTTTAGCCATTTACACATTTTGGAAGCCAAATTCAAGAAACATAAGCATTTGGCTAATTGACTAATGGTTAGACCTGTCCCTGGTGTGCTCATTTGGCTGCTCGGTTCTTCATGTGAAGGTTATGTGTTATTTTGCCTGCACTGGACATTGTGGGCTCTTCCGGTGCACTATGCTGGAGAAAGATGGTGATACAGGGAAGAGGCTAGTGGTAATTACTGAAGAAAACACAGAGAAAATAAACATGGAACCCATATATGTGGACATTGTTATTATATTATTTGAGTTTGTAATACGAGATATCTGCAGGACAATAATATAATTGTATTATGTGAGTCAGAAACTTGATATATACAATACAATTGTGTTGGACAGCATCATTCAGAATCTTCCCACAGACTGAAAACATGTTCCATTGTTTGACTGTGAACTGGGGCATCCAGGGAAAAAGAAACCACTGATAGTTCAGTGAACCATTTGAAAAGACAGGTTTATGGGGAGTTTTGTTTTGGTCACAAGATGTGACCCTGACTGTCAGGTGGTACATAGCATGTGCAGGCTTCCAGGTCTTTTGGGAAAATCTTGTATGATGTAATGACCAATTAAATCGGGGCTCAGTACAGGAAAGCAATATCATGAATCCAGGGACTTACAATCTTCAACCCTTGCCCTCACCCTCCACCTCCACATCCACCACCACCACCACCACCACACCACGCTACCCTGGTAAATGATTGCCCGTAATGGTGTAAATTACACCCAGTACTTTTTGGTCATTAAGAATAATATACCAAGGACCCAGCCCATACCAAGGAAAGCTGTTGCCTCAGTCTTTATTCAGGGGGGAAAGTGTTAAATCATTTTACAGATTTTCATATGGATTATAATGATCACAAACATCTCAGTTCAGTAGGATTTACAAATCGCATGCTTTTAATTATTTTATTGGATTATGTACTGTTTGTATCTTTGTTTCATTATTTTGCTGTATGGGGACTAACTTTGCTGCATAGATATCTTGTCTAAATGTCTCGGGTGCATATGATCATGAAAATCTTCCTCATTGAATAAATCCCATCAAACCAGACACCTTCATATTTCAGCTTTTACGTCCAAATTTCATCTACCTGTGTGTTGCTGAAATTTTATTGCTTATTTGCCAGATATCTGATGTTAGTTGTAGAAAAATTCAGAAATGAAGTATAGCTTCTTTGTGGGAGAGCATCCACACCTGTTGAGAGCAAGCTGCTCTTGTATGTAAAAACTAACCAGAAAACTGATGGTGTTTATTTAACTCGTTCCACCTTGATAGAAGACTGAGTCAACAGCTTTCCTTGGCACCCTCTGGCCACACGTAGGAAATCTGTTGACCATTAGCACATAATTTGGAATGATCTTCCATGTAAGTTTCATCCAAAACTTTGTGAAATAATACCTAAATTAGTAAAATACAATTAGCTGATGACATTTAGATATTAGCGGCAAAAAGCATCATCAGGGTGGAATGAGTTAATGTGAGCTGCTGTAAATCACTGAAACTGGGCCTGCAGCAAGGAACTTTTTTTCAAGCATAGAATGAGAAGACTGTAGTTGTGTATGATAAGATACTGACGTAGAGATTGGTTGCTTGCAGATCCCTGCCAGAATGGAGGCACGTGTCATGATGGTATCGGAGACTACACCTGTATCTGTGTGGATGGTTTTGGCGGTCGTCACTGCCAAAATGACATCGATGAGTGTGCATCCAATCCTTGTCTGAACGGAGCCACTTGTCATCAGTATGTCAACTCGTACACCTGCCAATGTCCTTCTGGGTTCAGTGGTGTCAACTGCCAAACCAACGACAATGACTGCACAGCCAGGCAAGTACATACACTTCGTAAGGGCATGTCAGATACACTATCCTACATGGTGGCGGCACCCGTTTCCTGTGTCATGACATTTTCAACACATGAAAGAAGCAGGTTTTGTTCATCCCCCAGATTTCTGTCCCTGAAAAAGGTGGATATTGGGCCAAGTTACCTGTGGTGCCATCTACTGGTGACATGTTTCTTTGGTATCTCTTCTAAGGGTGTAACAAATTTGTGCACAGATGCATTATGTGTATAAACCACAGGTGACCAGAACATGCTCAAGTGGTACTTATTAACTCTTTAAGTGCCAAATTTTGGACTGAGTCAACAGCTTTTCTGGGTGTGCATTACACCCAGAAAAGCTGTTGACCTGGGATATTTTCTCTGGAACTAGAGTTATACTGGCACTTGAATGAAAGGTCTTTTTACGAGGAATACAAATCTGAGATCCTAATGATAATTCAGACTAGTTTGACTTTAATAGAGTGACTAAGGACATGATTGGCACTGAAAGAGTAACTAGACAAATGGAATTTTAATTGTTTTAAGTGAAGATCTTGTACAATTGAAGGTCACTTTTTAGTGGCGTAACAGTGTTTATTACCATGTCAAGTCATTTGTTGCAAAGGATTCAAAGTTTTAAGACAGTAATTAATGTGGCACTGGTAAAATGTATCTTTAGCACCCAAAGACGCATCTTATCTATGCTGTAAATGCGTGTGTTGAGTTTTCTTGAAATTTAAATTCAATACAGATCAGTCAACATGTAAATCCCGAAGCACAATTCCATTGTAGAGTAAAGTTAAATTGAAGTGTTGTTTATGCCTACATTGTGTATGTGACCAATAATGATTATATATACAATTTATATAAAGAGACTGTTGTAGAACTCTGGAGCACAAAGTTTTGCAGCATTGATGCCAAAACGTAATTTATAGCTTTGTGAAAGGCCTGAAACATGCAAACCACAAAGATAGACACTGGACACTACATGTAAGACACTGGATTAGATGAACTTGATACTAAATGTATACATTGGATGAGATGAACTTGATACTAAATGTATACATTGGATGAGATGAACTTGATACTAAATGGATACATTGGATGAGATGAACTTGTTACAAAATTTAATTCATTGAATGTGTTTTGCTTTTGTACAGCTCCTGTCTATATGGAGGTACATGTTTAGATGGAATAAATTCCTACTCATGCCGCTGTGAAAAGGGCTTTACTGGGTCAAACTGCCAGCATCGCATCAACCCCTGTGACACAGGGCCATGTCTTAATGGGGCAACCTGTAACAACAAAGATGGGTCATTCCAGTGTCATTGTCCTTACGGCTTTGCAGGGCCGCGATGTGAGGTATATACATTGGGATCAAAAAGTATTTTAAAAAACTTGGATTTAGTTAAGTTTCTGACGGGTGTATTAGATGGTTATTTTGTTGTTTTTTTTTTTCTTTGAAATGTATGTGTTAGATGATCTAAGTGTAAAGAATTTTGTGCAGAAAAATTACAGATAATCTGAAAAAGTAGTAAATGGGGAGTTTTGACATTTTTTCCCTCTGGAAAATTACAAATACATCCGACTGTGTAGTGATAATGAGGAAGTGAAAAATGTGTCTGTAAAGTGGAGAATATTTTACTGGTAAAATTAGACAAGTCAGGTCAAAAGTACATGCACAAAGCCTTGAAAGCATTTTGGTGTACATGTACAACTGTACAACTATTGCAGCATTAGTTTTCGTCCCAAGAGTGTGTTATCACTTGCATACTGTTTTCAACATAAAGGCACTAATGATGGCGATATGTGTTTTTCTCTTTCAGAACTTTGTTGACTGGTGCAATCAGAATCCCTGTCGTAATGGAGCCACCTGTAACCAGCGAGCCAATCAGTTTCAGTGTACCTGCAGGGCAGGTTGGACAGGTGCCCTGTGTGATGTTCGCATGGTGTCCTGTCAGGTGGCTGCCAACCGCAAAGGTGCGTTTTTTTTATTGATACTGTTTGTCCCAGCTGTGTATCAGTCTCTGTGTTTTTGTTTTTGTTTCTGGATTAAATGATAAGTGTGATACAAATAAACTAAATTATATGTAAATCATATGTAGGAAGACCAGTCAAAGCCAATCAAAGCTGGCATACAGAAGTGCTGTGTTTGATGGACAGTGGGTATGTATCACTGACAAAAGCTCAATCATGAGCTTTGCGGAAGCCACATCGTGTTATTTGGCGCTTATACACAGACCGAATGTTAGGGTTTGATCTTGATAATACAATAAAGGCCTCAGACTTGAAGGTTTGCAGAATTGTGTCTCATAAATTTGACAGTAAAAAGGTGGTTCATTAAAGGGGAACAATGTATATACTTGTTTTTCAGGAGTGTCATTGGCAAACTTATGTCAGAACGGTGGTAGATGTAAAGACGTGGGGAACTCGCACACCTGTATCTGTAAGGCTGGATACGATGGCAGCTACTGTGAAAACGATATCAATGAGTGTGCCTCTGCACCATGCAAGAATGGAGCTCAGTGTAACAATCTGATTGGCCGATACACCTGCGACTGCGAGGCGGGCTACCAGGGTTTGAACTGCGAGTATGACATAGATGAGTGTGCCACAAGGCCATGTCATAATGGCGGCACCTGTCATGATCTCATCAATGGTTTCCGCTGCTCCTGCCCGTCTGGTACTGTTGGTATGCTCTGTGAAATCAATGAAAATGACTGCTTTGTTGGAGCATGCCATCATGGTGGAACTTGTGTTGACCTGGTTGGCACATACAAATGTCTCTGCCCGCCGGGATATGTAGGGCCACGCTGTGAAGGTGACGTCAATGAATGTTTGTCAGGTCCATGTGGCAAAGGTACTTTGGATTGTGTACAACTGGTCAATAATTACCGCTGTGACTGCAAGGCTGGGTGGACAGGAAGGCATTGTAACACTCGCATTGACTACTGTGCGAAAAACCCGTGCAAGAACAGAGGGAGGTGTAAGAATGGAAACGCAAGCCCCATATGTACTTGTGCACAGGTAGGATCACGACAGATTCTGCAAAGAAACAATTTAAGATGGTCATTGATCCTAAGACCGATTTCTTGTTAACTCTTTCCCCCTTGAATTAAGACTGAGTCAACAGCTTTCTTTGGCATGGGTTGGGCACTAAGTGCCCAACCCATGTGAAGGAAAACTGTTGACCTGGGGCATGTGATCTTGATAAGTCTCATGTACATTTGTCAGTCAAATTGTTTTTCAAAACTGTTGAAATTAGTTGAAAACACTGAAGCAGACGACGTTTGACCCTCAGCCGGTTTTGGTTGGTTTAAGGGGGAAAGGGTTAAAAAAAGAAAAGTTGATAAATAAAAGACTCTGCGGTACACTGTGAAATTTGAAAAATTAAAAGATAGTATTTAGACTAAGTATCTGTCACTAGTAAAGCATCAAGTGTTCGTATGGATAATGTTTGTATGAGTACCATGTAGATAAAAGAGTGATATGTATGATAGTGAAAGGCAGAACCTACACCTGTGGTAATGGGTTGTATGTCTGTGTATTAAAACCTTCATAATACTTCCAGAGTGTAAACATTTAATGGAAACTCTTTCTGGTACATTGTGGACAGTTTTAAACGGGAAAGCTAGTGTAATGTTGGAAGTTTACAGGACATTTTGAAATAATGTATTCAATGTGTATGTATGGTGTATCCAGGTGAAACTCTTCCAATGTTTTGTATATATTTCTCTCACGGCTGGGCCATGATGAGAACTAGTGGGTATCTGCTAGTTATGTTTTACCCAGGGTAAATGAAGGAACTGGCTCATACTAACGGACTTGCTTGTACCTTTTCCAGGGATATTCTGGAGATTTGTGTGAATTTGCCAACAGCTTCTGTGACAGCCATCCTTGTCGCAGCGGCGGCAAGTGTCGGCCAAATGCTAAAGGTTACACTTGCGAATGTAAACGAGGGTCAGCGGGCAAACATTGTGAACTGGATGTGATGGATGAGTGTCAATCCAATCCCTGTAAGAATGGTGGGAGTTGCAAAAACAAAGTGGGTAAGTGGCAGACAATCCTAGGAAGCCTGCTGTTGATCTTGCTTGGTCCATTTTCTTGAACAAACTGATTTACACAGCATCTGCCAGGTAATTTCAGATATCAGCTATTTCATCTCTGTCTTCCAGAGTTTGTGATGTTCACAAAATTTTGAAGTTACTGCTTTTCAGAATTGTGGTTTATGTGCAGAAGGTTTGAAATAATTCGTTGGGCACCATAGATAAATAAAGGAGCTTTTTTCAATAAGCCGAGGGTATGCCCATGGAGGCAGAGAAAAGTGGACAAAATGCTGCCATAAACAGATCTAACATGCATAAGTGGATGCAATTTACTGTTGCAGTTGAATTTGTGAATGAAAGTGATACGAGGTTGTTTTGACGCTTACGTTTCTTACAGGTAAATATGAGTGTCGGTGCCCGCCACTTTGGAATGGCATCAATTGTGACACTTTTGACCAGTACTTCATGGGCGGTATAGGACGTCCAGTCACCCCACCACCCACCACCCCTAAACCCCTTGACAAACAGAAGCTGGACTGTATCAAGAATGACTGTGCAAACAAGGCGGGCAACGGTCGCTGTGATGTAAGTCATACCACTGCTGATTACTTACAACATAGATACGAATGAGAAGTGGATGTGTAAAAGATTGTTTTAATCCTGTTCTAAACCGGACAAAATTGGATCGTGGTCAAATGTCATCAGCTTCAAAGTTCTCGACAAATTCCAATGGTGATGAAAAACAATTTTTGATGGAGAATTGTAGATGAGACCTGATAATATAACATGCCCCTGGTTAACATCTTTCTTTGGCATGGATTTGGCACTGAGGAATGGTGAAGCTCGAAAAGTTGAGGAAAATTGCTGACTCTATCATAATTCAAGGGGAAAGGGTTAAGATTGCAAGTAAAAGAATTCAGAATTTTGAAAGTGTTTAGTTGTATATGTTGTGAGTTTGCCTGACATTGTTTGTATATTGTGTGTTTCAGAGTGAGTGTGACACCTATGCCTGTAACCATGATGGCCGTGAGTGTAGCTATAACATCAACCTGTGGCAGAATTGTTCGGCGATTCGGCAAGGCATCTACTGTTTCGACCGCTATAATGATTCCAAATGTGACAAAGCTTGTAACAGCGAGGAGTGTCTCTTTGATGGATTTGACTGTGAATCCCAGATCAAGGAGTGCAGCCCAATCTACGAGAAGTACTGCAGAGTACATTATGGAAATGGTCACTGTGACAGTGGGTGCAACAGCATGGCATGCTTTTATGATGGAGGGGACTGCTCCCGTGGAAAGATCCAGTTAGCAGAAGGATCTTTGATCTTTATAGTCCTCATGAGACCATCAGAGTTCAAGATGCCAGAAAACAAGATCAGTTTCCTGCGAAAACTGAGTTATCTTGTCCATGGAATAGCCAAGATCAAGTTGGACTCATCGGGAAAGGAAATGATCTATCCATGGCCTAACAACTTTGGAAATCGTGTGAAACGGTACCTTGCGGAGAGGTTGTCTCGGGAGAAAAGGGCCAGTTCAAAGTGAGTGGATTATTTCTCTGTAAATTGGTTTCAGGCTAATCCTGAACTGACCTTGTAAAAAAAAGTTGGCAGGTGGAAGTACATGTGCTGTCAGTAGTCATCGTTGATTGATATATATTCATGTATCCAGTTTTTTGAACTAAAGTTGAATTGTGAAGTCTTGACATCATGAACGAGGTAAAGCAAATAGATACTCTTCTTCTTTGTAATCAATACCCTGAGCCTAGATAGTTGTACATCAGTGCATTGTGAAAGTGTGAATACATGTATACTTGTCCTTGATGCAGGTCACAGGTGATTGTGGATGTGGATAACCAGGAATGTTTCAAGCAGAGTGCTGTGGCGTGTTTCCGCACTACCTCCTCTATGGCACAATCTCTGGCCATGCAGCTGAGACAAGACCCACATGCTTTGGGCGTCAGTGTTTCTGGCATTGATAGTAAGTTTACAAACCTGCAGGAGATTGTAGACTAGATGTAACATTTGTATGAAGCTTCATTGTATGCAAGGTATGAAATGTATTAGACTACTCATTATAAGTGCTTGATACCTGAACGCTTTTGAGTTTGATGAACGTAAACTGCCAGCTGTTATTAATTATGAGATGTCTTTAGGGCTTCTTTTGTTGAAAGTCTACAAAACTTGAATAAACAGATATGCAGTATATACATAGGGAAAGATGAAAGCTCAATACATGTCTTCAAGAGAATATTAAAGCCACAAGATGTCCTTGTTGCATGTGTCCATTTGCCAGACGAAAACAAAACCAGTTGGACGATTTCATTTTGAGGTAAAATCTATATTTGCTTTACAAGAAAAAAAAAATGGGACTGTACAAGATGTTAAAGAATTAACTCATTCCACACCAGTCCCTGATATTTACGTATATTTACCTAGATTTAAGATGACAATTGCATATTTAAATTCTTCATGAAAAGAGTTTTCATTCAAGTACCAACATGCCTATAGTCTTAAGTCGGTGGTTCTGGCACAGCATGACTTGCCAGGCAGTGCCAAAACCACGGACCAAGGCCTGTGACCATAGTATGGAATGAGTTATGTGACAAGGTAAGTGTTAGGGAACATCACATAAGACAACATCTATTAATTAGCGAGGGAATGAAAAGGAGTAGATTTTACTTTTTTGACTAGACTACACGTAAAGCTAGCTTGTTTGCGGCCTGTAACAAAACTAATGAAGAGAATGGGTTGTTCTTCAGCTGCTCGGCCACCTGGACCGCAGCAAGGAGGGATTTCAATAGCATCAATCATCACTGCTGTCCTGTTCGTCATTATTGTTTTGGTACTCCTTGGTGTTCTTGGAGCATCTGTGATGCGCAAGAGAGCACAAGGCACAACATGGTTCCCTGAAGGTTTCTTGCGGACTGGTAGTAGTGGGAGACGTAGGTCTCGCAGACGTGGGCCTGACGGACAAGAAATGAAGTAAGAAATTCTCATTTTATGCTGAAATATACATGGTGTACTAGGCTTTTGATGGTAAAACCAGGCCTTCACGTTTGAGGAGTGTGATTTTTCACTCGCCTTAAAAGCTGCCTAAAATAGTTGAGGTGACCTTCTAAAAGCACACCTCAATCTTGCATTTAAGTACTCTGACTATATAGTAATAGCTCACCTAGAATGATTTCAGATAAGCTTTTTTAAGCTCGCCAACAATTTTAAGTTATAAAGGCTTGTAATACAATTTTTCTACAGCACATAAATTTTCAGATAAATTGTTTTGTGATAAATCATCTTTCATGCTAATAAAGTGGTTGTAAGTGAACTGAATGAAGTCTTAAACCTCCAGATCAAGGATGAAACAAATAAACATTATTTCTTTTTTCTTGTTTTTAAATCATCTCATGTAAATTCATTCTTTCAGTGAATGCTGCTGTTCAGTCTCTAGTTAACTTTTATCATTTATTGATAGACTTTTTATAGCCAAAAAAGTTTTAATTTCAAAACATGGACTCATTGTCAGCAATATAAAATCCACAATTTTCATGATTTTCAACAAAAGATACTAAAGTGACATGTACAAACTTAACCCTCTCCCTAAATTAAGACTGAGTCAACAGCTCTCCTTATCGTGGGTTGGGCATTAAGTGCCCAATCCATGCCAAGGAAAGCTGTTGACCTGGGTCATGCTATTTTGATAGGTCTCCTGTACAATTCTCAGCCGCATTGTTTTTCATTACTGTTGAAAATTAGCTGGAAACACTGAAGCAGAGATTTGACCACACAGCCGTTTAAAGGGCAAAGAGTTAAAATGGCAGTACACTGAAAGATAGTAGATGGTTCAACATAGGGTCTTATTGTTTAATAGGCCTCTTCTGTTTTAATGTGTTGCTAAAAACACATGTAAAACTATATTTCCTGAAAGGGGAGAACATGAAAAATGCCCAAGAAGAAATGATTTTATTAACCTTCTGCAGACGAAGTTTGGGGTGGGGTATACTTGTTTCAGCTTGTCTGACTGTCTGCCCATATCGCAAGCCTTGAGAGCAGCATGTCTCCTAATTCACAGGCCACATGAAACTCAAATTCACATCAGTTGTATTTTCCATGTTTTACCCATTTTAGGACATGCATAGTTTTAAGTGTTTCCAAACCTTATTAAAAATAAGAAATGAAGACAATGAGAGCTTTAATTAAATTTTGCATGATGGGTACCCAAAATATGATTTTGAATCAAACTTGAAAATGTGATAGCTACATGTTTGTGTTATCTGTTTCTTGGTCACAACATGACAAGTCAGTAACTTTCCCTGCTACAGGTTGGGCATAATGGACCTGACTCGTGCCACGGAAAGCTAATGACGTGGGGCATTTCATCATGATCTGCAATTTGAGAAGAAATATTTTCTGTTAACATGATATTAAAGTAAAAACACCAAAGTAGACAACATTTCACATGGGCACCTATATGGGATCATAGTGGGAAAGTGCTAAACTGTATCAATTCTTACAGAAGCATACACAAAGGTTCACAGCAGTCTCAGTTGGATCGGGTTGATACTGATGTTCCGCAGCCTCCTGGTTGGAGTGATGACGAGTCCACGCCTGACAGACCCAAGAAACGAATGAAGGTAAAGAACAAAAAAAAAGTTACATAAGTTTATCCCTTGGCTGGTAAAGGTCATCAACAGATCACAGAATATCAAATGTTACATTTCCTTTATTTTAAGATTTCATTTAATTTCCGAGTTAATCAATTTTTTCAGTGAGACAAGCTCATGGAAGTTACCAGTTCAATGCTACTCTCATCACTTGCTTGGAGTAGCTGTCAGTTAAATCTTGCATTGGCTACTCTCACAATTATACTTGCAAATTTGTGAATCAAGAAGCAGGTAGTATTTGCAAATGCAAAAGCACTGATTTTTTGAGTGTCATTTTTATAGTCGACTTAATTTAAACATATTTTATTGATCAAATACATTGAAATTAATATACAATATAATAACCTCAGCAATTGGGAAAAAGGGTAAAACCCTATTCGAATCCCTCTTGCGAAAGTGGACTTACATGCTGTACCAATTACCTGAATGGTCAGTTGTGTGACTAAATCAAGATATGGTTCTAGAAAGTTGGGCAAAACACATCACGTGTATATTGTAGACGGAGCACGTGGATGATGGCCACAATGACCAGGCTCTGGTGGATTATGACCAGATGGACACTCGTCAGTGGTTACCCCAGCATCTTCAGGCTGCCAATATACCCAACCCATCCATACTGGCTCTTACACCACCCCAGGGCGAAGATCAGTTTGACTGCCAGGATGTGGATGCACGTGGACCAGGTATGTATGCTAAGGACACCATATCCGGTCCTTTGAAAGGGGACTTGATTGGCATAGTATGCAAGTACAGTGAAACTGCATTACAACAACAACATTCCAATACCTGACATATTGACATAACGACACAACTGTAGAGGGACTTAAAGTCCAATTCCTTCGCTGTTTGACTCATTTATCGGACATATTCAGATACCCGATGTCATAATAAGAAAATTTCATTGTACTACACACATAAAAATGAACAGTGGATGCTAACTGAAGATAGTGAACAGGACTTTATGAAAAACATAGCAAAAATTGATGATTATAGGCATTATCACTGATACAAGATTGAACTGAAAGACTAGAAATGTAAGACATATGATTGTGGTGAAAAACTTTACTTTTTGTGTATTTGAAAACAGTTGTAACCATTATACATCAAACTTTAATTTTGTGGAAGAAGCATGCATGTTAAATGGTATATAGATTGAACATGTTCTAAGAATGGAAGCCTTTCTACAAAGAAATGAAAAATTTTGAAATTGAAGAAAGTTAATATAAATTAGAGCCTGAAAGTTATTTGAAATAAAAATTTGAACAGTCTCGTATGTAAAAGATGTGAGTAGCTAAACAGGGCGTGTAATGATCGTGTTGCAGATGGGTTGACGCCTCTCATGTTGGCCTCGTTCTGTGGCGGTGGCATGGACACAGGACTTGATGAAGACAGCAGTGGCTCAGGCTCAGCAGCTGAGGCACACCTTGATGACGGCACGGGACAAATCATCTCTGAGCTACTCTCTCAGGGAGCAGCCATTAATGCGCAGACTGATCGAACCGGTGAGGCATCTGAATTGTGTTGATGTTAAATAGGGATTATAAGGCTGAGCTGGGCAACATTTGAGTCTTAATGCTATAGATAGAAGTCCATTTTAAACTTTATTACATCAAAACATTGAAGACACATTTTTTAAATGGTGTTCTTGAAGTAAAAGATCCGGTTTCTTCTGGTCAAGTATAATGGGGTGGAGCTTCAATTGATCGATTTGCCCTGGTGTGCAAGACATCTTTCAGTGGAATTGTGTGAAACTTGATTCAAAGTGTGATACTTTTCAAGAATCTTCAGACTGATTCATTTACAGTATTTTGGTAATTGTCAACTAGAGTAACAGTAATTCCATTGATTAAGACACTTGATCAGAGAAACCATTGAAAACCAAATATGATGCAAGTTTTTTTACCAGTCCATATTATGTGTGAAACAGATTTGGTTCAACAAACGGTACCACTGTTTTGCAGGCGAGACACCATTACATTTGGCAGCACGCTATGCACGTGCGGATGCAGCCAAGCTGTTGCTGGATGCTGGGGCGGACCCCAACGCGCAGGACAATACAGGACGTACCCCACTCCATGCTGCTGTGGCGGCTGATGCTCAAGGGGTCTTCCAGGTAATGCAAAATGTCAACTTTGAATGCTCATGTGAAGCTTGGTCATTAATGTGGCTTTCTGCGAACAACCTATAAGAAACACCTTCATTATTCTATTGTATTATTTTTTAGAACAGAGTTAAAGTAATGCCCTGATTTTTTTTAAGGAACAACCTTTAAGTAATTGTTGACTGGTCAGACTTTACAGTTGTGGTTAAAGTAACTTGTAGTTTTCATGCAAATGTGCCAATTTTCGAACAGTGTAACCCCTCTGGGTCCTCAGAGCTGATATGTGGGCTCTAAATACAGTGAGCTACAAAATACTGAGGGTACACATGGTTAATTCACAAATTTGTTGTTAAAAATAGTTTGTTGAGAGTTTTTGCAAACAGTCTCAAAAGGTAATTATGTATGGAGAGAACCCTGAAAATAACTATATTAAGCTGAATGTCAACATAGTTATTTCATTTAAATAAATAAATAAATATTCATAGTGTGTGTGTGTGTGTGTGTGTGTGTGCTGTGTACATACATACTTCAATATTTCTTTTTCTCAGATTTAATTTTGTAAATGTGGATGCACAAAAAGGTGCTTCAGTTGTGATACAAGTCAAGGTTACATGTGTAGTGTCCAGTAGGTTTCCCCCAGTGCATCAGAAGTAATCAGATCTGCATTTATATTTCGCAGCAGGAGATGAAAACAAGATGCCTTTCAACCAAATTTCAAAGAATACTGTGGAAAACATATCACAATGTTGCATGTCTACTTTGCAGATTTTGTTGCGGAATCGAGCCACCAATCTGAACGCTCGTATGAATGATGGCACCACACCCATGATCCTCTCTGCACGTCTCGCTATTGAGGGGATGGTGGAGGAACTCATCAATGCAGATGCTGACTTAAATGCCACAGATGAATATGGTAAGATACACCGTGCAAAGTTGTGGTCATTAAAATTCAGGTGCACAATTATGTGTGTACTGTTTCACTGAGCAGGTGGTAATGGACAATTGGGCACATGAAGAAACTTTCTGTCAAGCTAAAACATTAATGTCTGACTGGTCTTTGGCCTTCCAGTATGAAGCCACCTTTATTGTCAAGACAGTGCTGATTAGTACACAGATGATCACCATGAGAGTACTGGATCCGTTAATTTTGGATACTTCAAAATGGTCAGTGGAGAGGTGTTGAAAGAGTTATATCACCATATGCACCTGTGGACAAACAGCTACTGCTTTCACTTAACCAAAGGCTATCCTGTTGTAGTGAATAATCTTAATTTTTCCATAGCAGGGAGTGAGTAAAGAAGTTTATTTCAGATGGTGTAAAAATAGGTGCATGTTTGTATATGCCACATTAAAAAAGTTATAAAGCAGTTAAAAAGCAAGATCAGCCATTTTCTAGTACATACCAAAGTTCAGATAATCTTTTCCACATACTGGAGCATCACCTTATATCACAATTTTTAAAAAAATATGACAGCTTTCACAGAAGCTTTCAGCCTGCTTATAAGTTGTAGACAACATACCACATTACTTCTGGAAAGGATGTAACCTGATTGTGAGCTAAAGCAACACTTGCACTGCTAATGATTAAAGTAGCCGAGAAACCATCTTGGTGAGTTATTAAAACAAACTTTCATTTCACCCATCTCAGCCCAAGAGTACCCATGCCAAAGCTGGGCTGTGCACAACAAGGAGCAAAAGGTTTTAAACAAAAGGAGCTTGGTTTCATGGCCGCAACTAAAAAAAATTACACTTAATCTTACTTGCTGTGGCACATAGAGATCTAAACTGCCATTTGATGTCTAAGTCCTCACAGAAAGTAGGAGTTACCATATGACCAAGATACTTAAAATTTTCAGTGAAAGTCAACTTCCCTCCAGCAAGGTACAGAGGAGGATCAATGTCAAATGATGATGAGGGTCACGGTGGTTGTATATGCATACATACATTCTATTTTATTAATGCAAGTTATGTCGTGATCTGAGGCAAATTCTGATTTATGAGGTATAAAAAGTTGTGGTATATATCATTCCTCCCCTTAATGCCGCTCTATTTGTGTGTAGGTAAGACTGCCTTGCACTGGGCGGCAGCGGTCAACAATGTGGATGCTGTGCTGGCATTGCTGCAACATGGAGCCAATCGTGATGCTCAAGACCAGAAGGTAAATTGCTCTTCATCTCCAGAGTTGCTTCAGATGACAAGACAAGTCTTATATTGCGACATTTGAAATCTTCAGTTGTTTTGGTGTATTTCTTGACCTTGGCGCTGTGGTACAGATTTGGTGTAACTTCAAACCAGAGAACCAAATTGGCCTTTGGTATTTTATATGATAATGGTTTATGTCACATTGCTGGTTAACCCTTTCATGCACAAATCACCCAAAAGCACCTGGATGTAAATTGTCATCTGCCTTAACATTTTTACTTAAATTTCTCGTTGCTAGAAAACATATTGGTTAAGATTGTGTGCAAAAACGTTCATGATGGCATGCCAAGGAAAGCTATTGACATCATTGTACTCTGATCTGATATGGGTTAAGTGTTCATGTAAGACTTTAAGTTGGTTTATGAGAGGGTAGTGCAGAAGAACAAGTGTTTACCTGATACCAGGATAAAAGCACAGGGTAAACATTTGCATTTTGAAAACTGAAACTATAGTTATGGTACCAGTAATGCATAAACACCTTTCCACCCTGAAATTGAAAAAAGAAAATCAATAAAATAAATATTTTTTAAAAAATGTATAAAGGACAATTGTATACCAAGAACAAAATAAAAAAAAACTTTCCAGTCTGCATGTCAGAGAAGCATTGATCTTTAAAAGTACATCTATAAGATGTGTGCATAAAACACACTGGAAGTCTTCACGCTGGGGAAACAAGAATTTAATGAACATGTTTTTTTTTTTTTTTTGCAGGATGAGACGCCATTGTTCCTGGCCGCCAGGGAGGGCAGCTACATGGCAGCCAAGATTATGCTCCAGCATTTTGCTAATCGTGATATCACTGACCACATGGATCGTCTGCCTCGCGATGTGGCTCAGGAGAGAATGCACACCGATATTGTTCGTCTGCTTGATGAGCATCGTGTAAATAGCCCCAGTGTGTCTTTGAACAATGGCTTAACCACTTCACCCAGTGGCATGGGAGTGTATATGCCACAACAGGTGAAACACAAGAAGACAAAACGAAACCGCCATGTGAATCATCACAACCAGTATACTGGTAGTCACCCTAATACTCCCATTAAAGACTGTGGGCCTATATCGCCCAATCATCAGCCCAATCAAGTGGCCTTACCTAAAACGAAAAAGAAACGTAAAGCTAGTGGCACTCAAAAGGGCCGTTCTCGGAGCACCGAGGGCCCTCCTGTCGGGGAAGCTTCCCCAGTGGACTCTTTAGAATCTCCCAATGGACTGAGCGAATTGCCGCCTTCTTATGAAAGTGCCATTAATGGACACTTGGTGTTGTCACAGCCCAATATACATACAATAGAGGACAACCCCACCACATGTGCAATGTCTCAAGCCTTAGACGACCAGACCATCTCCACTATTGCAGCAGGTCGCTACCCCCACAGTGGACCCGTGGTGGCTAAATCCAGCTCAGCCCTGGACCATCTCCAAGATGGCCTGGCACCTGATTGGCTGGAAAACATCACTCCAGGACACCAGCATCATAATCTAATGTTGCAGCAGCAGGCAGGCATGAACACCATGTATGGGCAGGAGAGTAGCCCCAACTGTACCAGCAGTCCCATGGGATCAAGCTCACTGGGGGAGAGCCCCCTTACCCACTCCATGGGCAGTCCAATGGGAAGCAGTCCCTCCACACAGATGGGCAGTAGTCCGGGCAACCACCAGCAAAACATGAGTCCCCACTCCATGCAAAATAGCAGCCCGTTGTCTATGAGTGGAGGCTCCCCAGCCCACAGCAACCCCAGCCCGGGGCAACACCAGTCCAGCAGCCCACTGGCTCAAGGTCACAATCAGCCACCAGTTTATGGCAGCCAGCAAAGCTCACCACCACAAATGTACCAGACTCAACAGCGAAGTCCACCCCAGGGCTACCAGAACCAAGCCAGCCCTGTCAACCAGGGCAGTAGTCCCCGTAACCAGAACGTGTCTCCACACAAGAAGGGGTACCCAACATCTCCGACACACATCCAGGCTATGATTCAGCATGCACAAGAAAATGGCGTGCAAGTCCCTCACCATTATATGGTAGAGCAGAGATCGCCACCACAGCAGATGTATCCATTTGAAATGGAGCCCAACATGAGCATTCCACCCCAGCAGCAGCTGCCACATCGAGACTCCGGACATCAGAAAATAGCATTACCTCCACAGACCCATCAGGTAGCGCTGGATGCGTATCATATGGTAGAACAGTACCCAACGCCACCATCACAACACAGCCATATCAGTTCTGATGGCACACCACAACACGTGCAACAGATATTGCCTGAACACCACTATTTGACCCCGTCACCAGAATCACCAGGGCAGTGGTCTAGTAGTTCCCCACACTCGGCACAGTCAGACTGGTCGGAGGGAATCTCCAGCCCCCCACAGCCAGTGGCAGGAAAAGTGACTTGTTCAAACCCACAACGAAACACAAAACATCAGGATTCAGTTTTCTTATAATGGTATGTCTGACTGGACACAAACGTTTTAGGTAGATTGAGATATTTCTATTTGCCTGTTCAGGGCCCACTGAGGGCAAAGCTGATACTGTTGATACTGGAGTCAACAAAGTAGAGATTGCAGGAGAGTCTGCCTGTTTTGACTTGAACTTCAAATTGTGCATCAGTAGTACAGCACTGACCACAGCACAAGAGACATATACTGCCATGTTGATAGAACTGGGGAAATTTATTTTCAGAGTTCATTGATATTTTGTTCAAATATAATCGTTTATGAGCCCCTCTCCTTATATATTGGGCGACAGTTGATTATTCAGGCACAATCGCAAGGAAAAGTTGCGCAACGGAATAAAGCCATATAAGCCGACACTTCATTCCGTCATGTGCAGATGCACAGAGCGCTTGTGCCCGTATAATGAGGTTACGCCATATATTGCAGCATCAGGATTTATACCAAGACAGAGCCCTCAGAGAGATGAGGTAGACTTAATGTAGCAGGTAGCTATAACAGAGGCCTTGTAGTGGTACCTGCATGAGGAAAACATAGAATTGTATACAATTGATTTGTTGACCAAAGAAATCTGTTCATATCCATTGATGTTGTGTAGAAAAATACTCATTGCATAGTTGTTTTTGTCATATCACAGACCTGAGACCAGCACATCATGTGTATGGATACTTTTTGTAAAAGGAATCAAAATCTTGAAAAAACTGACGAGGCTAAAAGAGTTCGTAGTGAGAAAGACTTAAGCTGAATTTATATTTCACCAGATAATTTGTTTTGCGTGTCATGAGTTGCAAAAACGAAAGGAAAGTTGGCAAATTACGTGATACAATAGGGATCACGCCAGTTTCATGTGCATTCCAAACACAAGGACCAAGATTCATTACATTCGTCTCATCAGGTAGAACAGATTACCTCAAAAATGGTTTGTTAGACTTGTGAGAAAAATAATATTTTGTCTTTAATTTTTTGCACAGATACTACATGTTTTTGTGACCAAATACAGAATGGCTAAAACATTAGAGTAACAATCCATTGAAGAGTTGGGCACTTGAGGTCGCATATGTTGCATATATTTTATTAATGTTTGTGGAAATCTAGGCGTACACATAGTTTTTCTCATATTTACATTTTTATAAAATATGAAAATGAAGTTGATGTAAACACTGCCCAAGTTTTCAGCACAAATTTTGTCTACCACAGCATAAACTAAAAAAAAAAAATGAATCCAGGATAAGAATAGAATCAGAAATGAGAGTAATTTATCAGTTTTACAGAATAGCCCACCTTCACTATTGCTCATTTTGTGTGCTTATGATGGGACCACTTGGCTGCAGATGTCCTCTGGCTTAGAGTTTAAGCTTTTTAAAGAATAGGGCACTTATTTTCATGTGCTTTATTTTAGATATGAAAATATAATTACAAGCACCTGAGGTGTACTTGAATATTTAAGAGCAGTTTTAGATACCAGTTTTATGTTTATGTTTTATGCTTGGACCATAAAAGTTCCAGAGAACACATTCCCCCGTGTCAGCATAACTATAAGAAGCAAGTCTGTTAAAAATAAAGAGGGACAGTGATTTTCTTTCTTTCTTGTTCAAATTTAACAGCAAAATTTCATGGATTTTGTATGAAGAGCTCAAATCTGACAGGATGTTGTGCAAATAGTTTTGGTCAGGGTTGTAAATTCCTCCGTACATCCAGTTTGTCATTTTCATCCCAGCTAAAAGAGACACTATCCTTTGCTGAAGAAAGATTTGCTGCTGTAAAGGTGTCGTGGGTTGATGGTCACAGTTCATTCACAAAACTATCTGCACCAAACCCAAAAGAAATTTGCATCAGTTCCAGGCATGGCATGTTCATACTGCTGATTCAGTCTTTGAATAAGGATGTTTGAGTACATGTATATGCTGATGTCTGGAAGCGGTAAAACACACGACCGATTGGTCTCAGCCTTTGCTGAGCTGTTGGCCATCCAGGTTCTGTGCTCTGAATGTTTCCATCTCATCAGGTGGAGTATCCTAGATTTGCTGTTACTTGAGGGGAACTGTGTCACAAGAGCACGTACTTAGATAGGTCAGGCTTTCCTCAGACAACACAATTGACTGCCTGTACTTCGTGTTAATTTTCTGCCACTAATGACTAATGCAGATTTTTTTCTCGTAACTTGACAGAAGCTGAGGTCACAGTTGAGGGAATCAGTAGTGATGTCATCATTAACTATGGCCATAAGACAATCTCTTTTAAGTTAATTTGATGTCATTTATTATGGCCATAAGGGGCCTTTATTGATGTCGTGTTTTATGGCTGAATGACCAACACAGTGGGTCACAATTTTTCATATAAACATGAAGACTGCTTTTTAAAAGCATTTTTCTTCATGTCAAATTGAATGAAACTCGGTTTTGCAGCAAGATGTCCTCAGAGTACCTGGATCAGGTTAAGTCATATGGTATACTTTATGCTACACATAGAGGATGATGCATTACAAATGCAGTTAGTAATGTAAATGCAAGTCACCTGTTGAATTTTTAGAAAATTGTATTACATACTGATTATGTAGATCATCTTGGGTTTTTAGTCTTTTTTTTCTGGTCATGACACAGTGTGTGAACAGTGTCTGTTGACTTGCATGAATTTTCAAAGTTTTAATTGTCAAGTTGCTATAAGACACCTTTGAAGGTTTTTACTGCTGATTGAAATTCTGTAATATAGAGATTTAAAGAAAGACAAATTTGTCTCAATCCAGGTTTGCATTTGTTAGATCTCATTTCCACCTTAAGGCCTGTATTGTAAATGTTTTGTCACAGTACATGATTATGTAATAAGATTGTCAGTCCTGACAAAGGCGAGTGGTTATTGTAGTAAGAAACGACGGATGTGCAGAATTGACACAGTGAAGAGTTCTTGCCTCACAAAAGAAATTTGTGTAATTTATTGTGTCTCTGCACCAAGATACAAGGCCCATTTCTCTAGATCAGGGGAGAGGGCCACCTATGGGTAGACATTTGTGCAAAGACCAATATGATAGTGTGTGTGTGTTGGGATCGTTTTGGTTTGAAGATGAAAGGAAGGGAGCACGAGAAATCTGGTCCTTTATGAAGAACAGGTTAACCCTTTGCCCCTTGAATTAAGACTGAGTCAACAGCTTTCCTTCGCATGGGTTGGCCACTAAGTGCCCAACCCATGCCAAGGAAAGCTGTTGACCTGGGAGATGTGATCTTGATAAGTCTCATGTACATTTCTCAGTCAAATTGTTTTTCATAACTGTTGAATTTAGTTGAAAACACTGAAGCAGACGACATTTGACCACCAGCCGGTTTTGGCCGGTTTGAGGGGGAAAGGGTTAAATCACATAGCACATCAACATTGTCACGGTGAGGCAGAGCTCTGTCCAGAAAATTAATTGTGCACAAAATAATGGCAAGAACTGCATGCTCAGAATTGAGTGTATAGCCAAGGGACAAATATATTATATATATAAAATATACATAAATATATAAATATATATAGCTATATGAGCAAGTCTAGAGGTAGTACAAATTCTGAATGTGGCAATAATGGAGCGTGGACGGTTATTATTGATTGTCTGGCCAAGGGGACAAGTTTGCTTTTTGTAATACATGTATTTTGACATTGGTTTGTATTATCCAGGATCTGAATTTTCATGAACTTATTTGATTGGATTTTATAAAAGCAGAATTAAGAATGATTATTTCAAAAGATGTTGAAGTAGAGATGTTTTCTGGTCCCATTTTGTGATTTTGTTTGTTGCCTCGGAAAATGGAACATTTTTAACTATTTGAGTGCCAAATTTTGGACTGAGTCAACAGCTTTTCTACACACACATTGGGCACAATGCACGTCAAGAAAAGCTGTTGACCTGGGATACTCTCTCTGGAACTATAGGCATCCTGGTACTTGAATGAAAAGTCCTTTTATGAGGAATAAGAATCTTGGATTCTAATGATAATTAAGACTAGTTTGACTAAAGTAGATCAAGTTAAGTTGTGTTTGGCACTTAAAGAGTTAAACTTGATACAAGGAGCATCGCCAAACTTGGGACAAAATTGATGTTGACAAACTGGGATTTTACTTCTGTTAGCCCAGCTTGAATGTTCAGTGTTTGTTGTAAATGCTAAATTTTATTATGAGAACAATGAATCCTTTATAATGTGTAGCCTACCAGTATGCGGTTGCTATTTGTGTTGACACTTTTTCACAATTATTTACAGTTACTGGATTTGCCAGCCTCCTGATAGAAAAAATATATATGAAGCTCATTTTCATGTCATTAGGGCAAAAAAAATGGGCATTTTTGTCTTGGAGCTATTTTGTAAATAAAGCCAAGTATTTTGTCTACTGATCAACTACCTAGTAAATTGAAGAACATTTTTGTATTATTTTCATACCAGATATTTGCCATGCTGTATACATTAGGCAAAGTGTGCCTAGATTTCTTGATCCCAAGAATTTAGAGATACTTTTTGAAGTGCATGTGAGTTATTTCTTCATGCAATTGGAGACTTGATTTGTTAGTCTTAAAGTAGAACAAACATTAAGGAAGGATGTGATTGGTTGTTTCTTTCTGCTGTTTTTGGCAGAATAGTGCTGATGGTCATTCCGGGCTAATTTTGATAGTACCAAGGTTCTGAATGGTAGATGATGGACCAGGGGCATTGCAGGCTTGCCTGCAAAGCAGAGTCGAACTTCAAGTGAATCTTAGTATTCAGCATCACCACGGCATCAACAGATAGCAGAAAAAAGGTTCCGCTTTGCAGGCAGATTGCAGGTTTTATATCTGGCAAATTTGTATATACTTATAGATGTAGAAAAAATAGTCTCCATTTGTTGGGGCTGTAGGAGCAGACGACAAAAATGAAAAAGGTACAAAGAGAATGGTTTGCATGTAACCCATATCACTGTAGACTGAATTTTGTATTTAATTTTATGAGTGTTCATAGGTTTTATTATTTATTAGTTTCCCTTGTTGGACCCATGAAACTCACCACTTTTTGTACCTTTTTATCTGGCCCACCAGAAGCTTATCTACATTATTATGTACCTCGATCAAGTATTGGACATAATCAATAAAATATATCTATGTGACCTTCAGCTTTCTTGTCCTTTTTAGCTGTGCTGACCTAAGGGTGCAGACCACTCATGTCTTTCCATCCATACATCCGTAAACTTTTGCTGTCTTTCCATCCATACATCCGTAAACTTTTGCTTTCTATCGCGATACTGTCCACATTTAAGTTAACCCAATATAACTTTCAGGACTTACAGGGTGTATGAAAATCAGGGTTCTTTTCCATACTGGTGGCGCCACCTACAATATTATGTAATATATGGGTCTAAATATGAAAATCTTCTGAATGCTCAAGCATCTTTAATTTTTAATGGATCTTCATGAAATGTGGTGGGATTATGGGAGAGGTCAAAGTCTTAAGTTGCTAATGATACTAGTGGCGCCACCTATAATTTGATGGAAATTATGATCCAAAATGTGTTTTAACCCTTTAACGGTCACACTGGTTGTCAACATCCAGTAATGGGATTTTATGCTGGGCTAACACTAGCTTAGCCTTACTTGTGTAAACAACTCCTAAATCCTCACCAAACTTGACACAGACAGTTGTGTTTCGCCCAAGAAGCAAATCGATCTATTTATGTATACTGCCCCCACTAGTGTCTCTGCTTGTCATTCAGGGTATTCCCTGGTGATTCCCTTGAGGTGCGTGATGTCGCAAAGAGGGAAGCATCCATCACCAGTTCAGCAGCAGGTGTCCATCACTTATATACAAGTGCCCAGGCTATGAACCTTATTCAGGAGTGGGCAGGGAGGGATTATGTCGAGGAGGGGAACAGTGAAGTTGATGTTAGGTGTGAGGATGTAAGTATTTTGTTTATAATGAGGCTAGGGCCCACAGACTTCAAGCGTATCAACAGACCATGTGGTTCCAGAGTGGGTCCCACCATGGAGTTGATTCCTCCATGGTCCCACAGACAGTCCTTAATCATTGCAGCTGATAAATCACTCGATCATTGAGTCAATGCCTGCACCTATTTCCCTGTCAAACCTGTGTTTATGAATAAACTTTATGAACATGACCTTTTGCCGTTGCCCAGTACCGGTAATGGAACCATGCAATCAAAAAACAAACAAACAAACAAACAAAAAACCTGTTTCTGTACACTCAATTTCCACGGAGGGGGGAGGGAGAGGAAAGGAGCATGGTTACCAGATACATGATAAATACTGTCATCTGTCTGAAAGATTGTGATAGGCAGCCAATAGCAAAGGCCTAGTTTGCCTTTTGCACTGAAATAAATGACTAGATAATTACATGTACACTATGCATGCATTCCATCCACATTTGCAAACTACATATAAGTATGTGGCCTTGCAAATAAGATTGTGTACCCAATCATGCTTTGTTTCCATGGCAACAGATTAAGAGGGTTTAAAAAAACCCGTAAATTTTCCATAAAGATAATGCAGTGTTGTTTTATTTTGGTCACTTGCAGAATATTAAACCTGGAACATAATCTATGAATACTTGTGGTGACTGGGTGTTATGCAAAGTAGCTGCCTCTTACAGGTAAAAATGCAGTTTATCCAATTTTTAGCCAAGTACAAGCAATATGTAAACAGTTGCTATGGAAGCAGATCATGTGATCTATATTTTATTTTCAAAGTTTACTGAAAGTTTATATCTCTAGTTATCCAAATACCATGCATATTTGGAGAAAAAGGTGCTTCACATAAAATGATTAGATACTTTGTTCTCTAATTCAGCAAATTTTTAATGACGTTTTGCCATTTATGAGTCATTATAGCGGTTGCCATGGTAACCAGTTCCAAATTTTTGGCACATAATGAAACTACGCATTCCAGCCATCAAAATGATGTATCCTTTTGGTATACTTTAAAGAAAACTGTTCCCACTGCACTGTGTTAATGAAAAGTGTTACTTCCATTTTCACAGGAACAAAATTACCTGGCCCTTTAAGGGTTAAGATGTTAAATTCCATATCTGGAACAGTAATTGGATTAGACTTGCCAAATTTATAGGATATATAGACCATGTCCAATGCTAGATTGTTATGTAATATCAGTGACCTTGAGGTCACCATGCCTGTTAAGTTGAGAAAGAAGTGATTTTATGATGGCAGGGTGTAGCTTTGACATCAAAGGCAAAGAGAATTGAGCCTCCAGATCAAAATTGCACTCGATTACATTGTACATAAAGCTGTACTTGGTGACCTACTTTTAGGGGCCACTGTGACCCAGTAATTATGGGGTTTGGTACCTGTCCGATTTTATTGTTTTTCTTAAATAACTCAAAAAGTTATTACCCGATTTGAACAAACAGACTATGTACAGAAAGCTGGATGAGGGGTGCATATTTTGAACATACCAATTTTTTAATCCAAGTTGAAGGTCAAGGTCAACTGGCCAGTTTGACTATAGGGGACATCTTGTGAATGCTCTGCACCACACACTTTTTTAGTTCGGCCCATATGAGGTATACAACCTGTAAAGTACATGAAAAATCTTTGTTGACATCTATCTTGGTGGTGCCACCTATAGTGTTATATAATATACAGGTCAAACTGTGAAAATCTTGTGACCAGTCTAGCATCTTTAATTTTTGATGGCTCTTCATGAAACTTAATGGGATTGTAGAAGAGGTCAAAATCTATGTTGGTTATAATACTAGTGGCTGTACCCGCAATTTGATGAAAATTATGAGATAAAATGTCTTGAAAGATACAAAATTCCATCTCAAAAAATAATGAAATTAGACAAGCTAAATTTATAGAATATGGTATGTAGATCTTGACCAATGCTAATATATTTTTTAAGATCAGTGACCTTGACTTATTTTTGTAAGGTCACCAGACCCGTTAAGTTGGAAGAGGTGATTAGCTCAGCTGACTTCTCAGTCAGCTGAGCTTATAGGATGGTCCATCCTCCCTCGTGCATCTGTCCACAATTCACATTTTCCGCTTATTCTCCAAAACTGTCAGTTAGATTCACTTCAAACTTGATGGGCATGTACCTTGGGTTGGTTTCTACCAAGTTTGTTTAAATGGTCATGCTGTATTGATTTTCAGATTTTGAATAATTTTTTTCTTTTTTTTTTAGGGGGGGGGGAGGGTAAATCTTAAAAAATCTCCAAAAACCGCTCACCTAATTGGATTGATATCACAGAGGATAATCTTAGGGACTCCTGGTTCTTAATTTGGTCACCAGGCTGTGCTGCAATTTTTTCTTATTTTTTGTGATTTTCATTTGTGTTTTTGCTATTTTTTACTTCTTCTCCAGAACTGTCACTCAGATTAAGCTGAAACTTGTTGGATATGTTCCTTGTGGAAGGGTCAAACAAATTGTTCACTAAGTGGCACTGCTGTGGATTCCTGATTTTTAACCATTTTTAGCTCAGCTGACTTGTCAGTCAGCTGAGCTTATCTTATGATCCTCCGTCCGTCGTCCGTCCGTCCATCGTCCGTCAACAATTTACATTTTCGACTTCTTCTCCGAAACTGTCAGCCAGATCCACTTCAAACTTGGTGGGGATGTGCCTTGGGTGGGTCTCTACCAAGTTTGTTCAAATGGTCACGGTCCATTGATTTTTGGATTTTTAATGAATTTTTTTGTTCTTTTTTGGGCAAATCTTAAAAAGTCTTCTTCTCTGAAACCGCTCACCCAATTACTTTGATATCACACAGAAACACTCCCTGGGACACCTAGTTCTTAATTTGTTCACCAGGTAGCGCTGCAATTTTTTTCTATTTTTTTATGAGTATTTGTGTGTTATAGCTATTTTCGACTTCTTCTCCAGAACCGTCACTCAGATTAAGTTGAAACATGGTGGATATGTTCCTTGTAGAAGGGTTAAACAAAGTTGTTCACTATGTGGGAATGCTGCAGATTCCTGATTTTTAACGATTTTTTCCATTCGGGTACTTATCGGTTAATGCAGCTTTCAATGAGTATTCTAATGCAAATTCACATTTGCGACTTCTTCTCCACAACCGTCATGCAGATTAACTTCAAACTTGGTGGGGATGTTCCTTGGGTGGGTGTCTACCAAGTTTGTTCCAATGGTCATGTTCCAATGAATTTTCTTTTTTTATGATTTTATTTCAAAAATCTTTACAAAAGTTTTAACATGGGAATTTCTTGTAATGGTTATAACTTAAATAATTTTGGCCAGATTTACTTCAAACTAGGTGGGGATGTGCCTTGGGTGGATCTCTACCAAGTTTGTTCAAATGGTCACGCTCTATTGATTTTTGGAATTTTTATGATTATTTTTCATTTTTTGGGGGCAAACCTTAAAAACTCTTCACCTGTGAAACTGCTCACCCAGTTGTTTTGATATCGTTCATAGACACTCCCAGGGACACATAGTTCCCAATTTGTTCACTAGGTGGCACTGCAATTTTTTCTAATTTTTTTTAATGAATTTTTTTATATGGTTTTGTTATTTTTCACTTGTTCTCAGAACTGTCACTCAGATTAAAGTGAAATGTGATGGATATGTTCTTGTGGAAGGGTCAAACAAAGTTGTTTACTAGGTGGCACTGCTTTAGATTCCTGATTTTTAAGTATTTTCAACTCGGGTACTTATCGATCAATGCAGCTTTCCTATTGATTACTATGGAGGTCAATGGGTATTCTAGTGCTAATTCACAGGACAACTGACACAAAATTTACTGTTTACTTGATAACTTGAGATCTGTTTTGAGTTAGTACTGTGATGTTGCACATGTTAATGTTTTTGTATGAAGGTCATGCTCAGACCGTACATGAATGACTTTGACCTCATTTCTGGGGTCAAGTGCAACATACATGAATTGTACTCTTCATTATAACTTGAGAACTACTTGAACCTTGATGGTGCACATGTTAGTGTTAATTTATAATGGTCAGACTTAATCAGAACATGGGTGACCTTGATCCTTTCCCAAGTCCATAGATCTTCAAGTGTGATGAATGTCAAGATCAGCTGAGCATGGGCTGTTCACACAGCCCTCTTGTTTTCAATTTGGGTACTTATTGGTAAATGCACCTTTCGTATTGATTACTATGTTAGTCAATAAGAATTCTAATGCTAATTCTCACCAGTTTTTTTCTCCGAAACCATCAGCCTGATTGACTTCAAACTTGGTGACAATATACTTCGGCTGGGTTTCTACCAGGTTTGTTGAAATGGTCTTGCTCCAGTCATTTTTTAAAAATTTTTTGTTCTTTTTTGAGGCAAATCTTTAAAAAAAAAAACCTTCTTATCCAAAACCACTCATTCGATTGCTTGATATCACACAGGAACACTTCTAGGGACTCCTAGTTCTTAGTTTGTTCACCAGGTGTTGCTGCAATTTTTGTCTTACTTTTTTATGATGTTCCTGTGTTTTCGCTGTTTTTGACTTCTCCAGAACTGTCACTCAGATTAAGCTGAAACTTGGTTGATATGTTTCTGGTGAAAGGGTTAAAGTTGTTCACTAGATGGCACTGCTGTGGATTCCTGATTTTTAATGACATTTTTCAATTTGGGTACTTACTGGTAAATGCACCTTTCCTATTGATTACTATGTAAGTCAATAGGCATTCTAATGCTCAATATCATGTGTTTTCTCCACCAAGTAGCAATGTTCTTTTTAAAGTTCTCTTGTAATATTCTTCAATTTGCCATGCTCCAGTAAAATTTATATTTTTAAAGATTTTTTCTTTGGGAAAATCTTTGAAACACTTCTAAATGCCATATGGACCAAGCTGAAGCTTAACACACATTGTAATATTCTTCAATTTGCCATGCTCCAGTAAAATTTATATTTTTAAAGATTTTTTCTTTGGGAAAATCTTTGAAACACTTCTAAATGCCATATGGACCAAGCTGAAGCTTAACACACATCAATTCAGTTGCAACTTTGATTTTGTGAACAAGCTTAGGTCAGCTGAGCAAGGGCTGTTTACACAGCCCTTTAGTTTATATATATATATATATATATATATTTTTTTTTTTTGAGGGGGGGGGGGCTCTTTTTTGGGCAAATCTTACAAAAATCTTCTCCAAAACTGCTCATCCAATTGCTTTGATATCACACCTGGGCACTCCAAGAGACTCCCAGTTCTCAATTTGCTAACCAGGTTGCACTCGGTTTTGTGTGTGTTTTCGCCATTTCAACTTCTCCAGAACCATCACTCAGATTAAGCTGAAACTTTGTGCATGTATTCCTTGTGAAAGGATCTAACAAAGTTGTTCACCATTTTTTTTTTTTTTTCAGTTCGGGTACTTATCGTTAAATGCACCTTTCCTATTCATTACTATGTAAATCAATGGGCTTTCTAGTGCTAATTCACATTTTGGACTTATACAAAGAAACTGTCAGTCAGATTTACTTCAAACCCAGTGGCAATGTACCTTGGGTGAGTCTCTATCAAGTTTCTTCAAATGGTCATGCTCCAGTGATTTTTGGATTTTTACCTCAGCTGACTTGTCAGTCAGCTGAGGTTTTGTGAGGGTCCGTCGTCCGTCCGTCCGTCGTCCGTCCATCCGTCCGTTGTCCACAATTCACTTTTTCGACTTCTCAAAAACCGTCAGCCAGATCCACTTTAAACTTGGTGGAGATGTGCCTTGGGTGGTCTCTACCAAGTTTGTTCAAATGGTCACGGTCCAGTGATTTTTGGATTTTTAATGAATTTTTTTGTTCTTTTTTGGGTAAATCTTAAAAAATCTTCTTCTCCAAAACCGCTCACCCGATTACTTTGATATCACATAGGAACATTCCCTGGGACTCCTAGTTCTTAATTTGTTCACCAGGTGGGGCTGCAATTTTTTTCTATTTTTTTATGAATTTTTGTGTGTGTTATAGCTATTTTCGACATCTTCTCCAGAACCGTCACTCAGATTAAGCTGAAACATGGTGGATATGTTCCTTGTAGAAGGGTCAAACAAAGGTGTTCACTATGTGGGAATGCTGCGGATTCCTGATTTTTAACGATTTTTTCAATTTGGGTACTTGTTGGTCAATGCAGCTTTCCTATTGATTACTATGGAAGTCAATGGGCATTCTAATGCCAATTCACATTTTCGACTTCTTCTCCAAAACTGTCATCCAGATTTACTTCAAACTTGGTGGCAATGTACCTTGGGTGGGTGTCTACCAAGTTTGTTCCGATGAATTTTGGATTTTTTGGTGATTTTTTTTTTCAAAAATCTTTACAAAAGTTTTAATAGGAAAGTTTTAACATGGGAATTTCTCGTAATGGTCATAACTTGAATAATACTGACCAGATTTACTTCAAACTTGGTGGGGATGTGCCTTGGGTGGATCTCTACCAAGTCTGTTCAAATGGTCACGCTCTATTGATTTTTTTATTTTTTTATGAATTTTTTTGTTCTTTTTTGGGGATAAACCTTCAAAATTCTTCTCCTCTGAAACCGCTCACCCAAATGCTTTGATATCATACATAGACACTCCCAGGGACACATAGTTCCCAATTTGTTCACCAGGTGGTGCTGCAATTTTTTTAATGAATTTTTTCTATGGTTTTGCTATTTTTCACTTGTTCTCAGAACCGTCCCTCAGATTAAGCTGACATGTGATGGATATGTTGTGGAAGGGTCAAACAGTTGTTTGCTAGGTGGCACTGCTTTGGATTTCTGATTTTTAAGGATTTTCAATTGGGGTACTTATCGTTCAATGCAGCTTTCCTGTTGATTACTATGTAAGTCAATGGGCATTCTAATGCTAATTCACAGGACAACTGACACGAAATTTATTGTTTACTTGATAACTTGAGATCTGTTTTGAGTTGGCTACACATGTTAATTATTCTGTATGAAGGTCATGCTGAGACAGTACATGAATGACCTTGACCTTGTTTGTGGGGTCACAGTGCAACATACATGAATCTAATTCTTCATTATAACTTGAGAACTACTTGAACTTTGATGTTGCACATGTAAGTGTTCTATAAAGTTCAGACTTGTTCAGAACATGGTGTCCTTGATCCTTTCCCAAGTTCATAGAGCTGCAAGTGTGATGAATGTCAAGATCAGCTGAGGCACGGGCTGTTCACACAGCCCTCTTGTTCATGATTTTTTTTGGGGGGAGGTGGGGGGGGGGAATCTTTAAAAAAAGTTTTAATAGGAAAGTTCTGCATGAGAATTGATTTGAATGAGTTAGAATTAATCTAATTATGCTAGATTTTTGTCAAAACTTGGTAGCGATGTTCATTTGATAAGTCTCTACCTGTTTTGTGCAAGTGGTTCATGGTCAAGTCATTTTTGGACTTTGACCTCATTTCCAAGGTCACTGGGCAACTGAAATGAAATTTACTGTTGACTTGATAACTATTTTGAATTCTGACCATGATGTTGCACATGTTAATGTTTTTCTATTAAGGTGAACCTTGACCTCAATTCGGAGGTCACAGTGCAGCATACATCAATTTAATTACTCTTCACTATAACTTTGGAACTACTTGAACTGGTACCTTGATGTTGCACATGTTAGTGTTTGTCCATGGAGGTCAATCTTACTTAGTACATGGGTGACCTTGATCCTATGCCAAGTTCATAGTGCCACAATATGTTGGCTGAGCATGGGCTGTTCACACAGCCCTCTTGTTTTTACTATTCTTTACTTCTCCAGAACTATCACTGAGATTAAGCTGAAACCTAGTGGATGTGTTCCTTGTGGAAGGTACAAATAAAGTTGTACACTAGGTGGCACTGCTGTGAATTCCTGATTTTTGATGATTTGTCCATTTCAGGTGCTTTTTGGTGAATGCACCTTTCATATTGATTACTAGGTAAGTCAATGGGCATTCTAATGTTAATTCACATTTTGAACTTCCACGAAGAAACTCTCAGTTAGATCTACTTCAAACTTGGTAGCAATGTACCTTTGGTGGGTCTCTACCAAGTTTGTTCAAATAGTCACACTCCAGTGAATTTTGTATTTTTTATGATTTTTTTTTTTCAAAAATCTTTAAAAAGTTTTAATAGGAAATTTCAACATGAGAATTTCTTGTAATGGTTATAACAAATAATTTTGGCCAGATTTTTGTCAAACTTGGCAGAGAAGTACCTTTGATAAGTTTCTACCTATTTTGTGCAAGTGGTCATACTCCAGTGAATTTGGATTTTTTGTGATGGACCTTGATGTTGCACATGTTAGTGTTCTTCTGTAGAGGACAGATTTACTCAGTACATGGGTGACCTAGCTTGATCCTATCCCAAGTTCACAGAACCACAAGCGTGATGAATCTCTAGGTCAGCTGAGCATGTTTTGTAGTGGTAGGTTGTAGTTTGGACATTAGTGACAAAGAGAATTGAGCCTCTAGATCGAAATTGCACTTGAGTACATTGTGGATAAAACTCTGCTTGCATGGTCATCTATGTTATTGGTCACCATGACCCAATGGTTGTGTAACCTTGACCTATTTTTCAAGGTCATTAAGCACTTAAGAAAGAGACATTGAATTCAATATCTTGATAAAGAAAAAGGCGGCTGTACCTATTATATGACTGCATACCAACACTGCTAGTGCAGTGTCCTATTGCAGAATTCTCACAATTTAACAAGTTTTATAAAAGCAAACATGTTTATTCCTTGATAAACTAAATAGTTACAATGTGACACGGCCACAGGTAAGGTACAAAACAAGTTTGGTATTACGAGACAAAAGTTCATACAGCTATTTTTATTAGTTTTGAATTGCCACACAGACTAGCTATATGGACTTCAGTAGCATCACCTGCACGTGAAGTTATTACACAATATGGGTGACCTTGACCTACTTGGGCAAGGTCATAGAGGGAATACATATCAGGAACTTTTTTTTTTTTAATTTGTAATTATAGATGGTCACTACATCTGCACTCGGGTGCTGGCTTGTATTCATTTACCATTGCATAAGTATTACACAAATGCAAGTCCACAATGTGTGGAGTCATGGCGGCACTATTGGTGGTATTTATGGCATATGCCTAGGGACAGGAGGTGACACCTGGTGGTGGTTTATTGTGGTACAAGCAGTATGGCCTCTCTCATCTGAAGCAATTAATTTTTCAGTGGAACTTGGTACCGTGCACCCTAAATTTTTGGTGGACCGTGTTTTGAAGGCACAGAGAATCGGAGAAAACTCGGAAAAATTGGAGTTTCCTTGGAGGTGTGTAGGGTCAGAGTTGGGTCCTTCAGCATGCTAGGCCCAAAGGATAGATGCATCCTTCCATGTCTAAAGCTGTCCAAGCAAGGTGTCCGCAGGTCAGTCAGGACATTAAATTGTGTCAATGCTACTGGTCATGGCTGGTGACATTGAACAAAACCCAGGTCCAAATCTAGGCAGATCAACTCCAGGCCCTGGAAATAGACAAGACTGTCTGCTGTTGGGAACAAATGAAGAGAGAACACTGAGAAATGAATTGAGTAAACTAAAAAAAAAAGGCATCAGAGTCCATGAGACAAGTGAGGAAAGCTGTTGACTCAGTCTTAATTCAAGGGGGAAAGGGATAAAGAAGGTGTTCATGGAAAGTCACTGAAAGTGTTCAAGTCTATGTACGAAAAACTGGCACCATGTGTTCAAATACCACAAGGATAAACGGTTTGTTTCGTTCCTCAGTTGGGACCTGCCAAGTCCTTTTCTGTTCATAATATATTTAAAAGAACTTATAAAGGAAGTGGGGAAGAATGGCTGCCAAGGTATTTTTATTGATGAGAAATTCCCAAGTTTATGTCTATTGCTGTATCCAGATGACATTGTTGAATGTGCTGATACAATAGGCTGGTTGCAAAAATTAATTGTACTTTAGAATCTTATTCCAGCACATGGGGTTTAAAAGTTAACTTGAATAAGACGAAGGTAATAGTGTTCAGAAATGGTGGCAGAATTAAGCAAATGGCAAATCTTAAAAAATCTTTGAAGAAACAGCGCACCCAATTGCTATAATATCACAAAGGAACACTCCCAGTTCTTAATGTGTTCACCAGGTGGTACTGCAATTTTTTTTCTATTTTTAATGATTTTTTGTGTCGTTTCCCTATTTTCAACTTCTTCTCCAGAACTGTCAGTCAGATTAAGCTGAAACTTGGCACCTTTCCTACTGATTACCACACATAAGTTAGTGGGCATTCTAATATTAATGCTAATTCACATTTGAGACTTCTCGGAAACCATGGACCAGATTCCCTTCAAACTTAGTGACAATGTAACTTGGGTGGGTCTCTACCAGCTTTTTTCAAATGGTCGCACTCCAGCGTTTTTATTTTTTTATTTTTTATGATGGGGGGGGGGGGGCAAATCTTATAAAAAAAACTCTGAAACCACTCACCCAATTGCTTTGATATCACACAGGAACACTCCAAGGGACTTACAGTTCTTAATTTGTTCACCAGGTGGGATTTTTTTCTATTATTTTGTCTGCTGACCTAAGGTCACAAAGCTTATGTGACAGCTCCTCCGTTCGTCCATAAGCTTTTGCTTTTTAGCCCAATACTTTCCACAGTTTTCAAGTTAGCCCAATATAACTTTCAGGATTTATAGGGTGTGTATGAAAATCTAAGTCCCTTTTGATATTGCTTGTGCCATCTACAATGTTATGCAATATAAGGGTCAAAATGTGAAAATCTTGTGAACCTTCTAACATCTTTCATTTTTGGCGGATCTTCACGAAATTTGGTGGAATTTTCGGAAAGGTCACCTTTCCTATTGATCACTATGCAACTGGATGGTCATTCTAATGCTAATTCACATTTTCAACTTCTCTGAAACCATCATCCAGATGCATTTCAAACTTGGTGGCAATGTACGTTGGGTGAGTCTCTAACAACTTTGTTCTAATGGTCATGCTCCAGTGATTTTTGGGTTCTTATGATTTTTTTTTTGTTCTTTTTTTTAAAAAAAAAATCTTGAAAAATCTTTGCCGAAGCCGCTCACCCAATTGCTTTGATATCACACAGGAACATTCTAGTTCTTAATTTATGCACCAGGTGGTGCTGCAATTCATTCTATTTTTTGTGTGTATTCGCTATTTTTGACTTCTACCCCAGAACTGTCATTCAGATTAAGCTGAAAGTCGGTGGATATGTTCCCTGTGAATGGGTGGAATAAAAATGTTCACTAGGTGGCACTGTTGTGGATTCCTGATTTTTAACAATTTTTTCAATTCAGGTACTTATTGGTAGATTCGCCTTTCCTATTGATAGCTATGCAAGTCAATGGGCATTCTAATGCTAATTCACATATTCGACTTCTCTGAAATTGTCAGCCAGATGCAGTTCAAACTTGGTGTTCCTTGGGTAGGTCTCTACCAAGTTTGTACAAATGGTCATGCTCCAGTGATTTTTGAATTTTTTATGACTTTTTTCTTTTTATGTGCAAATCTGAAAAAAAAAAATCTTCTCCAAAACTGCTCACCCAATTGCTTTGATATCACACAGGAACACTCCTAGTTTTTAATTTGTTCACCAGATGACACTGTAATTTTTTTCCTTTTTTTAAAAAAAAATGTGTGTTTTGGCTATTTTTGACTTCTTCTCCAGAACTGTCACTCTGATTAAGCTGAAACTTGGTGGATATATTCCCTGTGAACGGGTCGAATAAAGATGTTCACTAGGTGGCACTGCTGTGAATTCCTGATTTTAACGATTCTTTCAATTGGAGTACTTACCTGTAAATGCACCTTTCCTATTGATTACTATGCAAGTCAAAGGACATTCAAATGCTAATTCACATTTTGGACTTCTGCTCTGAAACTGTCAGCCTGATTGAATCTAAACTTGGTAGAAGTTTACCTTGAGTGGGTCTCTAGCAAGTTTGTTCAAATGGTCACACTCCAGTGACTGTTGGATTTTAAAATTTTTCTTTGGCAAATCTTAAGAGGACTGTGACAGTCCTGTGCTCAGCTGACTAAGTCGCCCTATGACCTTGGAAATGAGGTCAAGGTCACTGACCTATTCTGAATCTAACTTTCATAGAGGGCCATCCCCATGTGCAAGCAAAGTCACAGTACAAATAGTTCTCAGGTTATAGCGCGACCAGTAAAATTCATGTTAGTGGCCCTGTGACCTTGAGAATGAGGTCAAGGTCACTAATGTATGGTCTCAATCTTTCCTAAATAGAGGACCACCAACAAGTTCAACATCAAAGTCCTACCTTGCACAGTTCTCAAGTTACAATGTGAACAGTAAAATTCACGTAAGTGTCTGGGTCCCAGTGACCTTGGGAATGAGGTTAAGGTCACCCATATACTGTCTAAGTCAGGCCTTTGCTCAGGCCAACCATCATGTTCAACATCAAGGTCCAAGTTCAAATAGCTCTCAACTTGTCAGGTTAACAATAAAATTTGAGCAAGTGGCTATGACCTTGGGAATGAGGTCAAGGTCACTCAACTCCCGTCTAAGTCTGGCCCTCATTAAGACAACTAGCATGTGTAATACAAATGTCCTAGCTTTAATAGTTCTCAAATTACCATATAAACAGTGAACTTCATGCACCTCACCCTGTAAATTTGGATATGAGGTCAAGGTCACTCACCTACTGTACATGTATCACCCTCATACCCAGAAGTGTCCCTATGCAATTTCAAAGGTGCAGTGGGGCAGTAGGAAAACCACTTTGGGCTACTGCTTGTACACCACTAATGTTGGTATATGTATATGTATAATGGTGAATGTGGATGATACTGACGTATCACCAAGTCCTGAATAGGGACCTGAGATTGTGTGATTACACAGTGTGATTAGTGTGCATTAGCCAAGGAAGAACAACACTGAAAGTGTTTCTCAAGCAGTACCACTGATCTCCACCAAATTGTTCACAACATGTTGGTGCTGTCATTTTTTTATTTTAAACAAATTATCACAGTAATCATACTGAACTTATAATATTTAACAAGTCTGGGAGTGATGAAACATGAATATTTGTCACCGAACTGTACACAATTTCATATTGTCTGAACATAATTTCACTTGAGGCATACTTAAATCAAACTAAGGAATTGTATGTAGTGAAATCACTGCTCTATTTTGCTATACTAGTATTTGAAATGTTCAGAACTTAAGAAATTTAAAAATACATGGTTACTAGAGTATTTTAAAATATATATATCGTGCCTTTTCAACTGAGCATACCAGGTTTCACAACTCATGAAGGGAACAAACCCCTTTCCACTTCAACCACCAAATATTTTCAATCGCGAGATCCACATAAAAGGTGCATGGACAAGAAAATAGGCTACTTTCCTGCAAAATCACCTCATTTTAACAACTTTTGCTGTCTCCCAATCTGAAGACTTGTGCCAAATTGGGACAATTGACAGGTACGTCACTTCCTCGCCAATTTCGACCAGGTCAATGTGCTTCGAACTTATATAACTACACTAGTTTCACATTTTTTGTAAAGCAACCTTTTATTCACATACCAGCATGCCTACAGTTGCAAAGACCGTAAGAGGGCATAATTACGACCTAGGTCAACAGCTTTCTTTGATGCATTTTGGTTACAATGTACCCAAAGTGTGCCAAGTAAAGCTGTTGACTCAATCAAATCTTGGCACTGATATAGTCAACAAAGTTCAAACATGTTTGACCAAGGTACATGGATTTCTCGAAGTCTACGGGTGAAATACAGACATAGCGAATTTCAATTAACACAATCTGGAAGTTGTGATCATGTGGCTGAATTTGATCCCACTATGCTCAATGTTTTCAGGTTTCTTGTTCTGCATATTTCCAACTTTTTCATTGGCCACTCCATATGCATAGAGTGTTCTATGGTCACACCCCAGGTGAAGCCATGATTCAAACTGTTTTTGAAGATGGATCTGGCCTTTTAAAATCTTGCCTCACCAACCAAGATCAAGGGAAGGTCCTGTATGTGGAAAGTTGTCAGATCAGTGTGTGAAAAGAAGTTTGAATCATGACTCCATCTGGTCAACAGCTTTCTTTGGGGTGGGTCTGGAATTTAACACCCACCCTGTCCCCAAGGCAAGCCAGTGATTCACCATGTTAGCACAAGAATTTAAAAGTTGTAGCCAAACTTCCACTTTTTCTATGAAAGGACCACACAGACATGAAATGTGTTAAATTTCTGCACAACACAGAAATTTTGGTAAATTTTAGTAGCCACTCACTACTTTTCATGGCCATTTTGAACTTTAAATAGTACTAGGCTATTTTGGCAGTGTAAATACCACACAACTGCCTGACAGCTAAAGAGGCAAAACTGAAAAAAGAAATCAGGGTTTTTTTGTGAGATAAAGTTTGCCATGCTTTGCCACTAATTGGTTTCATCAGGGAGTGTAAAACAGCAGCCAAAAATGCATCACATTGCCATTAGCGATGTCCTCAGAAACATACTATTATGTCATGGTGTTCACTCAAGCAGAAAAGGTTTTACGAAACAACAAAACCACAACTCAGTGCAGCATGGCATTCTGGTTCTCAGTGCCCACACTACACACCTTTGCTTTGGCTGTTCATCCACGTACACCAGTTTCTGGTCTGCATTTTTGAGACCAAAAGTAAATATCTTTTTCACATAGTTCTAGAGTCTAGTGTATTCAATAAATCCAAAGTAAACAATGTAAAGTACAATGTACATCAAGCATGATACAAACCACCTTTGTTTGTCGGTACATTATTCTAATTTTTGTGCTTCTTGGCTATGTGTGCCCGCAGCTCAAATGGTAAAACAAAAAGCTGCCCACACTGTGTGCACTTGTGTCGTTTCTCCACCCAGTGGTTGCGTAATTTGTGGATACGTGATGCTCCGTGTGAATAAAACAACTTTCCGCAATACTCGCAGGGATAAATTCTTGATCTTGTATGTACAGCATTGACATGGCTGTTCAAGTAAAATTTGGAGGAAAGAGTCAGCCCACAGAGGACACATTGCCATTTCTTTTTGCCTTTCCGCCTCGCTGGATTCAAATCCTGCAGGCCAAATTTCTGTTGTAGTCCTCGAGATTTTCTGATGCTGGGACTGAGCTGTGACAGGGAGAGGTTATGAGAGTGCCACTCAGGGCTATTTAAGGTTGATGACATTGGCCCAATGTCACTGGGTCCGTGATTGCTCCAGTCCAAAGTGCCAGGAATCCTGGATGGTGGTGCCACCTGGGCATGGGAAGGGAAAGGAGAGGAAACATCAGACGATGTTGCTGGGGAGTCTGGTTCCATCTTGATCACAGTCAAATCCTCAGCAGTCTCCAACTTAGCTTCTGATCCAGGGGACTCAGTCTCTGATCTGTAACTGTTTCGACTGCTACTACTCACATCTACAGGGTCCCCAGAAAATGGACTGGGTCTTAAATGTGGACTGGTTCCTAGGCCTGTTAAGACTAAAAACTGGCCCAGGTCATGCCCTTCAGGAACACTATCCACAGAAAACTGTGGCCTGTTTTCTGAGAATATTTTTATACCTGGTAAGGAGGTAGATGTGCACAGCTTTGGGCGTCTTTCAACTTGGTCTGAAGAACTCAGTGGACAGCTGGTTTGAGCCTCTGTCAGATCACACTGCTCTATGGTGGCCTCATCCACATCAGTCTGTTTCACTGTGGCATTATCAGCAGAACTTGGATCAAAGAGTCTTCTTTCTGTTCCGTCTCCTTCATAACATGACAGTTTCAACACCTCAGGTTTTCTTGGAACTTGTGCTATTCCTTTCACACTTCTTGCTGAGATACCAAATTTGTTAATTATATGCCTCTGCCTCTTGTCACCAGGGGGCAGGACCAGTGGTACATCAGCATCTCCAGTCTGGTTTGGAACTCCTGCTGTCTCCTCCATTTTACGTTTGTGGCCAGACGAAGCCACTGTATCAGATTGTCTGATGAAAGTAGGTGTGGTTTCCTCATCAATCAAACATGTCAACACTTTCTCTCCATCAGATCGTATATGAATGCTACCACTTATCTCCAGCTTCTGCTGGTAACTAATGTTAACTTCACACAGTGCTAGAATTGTCTTTCTGAGCATTGGTTCCAGACGAGGGCATAACACTTTCCACTCCATCTCCACTTATGTAAATAACAATCAATATGCAGATTAGTGTAGGTCAAACTTCATCAAGTGGTCATTTTTTTTAGTGGAAGTGCTTCAGGTTTATTCCGTATTTTTGTGCATTCATATATTTTCATTTGATATCAGCATTAAATAGTTCAGTGACTAATTGACATCATAATCAGTTCAATGGTATATTGCAACCTGTAATTGTAAGGTCCCATACATTTCACAGCATATTGTTCTGGTATATAGTCATCAACCTGAAAGATAAGAAAAAAAAAACCAGTTAACTTTTGAGATTTGTAAAAGGCAAAATTTACCCATGAAAAAACAAATATGGGTACTACCCAACAAATATGCAATTACCTTAAATAATTAATACCATGTAATTTGTATTCATACAACAGACCCCTGCATTGATACCACCTAAGACATGTGACTGTCTGACTTGAAGCCCAGTGTTTTTGGTAGGAAAGTACTTTCTTTTCCACTGTTAATTTATAAAATACAGTTTCATACAGCGACTTTACCAGCCCAACTATAGTTCACCCTCACTGAACCCCAGTGGAACTATTGTAGCGGGAAATATCTATGGGGATGAGTACTATGGTAGAATTTATAAAATGCAGCCAGTTGTTGCACGCATTTGAAGTCTCTTGATTTGGGAATAGGAGACATTCATATTTAACTGCGATCCTGCTCACTTCCAGTGTTGCCGGGGTAACAGATTGATGCTTCCACCATGATCAGGGCAGATTTGTATTATATACTACATAAACATCCATAAATAACACCTTTTCAACCAAAAGAGAGCCCATTTCTAATTATTTTAGGCATCCTTTATGTTTCAAATACATGTTAATACATTTTCTTAAGATTATTGTGCGTTTGTGCTGTTCATTTTGTTGAGAATATACTTTTGACCATGCTAAATACATGGATCTGCCCTGATGCAGGTGGCTCCCTCTTTTGCTCAATAGGTGTTAGAGTAGGACTGCATTTAGATATGAATACATTCTCTTAGCTCAAGATACAGTTGTTCATCTCCCCAAGATACAATGAGTACCCAAGCACTCCCATGAAGAATATCAAGTTCAGCTTAAATTTTCAAATGCAAGAGTCCATTTATTAGTCCTGGATAAAATAACCATGTGCCACAGGACTAAAAACATTATATATAATCAAAAACAAAAAAATATATGTATGTATGTATGTATGTATGTATGTATGTATGTATGTATGTATGTATGTATGTATGTATGTATGTATGTATGTATGTATGTATGTATGTATGTATGTATGTATGTATGTATGTATGTATGTATGTATGTATGTATGTATGTATGTATGTATACAGTGCTCCCCCTTATAACGCCGGTGTTGGGATCCAGAGAATAAACCGTATTATAGCAAAACTGCCTTATAACAGAGGGCCTTTTAACATTAAAGTAATGGGAAAACTGTTTCAGTGGGAGCCATATTACCCACCCTTTTGTATCAGAAACTGCCTTGTAATGAGGGGTATTATCACTGGTGTGTTTGGTATGGGGATGGAAGTATGGTAAGACAGCATTGGATGCTGCAGTGGGGAATCTAACTGCATAGCAGCAGACTCGCTTGGCGTGGTGACATGTTGTCTGGAGGTTAAATCAGCACACTGAAGACATCGGCTTGAACGAACTTCTCTCCAGACTTTTTAATGTGGAACAACTTACAATGATGTGGCTTGGCAGGAAAATGTAACTACTCTGCCTTACCAGTATACATACGACTTGCCTGTATGAAACCCAAACTCAGACTCTCTCTTAGAATTGCATGAAGGTAACTTAAACATGAGACACCTGGTGACTGGTTTCCAATGACAATCCAAGTTACAGTAACATGGGACACTCATAGCCAATCAAAAGAGTTTTAACATCTTCGGCCGGCTTTGCACCGATAAATTACACAATAGCATTTGTTGTGGATACCATTACAATGTTGGGTAAAAGACAATGACAAAATACAAGTACACATTATAATAGACAGGAGATAATGAGAGATATTTAGCTGTCTGGCCTTATTGTCAGAGGGAGACATGGGCACAGTTTTTGCCATTCAAAAGGACAGAACTTAAGGCTACAGAAGAATCCTCATTAAGGCTAACAATATAACTTTCAGTGAACATGTAAGAAAAGAAAAGTATATTTGGTAGTTAAACAGTCTGTGTTTCATGACCACTGCTGGTCAGCCTATACACAGTGATTTCTCAGCTTTTCAGTAACAATGATGTACTTTTAACAATCATCCTGACTGGCTATGTTTGGTGAATTCTTATCCTTGTGTTTTTCTCACTTCATCCTGGCAGCAGCTGTTTGGTATTACAGACAGGGCTATGTGAATGGAAGGCCTGTGTAAGACAAACTTGTACACAATAGGCATATTCTAAATGAGACAAATTGTTGCATTACATGTTAAATTCAAGATTATCAATGTTCCTTTTTCATAAATCTGCACAATAGCTTATCTGTCGTCCATGTGTTCAGAAGATACAGTTTTTCTGTGATGCTACTCCTTGTCTGTACGATATGCGGCTCTCCCCTATCTAGTCGATGCTCCGCATCGACTTTATAATAGATAATAAAGGAATGTGTAGAGAAATGATACGAGGGTTAGGTATAGAACTTGTAGATCTTGTGTAGCATACAATAATAAATATTAACTATGAATATAGAACACAGACCTTAGAAATGATTTCCCCCACAAGAGATTGACTTGCTGTTTAACAGTTTGAAGATTAACCATATATTATTATAAGCAAGCTTTCCCTTAAAGGATGAACAGTTAGTAAAAGAGCATTTATATGAAAACACTCCTCAAAATGACTGGACAGTTAATGAAAAAGATGTTGCATGAACATATTCAACTGTAGATATAGACAGTCAGTTCACAATGAAGGGATTTCCCAACACTGGCATTGTGAAGAAAAATTAAGTGAAATTTGTCCCTTGATGATAAGTCTGATTTTTTTTTTTTTTAACTGTAAGAAAGATTGGGTTATATTGAAATTAAATGAATAAAAGCAGAGTTGTCCATCAAATGTCCAAAAATGAATGGAGGTAGGGCCATCCATAGGATGACTGGAAGGTGGATCAGTGTAAATCTCCTGTATATGACAGTCCGCAATTGGTAAAATTCAGGTCTTCTCTGAAGATGTTTCCGGGCTGCTCTGTCAGCTGTAACACATGGGACTGAAGTTCAATTAGTCAGACCGTACACAGCCAACATGTTTAATCAGTCCACCTGCCCTGGTGTATCATGGACAGTGAAAATATTTCCATTATTAGGCAGTACAAAGTAACAATAAATGAGATACTATGTATGTTTGATATATGTTAAAAATTTGAACAAGATTAAAAGATGCTGATATAGGGGTAGACCACACACATCCAATTCATATTTTGACAGGGATTATGGGAAATAATATATTTTTACATGAATCCGATACAGCACGAATAAGTGAAGCTGTATGTAAAATTATTACAGAATCATGGGGATTCTTGCCACCTGGCAACAAGCCGTTCAGGTAACATAGTTTCATCAAAAACAATGAATGATAAGTCCTTTTGAGATTATGTCTTTGCCGAACAAAGAACATATGTGTTTGAAAAGAAATTTTCACAGCACTAACAAGTAATATTTGGACCATACAGAAGCTGAAGTTGATACGTGTAACAGAATAAATTTGGTTACCTTTATACAGGACTATGATTGCGGTGTATTACACATGTTTACTATGTACTTGTATCACAACTTCCCAACAATAGCCTCAGTACTCAAGCATGGTACTTGTCATAAACCTCATTGGTAGTATGAGACATAATCCTGAAGTGTTAATAAGCCAGAAATTATGAATACAAACTTTGTTATATAGTGTATGTTAATTAGTAGGAGCATACAATTAGTATAGTTGTTGGGCCCACTACACAAGGAAATGCACTTGTAAAGACTGTTCACATGGCACATATACTAATATGTAAGTGTAGTTCTAGGCCTGTAATTGAGTAGAAGTGACAATAAGATTAAATTAGTTACATGATATAAAAAAAAAAACAACGGGAATCACACAATGTAATACCCTAACACAGTTGATGTAATTCCTGAAAACATGTTGAACAGAAAGTTACATGATACATACAATAATGGAAGTGTACACATAACATAGTGACGTAGTTCATACAATTGCTCCAGACTGGCTGAAACATAATTTTGAGTGATTACAAGTAATAAGTAGAGTCTCACATTTTCATAAATTGCAAAACGGTAATACATTCTTGTAAAAAAAGATGAGACAAAATGAATGAAAATTCAATGAATGCAGTCACACCCAAAGCAGATGATGTATGTAATGGTTCATGACCATGAAGTATGCAGCATGACATGGAATATAAGACAAGATAATGTTGACAAGTTAGGTGTTACATGCTATGAAATTGAAACATAGTCAACCATCCACTACTGACTTCCTAGCACAGTCTTCACATTGGAACTTTGATTCAAAAGTGGCGCCAAGCTTTTGTTCAAAAATGAGGAAAAAAAATTATAATGATGTGACTAATGTGCAGGAGCCAATGCTTCAAGTGAATATATCTCCAGACATATGGCCATTATGTCTAATTTATTTGTCAAAGAATTATGAATTTGGATTACAGTAGACCTGAAATAGAATTGAACATTAATTAGCAGGTTAATTATGCATAAAAATATGATTGTGTTGGTGTAGGTGAGTACATGTACGGTTGCTGCGTAGGTGACGGGATGAATGGTTGATGCATAGGGTGTTGATACATATATGTTTGAGGTGAAGGTTGTGAGTATGAACGATATGAAGGTGAGTATGATTGTACCGGTACATTTTGATGAGGATGATAAGGCCTTTTTCTCTTCTTTCCTTTCGCATTCCTAGCAATGTGGAATTCGCGCTTTACAATGGGAGGAAGTAAATGCTCAGAAACCCACTGTGTTCCAGAATAATGTTTGTACTTTGTTTTGTACCATCTCTGGCCATTACCCCATTTCATTGCCAGGAGCCTGTCAACAGTGGCCCATTTATCTGGTGGGGGTAATGTGCGCTTTCTTTTCTTTCCAGTAGTAGTCTGCCCTTGGGCCTGACTTTGCCCTGTAGTAGCACTTGTACTTGGGCTTGGATCTACCTTTGAACTTGTACTCGTAGTTGAACTTGTACCAGACTTCGCATTTGAACTTGCACTTGAATGTAACTTTGCATCTGAACTTGAACTTGCATTTGAATTTTCTCTTGAACTTGAACTTGAATTACTCTTCTCATGTACTCTTGTATCAGCATTTGAATTTGAAGTTGCACTTGTATTCTCATCAGTATTTGGACCATCCACCACACTTTTATCTACACTCTCATCTGAAGAATGGTCATCTTCCCCGGACCTTGAGGTATCATCTTCGACCTTTTCATCACTCTGCTCAAACTCTTCAGGGCTAAGGTCAGAACTGTCTGGTAGTTCTGGTGGTGGATTTGATGGTCGATCAGCAGGATCAAAGGCTGGTTTAAGCCTGTTTGCATGGATCCTTGAAGGGACTCGTTTGTGAGTCTTACAATGTAGGAGTTCATATGTTTGATTGTCTCCAACATCAGCAATGTAGTATGGCCCTAACCACTTCTTGCACAACTTGGGGCTCAATCCAGGCCCAGTTTTTGTGCAGTAAAGCCATACAGTGTCATTCACCTTGTAGGTAGGAGTCTTAGCTTTCTTGTCATGTATCTTGTTTCTCTCCTGTGCCCTCTGAATGTTATCCTTGGCAAGCTCTCGAGCTTTGGTGACATTCTCCCATATTTTACTGAGGTGCACCTGGTGATCAGTGCGTATTTGAGAGGGAGGAGTTAGAGCGATGTCGATTGGGAGTCGTGGATCCCTTCCAAAAAGTAGAAAGTATGGAGAAAATAATGTTGACTGAGTTGCAGGTGTCACCCTGTATGACATCATAACACTTTGTAGCATGAGGTCCCAATCTGTTTGATCTGGGCTAATGTACGTGCGTAGAGTTTGCTCTATGTAAGAATTCATCCTTTCACATGTGGCATTGGATTGAGGGTGATAGCTGCTGGTGCGAACCTTTGTAATTTGGAAAATTTTACAAAGTTCGGTGACCATTTTGGACAGGAATTTGCCCCTTGATCAGAGACCAGAGTATGAGGAGGGCCATATCTGCAAATGATCTGATCATAGAAAACTCTAGCAATAGTAGGAGCATCTGTGCTCTGTAGTGGGAAGCATTCACACCATTTAGAGAATGCGTCAACTGCAAGAAGAATGTACTTATTATTTCGAGCAGTTTTGGTAAGGGGACCAATAATATCAATGTGCCAGCGATGAAAGAGATCCTCTGGTGTAATAGGGTGCAGAGGAGCATTTCGGCCAGAGAAGTGCCGTTTTGCCTGCTGACATTCTGTGCATGTAGTGACATAGTTGGATATGTACTTATGCATGTTTGGCCAGAAATATTTTTGACGGATCGAACTGTATGTCCTTTCTGTGCCTTGGTGACCACCTCCAGCTAGGGAATCATGGTACGACTTAAGGATGTCTTCTCGTAAAGATGCCGGAACAGCAATCTGTTTGACTGGATTGTCATTTATATGGTCCTTACCTTGTGGGTAGTAGAGGTGATAGAGGATGCCAGTGTGCAGCACATATTTCTTAGCCTGTCTGCGTATGGCTCTGGCTTGTGTCTTATTGGAGGGCAGTTTCTGATCAACTATCCACTCAAACAATGGCTTTAACTTGGGATCTTTTCTCTGATGCTCAGAGAGAGTATCTGTGTCTGGTTCTGTGACCATAACACTCGGATCCCGAGTAGCTTCCATGTCCTGGTACACTTCAGTCAGTTGGACAAGTGGATACTCTAATTGACACACAGCTGATTTTCCTGGTTCGGGCGCCGTGTCACATTCAAAAATACATGAGTAATGAGACCCAATCATGAGTGAGGATCTACTAGATGCTTCTGTTTCATGAAATAAGCTAGGCTCTACCGCAAGAATGTCGTGACTGTCATCATGGTGGGGCTCTACTGTAAGAATGTCGCAAATGTCATCATGGTGGGGAACAGCTGGCTCTGCTTGAAGTTCTGACTGTCCCAAGGACTTGTTATCATCATGTAGATATTGCCTCCTACTCAAGGCATCGGCATTGGAATGTGTCCTTCCTTTTTTATAGGATATTTCGAAATTATATCCTTGTAGAAAGGTGGCCCATCGTGCCAATCTACCTGACTTATCACCTAAACTGTTCAACCACTGCAGTGAAATGTGATCAGTGTAGACTTTGAACTTACCATGTGCTATATACACACGGTATTTTCGAATGGCTTCAACAAGAGCAAGACACTCTTTGTCTTTAATATGCCAGTTCTTCTCAGCATGATGGAGAGCTCTCCCACCATATTCTATGACCCTTTCTCGGCCATTATCATCGACTTGTCCGAGGACAAAGCCAATTGCATAGTCTGAAGAGTCTGTGTAGAGGAGGAATTCTTTGTCAAAATCCGGGAAAGCAAGTACCAGAGCCATAGTGAGAGACTTCTTAAGGCTGTTGAATGCATTTTCACACTCGTCTGTCCATGAAAATGCAACATCCTTCTTTAGAAGATTGTAAAGCGGGGATGCGACTTTAGAGAAGTCTTTCATAAATCTCTTATAATATGTAGCAAGGCCTATAAAAGATCGGACATCTTTTGTATTTTGGGGCCTTGGAAAAGATTGCACAGCATGTGTTTTTCCCATATCGGGCTCGACACCATGTTTGGAAATAACATGACCCAGGTATGAGACGCGCTTGGCAGCAAATGAACACTTAGGTGGCTGGAGTTTCAGATTTGCCTCCCGCAATCTGTCAAACACCTGTTTCAAGTGAAAAATATGTTCCTCGAGATTTCTACTGTACACCAGCATATCATCGACGTAAATTAGTGCGCAAAACCAGTTGAGTTTTCGAAGGACTTCAGTCATAACCATGGAGAAAGCCATCGGGGAATTCATAAGACCGAATGGAAGCTTACGAAATTGATAGATTCCTTGATGAGTGATGAAAGCACTCTTGTGTTTTGTCTCCGGATCCAAAGGAATTTGATAGAATCCGGAGGCCATATCGAGAACACTGAATATAGATGCTTTTGCCTGTGCAATACTGTCAAACATTTCTTCTAAGCGGGGGAGAGGAAAACTCATTGGTTTTGTCACCTTATTTAACCGGCGATAGTCGACCGCAAATCGATAAGTACCATTCTTTTTCTTGACCATCACCACTGGTGAATGCCAAACTGAAACAGAAGGTTCTATGATTTTATTTTCAAGCATCTCATCTATCTGACGTTCAATTTCCTTTTTCATTTCAGGATGCGCGCGATAGAAAGGCATGCGCACAGGTGGGGCATCACCTGTTTCAATTCTGTGTTGATAAATATCTGTTCCACCCAGCTCTGATATGTCTTTAGCAAATACGTCCCTGTAGGCACCTAAAAATGAAAGAAATACTTTTCTCTGTTCTTCTGTCAGGTCTGTATCCTGTAAAGTGAAACCTAGATCTTTTGCCGTGTTGATGAGTTCTTCTGCTGCTGCATCTTGCTCAAGGGGTACTGATAAATTTTGGACCAAAGTAGAACCGTCTTTACTAATGCATTTCCTTTCAGGGTTACTGTGGTGTGATACCTGTGCAATTACATCACTTTCTATTACAGGTATATATCTAGCTAGGGGCAGTCTGTGCTGTAAGGTAATTGTGCTGTTAGTAGGATTTAATACTCTATAAGCACATTTTCTACCATCTAGTTGGACTAGGCACCTTGCACCAAGCAGACTGTGTTTAGTAAGCAAGCTGGAAACTGGCTCAATGAGACCTAATGCGTGTTTACTAGCTGTTTGTGTCACCTGTACAGGAATCAGAACCTCTTGTTTTGGTTCAATGCACACATATTGTGCCAGTCTAACTACAGATGACTTGTCTTCAGGAACAATACAGTTAATCTCCGTCATGCCATCCTGTATCTGCAGTGTTTGTGGCCTTGTACTGAAATCAATTGTGACCTTCTGTTCTTTCAGGAAATCTATACCCAGTATTACATTTTGTGTCATTGTCTCAACCACCTTGAATGTCTGAAACAGATCCAATTTGGCTATTGTGATGGGAAGTGATAACTCACCTAGTACTCTACTGTAATGACCACCAACTCCTGTAATGAGTTTCAACTTTGTTGGTTGCATTGGGAATTTCTGACATAATTTTGATTGTTTGTACACCTGATATGATATGCAGCTAATGGAAGCACCAGTATCAACTAGGGCTTTTGTATGGTAGTGACCCAAACTTACTTCAGTTAGATTTGTGTCAAATGAAACAGAAGCTTGGCACAATGAGGGTACCAGGTTATCTGTTTGGTTTTGATGGACATTTTGTTGTAAACTCGGATGTACATTACCAGATACACAATTGTTTTGGAATTTAGAATTTTAATTTGACTGTTTTGACTTCTGGTTTGATTGAAGTTTTGCCTGAACTTCTGATTTAGAGGGAAATTTGCACGGGGACCTCTTGATGTTTGACCCCAGGAAAATTTTGAATGTTTTAAAGAATTCTGTCTGACATGTTTTTGGTTAAAGCAGACAGTGGCAGCATGCCCTCTCTTGTGGCATTGTTTACAATATGTGTTTCTATGGTAACACTGATTTGGAGTGTGGTTGGTCCTCGCACATCTAAAACAATACTGAAAGTTATGACTATTGTTCAGCTTAGAATTTTGAATAGAGTGCACCTTTGGTGAACATTGCACAGAAGTAGAAATGGTAGAATTTGGAACATTGTACTGCCAATGGAAATTTTCACTGACCTGTACCCTGGGCTGTTGATGTTGGGCAATATTGCTGGTTGCCGCTCCATTATATGTCACATTGGAAGCACCACTTTGATTTGTTTCCTGTCCCTCTTGAATGTTTTGTCGAATAGCCATATTGCAAGCACTGTCCTGGTTTGTACTGTCCTGAAATTGCACTGTACACACATCTGAAGGTGGTAGATAAGCACTGTTCTGGTTGTGATCCTGTTGAGGATTTTCTGTAGGGTGACTGGATGAATCTGCACAGTTATCATCATGTGAAGTAAAGCTAGCATCTGTACACATAGGAGGTAGCACTGTCCATGTATCTGCAGGTCCCATTTCCTTTGTATGACCATCCACAGTAACAGGTGCTTCTTTTAGTTCAGGGCGATGTTCCAAATGAAGCACTAGATCTAACATGTCCTCAGGTTTGCTTGTTAAAAACTGCTCACACAGAACAGGATGCATATTGGCCAGTGTAACACTTAGGACTGTTGAATCAGGTAGTTCTGCTCTGTTTCCAAGTCTATGCATTTCAGATAAGTATGTAAATGTACCCTCACCAGGCTGTTGTCTTCTGCTGAAGAATTCTGAAGCTGTTTTTGTGTCCACTGGTGGCTTGGTAAATTTTGATATAAATAAAGAGGCAATAGTGGAGAATGAGTCTTTCCCATATGCTGGTAGTTCCTGGAACCACTGCTTGACTGTTGCATCAGAAAAATGTATAAGGTTCTCTACCTTTTGTGTCTCAGTCCATCTGAGTTGTTCAGCATGGTAGTAGAATTCTTGTAACCATGGCTTTGGATCCATGCCTGCATTGTACCTTGGTAATGATGCCATCTTTGTAGTTTGGGTAGTCCAAAGTTTGATGTTCCTTGTCACTTGTGAGAGGTGCCGCAATCAGTCAGGATTCTCCCCAGATATCACTGGTGTGTTTGGTATGGGGATGGAAGTATGGTAAGACAGCATTGGATGCTGCAGTGGGGAATTTTACTGCATAGCAGCAGACTCGCTTGGCGTGGTGACATGTTGTCTGGAGGTTAAATCAGTACACTGAAGACATCGGCTTGAACGAACTTCTCTCCAGACTTTTTAATGTGGAACAACTTACAATGATGTGGCTTGGCAGGAAAATGTAACTACTCTGCCTTACCAGTATACATACGACTTGCCTGTATGAAACCCAAACTCAGACTCTCTCTTAGAATTGCATGAAGGTAACTTAAACATGAGACACCTGGTGACTGGTTTCCAATGACAATCCAAGTTACAGTAACATGGGACACTCATAGCCAATCAAAAGAGTTTTAACATCTTCGGCCGGCTTTGCACCGATAAATTACACAATAGCATTTGTTGTGGATACCATTACAATGTTGGGTAAAAGACAATGACAAAATACAAGTACACATTATAATAGACAGGAGATAATGAGAGATATTTAGCTGTCTGGCCTTATTGTCAGAGGGAGACATGGGCACAGTTTTTGCCATTCAAAAGGACAGAACTTAAGGCTACAGAAGAATCCTCATTAAGGCTAACAATATAACTTTCAGTGAACATGTAAGAAAAGAAAAGTATATTTGGTAGTTAAACAGTCTGTGTTTCATGACCACTGCTGGTCAGCCTATACACAGTGATTTCTCAGCTTTTCAGTAACAATGATGTACTTTTAACAATCATCCTGACTGGCTATGTTTGGTGAATTCTTATCCTTGTGTTTTTCTCACTTCATCCTGGCAGCAGCTGTTTGGTATTACAGACAGGGCTATGTGAATGGAAGGCCTGTGTAAGACAAATTGTTGCATTACATGTTAAATTCAAGATTATCAATGTTCCTTTTTCATAAATCTGCACAATAGCTTATCTGTCGTCCATGTGTTCAGAAGATACAGTTTTTCTGTGATGCTACTCCTTGTCTGTACGATAGTATTATAAAGAGGGAGCACTATATATATATATATATATATATATATATATATATATATATATATATATATACACACACACATACATATATGTGATCCAAAGTTCACCTGATATTCCTCTTACTTGTCTCAGCTGGCATAAGGGACTGCACCTGCACCACTGAGCTTTCTGTAGTGCTCTCTCTCAGTCTCCGTGCATCTATATCTACTTTTGCTGCAAACACCTACTTACACCCCCAAACAGTTGCCATGTCAGCTGTCAACAATACTCGCCCTGCCAACAGCTCTGAGCATGCTGGGAGTTGTAAGAAAATTTCTTAAATGTACTGAAAGGAATTTAGGAATACATCTAGTACCAAATGCCAATTTTGATATCTACTGATTTCTGTCATTTCACTAAAGAAAAGTTTTTTGAACACATTTGCCAACAATAAATTTCTCACTTTCCTGTGTTTATACAAATGCCAAGTAATCAAGTGACCTGGCTGACAGGAGTTGATTAGTCAACCCCTGCCCAAAGGTGTGAACAATGGAATGGCTGTGTTTCCCTGAACAAAGGAAAGTTCACCAAACCCCTGATTCTGTATACATTTTAGTACCAAAATTAAACAGAAAAGCAAACCATGATGCATATTCCCAACTGTAATCTTAAGTGTTAAAATGCATTGGAAAATTGTTTACCATTTCATACCGATATGTCACTCCCAGCTTAAGAAATGTCAATCAAAATGTCTGACTAAATTAGTGTATGTCTGACTAATTAGTGTATGTTTAACTAACTATGTTCAGCTGGCAAGATACTAAATTATACCGGTCACTATTCACCTCCTATCCTAATAAATGAAAATAAAAAATATATTCAATCAAAGTCAATTTGTTTACAGTCCCTATTGGGTAAATAATAAACAATGATGCAAACACCTGTCATAGTAAATAAACAACTTTAAAATGACAAACAACTGACCCCTTTAGATTTCTCTTGATTACTCAACTATGATAGGACCATGACAGGTTTTCAACCATCAAAAGCAATGAAGATTCAAATCCTGTGAATGTAGTTTTACTGAGGAAACCAACCCACTGATCCAATGGCCATCATCTGCTTTGGGATCACAATACAGCGTATATGTGTTACCCCATTGTCTGTAAGTGGGCCTCTCACAGTGTTCTCAACAGTTCCTGAATAGCTGCAGTTCCACTAAAACTTAGAGGTAACTTAATTATGACCATACAGAAAATCATGGTGTCAACTATCTGCTTGATTAGGACCACAACTTTTTTTCGTTGATCACAACCAGGGGATTCCATGAATTCTGGTGTTGACCTTAATCAAGTCGACCCTAGTTGAACACTTCTGTTCACAATTAAGACAACCTCTACATAGAAACCACTTTCATGTACAACCATTGGGGGCCTTTCTTCCAGAGTTTCTATCTCTCACTTAGAATGTCATTTTTTGTTTTAAAATGCATGCAATTGCATCATGAAATATTTGATCATGTGAGCACCATTAAATATTTTGATTTATCATCAAATGAAAGTAATGATATGATTAAATGCTAAATAGACTTAATATTACAGATTTAATAATATGTTAAAATGCATTCAAATATTTGAAATTGATTTAATCACATTATAAATATGCTGAATCATGGCAGATGCAAACCAAAATTGCTGCTCCCCCCAACAACAGACTGGTAGGGGGCAGACTGCAACAAAGAGATCTTAAAACTCAACAGATGATATTTATATGCATTGTAACACTGAACTAAATCGCTACATGTACTCCAAAACAGAAACAAGAGGACTGTGACAGTCCTGTGCTCAACTGACCTTACATGTATATGCACAAACAGTCAAAAAATAAAGCAGGTACCACTCTAAAACTCAGTCCATGCATGAATCTACATTTACCAACTTCTCAAATCCTTATTTATTGGTCAGTATTTGAACCATCATTCAGAAAAATATGCAATATCAATCAACAAAGATAACTAACTCTGCTCAATTACATTCCTGTTTTTACTTCTTCCACAGGGAAGCATGGCTCCCACCTCTTATTAACTCTTTCAGTGCAGATCATGTCTAAAGTCAATCAACTTGAGTCAAACTAGTCTGAATTATCATTAGGATCCCAGGGTTCTTATTCCACATAAAAAGACATTTCATTAAAGTACCAGTATGCCTATGGTTCCAGAGAAAATACCCCAGGTTAACAGCTTTTCTTGGCATGCATTGGGTGCATTGGTCCAATGTGCGCCAAGAAAAGCTGTTGACTCAGTCGAAAATTTGGCACTTAGAGAGTTACAAATGGTGAGAACAGCCAACTTGTTTTCTGTTTTGTTTTGTGCCTCTCAGATGAAACAAGAATTTGTTGCTTAACACTAAAATGGTATTTTCTTTGAAAAAAAACAAACAAACAAACAAAAACAAAAAAACAAGGACAGGAATAATTGATTAATTTGTAGACAAGTTCAAGTAACATAAACGAAGCCTAGATGTGAACTGTGCAACTGGTGCCATGGCAGACAGCAGCAATGACACTGACAGGAAGTATCTGTAGTTTCACATGATGGCAAGGGAGCAGTCATTATGCTAAAGTTAGGAAAAATCATATTTGAACATATGTGCAAATGTTTTCAAACACATGCCCAAATGTATTTTAACATATGATGCAATATCTTTGATATATTTCAATTAGTTTGCAAATATAATCATACACTGCATTGTATGATTAAACCCATTTAAAGGTATGTTTGAATGACAAACTGAGTATGCTGATTTAATAAAATGAACAAAACTGTTTAATGATATGATTAAACAGTAAATCATATCATTAGCTGGAATGAGAATGTCTTTTTGCTGCAAATTCTGAAATGAGATTTGAAAGTGTCTGACAAAGAAAAGCACTACCATATTTAAAAAAAAAAAACCCTCTGAAAATCTGCTGATCAGCTGACAATTCCCATCCCCAATATATTTAATGCTATAACTATATATTTAGAAAAATCACTGTCTCATCATACCATTAAATATTCAATATCATGTACCAATACTGATTTAAACAAGAAAAGGCATACTATAACTATATAAAACACACAAACACACTCATACAGAGCCAAAACTGACTGGGCCAGATGCTGCACATGCAAGAGGCTTTTTCAATGTTCCCATATAAATCTAGTTTTAATGCTGATGCAACTCTTTAGGGAGCTATTAATAAAGCTAGTTAGGACATTTGTCAAGCACATCTGAACTGGAACAACTGGAGAGTTGTTCCAATAGGACGGGTCGCAATTAGCAATTATATGTGTATTTGGCTGAATACATTTAACCCAATACACAAAATTCCCATACGATCTTTATGTTAAAATAGCATTCAAAATGTAGAATAGTTTTCCAGCAAATGTAATCAAATCTATGGCAGTATTTTAACTACATGCAAGCATTTACAACAATAAATTTGAAGTTCATAGGTAGAGCAGTTTAAAAGTTACATAGGTGCAAATTACAATGGAAACTAATGGAAATACACATACCTAGCCTGTCTGCCCAGAGAGCCCTCTAGGGAGAACCCACATGAACCAGTTGGTCTTGACCTTACCTACTGTCATGAAGAGAGGCCTCAGAAATATAAGGGACATTTCCTAATATGATAAACTAGTTTTCCTATTTTTAACTCTGTGTTAAATGAGTGGTATAAAGCATAGAGAGATGAGCTCAAGCAATAAAGACTAAGCATTACACTGAGCAAGTAAGCTCATCTCCCCATGATACACATACATACATACATACATACATACATACATACATACATACATACATACATACATACATACATACATACATATACATGCATGCATACATGCATACATACATACATACATACATAAGCCAATAATGTAAATTGTTGCACATTTACACTCATGTCTATCACATGACAAGGTCCTTCTCGCCCCTTGGAAACTGCTGGGTCCATGTAGTGCTGCCCCCTACCCTCTGACACAAGAACTACATATAGTACTTGCAAGCTTTCATGATGAAAAATTACTTGGGAGAACTACCAGCTCAGCAATCACTTCTAAGAATCAGATCAAAGTAGTCCCTCCTTTGAGAGATCACCGCTACCACAGATCCAAAACAGGTCACATAAAGCAGGTGGTCTGTCAATAGAGGTTAAGTAACATGGAATAGATAGCACCTGGGGCTTGACATGTGGTCTTGAAAGGCAGGTGGTTTCTCAATGGAGTTACTCAACGGTAGAGCTGCCACACGTTCTGTACAGAGAGTTGATTAAATACAAATACATATTAAAGTGCATACTAAAGTAGTGATATATACATAGAAAACTAGCTAACAGGTGTGTACTCTTACATTTCTATTTTTGGTTGAATTGAAATGTGGCAACTTAATAAAAATATACATGGCAGTCTAACATCTCTGTGATACATATACCTGGAAGCTCAACATGGTCTACACAGAGTGCTTTTTCGGGGTGGGAGTGGGTGTTTGAATTTTTTGTTACAAAACATATTTATTACATGTGTACACTAAGTATAGCCAGGTTGCTATGTACTGTATATACGTATAAAATTCCACGTGAATGTGGTTGTACACTGCAAGGCTCAGTCAAAAACTGAAACGCCTGAAACAAGTGTTGTCAAAATTCATCATCTGTCATGTGGAATTTCATTTTTTCCCATACAATATGTCAAGCTATATATTAGGAACGGCCATGCACACACTTCTGTTACTAAATTCAACATAGTTCCGAACCACTAACATGTGGCTAATGGCAGAGTGGTCCCTGTATATAATTTTTTTTGGACAAATAGGAAACTTTTTTTCAATGTGGCTGACAAGGGGGTGTACCAAGCAGAACAGGCAAAATACACATACGACTGAATGTGGGATGAAACAAATCTTCTTTGCAGACAATGATAGGCCAAGACAGTGTTGGTATTCCCCACTGACAGATTGATGCAGTTCCATGCCAAGATACTTCACCCTGTCAACCTATTTGATGTTGTTATTGCAAGAACAGAGAGGGCTAGCAGCAGGAATTTTAACTCTCACTGCCAATCACGTCTAAAGTTGATCTGCTAAAGTGAAACTAGTCAGAATTATCATTAGGATCTCTGACTCTTATTACTCGTAATAAGACCTTTTGTTCACCTACCAGCATGCCTATGTTCCAGAGAAAAGCTGTTGACTCGCAGTCAGTCCAAAATTTGGCACTTAAAGAGTTAAGACTGTAGCCACTTTGGCTAAATCAGCTTTCAGCCTTTTGGCCAAAAACTGACAATCTTAGCCAACAGAACAAGCAAAATTCCACAGCTTTCTCTGACAAGTACATTACTTCTTCCGAATACAACCTCCTTCAAAGTATTGCAGTTTATGTTGTTGTTGGCTCTGCTTGTCAGTATTTAGAGGCGTTTACTTCAAATAAGACAGTACATGGAGTTAAAAGTGGTTAATAATTTAAATACACTTTTGTATTTGTGATCTTTCATTTCAATTTTGACATTAGGGTCTTGAATGACTCTTTTGTGGCTGCAGCTGGTATGTCAGGAGGCGGAGAGTTCCAGCCGCAAATAGTTTGCGGGAAAAACAAGCATTTATGATCATCGGTGCTGCAGAGTGAGATCTGAAAACTATGGTCATGGGAATGTCTTGAATGGCATGTCATTAGGATAAGGTAGGGGATGGAGGAAACTACGTTAAATAACCTGATGGTGTTTGTCAAAAGTCAAATACATGCATATTCTGAAATATTCTAAACAAAATTGGCAAAAGGTAACGCAGTCCTGTTAGCCAAATCACACCTTTTTTTTAATCCCTTGGCTACTTTTAGCTAATGGATAGCATTAGCTTAGACAGAAAGATATTTTGATTTCAGAAGCTTCTTTTGGAATTTACGTGCCAAATAGAATAGATTCTGTAGGCTGTATTCCACCTCCCTTCTCGCCACCCTCACTCTCACCCCCATCTGGAGATGGAGACAGTTTGTTGTCGCAAAGCTCTCGACTAACTCACCGATTTTTCCCCAAAACATGGTATTAGTAACATGTATGCCGGCTGCTGTTAATCACAAACACCAATCTGATAAAGGCTAGGGCCAAATCAGTGTAAGTAATCGTGTGCTGCTCCGCTTATTTGCTGCAGTCCTGTATCATATCTGATACTGGTGGTCAAAGAAAAAAAAAAAAGGAAAAAAAAACAAAAAACTTTCCCTTTGACCCTATCCCCAGGTCTAAGGTTCAGGCTTTACCCATGTCTTGTGCACACAGTCACGGGAGCCTTGACCACCTTTCCTTTCCTTCTAAAAAATCTGTTATTCTTATAAATTAATACGGTTTTCTTCTAACATTCCATTGCTTCTCTCCCAGTGCCCTAAAAGAAAGTCCTATACAGTTCAGACCCCTCTCTTCTGGTAACCCACCTGTCAAACCTATAATCCATGCCACGAGCTCTGCTTCTCCTAAGGGAAGCCATCAAAAGATTGATGTGCGATAAAAAAGGAACCTAATTTAGTTAGGGGAGGAGGGGGTTTAAAGTCCATTTAGTTTTCCATCGCACAAAATCGATGTAAGCAAAAAATATCAAAATTTTAACTTGCAAACAGGAAAAAAAAAACGTTTCCGTGATGATAGAGCGCCACTTTTAACGGGTTGTTCAAAATTATTCAACATCAATCATTCATCCAGGGATGCCAGTCCTGTCTTCATGTTGTAGAATGGTTGTACTCCCAATCTTTAAAAGCCATCCTAAATACACCACAATATGACCTTTTTATATTGGCAAAACCCTATGTAATTTGTGACCACTACAGTACACATTCTGGGAGATCGAAGTTTCAATGTAAAGTCGAGCTTAGTTTCAGGGGGGAGGGGGGGGGGTCTGACCCAAAACGAAATTGCTTTTGTTTATTTGTAACCATTGAACTTTTGATGGCTTCCCTAAGCCCTCAGGAATGATGTACAAAAAAAAAAAAAAAACTTTCCAAGATTCCAAAAATCCAATGAAATTTGATTACCCCCCCCCCCTTCCAAAATCACCAATTTTTTGGAAAGTCCCTGTTCAACCTTTCAGTATACATTTCTACAAGGCAGGCCTGGATAAAGTGTTTTATAAGCTTCATTCATGATTGGGTTGTGATGATCCCTGTGACCTTTCAAGCTTTTTATATTACATCTGAAGTACTGAAAGAAAAACACATGTATGAATCATTTGATACTAGAACAGACTGATTTTCCAACAGAAAATAAAATGTCTCCCGGTGGAACACTTACGTCTCTGAATAAGCTACAGGTGATAACAAATTACAAATGACCAAGTTTGCTTGAAAATTACAATCCTATTTTAGCTCTCACCTAGATACATTACTCTAGCAATTTTCATCAAGTTCTTCAAGACTTATTGCGGAGAAACCAATCTCACATAAATGACCCTGTGACCTTGCGAATTCTCTCAAGGTCATCCAAATACAATCCCAACCTAGGTCTTGCCTAGATACATAAGCTTAGCAAGTTTCATCAAATTCCATCAAGTTCTTCATGACTTTTCGCACTGAAACCAATTTCCCATAAGTGACCCTGTGACCTTGAAAATTATGTCAAGGTCACCCAAGTACAATCCCAACCTAGGTCTTGCCTAGATACATAATCATGCCAAGTGTCATCAAATTCCATCAAGTTCTTCAAGACTTATCGCATGGAAACTTATTTCACATAAGTGACCCTGTGACCTTGAGAATTCGCTCAAGGTCATCCAAATACAATTCCAACCTAGGTCTTGCCAAGATACATAATCCTACCATGTTTCATCATATTCCATCAAGTTCTTCAAGACTTATCGCACAGAAACCAATTTCACATAAGTGACCCTGAGACCTTGAGAATTCGCTCAAGGTCATCCAAATACAATCCCAACCTAGCTCTTGCCTAGATACATAATCCTACCAAGTTTCATGAAATTCCATCAAGTTCTTCATGACTTATCGCACAGAAACCAATTTCACATAAGTGACCCTGTGACCTTGAGAATTTGCTCAAGGTCATCCAAATACAATCCCAACCTAGGTCTTGCCTAAATACATAATCCTGCCAAGTTTCATGAAATTCCATCAAGTTCTTCATGACTTATCGCACGGAAACCAATTTCACATAAGTGACCCTGTGACCTTGAGAATTCGCTCAAGGTCACCCAAATACAATCATAACCTAGGTCTTGCCTATATACATGATCATACCAAGTTTCATCAAATTCCATCAAGTTCTTCATGACTTATCGTACGGAAACCAATTTCACATAAGTGACCCTGTGACCTTGAAATTAGGTCAAGGTCACCCAAATACAATACCAACCTAGGTCTTGCCTAGATACATAATCCTGCCAAGTTTCATCAAATTCTGTCAAGTCCTTCAAGACTTATCGCACGGAAACCAAGTGTTGGAGAAGGAGGAGGAGGAGGAGGAGGAGGAGGAGGAGGAGGAGGGGGAGAAGAGGAAGAGGAAGAGGAAGAGGAAGAGGAAGAGGAAGAGGAAGAGGAAGAGGAAGAGGAAGAGGAAGAGGAAGAGGAAGAGGAAGAGGAAGAGGAAGAGGAAGAGGAAGAGGAAGAGGAAGAGGAAGAGGAAGAGGAAGAGGAAGAGGAAGAGGAAGAGGAAGAGGAAGAGGAAGAGGAAGAGGAAGAGGAAGAGGAAGAGGAAGAGGAAGAGGAAGAGGAAGAGGAAGAGGAAGAGGAAGAGGAAGAGGAAGAGGAAGAGGAAGAGGAAGAAGAAGAAGAAGAAGAAGAAGAAGAAGAAGAAGAAGAAGAAGAAGAAGAAGAAGAAGAAGAAGAAGAAGAAGAAGAAGAAGAAGAAGAAGAAGAAGAAGAAGAAGAAGAAGAAGAAGAAGAAGAAGAAGAAGAAGAAGAAGAAGAAGAAGAAGAAGAAGAAGAAGAAGAAGAAGAAGAAGAAGAAGAAGAAGAAGAAGAAGAAGAAGAAGAAGAAGAAGAAGAAGAAACGGGCACTAATCCAATATGTCCCCCGGCTTCCACCGGGAAACATAATTCTTTATTTTCATAAAATTCTCATATTTTGTAATACATACTGATCTTCATCACATTTATCCCAATATTATTCATCACAGATGCATGGATGATTTGTAATACTTTTATAAGATCTTTAATAGGGCCTGTAATTTTTCGTTTCAATTTTGTCTTTTTCTGTTTAGCAAAACAGCAAATTCCACTTCAACTCAATCTCAGTCTGGCATACATGAATTCAGCTTTTAAATAAAATAAGTGGAGGAACTTAATTTATTCTTGGGATTGCCACATGAACACGATCTTCAGGGCATCCACGTGGACCTTTATTTACATAAACAAAGATATGGTATGCTCATTTTTGGTCAATCAAACTGCATAGTTTTTGCTACAGAAACAGCTTTTTGCATAAATGTGGTGACTTTATTCATACATACTTCAAAATAAACATCCAATTCTTTTCGGTACATTTGCAGATAAAAATCTGCACAGCAGTAAAGCTATCTACAAAGGTAAAAATCTACGAATAGAAGGCAGCAAGATTCTCACCCTGCTTCAGGGTGCTGATTGGCTCACAGGTCATGCAAATAAAGTCTGCCTCATCTTGGCATGTGAACAAGCATGTGCACTGTGCACTTTCAACAAACAAGCATGGGGAAGTTGATACCAGCTGTTTTATGTTTTCATGTGACACAAGTACCAAATTTTAGTGACATATCGAAGGCAGACATTTTGAAAACATTCAGAATGTTCCTTGTTAACTGCTGAAAGAAATACAGAGTGGAAACTGCATGCAATCGATTTTAAATGGGAAACTTATGCACCGGTATGCATTGTCAATCAATCTCCGTGATGGTACGTACTGAACAAAATCTGTGTGTGCGTTGTTTTTTTTTTTTCAAAGATACCACAATATTTATAAATTTGGGTGTGCCTGCTCGTTAGTTATAGTGGAAACCATTTAATATGTTGTACATCTGCAGAAGAACATGCCATGCTGTCATATGCTGGTAATTACGTGCACTGAAAGTTGATCTTCAACATATGCTAAATTGGGCAGATAAACTTGCCGGTACCAGCATAGGAGAAGCAACTATCTTTGGGCAGGTTTTCTCACCCGTAACAGAGGAAGGGTTAACTAATGTGTATTCTTGTAGAGGAGAAAATGTATCCACTTTTGTATTTTACTCGCTAGATGCCGCACTAAGTAAAATACGGTTACAGTGGTCCCCCTCTTATAAGCATCTCCCGCCCGAAGAGAGGCCACCCCCTCTAGAAAGGCCATTTCTCCATGCATCACGTATGGCATTTTCATTGTATTTTACCCCTCAAGAGAGGCCACCCCTCTTATAAGGCCACTAAGGCCACTTTTCTGATGCATTTCGGGTGGCCTTATAAGAGGGGGAATCGCTGTACCATAAAATAACAGTGTTAATTTTATAGCTTTCCACAAAATTGGTGAAGTTCTGATTTTCAGTTTGACCCCCTCCCCGCATTCCAAGGATTGCTCAGAATTTTGGAAAGCTTTTTTTGTACATGATCCCTTAGTCCTCACAATTATGAGCCTCACTCTGCCAATCCCTAAACATTTTTCCCTCATCTCTCCACATGTATATGCATCACACCATGCCAACCAATGAATGGTTTACCATCTTGTTTGCCTCCTGGAACAAACTCTACACTTACTATTGCTACCTGCAGTCCATTTGTCTTCTCTTTTCTAAATTGACAACTCCTGCCTTACTCTGGAACAAAAGTTTGGATCCCTTTTCTTAATCCCAGCATGCACTTTTCTTTGGCTTCTCAAAAACCTTTCAATTTCATGTAGTTAGCCTACATTTTTTTCCTTAATCATTTTCTCCAGTTTTTGTTCCATCCTTCTGTCACGACCTTCCCTATAATGCTTTCCAATCCTCAAAATGATTACAGCCTTTCAATTAATACCTTTCTGGCAAATTCTGCTAACTTATCTAGATGTCTTTGACCCATCTTGTCTGTTTTGTAACAGCTTCATTATACATTTTCCAGAAGCTACTACAAAACAGACAAGATGGGTCAAAGACAGTGTTGTCAACACCGCAAATGAAATTCTTTACATTCAACACTGTTGAACATAAAAGAATTTCAGTAGAATACTGAAAAGCAACAGCAGACTGTTAGCTTTTCAGCTGGACCTCAGCAAACCAGCCTTTTTAACCAGCCTTTTTAGCCCATTTAACACTGCCATGAATATATGCTTGTGTTTAAGTCCAGACAATCGGTGGACTTGGTGACAGCCCGACCAATTCCAAGCAACAATAAAACTGGACACGTTAACACCATTTATGTTGACAATGATAACAATATAATGCTGTGGCTCTCCGCTTCTGTGCCACAGTCCTGTGTGACACAGGTGGCCTAGTGAAAAAAAAAAAGTAGATGAGGCGGAGGAGACCGTGGTTATCCTAATCAGCTCTTGCTGCCACGTTTTCCAGGACCAGCGCCAAGGCAAAGCGTCCACCACACACTCTCTCACAGCTGTGGTGGGCCCCTGGTCCTGGATATATCCCCCCCACATTCATCGGTTGTAGTCCCCCCCCCCCCCCACCCACAAAAAAAAAACAAACAAACAAACAAACAAAAACAACAACAAAACAAACCAAACCAAACCAACTTTTACTCATACACCCTATCCCCGCCTATAAGGCATGCGCATTTCCCATGGGGGACCCATGAGAGCCCTTATAAGGGCTACCACCATTCTCTTGCCTCCCTGTAGTAGCTGTACTCTGATATTCTAATTTCCCCTGTTGCTATTTAACCCTATAAATAATTCATTTCTTTTCTCCCAGCACCCTACTAGGTAGTCCTGTACACTTTTAGTACCTTTCCTTCCTCCCAGAAAGCCACCCTTCAATCCTAAAACCCATGCTACACGTTCCTCTTCCTCGACTACCGAACCTCTTTTAGACCCTTTTTATCCCTGTGCCACTTTCTGAAAAATTCTACTCTATGCATCACAATGACAGGCCAATAATGGCAATATACTATGTGAAGGGTGAGTGATAATCAGTGCATTTCACATAAGTTGCACAACCGACCGGTACGTGCAACTTGCAAAAGCGCTTTTAGTGGACCATTGAGTACAGAGCTCTTCAATTTAAACGAAATGTAGTTTTGGTACACACACCCATGCATTCATCAAGCACGTCTTCAACAAACCACAGCTGGACTTGGGCGGCAAACAGAAGCCAGCATCCTGTCATGATAGTCTGCATATTGTACTCCCTGTGCAACCTACAGAGCCATCTGGCAGTTGTTTGTTGAATTAACCAATTCCATACTTCAAAACTTAGCTTAAATTCTTTATTTCTGTGCGCCAACACAGATTCTTTCTTTCTTTTCTTTTCTTTCTTTCTTTCTTTCTTTCTTTCTTTCTTTCTTTCTTTCTTTCTTTCTTTCTTTCTTTCTTTCTTCTTGTGACTTGTATATTCTCCGTGTTTAGTTAAATTATTTCATATTTAGGCCTATGTACGTGTGCCATTCGTAATGCAGCTGTTGTATTTCGTCTACTGTACTTTATTATATACATGTATATATATATATATATATATATATATATATATATATATATATATATATATATATATATATATATATATATATGTATGTATGTATGTATGTATGTATGTATGTATGTATGTATGTATGTATGTATGTCCCGCGCGGTACGGGAATGTGCGCGCAATCGCGCAGAGCGACTGTTGAATTGCGCTAGCCAGAATTAAATGTAGCGGCGGGAAGACTAAAAGTGGAATAAGTGTCAGGCGCATGTTTCAGTTGACACAATAGCGTAATTTTTTAAAGACATCATGACCTATTTCTACACAGCTTTTTATTTATTTATTTTCTTTTTAATTATTTTAATTTGCCTCGAATCCAGGTACATTTCCACCAAGTTTGAAGAGAATCCAACTAACGGTTTCAGAGAAGTCGAAAATGGCGAAAAAAAAAAAAAAAAAGAAAAAAAATCACATGAAAGAGAAAGAAATTGTAGGGCTACCCGTTGAACAAATGCGAGTCTCTTAAAGTGTGTCTGTGCAATTGGAAGCAGGTGGACAAGAAATTTCGGATAATAGTTATGTTTATTTGAATTAACCAGAGAAGCCAGTATGTTTGCAAGGCTTAGTGCTATTGCCTTGTAAGGTTGATATACCAAACGGTTCCACAGTGACCAGTTACCTTCTGACATGAATTTTATTCCATTACACCATTTGTTGTGCAGACGAACCAACTCTAAATATTCTTAGGCCATTAATTATTTTTTATACGTAGTGCCTTGTAAGTCTTAAAAAAACATGCTTCCATAGCAAGTCTACACGTGTGTAAGCATACAAGTGTATATCCAGATAGTTCAGTGTGATTCAGAACTAATGGCCTGTGTCCTATTGGTTAAATTTTTGCTGAAGGGGCAACGCATATAAGAAAGTCCATATTATTCCGAACATGCCATTCTTGTCAACCAGTTCTTCTTTTAACCATTTACGTTTACAATTTAAGTTACTTCAAAACGCTGTTAAGTCTGTGGTCCTTAAAATATGTCTTATTAATAAACTAATTAATTCACGTTTCTTGAAATTCCGTTGCTATTTTGTTCCCTATTCAGTTTACCTAAGCTATTGGTATTCTATTGTGGATAAATATTTTGCTCACATGATGACACTTAGTCGTTGCTAACAAATTATTTCCACATTTAGGCATTCATATCTAGGCATTGATTTCATTTTTTTCCATTTAAATATAACAGTAAAATATCCCTGAAAGGCCAGAAATGAGAAATTCGATGAACAGTTCCTCTCAAATGAATGTTTATAGTAACCGTTTGACGTATCATCATCATCATCATCATCATCATCATCATCATCATCATCATCATCATCATCATCATCATCATCATCATCATCATCATCATCATCATCATCATCATCATCATCATCATCATCATCATCATCATCATCATCACCACCACCACCACCACCATCATCATCATCATCATCATCATCATCATCATCATCATCATCATCATCATCATCATCGCTGGTTTGGTTAATGTTGACTGCAGCAATCAGTAAGGCGTATCACTGTGTGGGCAATAAACAAAATTTCGAATAGGAAATGTCACGTTTTTATCTTGCAGTGTATTTATTTGGTCCCAATATATATATAGCACATACCGTGACGAAATTATTGGTCACAGAACAGCCACAATTGCACCTCTATACTTCACAATACTGTATTGAATTGGACACAGATTAATATTTTAGTTTAGTTTAAACATATTTATTTTCACTGGATTACCCAATAGTACATGAAATATAACTAATCTAGGGGTTCTCCAGACACGGAGACGCACAAAATGATATATACAAGACGCATATGACAATACAATGTACAAACATGTGACTATGTACTCAGGTAGACATGCTATAATTCAACTAAACATCTTAATATCTCTTTACATCTGAACATTGTATCGACTTACTTGAGGAAAATACTCAACACTACAACGTATTGCACAATAAAGACAAATTATCACTTCCTGTGAAATTAAAACATGGTCATGGACTCAAAATTCTTGCAGTATTACATACAAAGCTGATCAAAGGAAAGCCTTAATCATAATGTATTGGTACCCATCGCTTTAGAATTGAAACAGCAGATATAATCAACAGTTTATCGCAAAGACGAAAGGTTATGCGTGCATGTTTAGTTTAGTTTAAACATATTTATTTCACCTGGATTGCTTACAGTAGTACAGAGGTACTAAATGGTTGGTTCTCATCAGAGAGAGAGAGAGAGAGAGAGAGACAGAGAGAGAGAGAGAGAGGGAGAGAGAGAGAGAGAGAGAGAGAGAGAGAGAGAGAGAGAGAGAGAGAGAGAGAGAGAGAGAGAGAGAGAGAGAGAGCATACGTACAAAACACACAGGATAAATCAACCAACATCCTAACATGATATTCTACTCATTCCAACTCAGGATATAAACCGCCTTGTGTCTGTAATGAAGTTTTAAACAGCATACAAATATATAAATTTTCACCAGACGAAAGATTGTCATTAGCATATTCAAGATAAGTGAGACAATTTCATTTACGGACATTTTCTGTATCCATTGATGAACAGAAAATATCTGTACCTGAATACAGATTAAATCTGCAAAATTTACAGATTTTTCTTACAGTGCAGTAAAACAACATATCGTTTATATCGTGAAATGTTTCAAAATGAGTGTGACTGTCAAGTGGAGCATTAAGGGTAGCACTGCCTTCAGGTGTTTTCAAAATCAGCTCTCTTTAATTGTAATCCCAAATTTTACGTTTGAAGGGGCGGTCTATGCGATGAGAAGTAGAGACAGTACAAAACACAACGGAAAGGTCAGACGTAGAGATGTGTGGCAAAATACCCGAATTTAAGATATAACCTTGCCTCCACAGGATCCCCCTAGATCGCTATATGTTTCTGAAGTGCTCTCGTCGAGGCGAGCGCCCACATCAGTGAACGCAATAGCGAGTCAGGGGGATGCTTTGGAGGCAAGATATAACGGGTGAGTCGGCCAAAATAATACCAAGAAGACTCTCTGTTAGATCATTAACACGCACATGCTCTATAATTGTGGGTAATAGGATTCATATTTAAATGCGGTCCTGCTGTAACATCTATTGAGCAAAAGGGGGAGCCACCTGCCTCGGGGCAGATCCATGTATTTAGCATGTCCAAAACTACTTTTTCAATAAAATAAACAACACGAACACAGAATAATCATAAGAAATTGTTTTCACATATATTTGAAACATAAAGGATGCCTAAATTAATTAGAAATGAGCTCTCTTTTGGTTGACAAGGTGTTATTTATGGATGTTTATGTAGTATATAATACAGATCTGCCCCGATCATGGTGGAAGCATCAGTCTGTTGCCCCGGCAACACAGGAAGTGAGCAGGATTGCAGTTAAATATGAATGTCTCCTATTAAAGAGGAGGGAAATTTTGTGGAAGATGTGGGCGCAAAGGTAGGTTTGATGAAGGACGACCTATATCTACCACAGGGTCCTTGGTGTGGTTGTATCTTGCCACTTCCTCGTTGAAGCGTCCGGATGTAAATTGTCTGCTTTGAGGTAATGTCCAACCATATGGAGTGACTTCTCTTCCAGACCAAGTATGATACATCTGTCTGCACCAAAACTGGAACACTAAATTCATAATTGCTGTAACAACACACGTTTTGTTTAAGTGTGGTTTGGTGAAATTTTGCATATATATTGACAAATATTTAAGACAAAATGATCAACCTTGTGCTTTTATACACTGTCTTGAGTGCATGTAACTTAGAAACCCACGAAATATATGGTATGTTTTAGTCAGTTAATTCATTTTCAAATGCAGACTTACGACGTGCATTACTTTGCTCACAACCGGGGCTCACAATGGGTTGTAGGATTACTGCCTCGTGGTGTTATTGCATATATGACAGAAGCATATTATTGAAATTCAGCCAGCCATAGGACCTGATTTTTTCAGATCACGTATACATAAAGCCATAGCTGTAGATAAGGTTTGACTACCATGAAAAGTATATTGCCACCGTATATCATAACTATTTTTTGTCTCTTTTTGTTTTGTTTATGTGGCTCCCCGAAGTGATTTGACTATGTGGTTCTTGGATTGAACGTGAGATGGCACACCTGACTGGAGCGCGTGTGTCTCCTCTGGTAAAAGTGAAAATTGTCATGGCCTCCAGAGGGCGTTGTACGCAAGTACAAGGATTTTGGGTCCAACTCAAAGTGTGTGCTTCAGTTTACCTCAGAATTACATGTAAAAACAAAAATAAATAAAACTTTGCGGGGAAAAAGTGTCATACTTTCGTTTTGGGGGCTTTGTCAGAATAGGTGTCAATTTTTCGACCTTCCTTCGTTGTAAAACACGTATAAAATTTTCACGGGACCACATATGCGCTGGAGGCAAAGAATCCGTGGCACCCCTCTGTGCCAGAACAAGGACTACAAATAAATGCAACTGCGAAATATACTCGTGTCCGAAACCCTCACAGAAACATGAAAAAAAAAGCATCAATGCAAAACATTGGATATGTAATAATAATAATAATGATGATGATGATGATGATGATGATGATGATGATGATGATGATGATGATGATGATGATGATGATGATGATGATGATGATAAAAAAAAACTACCCTCGCTTTCCACAGGAGCCATCCATGATCCCGCTTGTGATCTCCCATCTGGTTAAGCGCCGACAATAGTGAATAGACGTAAAAAGTAAAAAGTTAAGTCTAATTGCTCCTAGATTAAAGGATTGCATGGAACTTTATTTTCATACAAAAGTGCAATAACTGTATTTAGATACAAGGTAATTATGGCTCCCTGAGGAGTAAATCTCACAGGACTGGGAGCATTTAATACCACTCATGTACCACATGCACTGCTCACTCTGTACTACTACTTGCAAGTTCATCATAGTTGTCAATTGCTAATTAAATTCAAATACCAGAGTTCCAGTATATGTGAACATACATAGCTTAAGACCATTATAGTAGACCTATTAATACACAGGCCTAGGACTGGTCTTCTCCCATTAAACTTGTTGTAAGGCCTATTTATTATGAAGCCCGACATCAAGTTTGTATATTTACACCAATGTTCATTATGCCTGTGTGCCAACACAGACATATTGTTTTTCTTTCTTTCGTTCTTTCTTTCTTTCTTTCTTTCTTTCTTTCTTTCTTTCTTTCTTTCTTTCTTTCTTTCTTTCTTTCTTTCTTTCTTTCTTCTTTCTTTCTTTCTTTCTTTCTTTCTTTCTTGTCCGACATTTCATTTGAAAAGTATTACACGTAGAAACTCCAAACTTGGCACAATCATACTTCTACAGATGAAGTCTGGCCTTTTCATAATGACAGGTCATTCTTTTCAAAATTATGCGAATGAGGGCTAATTAAAATTTTAAATCTTCAATATCTTTTATACTTTAGCAGATTTGGTTCCGAGTGAATAGTAGTTCGATCATAGCAAGGTAAAGGTCATCTCAAATGTCAAGGTCATATCAAGGTCAAAGGTCAATTTTAGGCCAAAGTGTCATTTTTGAGGTCGAAGTTCACTTCAGGTAGAGGTTATCTCAAGGTCAAAGGCCCCTTTCGATGGTGGCTCTCTTCTAGCCACAACTTGGTCAATTTTTATCCAATTTTGATCATGTTGGGCTCAAATTGTAGCCGTTGTAACAATGCACATTTTGAAACTTACATGTGACCTCTAAAGGTCAATGGTCAAGGTCATTTAGACCTTTGAAAGTTTCATCCAGTCATAACTGGGCCAATTTCTATCCAATTCTAGTCATGTTGGACTCAAATTGTAGGTATTGCAACACTGCACATTTTTATGAGAACATGTAATCTGAAAAGGGCAAAGGTCAAGGTCATTTGGCCCTTTGAAAGTTTTATCTTGCCGTAACTTGGTCAATTTTCATCCGATTTTGTTCATGTTTCGCTTAAATTGTGGGTATTGTAACACTGTGCAATTCACATGTGACCCGTAAAGGTCAAAGGTTAAGGTCATTTGGACTTTGAAATTGGCATGCAGCCATAAACCTAATGTAATGTGAAGTACCAAAGGATAAAAGTTGTAGCATTTAATATTTAAAACTTTTGAAGGCACACAGACAGATTTGCTTTAAAACAAATCTTCTTTTGTAGTTCTTTATTTTTTTATATTGAGTAACTTTTCAGCTCCACTCTGTAGGATGCGTCTGCGGCTTTTGTATCTGGCCTAGCCAGAGAGCAAACGTTGGGCATGTTTTATATATGTGTTTATAGTTTACATACAAGAAAAAAAAAAGACAAATGTCTATTGCATCTAGGACTGAGTTAGCAGCTTGCCCTAGCACACTGCGCGCAAAGTGCGCCGAGAAAAGCTGTTGACTGAGACCCTGATTTCTGAAGCTGAAACTGAATTTAGACTAGGCATGCTGGTACTTGAATGAAAGGTCTTTCTAAGTAGAATTTGAATATCAAAATTTGATAGTTTAATTATCTCATGGGTATAAATCATCTTCACTACTAAAGTCGCTTATAGCAGCGAAAGATATATGATTTACAGTTTTGTTACTACATTAAAAATACATCTTTACACCTAATTATCTGACACTTTTACACTGAGCATAAATTACGACCTGGAGAAAATACACCCACACCTCTATTTGAAATCATGGCTTGTGTATGGGCGTCTGGGAGGCATACAATACGTGAGTCCATGACCATTCACTCTAGAATGAAACAAGTAAAAGTTGGAAATACTTGTTAAAGTGTGTTTATGAAGTTTTATTGTTTTTTAATCCTTAACTCGTCATTTCATATATTAATCAACAGCTTTCCTGGGCACACTCAAGATGCTTAATGCTCAGAGTGCATCAAGGAAAGCTGTTGACTAGGTCTTAATTATTCTCTTAAAACTTCTTCATTTGTAACATTCATTCAAATTGTTTTCTTAAAGTGTTGGATAAGAGACCAGTTTCCAGTTTCAAAGACACAGTTGGCATATATATCTATAATAAAGTTAATAATGTAAAAGCTCAGTCGAACAGATTCTAAAAATGTGCCAGTAACATTAGGACCATATAGGGATGGTAATGTGGCAACGTCTGTACTTTGCGTGTATATTGCAATGTAGGTCGACCTGGAACTCGCTTCGTTTTTTAAAATTTTTTTCTCACTTTCATATTCTTTGTAACTTTTTGAGCAAATTAACGTCCGTAGATGATGACTCCCCCGCCTTCCCACCGCCTAACGTCAAATGCCGTTAATCGTGACATGTGACGTGGCCCCTAATTATATATACGTACCAGTGCTCTTTATTAATATAGCACATCTTTGACCCTGCAAGGATTATATCATTGACCTGAGTCAGCAGCTATCCTCCAAGCACCCTGAACAAGCTGTTGACCTAAGACTTTCCTCATCGAAGTTGATATCATGTGGACTTGTCTCTGTTCGAGATATAAACTCGGGCAGGATTGGCGCTTCCGTATCAGGAACAGTTTTGCATTGACTGACGGAGTATGCATTGAATAATATTTCACATTTTTCTGCGACATAGGATGGTATCTAAACATCATCGATGAGAGGCAGTATGCCTTGGTGGACTGCAACATCACAGAACAGACTTAGATAAGCTTTATCACTGGAACATGTTGGCTCATCTCCTGGTAACAGTGGATCCTAGGCCCATGGTTACTATTGAACATTAATAGGAAAGTACCTGTGGGGTTTCTTTTGATGTTGTCATTTTTTATTATAATAAATTTTGATGCACGATTCCAACAACAAGGTCGGGTTTTGCAAATGGATGGCCTTGACCTAATGCTGAGTCACAGGGTCACCTAATCTCAGGAAAGAAGCTTTTCTGTAGTGTGAACACAAGAAAGATCGCGATTGATCTGGAGTATTTCGTTCTGTGAACACTATTTTGTTCTGATTCCAGCAGTAACTTATGGACCGGAATGGTGACAGGTCTGAAACAAAACAAACAAACAAACAAACAAACAAAAAATTGAAAGGGAGACTTGCCGTATATTGTGCCACGATTCGTAAATTTGGGGGACTTTGACGGTTCGTCCACAAAGAAAGTTATCCACGGTTTACATTGTAAGTGATGTAGCCTCATTTCACACTAAAAAGTAGTCATAAAGAAGCTGTAAACCACGTGGATTTGATAGGTTCAATCATATAGAGCATTTTCCTTCCGCCGGCTTACAAACCAACTAATTACAAAAATCACAATTTTTAGTGAGGGTACACGGGGATCCTACTTATGAAGAAATCACATTATAGCCCACACTAAGATACATGGGTATACAATAAGTCCCATCCCTTGAAAGTCCTACAATCTGATATATTTTGTAATTATACAATAATAACGATGATAATGATAATAATAATGTTGTTGGTGTCGATAATAGTGGCGGCGGTGGTGCGATGATGATGATGATGATGATGATGATGTTGTTGTTGTTGTTGTTGTTGATGATGATGATGATGATGATGATGATGATGATGACGACGACGACGACGACTGTTTTATTTTTTGGACGAACTGCCTATTTGTACAGCTGATAATATAAGCCATAACGAGTCAAACGAATTAAGCGGTGTGCTTTTGCAATTTTTATTTCTTCAGGAGCCGAAAAAGTGATGTCTTTTTGAATGACTCTAGTGAAGATTAGAAAACGTTGTGCAGGGCATTCGTAGGGCATAGCATCATGCAAATTGTTTTATTTTATTTATTTTTTTTAATTTTTAGATATGGACAAAACGAAGTTTTCTCACGATTAGGTCATGACTCCATACACGGTCAGGTTAAAGTCACGATCTGATAATGCAAGAATACTAGGAGGGCATGTACATTGTGCAACATTGTCCCCAAAGTGTTTTGCATCTCAGAGTTCTGAACCTCCAAATATTTTGCAGACTTTGAGTCATAATAGAGGAAAACTAAAAAAGAAGATTTGCTACAAAGCAAATCTGTGTGCATTCAAAACTAAATATGGCTAGATGAAAATGTCAAAGGTCCAAACGACATTTACCTTGACCTCCAGAAGTTACATGTAAATAACTAAAAAGGGCCGTGTTGCAACATCTACAACTTAAGCCACACATGACTGAAGTTGGATGAACATTGAAAAAGTGATGGCTAGATGAAAATTTCAGAGGGCCAAATAACTTTGACCTCTGACTTTAAGAGGTCGTTTGTACATTACAAATTATGCAGTATTGCAATACCTATACGTAGAGTCCAACATGATTAAAAGTGGATGAAAATCGACCAAGTTATGGCTGGATGGAATTTTCTAAGGTCCAAATGACCTTGACTTTGTCTCTTTAGAGGTCACATGTAAATTACAAAAGTATACATTGTTACAATATCTATAATTTAAAGCCACCATGAACCAAATCAGACGAAAATTGACCAAGCTATGGCTAGATGAAACTTTCAAAGGTCCAAATGACCTCAACCTTTGAACTTTAAAGGTTACACGTTAATTACAAAAATATGCAGTGTTGATATGCCTACTGTGGTACAACGTGGTCAAAATTGGATGAAAACTTTAAAGGTGCAAATAAACTTGACCTGTGACCTTTAGAGGTTACATGTAAATTACAAGAATATGCAGTGTTGTAATACCTACAATTTGGGTCCAACATGGGCAAAATTAGATGAAAATTGACCGAGTTGGTTTAGACTTTTTTTTTTTTTTTTTAAATAGAAAACGATTGGGGAGCAGGAAATGCCTATATGAACCCCTCTCGTGATAGATTTATGGCTGGATGAAAATTTCAAAGGTATAGAAGAAAGAAAGAAAGAAAGAAAGAAAAAAGGAAGAAAGAAACAACTCTAGGAAAACAGAATTTCTGTATTGGCACACTGACATAAAACGGAAAGCTGAGAAGTAATTGATTCCTTATTCAAAAAGTCACATGACTTTCAATTTCATAAAAAAATGTATATTTTTAAACGTGCACCTTGAACTGGGCCATCCATACAGCACCACATCACTTAAATCGGTTGATAAGTTTTGAAGTGGTGGTCGGAACATGTTCTCTTTTAGATAGGTCATGACTGGAGGAAAGCAGGTCAAAGGCACTATTCCATTATATCATCCATCACTTTACGGTAAGTACACTATTCTGGTATATTGACATCCTGTGACATGTTTTCATTTCTTATATTGTGTATTATGAAAATTGACCTAGAGGGAGGTGCAGATTGATGAGTATATTTTGTTTCGTTTTGTCTCATACGACCAAATAGCTTTTGCTTTCATTCTTTATAAAAGGCAATGTAACTTGTGAAAAGTTGCATTTAGTTTTGCCATTAAAAAATCCGCGCCGTGTAAACTGACCATAATGCAATTGACGCCAAAAGTTGACAACGGAAAGAGAGTAAAAGGAGAGCACTGACAATGTACAATATTGCTGCGACAGTCATTGATGGCATAGAGTTACGACCCACCACATATTGTAAAAAGGAACCGGTCGTGACCTTGAAAATATAGGTCAAAGTCATTGCATACACAACTGCAGTGAACAAAGTTTAATCCAGCATGACAGAAAGACAACATGTCGGCGTCAGTGGTGTCCGAGATCCTGCATGTACATTTTTTTTTTTTTTTTGTTGAGACTGAAAGATACGTTTTTGTTCTTCTTTTCTATTTTTGATGGTCACACAATGGGGGAAGGGGAAGGGGGCTAATGTTATGAGGCAAGTGTGCACCTAACGTATAGCTGTCCACAGATCACAAGATGACTAAAATAGGTGAATATTTTTCAAATTATGACCAAAAATTGTATTTTTAAAACACAGGGTCACGATCAGAAATTATGCTAACCTACTGTTTCGGAAAAAGAGACATCACACATGCAAAAGACGCATTTGGAACTAAACCAGACATTGAGGTTTTCAAAACATCCCTTCGAAGTGTGGTCTGGAATTTATGTTTTGTTTCTGCAGATATTGATTTATGTTGTGACTCCTGGTCCACATTGTTTATGGAAACTGCTGAACAATTAATCCCCCCAAAAAATGTTACAGTTAGGCCACATGATTTGCCGTGATACAGCTCTCGCCTGTGTTCACTTAAACGTCAGGTTAAAAGAAAATATGAAAATGCTGAACGTCAAAATTCCAATACCCATGCATGGACCTCTTTCTGTCAGGTTCGAAACCATTATCAATAACAGCTTAAAACTGCTGAAGTTGAGTACAATGCTAAGCTTTGTGAGGACCTCAACAGCCCTTCGAAGGAAACCAAAAGTTGGTGGCGCACAGTTAAATATTTTTTGAACCGAAATCAATCGTCAACTGTTAATTCGGATCTTGCTGATATTGATCAATGGTCCACAGATTGGCTGGTGACCTTTAATACTCTAAAAACTGACTCCATGCTCATCTCTCGCAAGACAAACCAAATTAACCAACCACCTATCCATTTCCAAGGTCATGCATTACAAAATCTTACGCATCACATACATCTTGGACTTACAATACGATCTGATTTAAAATGCTCCGCTTCTAATTCTGAAATGGCTAACAAATCTAGAAAACTGATTAACATAATGAAAAACTTGAAATTTAGGTTGGACAGAAATACACTATTTATACTAGTTTTGTCAGGCCGATTCTCGAATATGGTACTCAAGTGTGGAGTGTCTGTACGGTATTTGGTGAAAACGTTCAATTCAATGCTGCTCGTACGGCAACTGGTGCAATGCAGGAAGCGAAGAAAGCTAAGCTGTGCGAACAAACCGGACGGTCAACTCTAGCCAAACGTAGAGAAATGTCCGAGTTGACGCCAATGTATAAACTTATTAACAAGCTCGTTCCTGATTCATTGTGCTCAATTTTTAAAGTGTGCGTAGGTCTATCAACACACACTTTTCTTTCTTTCTTTCTTTCTTTCTTTCTTTCTTTCTTTCTTTCTTTCTTTCTTTCTTTCTTTCTTTCTTTCTTTCTTTCTTTCTTTCTTTCTTTCTTCTTTACCAGTGAATTTGCCCGACACTTTTTCAACACTTTTATACATAGAAACTCCAAACTTGGCATGGTTGTACCTCCATACAAGGTGTTTGACCGTTTTATGCAGAGGAATGAAGATGTTTAAAATTATGCAAATTAAGGACATTTGAAATTTTAAATCTTGAATATCTTCAAAAGTATAATAGATAGAGATGTCATTCCAACTTCTACTAGGGGGTTATTGACCATTGCGCATGTAATGAATTTAAAGCAAAAGCTGTAGCAATTTAAATTATGCTAATTTACAGCATTAAAAATTTTAAAACTTGAATATCTACAGAACTATTATAGATAGACATGTCATTTCAACTTCTACTAGGGGGTCGTTGACCATTGCGCGTGTAATGAATCTAAAACAAAAGTTGTAGCAATTTAAATCATGCTAATTAGCAGTATTCGAAATTTTCAATCTTGAATATCTTCAACACTATAATCATGAATAGATAGAGATGTCATTCCAACTTCTACGAGGGGATTGTTGACCATTGTGCACCTAATGAATTAAAAATAAAAGTTATATCAATTCAAATTATGCAAATTAGCAGTATTCGAAATTTTCGATCTTGAATATCTTCAACACTATAATAGATAGAGGTGCCATTCCAACTTCTACTCCTGTGTTATAGAATAGTTGTACATTGCCATACCAATATGCTTTGAAGACATACACACTGATTTGCTATGCAGCAAATCATCTTTCCTAGTCAGCAATTTAATCTTCCTCATTTCCGTGCTTGTACTGAACTCTTTGATAATTCCTTTTTCCCTCGACTGTTAGGCTGTGCAATGAGTTATCTCTAGAAATTAGACATTCAGCGTCATCCAAAATATTCAAATCAAATATTATGAAGCCAGTTGTCAGAGCTATCAAATTTCCTGTATTATACAATTTTGGCTACAGATTTCCCACAGTTCAACACACCCGCCTTCGTCCAGGTGCTAGTCAATTAAATTCTCACTTGTTTAAGATCGGCTTGCCTCCATAGCAGCCGTGACTGGGCGTTGATATTCTGTTGGGCCAAAGACAAAACGCTGATGGATTGTGGAAGTAATTCACCGGAGAGAGTATAATGTCACAATTACGAGAAAAAAAAACGGTAGAAGCAAATTTTTATAGCAATGGTGTAACATGATTGATTTTTATTTCTGAAGACAAAGTGACACCAGTATTCTCTAAATATTACCTCCAAATTACGTATTCTCTGTAAGTTGCCACGTCTAAGTTATCTCTATGAGGTTTCCATGTGAACTCCAGGTTCTCTATGTTATCTCTTAATATTCTAAATTAACTCCAAGTATTGTAAGGTATCTTCAAGTATTTTCTCCAAGTGTTCTGCCAAAGTTTAACCCTTTCTCGTTCAAATTTCCCGGATGTAAATTGTCGTCTGCCTTGACGTTTTTACTTAAAATTTTCATTACTAGAAAATATTTTTGCTGAGATTTGTATGACCATTCATGATGACACGCCCTAGGTCAATAGCTTTCATTGGAACGGGTTGGGCCATTGCGCCCAACTCGCGCCAAGGAAAGCTATTGACTCAGGCGTACCCACCAAGAATGGGTTAATTCGGCATAGTGCAATCAGCTTTGCTGTAGGCTAATCTGTGACTTTGGCTTGTATGCAGGAGTGCCCCTTTGTTTGCGAAGCAGGCCTTCTTTTGTGCAGCGAAGTATATAAACATGAGATGAAGAAGCAGAGTCTGCTCAGCATGCAGGTAACCGCTGTACATTCTAAGCTTGCAAAACTGTATATTAACTCTTTCACTGCCAACTGCGATTAAAGACGGAGTACTTAAGATAAGCTTCTCAGAATTATCAGTTGGACACTATATTTATATTTTTGTGAAAAGGTCTTCCATTCAAGTACCAGCGTGCCTACAGTCCCATGGAATATAATGGTCTTGGTCAACAGCTTTCCTTAGTGTGCTTTAGGCGCATTGGTACTGAAAGAGTTTTAGAAAAATTATATCACTTTTAGACAACACAAAAATGCTCATGAAGACACGTGGAAGAGTCAGTAAACCATACAAAGCTTACCCAGTGGCCAGACAACTGAGAGAGTCTGAAAAACTACCCACCAAAATGGCATGCAACACAAAAAATCGTGGCTTGCTAAGCGGTGCTCCCTATCAGATATGTCTAGTTCGTTTGCAGAAGCATTTTCATAAGATTTGAGTTGGCACTTGTGCACATATTAATAGTAATCATGTGAGCAGTGTTTGCAAACAGCTTAGTGAAATAGCTATGCTGAAAAGGTAGGCACCATTAAAAACTGACGTATTTTCAATGTCTCATGTGTGCTTATGGCGTGGTTTTTGGAGCGTTGATATACTTATTTCCAGGGTAATGGACAGGGCGATAATTTTGTAAACTCTAACAACCAGCATCTTGATCAGCAAATAAGCCCACACTGCTTGGCCTTTCACTACTGTGATCTGGGTCCTTAAACTGAGGTCTAAAATGCCGTCTCTATGGCAACATTTACAGAAGTTTCCATCGAGTCCTTGGGTTACAAAACCAAATCAAATCAAACCAAACCATACCATACCATACCAAAGTCTGTAATATGTAAGTAAGAGATGGAATTGTATCTCAATCTGCAATTTTGAAGATACTGAAACACCTAAAATTTCTAATTTACAGAATTAGTACGTCAGGTGGTATTATTTTTTGGTATCTTAATCTTGGATACGCCTTGATCACAAACATACAAGAAACAGTTGGAATTACATATCCGTATTAGTTTGAATATATTTAAGTTAATTTGAAATGTTCTGGTTTTAAAGTGTTTTATTTCAAACAAATTGGATGGAGAAACAAGCAATCCCACTTTTCTGAATCCCTCTCCTGTGTGCACATAGTCGACTTCAGGTAACAATGGCCGTCTCAGATATATACACAATGATTATAGTATACACGCGAGTTGTATGTAGAAATTGCAATCCATTTAAAAAGAAGCTATAATCAATAACACTACGTAAATATAATGACAATATCATGAAAAAAATGGACGTGTACTTGCCACATACTTGAAATTACATCTTTGTAATTTGAAACGGTCCTGTAGCCTTTGTCTCATTTAATGCGCCATAGTCAGGGGCCATCCATAATTGTCAACATTTTCATGTATGGCCAAAATGACCATAACCCCCCCCCCCTCCGTTTATGGCCACCATCAACATTTTTTCTGGACTTATTGCAAATACAGACAATAAACCTCATATAATATGACCGAAATGCTTACTAAAAGAGTGCATATTGTTTTCCTTGTCTAAGCTTAATAAAGTGAATTTATTCTTGTATATATGTAATATTTAGCAAAAAAAGGGGACAAACAAAATACAAAACTTTACTTTGATATTCATTTATTATTTTTAAAAAAGGATATAGGTACTCTACAAACTCTCCTGCTTTGATTGTAGCAACCACTCTTATATCGTATATATTATAAATTATGTTTTTGTAGATAATATTGATAATTTTTGATCAATGAAATTGATGCTGAATGTCCAGGCCATACGTCGGTACACATAAACAAAGTTCACTTAAAATTCCACTTCACCAGCTTCTGACTTTTTGGGTCTGCACATATCTGTTCCAGCTGACTGAATGGGGATTACATCAAGGGGTTGAACGGGTTAAAATGCAAATTGACACCTGGTGGCAGGTTGAAATTTTACAGGGGAACTAGAAATGTTGGATGTAGAAAATCAACATTTTTTAGGTTTGAAAGTTATGGTAATCTGGCTCTGACCCCTCTCCTCCCCCCCCCCCCCGTGGCCATTTTGGACATAGATAAAAAAAATGTTGACAAGAATAATGGACGGTCCCTTACAAACATAGGAACAGCAACTAAAATTATATCTTTATCTTTAATTGTTTTGAAGATTAAGTTTCATGAATAGAATTTCCCCCAGGTACTGTCACTATATAGAGGCAGCTATTGGAATTACATTTCTAAACAATAAAATGGTTGAGGGTATCAGAGATTTAACTGTTTATATTCTCCTAACCAGCATAATTTCAAATGATATAGCTTTGGCCATGGCTGCATCAGATAAAGAATCCTTGCAAATACATAATGAATGGAACATTGAAAAATATATGAGTGAATGATCAAAAGGTATACAGATAAGTAGGTAGGTAGGTAGGTAGGTAGGTAGGTAGGTAGGTAGGTAGGTAGGTAGGTAGAAAGGTAGCGAGCAGGTAGACAGATAGATAGATAGATAAGTGAATAATTTTGACGTTAATATGTCGATGAAAAACAAACAAACGATGACTTATTTGTGATATTAATAATGTATCTGGTTATGAATGTTTGAGAGTTTATTTGTATACATTTTACTGTGCAATTACAATAATTAGTTATTCTTCAGCAAATTAGTCTGGAAAAATATTTTTAGAAGCGATGTTGTTTCTCCACAATGTATGGCGAACATGTAATTGCAGGACAAAAACCACAAGAACGGCCGCTAGTGTTTTAGCTATAAGGCTGTTCTCACACGCTTTCTGTATGCTGCCATGCAGTAAGATTACCCAGGTAGGCTAGGAAAGATGATTTGCTGCATAGCAAATCAGTGTGTGTGTCTTCAAAGCATATTGGTATGGCAGTGTACAACTATTCCATAACACAGGAGTAGAAGTTGGAATGGCATCTCTATCTATTATAGCTTTGAAGTTAATCAAGATTTAAAATTTCTAATGGTGCTTTTTAACACAATTTAAATTGCTACAACCTTTATTTTTAATTCATTAGGTGCGCAATGATCAACAACCCCTAGTAGAAGTTGGAATGAAATCTCTATCTATTCATGATGACATCTCTATCTATTATAGTTTTGAAGATATTCGAGTTTTAAAATTTCAAATGCTGCTAATTAGCATAATTCAAATTGCTACAACTTTTGCTTTAAATTCATTAGATGCGCACTGGTCAATAACCCCCTAGTAGAAGTTGGAATGACATCTCTATCTATTATACTTTTGAAGATATTCAAGATTGAAAATTTCAAATGCCCCTAATTTGCATAATTTTAAACATCTTCATTCCTCTGTATAAAAAGGTCCAACTCCTTGTATGGAGGTACAGTCAAGTTTGGAGTTCCTCTGTATAATAGTGTCCGAAAAAAGTGTCGGACAAATTTGCTGGTAAAGAAGAAGAAAGAAGAAAGAAAGAAAGAATTTCAGGAAAAACAGAAAAGTGTATGTTTACACACACTTTAATTACATCATTGGCTTTCAGGACGGTGCAATGCATCATGGGTAAATTTAAGTTTTGCGATGTTGTTGCAAGGATAATGTGGCAAAGTCCAAGTGCGAAACTTACGGCTTGGGTCTTGATCCACGAAAGCGTCGCTGCAGCGTGCGACAAAATGCTTGTTACCGTCACGAAACACAGAGACACTCTCCGGAAACAAGGCCCAGATCTGTTGGTAAAATTAAACACAATCGTGGAAATTTAGGCCTAGTTATGCAATGTGATGATCAAGCAAGCTCTTTCAATTAAATATTCATGTTTTGACATCGGTATGGATTACTGGTATTTTTAAAAGTCAGCAGATAAGGGAAGGTTTTTTAAAAGCGCGTCATTTTGCAAAGATTTAGCGTTTTGGAAAGAATGGAACCTGTATTATAAGTTTGAAGTTGATTGAAAGGGTTCTGACCCTAAAAGTAGGCCAGACTTCTATTGATGAAGAGTTACAAACCTTGCAGCAAGCGAAAAGCACAACACTGCGATAAAAGAAAAACCCGAATCTCTAAGCCGTCTCATTACAACCTCATTTGGCCTGAGGTAATAGTCAGCCCTGAGGGTAAGCAAACAAAATTTGCATCATCTCAATACCACAGAAAACTAATATCTCCTGGCTGTAGGTTTTCCTGAGGGTAACTGTTTTATTGACATGAGTTGTGGTGAGCAAAGACTCTCCATTGGAGGGTTTTCTTTCTTTCTCTCTCTCTTTTTCTCTTTCTTTCTTTCTTTCTTTCTTTCTTTCTTTCTTTCTTTCTTTCTTTCTTTCTTTCTTTCTTTCTTTCTTTCTTTCTTTCTTTCTTTCTTTCTTTCTTTCTTTCTTTCTTTCTTCCTTTCTCTTTCTCTTTCCTTCTTTCTTTCTCTCTCTTTCTCTCTCTTTCTTTCTTTTTCTTTCTTTCTTTTTTTCGTTCTTTCTTTCCTCTACAGTCAACTTCGCCATCGTAAAAGCTGACACGGCAAATTTACAAGAACTTGGAAAAATGAAATAAAGTACCTGCAGCTTGCTTCAATTAAAGAGTCGCTGTGCTTTATGGTGTGACGCAAGCGTCAAGGGCCAGTATGTGTTAGGTCCTGTTCGTCAGGCGAGGTATATTAATTCTGTGTTAAGGTACACATGTTCGTATTTCCATGGGCAAAAACCTTGCAACCAAGTAATTAAAGCGTTAACTGCACATTTTTGTAGTGTTGAGGCAGAAAAATCAGGGGGCACTGTTAAATCTGTACAATTACTTCCAAGAATTTGTATCATGATACTTTGTGTTCATCTTCGTATGATGATCATGTGCCTTTGTATGTCTGGAGAATATGTCGATTAGCTCATACTATATTTGATAATCCATGACAAACAGGTTCAGAATACAATATATGGCAAACATCACATCGTTCAATATATTAATTAACGGCATACCACAGGTAGCATGTGTCTTTACACTTACCACCTACGGAGTAGACATAACACATACGCAACTCAATATCATAATTATCGTACATTTCCCGAAAATAATTTAGTTCCAGACATCGAATAGGAATTCAAAAATAAAGTAGTATTCATGGTATTATGCATTACTGATAAAGTATGTTTGTTTTGTTTTCAATTTGCGCCGTGCCATCCCCAGAGTTGGTCAAAGACAGGTTGTTTATGACGCATCCACATTAAGACTTTTAATACCAGTATTGTATTGTATTGTAAACATTTATTTCTCAAACTGGATTGCCCAGTAGCCACGAGGTGGCTAATCGAGGGGGTCTCCAGACATACAGACATACAAAGGCTATGTACAAAACGCACAGGACGATACACATAGTTTGTTTGCAAGCTGAATTCACTGAGCAGGTACCAATAGTTTAGAAAATAAGGTAATAAGAACTATTGAACAAATCGTCTGCTCTGAGTAATGTACAATTGGACTGCAGCAAAAATAACGGTATTTAGATCGTCTGAAAGATCCACACTGCCGTATAACATAATTTCAATTAGTCTATTACTATCTAGGTTAAGTAATAAGTTCGGATGAGCGCCAGGTGCCAGTGCGTTTGTAAGAGACCTCAGCACTTGTAGCCTTGGCAGAGTATGAAGAGGGCAGAACAATAGAAAGTGACTTGTATCCTCTTTTAAAAAATTGCAAGAGCAGGCTGCGGTAGGTACGATATTCATGTCAAACAAGTGAGAATTTAGTTGAGAACGCCCAAGACGAAGTTGCGTTTGGATAATATTTGCGTAGCGATCTCCAAACATGAAATATTTAGGTATCTCGTGGCAGAAATACATGTGTTTACTCAATTTAGCTTTGAAAACTGCAAGAGAGGGGGACAATTTAACTTCGACCGGCAAGTCATTCCACAGGCTAATAGAAGAGGGCAAAAACGAATTAGAGTAACGGCTGGTCCTACACTTAATTAATCTAAGCTGATGAGAATTCCGAAGCAGACGGTTAGCTTGGGTTAGGACGTAGTCTGGAATTAAGTCATAAAGGTAGGTCGGGGTAAGTTTATTCAGTATCTTATAGAAAAGAGTTAGTTTGCTAAATTTCCTGCCAGTGTGTAGCGGGTCCCAACCCATTTCAGCAAGTAGCCTATCGTTGGAGGTGAATTTCATTGCACCAGTACAAATTCTGGTTGCCTCATATTGTAAGCCTTCTAGAAGATCGGAAAGGTCTTGGCTGCAATTGTCAAAGAGAACAGACCCATATTCCAAAATTGGGCGGACCATGGATAGGTATAACTTTTCAAGGTTTTTTCTAGATAGTTTAAATTTAAGTCTTTTTAAGAGGGACAGACGTTTACTCGCTTTCGTGACTACATTACTTATGTGGGGGTGCCACTTTAGGTCATGGGAAAGAGTAATGCCTAAGTGGGTGTGGCTTGTGCCTTCGGGAATTGCTGAGTCCCCAAGGTAGAGAGTAGGATGGTTTTCTTTATCTCTTTTGCAAGAGAACAAAACCGACAGAGATTTGGTAGCGCTGAGAGTCATGCGCCACAACCGACCCCAAGTGGCTAAATGCCTGAGATCGGTGTATACGATTTGCAGATGCTTCACGATCGTAGATTATTTCTAAGATACTGGTGTCATCAGCAAAGAGCCTGATATCACAAGAAATGTTGTCAACAATGTCGTTTATATAGATTAAAAAGAGGAGGGGTATCTCAAGAGCAACAACAATGGTAAAAGAGATGGATAGAGAGATGGATATAGAGAGAAAGAGAAAGAGAGAGAGAGAATATTCAATATTCATTGTGTATTTTTGAGACATAAGTGTCATGTCAAGATACTGCACATCACAAGAATCTACTTCAGCATAATCGTGAATCCTTTTTTGCACTTTCTCCATTGTTGTGTCAGCGACGTAATTGATGACGATTAGTCATAACCAGGTTGACATCAAATGAATTTCAAGAATGTTAGCTTTCCAAAATGTATTATTTATAGTGCTTTTTTGCTATAGCTTTGCTTTGAACAAGTGAAAGTAGATTATTATCTGACGCCAAGTGGCAGTTGCGACAAAAACACCTTTAACCTTTCATCCTTAACAACGACAAAAACACATTTAACCTTTCATCCTTTACAACATCTAAATCTCTGATATCTTCACAATTACAGTAAATGTCATTTACAGCGCTATTGTTATTCAGTTTTTATTCGATGCTTCCATGTGACATAAAATAGGTTCAAATCTGAATGGCATCTATGCAGTTTTTGACGAAGGTCTGCGTAACACAAGGCTGGCGATTTAGGAATTATGCTGGTACTTATTCGAATCTCCCGTTTCATAACGAACATTTTTGTATGAAGTTAATCGCTGAGGCAGTAACATTTTGTCTACATTATCACTTGATATTCAGGAAGGTCAGTGAGCACATGGTCAATGAAATCCCAGTTTTATCTCACATTCTGTAGTAGGGGGGGGGGGGCAAGTACGCTGATACAAGTAATAATTTTGCTAAAGTGCAAGCAAGGTAGGGAAAGTAAAAAGGTAGAAATAATGGCAGGTATAGAGAACGGAAAATGAAGGGGCTCCCAATACGCAGGCAGCTTACGCTAAAAGCAAAAATGCGCAGTACATCAGTGCTTTAAAAACCTGTCATCCCGTCTTGTCATGATGATGATGATAAACGGGACCCTGTCTAATATTGGACACGTTACGCAAGTACGTAAAAATCCCTTCATCCCCTCTTGTCATGATGATGATGATGATGATGATGATGATGATGATGATGATGATGATGATGATGATGATGATGATGATGATGATAAACGGAACCCTGTTTCATATTTGACACGTTATTATCATCAAAACCCCATGGGTTATGGTATGATGAATATTATGCACGTGAAACTGCCAGGATCCATAGAGTAGTTTGATCGTTCTATCGCCACGTTTTGTTGATACGTAAAGCCTTGATCAGTTTATTCATGCCTGGAGCACACGGCAGTGTCTCATTTTTGCCTTCTGCCATGATTACTGGAGTTCATATGATCTGTAGCTTGACTCCAAGGGCCTTTAAAATTTCTCCTTATGTGCACCGATATTCTGCCATTGTTCATTGCATTCCACTCTCGCTCATACATAAAATATACGCTTTTTAATCAGATATGGATCATTTATTTCCTGCAAAAGATGCTGCGGAAATGAGCGGGAGAGAAAAAGCTATGTCGGGACATTGTTCCGACGATGACCGGTAAATGGGGGTAGACGAGTAAGGATACCGGTCTCACGCTCAGTGACGCCCTAGGGCAGGGCCGCCTAACGGATGTGGGTCTGACACAAAGGCGGGACCTCATCTTACACAGAGGCGACTCAATGCGTTCTCTTGGGAAAATGTCGCGAGCACGTGTTATGAGCAAGGGACAACGCTGATAAGGCAGCGCCACTAATCTCTGCTTAGGTGTTTGTATTTGCTCTGAACATGGGATGTCATATTTCAGGTCAACATAAAGCAATAAGGTGATAGCAATTCCTTGAGGTGCTCGCAGTTACATGGTTGATTTTATCTGCATAACAACAGAAATATACGCCCGTGCGATACATATATCACCTAGGAGAGCAAACTTTGCTTTGTCAAGCGTGTAAAAATGGACAAGGTGTTATTATTCGGCGTTAATGGCAATTGGTAATGTGACAGTTCATATAGTTGTGGTCGCTGATAATGATTATGAATTCAATACAGTGAATCAAATAATGATTACAAATCTATTTAATGCAGCCGGGAACACTTTCCCAGGAAAGTCTGACATGGACAACGACTAGGTTTCATGTCGTATGTCCCTATTCTTTCATGCAGAGTTCTCACCGAATGTTTGATTGAAGAGACACAGAGAAAATCTTCCAAGTCTGATTACTTCACTCGTAAAAGGACATTGAAGAGACACAGAGAAAAGCTACCAAATCTGATTACTTCACTCGTAAAAGGACACTGAAGAGACACAGGGAAAATCTACCAAGTCTGATTACTTCACTTGTAAAAGGACATTCAAGAGATACAGAGAAAATCTACCAAGTCTGATTACTTCACTCGTAAAAGGACACAGAAAAGAATGGGAAATTCTATGCTAAGGAATAAATATAAATTTTGAAAAAAAGGGGGACATTTTACGAATCACACCCTTCCATGTGCCCTGGAAAAGAGCTTTCTACAGCGCAGTACCTGAAGAAATTAAGCTGTTGACCATGTCATACAATAATATTTACACTGATAGATTCTGTCTGCTGTTTGCCTAGATGCAGTCACTGGAAGTACTGGTCTGTTTTGGACGTCAAGACATATTTTAAAATTGTATTGGTTACCATTATTCTTGCCTGCTGAGACAGACTGTGATTGCTGACCAAATTTAGATATTTTTTGCTTAGCCAAAAAATCATACAGACATGCTTACAAAAATAAAAAAAGAAAGTGTATAAACATGCATAATTATACAGCCTTTTAATGTAATTTGCTGAAATTTTCTTTTACTTGCAATCTTTTTTGATCAGATTTCCATTTTTGAACTCAGTCTTCTCGACTTCGAACAGAAATTTAAATAGCTTTGAAGAACAACAAAATGTACAGGTACACAAGTGCAATTCTACCCTTATAAATAAAGTCAGTCAGTTTCAGCATTTTACCAGACACCCCCATAAGAACCTTCATATTAGCTATAGTCTGTATTATGTTAATCTTGCATAACTGTTATAAACCATATCATAAATGAATTAAAAATTGGGCAACAATATCACAGTCTCAAAACAAATGTTCAAAAGTCGCTATTTTCTTTCTAAACAAACTACCCTTATCTGAATCCAATAAAAAAATTTTACGCGAGTTTATGAGTAGCAAAGAAACCACGCATAATCTTAAATTGAAATTCTTGCGGCTTTGTTTCTATAGTTACTTGTCTGGGACGACAATAAATATTCTAATCAATTTCTCCCAATAATACTGGCCATTTCTTTTCAAACATAGTTTTTTTTTTAAACAAGAACTACATAAAAATATGTAATTTTGCGTTCTAAGGCTTCTTCTTTTCTCTTAACAGGACAGGAGAATGTAAGTCTACAATAGGTTAATTTTTCTTTATTGTGGCTGTAATAATGCTGAAATTGCCGATAATATCACGTCATGTAAATGTAAGATGTATTATATCTCTTTTCACCGAGGTTTCATAAAAAAATAGATTTTCCATGTTGATGAAACAATCATATATATATATATATATATATATATATATATATATATATATATATATATATATATATATATATATACATATATAGTGTACTTATATCCTTAACTTCTTTGTACATATTGATTTCCCACTAACTAGAATATTTTCATTGCTCCCTATTTTCTGATAACTCTTTTTAACGTTTGCCACAGCTATAATATGAAGGACACCATTTTCTAATGAACCAACCAAAGCCTTTTTATTTTATCTGGGCCATTATTCCATAAAAAATTCAAATCATTTTCCTAATTTCTTTTCTACCTCTTCAGGCACAGGCATCATAAATCAGAAATATTCTACCAATAATAGATAAATTTCTACCTCTCTTCACGTGTAAACAGTGGTTCAAGGTTGCCGATTTTTTGTGTAAAATCAAACTCTTGAAACACTTTTTCATTATATAAAAATACATTTATAATGCCTTAATCGGATTTGAAGGCAACTTAATCAAATTTATTTTTGTTTTAAATCTTTCCATATTTATATCCAAATTCCTTATATTTTTTTCATCAATTCAAAGACCTGAACAAACTTCAATTTTTTTAACTTAAAAAAAGCATTCTACCGAACACACACACACACACACACACACACACACACACACACACACACACACACACACACACACACACACACACACAACTTATATCATCTGTACATTGCGTTAGTTTTACTTTTTCATTTACTGTATTTCCTTTATTGCAAAATAAGCTCTTATGGCCTTGGCCAGTAATTACACATCTCAGATGAATAGGTTAGGGAGTAACAATCCCTTTGCCCTTTGTGCACAGAAAAGTACCAAGATGAAATGCTTTTATAACATTGCTAGAAATATTACAATATATGACTGCAACCCACCGACAAAAAATACCAACATTTAACTTTTTAAAATACTTTTTTTCGGGGAAGCTCCATTCTATGGGGTCAAATGCCTTTTGAAAAAGTCTCTGGATGATAAGGGGGCTGTAATGTGTTAATATTTTTTTCCCGTTTGATTCATATCAGCTGTAATATGTACTGATTCATCAATATATCCACCCTGTGTGTATCCAGTTTGGTCATTATTATCTGTGGAAAAACAGTTTTAAGAGAGTTGCCAAACATGAGAAACTATTTTATAATCTACATTTAATTAGCTGATAGTACACCTATTTTCAGAAACATTCTGTCTTTTCCTTTCTATTCCAATAAGATAATAGTTCACTGATGCCGAGAATTAGATAATTGTCCATGTTAATAAGAATAATTGAAAGCGTCCCCCATATATCCTCCAGATACATCACAAAATTTCTAATGAAATTCAATAGTGGAATTTAGGACCCCAGGTGGCAGCACTTGACGGTGTTCATTTGCATAAATTTGGATATTTAACAAAAGCTTCAAACGGATTTGTTGTTATGCAATTATGTACAATTATGCAAATGATCACCCTCAAGTGCTGCCCTGTGGGATCCTAAAAGGGTCTATTGTTAAAACATCATTTCCAGGGCTCTTGATTATTTTATATTTCCACATTTAGCAATGCAGGGTAAACTTGTACAACCGCCTTATACTCATTTTTATCTTACTGAAGAGTCTCCCGATTAAAAAGTGTCTCTTCTCCTAAATTAGGGTCACATGAAGCACATGTATATCGACTTTCACAATATATATTTTCACATTGCACAATTTTGTTAGGATCTGTAAAAATGTCATCCTTTTCCAACTTATAGATACAATTTTTGTTGTAACTACGCTTTTCAAATTAAAGAAATACTTTTGTCCATGTTCAACCCATCTTGCTGCACACGTCGTCATTAAACCTTCCGCATGTTTATTTTTTTCTTTGCTGGAAGCGTATACATTATACCAAAACAAAGCAGTCTCCTGCACTCTCAATCATTCAATGTATGATAAATCATTATGTGTATCTAGCTTATTCTTTTGAATCTCATGGGCTATTTGGCTATTTGATCTCATTGCCTTTTTTGGTGTTTGATCTCAAAGTCATATTTTGTTACTTAATCTCGTAGTTTATTTTGTTATTTAATAATTCAGACACAGACCTATGGTTAGAACCATGACACATTATACACTATCCGCCCGGCGGTCTTAGTATATTTAACAACGAATTGGGCAGTTCGTGGGCACACAGGATCTACTTTGTACCAGACTTTTCAAATCAAAAGATTACACCTGAGCAGCGGATTCTACAGGTTTTATGTAACCGTCTGAACTGAACTCTACTGAGCTGAGCTGAGCTGAGCTGAGCTGAGCTGAGCTGAGCTGAGCTGAACTAAGCTGAACTGGGTTGAACTGAACTTGTCTGTTGCTTTTTACCTTTTTACTGCCATAAGTTTCTTCACACACACACACACACACACACACACACACACACACACACACACACGCGCGCACGCACGCACGCACGCACGCACGCACGCACGCACGCATGCATGCATGCATACATACATACATACATACATATATATATATATCCCTAGTCATTTTAAAATATCATTATTAATTCTTCTCACATTTTGAGGTAACATTGAAAAAAATCTATAATGTTATGCTTGTATATTTTGATCTCCAGAGTCACTTGCTTCTATGTGCCTGTTGACCACCTAGGAGTTGTGTCCATTATTGTCCGGCCTTTCCAGTTCAAATGTACCTGCACTTGATACACAAACACAAGAGTGACACCTACCGTGTCAAACATGATGTAATGATGCATTGGGCATTGAAGCTTGACCATTTTACGCCGTCTTGATGGTTCCCACTTGCTGAGTGCAGAGATCGTGAAGTTCAATGCTCCCACAGTTCACCAGCAGGTCACAGACTGTGTGAATGAGGCCACCTGCGTGTGACCCACTGTTCCTGAGAATTTTACGTAGTCCTATATTACTCCCGTCTACACTGGAACAGGGAAAACCTCGCTTACCGTATATACATTTGCTTCAATGCCTCCATCAATTGAAAATGGGTCTGGTCGGCAGTCAAGAAATACTGATAATGTTAGACAAGCAAAAATCAATACTATCAGATTTTAAAATTCTTTTCTTCCGTGAACCAATAAACTGTGAAATGATATTCCACTTGATATAAGAAATTCACCTAATGTCTCCTGTTTTAAACATAAACTTAAAATTGTAACGTTCGAGGCTGAGCCTTTACCTCACTTCACCTCTTGTCAAAATTTTCCTAATTTTTGTCAGGCATCTACGTCTGGGTCATTCAATTTGACGTACCATTTGTTTCAAGTCAATACACTATTGGATCTAACATGCGCTTGCGGTGGTTCTTTTGAATCAACTGAACAATATTGCTATTTTTAGTGGATTTTTTTTTTACTTCCATTGATTGGAATTGTCTAAAGAGGTAACAACTATTGTAGCACCAGGGCCAAGTCCAACTGCACTGTATGGAGAACCTGTCGATAAGGTTTGTATTCAAACTATTGGGCAGTCCAGGTAAAATAGATATGTTTACAATGTAGTATACTATTAATACTTTACATTTTTAATTTCATTCCAGTCCTCAAATTTTCAAATTATGATTTCCCAAAGAGAGCTGCAGCTCTCTTGCCATAATCCAACACTTGTTCCTTCCGCTTTTTAGCTCTGCTGACCAAGGTCGCAGAGCTTATGCGACCGCTCATGTCCGTCCGTTCGTCCGTCCGTCTGTAAACTTTTGCTCGTTAGCGCGATACCGTCCACAGTTTTCATGTTAGCCCAATATAACTTTCAGGACATATAGGGGGTATAAAAATCTAGGCCGCTTTCGATATTGGTGGCGCCACTTACATTATTATGTAATATAGGGGTCAAAATGTGAAAATCTTGTGAACACTCTAGCATCTTTAATATTTGGCAGATCGTCACCAAATTTGGTGGAATTGTGTAGGAGGTCAAAGTCTAATTTGACAATGATACTAGTGGTGCCACCTATAATTTGACAGAAATTATGAGCCAAAATGTGTCTTAAGATGTAAAATTCCACATTTGGGAAAAATAATTGGATTAGTCTTGCCAAATTTATATGACATATAGACCATGGCCAAAGGTAGAATGTTGTTTAATATCAGTGACCTTGACTTATTTTTGTGAGGTCGCCACGCCTGTAAAGTTGAAAAGGTGATTTTTTTAATGGCCGGGTGTAGCTTGGACATCAATGGCAAAGAGAATTGAGCTTCCAGATCAAAATCGCACTTTGACTATATAAGACATAAAACTGTACTTGGTGACCTGCTTTTTGGGTCACTGGACCCAATATGGAGTTTGGCACTTGTCCAAGTTGTTTGTTTTTCCTAAAAAAACTCGAAAAGTTATGGCCCGATTTGAACAAACAGACTATATTTGGAAAGCTGGATGTGTGGTGCATATTTTAAACAGTAACAATGTTTCAATCCGAGTTGAAGGTCAAGGTCAAATGGCCAGTTTCAATATTGGGGTCATCTTGTGAATGCTCTGCACCCCATAATTCTTGAGATGGGCCCATATAACGTTTAGGAGTTATAAAGTGTATAAACAAAATTGTCGACATCAATGTTGGTGGCGCCACCTATAGTATGTAATATACAGGTCAAAATGTGAAAATCTTTTGACCACAGTACTGTACACAGTTTTCAAGCTAGCCCTATGTGACTTTCAGGACTTATAGGGGGTATAAAAATCTAGGTTCTTGTCGATATTGGTGGCGCCACCTACAATATTATGCAATATAGAGTCAAAATATGAAAATCTTGTGAACACTCTAGCATTTTCAATTTGTGGCAGATTTTCTCAAATCTGGTGGGATTGTGGGGGAGGTCAAAGACTAAGTTGGTAATGATACTAGTGGCGCCACCTATAAATTGATGGAAATTAAGAGCCAAAATGTGTTTTAAGATATAAAATTACATATCTTGAAAAGTAATTGGATTAGACTTGCCATTTTTTTTAGGATACATAGATAATGTCCAAAGCTAGAATCGTATGTAATATCAGTGACCTTGACCTATTTTGTGAGGTCACCATGCCTGTTAAGTTGAAAGAGGTGATTTTGTAATGGCAAGGTGTAGCTTGGAATTCGATAGCAATGTCAGCACAGCACCAGGCAGGCGTGTGGGCCTCTTGTATTACATAATCTGGGTGTCTTTGATCTTCTGTTCCAAGCTCACTGAGGACATAAAGTTATGGACTCACTCATTGTTGTCATGGCACACGCAACAATATTCATTCCAGGAGTTGCACAAATAAGCTGTGGTTACGTGTGGAGTGAAGTGTGATCTGGTGGACAATTTTTACATTAAGCTTTATATGTTCAGAAGCCACTTGAAGACTCTCAGCTTTGAAACGAACAGGTACAATATAGCCCTGATGCCAGCAGAGCATTAGGCCCATGGGCCTCTTGTTTATAACTTAGTCTCATATTGCCCCAGTTTGTCACTACAACTATAATATTCTCGATCGTTTTCTTCTTAGATTTCCTCAAGAGAATATGACTGCATCCCTTGGTCCCATCACCGAAGTGGTCCTCTTTAATCTTGCTACCTTGTTTGTATAGCTGTGCGCAAAAAAATATGGTTGGTCATCTCGAGCCATCAGCTTCCTCTCGTAAATCTTCGACTTCTTTTACCAGTATACCTTTTACCTGAGATGAGTGCTTGACCTTGCTAATGTGAACCTGGAAGACGCTGTCATCCTCTATAGGTTAGTCTTCTGCAGCGATAATTCCCCTACTTCCTCTACTGAGTCTTTTTTCAAACACTTGAACACTCTCTTCTCCAAAACCAACTGTCCGTTTATCTCCATCTTGTCCACCAGTATTTTGCACTCGGCATTTGGATCCCTCCCTGGCTATACATTTCTGATACGAAACCGCCTTTTCCGTCTTTCTTCAATTTCACGTGGAACCAGTTGATTCATGCCACATTTTATTTTTCCTTTTATTTTTTTTCCCTTCTCCATGACTCTTTCCTTGCCTGTTGATGGATTAAACTTGACCGCTATTGGCCAAGACATCCTGGCTTGGGCTCCACCCATTCGCCGAGTCCTGTCTGTGGTTTTTCTCTAGGGGTTGTGTATCATATTTAATATCGTTAGTCCATCGCATGACCACTATTAACAGCTCCTTGTCATATACTGTTTCCAAAACTCGAATTTCTAAGACAAGAGACAAAATTACATGTACCCATATAATTTGTATATATGCATTATCCACAAACTCCAGCTGACAGGAAAAAACATCCAAGTTAGTCAATTTTATCCAGACATATTCAAGTTCTTCCGAACTTATCACAGGCAATGGCCACAATGTCATTGGTAGTTTAAATCAATTCACCGAAGCTTATAACCGAAACTTCACAACCAGAATACAAACATTGGAGGCTCAAGATTATAAAAAAAAATCGCCAAATATTAATTTCCCATCAAAGTATTATAGACTATGAACACTGGGAAGTATCCATGAGGTTGAGGAAGGCAGCCCTTGTTTGTTCTGAAGAAGTTCTCTCATTTTCTGTGATGTTTGTGAAGACCCCATTGTCTCTCCCCGGACATGTTGTAAGGTGGATGATATTTTTTTCAGGTCTTCGACTTCTTTTTCCAACCCCACAGATCTACCTGCAAACATGCTCTCTCTCTCTCTCTCTCTCTCTCTCTCTCTCTCTCTCTCTCTCTCTCTCTCTCTCTCTCTCTCTCTCTCTCTCTCTCTCTCTCTCTCCAATGCCTGTTTGCTGCCTTATCCTTTTCCTCATGCTATGCATAAACGTATCCACCATTTTACCTGTAATTTGGTAGATCGAACCCTAGAAGAGATCGAATAAAGACTGCAAAATAATAATAATAATGATAATAATGATGATGATGATGATGATGATGATGATGATGATGATAATAATTATAATTATAAAAATGCCCTTTTCAGATCAAATAACTGAGCTTTTTTATGGTTTCCCTCTTCAGGTGTGGGCCATATAGTTGGGCTTGACCGCGCACCACACAGAGACTTATTAAATTTCGAAACTTTGCTGTAAAATTTCTGCAAATTTGTGATGAATTCAGCCAAATTTTTATATCCACTGTATTCTTGATCCTGTCAACCTTTCCTGTGCCCGATTTGAAAATAAGTGAACATCCACTTTAATCTTTACACGTCTTCCCTGTCCACACTGGACCTGTTGAACCTGATAGACATGATAAGACAATGAGCGCAGATACACCAAACTTTCCTTATTGTCCTGTTTACAGCTACTGGAAGCGTTGACAGATTTGGAAGTCAAAGGTATTTTAAACTTGTGTCCATTACCATAACCCTTGCCTACTGAGAGGGACTGTGTTTGTTTGCAGAATTCTGATAGTGCTGCACACTCATTACAATCATAGACTGTGCAAAGCGAGTCTTGAACAGGCAACCATAACCCTCTGGCTCCCGGGTTTGAAACTTTAACTGGCAGCAATTTCACATAAGGTAACGGGTGCAATATCGAAAGAACGGCCACATTATGGATCATCCTGATTTTAAACAATTCTTTGAAAAATCACAGATCTTCAAGCACCAGTCCTTATTTTAACTGAACTGTACAAAGCTCAATGGCAGGTATATTAACTTGTGTTGCATCATGTACATCATCAGTTGTTTATCGTTTACATTTCTTACTTCATTTTTTGCTTTGTTTATTATTTTATTTTATAAACAATTCAAAAATTAATTCCTCAATAGCCTAATACATACGTTCATGTTCACTGCCAATAATTTTTTTACTGCAATTTAGAAGGTATCAAGGTCATTTCCAGTGTAGACCATTAATTATGACTTGATACCCGGAGGTGTTCATCATACATGCTTAGTTTGTTTGTTTATTTGTTTTTGTTTTTTTGTTTTAATATTTTATTTTATTTTACTTCTTTTGGGGTGGGGTTAACTTTTAACTTCAGGACAGCTAAACGAGAAGTCTTCAGTAAGGGGATACAAGCAGGCACAAGTCGGCGCGGGAATTATGTTTACATTCATGATTGTGAAGATGAAAATATTGTTCAAAGTAACCTAAGCGCAGATATGTTTCGCACATATTAAGAAAAAGATTATCATGTACAAAAGAATAAGGCCTTTTGCAAACAGAGTAACAATTTTATTGTGACTTGAGCTGAGGTAAGGAGTTTGAGTTTCGAATAACTGGGGGAAGGCTCCACAATAGAAAGGTGGTTGATGGTAGAAACAAGGAATCTACGTCTCCTTGGTAGAAAGGACTGACTAAAGCATTTGATGGAGAATTTTATCTGACATTAGTCTGACCGATTTTGGCCGAGGCAACCTGCAGTGAATGCAATACCACGTGGAGAAGAGTCATATATACAGATACTGAAGCATCAACTTAAACGTTTAAGATATTGTCCGTCGGTTGGTCAGTTTTCTACATAACATTGTTAAGAAGCAGGAACCGAAATACGTGGAAGTGAACCGACATATTCTGGTATAGCTTCATATAATATGCCCCAAATAGATTGGACTGGTCGTCACAGCAGTTATCAAAAAAGGCGCACCCATATTCACGAGTGCGCCACACTGTATGCTGTATACAACCTGATTCAAGGTCTATCCGTGTTATTAAAAGTCTGAGCATGTAGTAATAATGATGGTGTTTCTTTGAAACCCTCAAAAATTGGGAAGATAAAATTATAACTAGGAAAGATGATTTGCTGCAAGCAAATCAGTGTGTGTGTCTTAAACGCATATTGGTATGGCAATGTACAACTATTCCATAACACAGCAGCAGAAGTTGGAATGGCATCTCTATCTATTATAGTTTTGAAGATATTCAAGATTGAAAATTTGGAATACCGCTAATTAGCATAATTTAAATTGCTACAACTTTTGTTTTAGATTCATTACATGTGCAATGGTAAACAACCCCCTAGTAGAAGTTGAAGTGACATCTCTATCTATAACAGTTTTGAAGAAATTCAAGTTTTAAAATTTTAAATGCTGCTAATTAGTATAATTTAAATGGGTACAACTTTTGCTTTTGATTCATAAGATGCGCAATGGTCAATAATCCCCTAGTAGAAGTTAAAATGACGTCTCTATCTATAATAGTTTTGAAGATATTCAAGTTTTAAAATTTCAAATGCCCCTAATTTGCATAATTTTAAAACATCTTCATTCCTTTGTATAAAAGGGTCAAACTTCTTGTATGGAGGTACAATCATGCCAAGTTTGGAGTTTCTATGTATAATATTGTTCGAGAAAAGTGTCGGACAAATTTGCTGGTAAATAAGAAAGAAGGAAAGAAAGAAAGAAAGAAAGAAAGAATTCCAGAAAAAAAAAAACAGAAAAGTGTGTGTTGATACACACACTTTAATGACTAGGTGGTTTAGTATTGCCAAACACATGTGGCAATGTAAACATGAACCATATTTAAAATAAGAGAGACGCGGCTCAAGAAATTGGATTGAATTGAGGTCAAGACAACAGAGATATACACGATAACCAGTTTGGCTTAAAATGAGAGCTTTCTACTGACACATATCTATTAGTTCAAAACAAGCAATTCAACGTCATACAAGCCGCAGCAATCCAGTATTTGTATGTTGTCTGGACGCGTCAAAAGCATTTGACAGGGTGAAGCGCTGATAGAAGAGTACATATATTTTTGTAACTTCCACATATTTTTTCAGTGCAGCAATCAGAAATTGTGTACACAGTAGTTACAGGGTTCCTATCTTCAAATGGTGTTAGACAGGGTGAAATTTTGTTATCTAAATTATTTCATGTGTACATGGATGATTTTTTTTTTCGTTCAGCGTGAAGTTAGCAGCACACGGATTAATCACATGATGTACAAAGCGGCCCGCACTCCTCTGTCTGAAAAAGGGTTACAGATCATTTGCATTGAAAATCTGTATGAGGACTTGACCGTCTTTAATATGTATATTGGCCTTGTGTTGTCCAACTATTCAACAAGAAGTTTGTGATGGTTAACAGACATTGTGAGGTTCACATACGTGTTGTGCTCGGTACGTTTATCCCTAAATGATGCCAGGAAAAGACCCATACGCCGTGGAATTGTGGATACACATTGATCCCAGTAGTGCCATGGCCCCCTTATAAAGCCAATAGGCACCTCAATACCAGACACACTTTTCGCACGTCTCTGGCTGTTGTCTTGTTTCCTGGACATTTGTGTGTGTGTGTGTGTGTGTGTGTGTGTGTGTGTGTGTGTGTGTTTAACTGCTCAGGCATACCTTAAGGTAGCCTGTTGATATTGTTACATAATATTCCATGCGACAAATATATTTTCCATGTGAAGGCATATTTAGAGCGGCCCATGTTAAACCAATGGGGGTGGCATCCCCCCCCCCCCCGCAGATCAAATTATGGGAACGTATTTTCGTGCAGTAGTAACATGCTTTGGCGCGAAATTTCCGTTCTGTCATCATAATATTAATATACAGCTATTTGTATCCGACTCTACGGACATGAACTGTATGCACTCTCTGCTTTCAAGAAGATGCAAGCAATGACTTCAAATAGCATACAGTAAGACGCCATGGAAGCCATACAAGTGAGTAGATAGTTCAGACTTCCTCCCAGATACAGTGTTGGCGAATTCGAAATGTTTGTTCACGACAACATCCCGATCTTTCATAGGTATTACGTAAGGAAGTTAATTTACAACAGGGAAAGAGATTGGGAAGAAGTCAAAATGTGATTTTTTTTTGTAACGTTATTATCTGGTGATTTAAGATGCACCTATATAGCCAGGTGGAACTGGCTCCTCCGACTGTTATGAAATGTATGCAAATCTAACTCCCTTTGGTAATACAGTCACTTTAATATATGTGAAGGCTTATGCAACATGGTTACACTTTTGTATTAATGCATTTATGCAACATGGACCCAGAGTCGGCCATAATGAGTTGAGTTGAAGTCACCACTACACATCGACTTGACCGTTAGTTTTACAAAAAAAAGAAAGCAGGCTGATGTATTGCTAAAGAACACGGTATATATAACGACACGTTTTGACTGTAGAGAAATCATTGAACCGCGAGATATTAAAATAACGCGTAACGGGACTGTTAAACCCTCACATTTTTAACGCTTTCAGTTAGTTTTGTTCTTCACGTGTTGATTGAATCGGCAAATGCATTGTATTTGTGTGACAACAGCAGCATCTGATCTGGACTTATTAGGCATACGTTAAACAACGGGGGAAGTCTTTGACATTTTCTTCGTAAAATGGTGATATGAATCCCAGCACTTTACCACAGCGATATTCCATTTCAGGGAACTCTGAAAATGAAGAGCTTCAACGAAACTTCAAAGTAAGAGTCAGGGGGATATGGACTGTCTCATTTCATATCCCTGGTAACGGTAATAATATAGAGACGTGCGAGCGTCACTTTGAGAGTTCTCAAGTATAGACAAAAATGCGGTCTTGTCGTGCCAGTAATCGTCGCAATAAACTTTTAATACCTACCCTTGTCCCCAAACGCAATCCTTTGATAGCAGCAATAACCATAAAGAAACTGCGCAGACACATTTCGGGAGAGGCTTAATGTCACATAAAGAACAAAATGAAAGTTTTTGCTTTCTCTGAAACTTCCTCTATTTTTGATAGAAAATATTTTATCATATGTTTGGAAGCTCTATTCCTAAGTTTAGAGAAAAAAAGTGAGGAAATCATTTGAAAAAAATGCTCAAAATTAACATGGAAGTCATTAGACCTTGTTGAGCTATGAATCATCACAACTGACATTGGGCAGATACAGCTAATTCTGAACTAACCTGGCTCTACCTCTGGCATTCAAGGTAGGACTATAACTTAGTTAATGATTAATCTTTTGATATTAAAACCATATCACACATATTATATATATATATATATATATATATATATATATATATATATATATATATATATATATATATATATATATGAGAAGTACAGTAGATGAAATATAACAGCTACATATTGGTTCAAACCGAATATACAGGGCTTCCAAAATGAAAAGGTTGTACACTTTTTGGAACATCGTAACTAAACCAGAATGCTTTTAGGAAGTATCCCAGCTACAGATGAAGATGCAGTAAAGTTTTCAATCCTTAGAATTGTTTTTGTAGTATGAGCCTATTCTACAATTTTTGCATATTACTGTTTTCCACGTTTCGTCATGTTTATGAAATACTATTCCAGAACGAAGTTATTTTAACTTTGTGCCATCAATAGATTCTTGAAGACATTGGGATTTATGGGTTCATTGTGTTCATAAAGATTATAACAGAAATATACACCATACATTGTATCAAACGCCAACACAGGTTTGTTTGTCGGCAGATTTTTAGTTTAACCCCACCCAAAAATGGTTTCGTTTTTCACATAAATGTTAAGTATACGTGTGTTGTCTGGGAAGTGAGTGACCTTCTGTCCTCGGCACAATAAAATTATCAAAAATCAATCAATCAATCAATCAATCAATCAATCAAATAAATAAATAAATAAATAAATAAATAAATAAATAAATAAATAAATAAATAAATAAATAAATAAATAAATAAATAAATAAATAAATAAATAAATAAATAAATAAATAAATAAATAAATAAATAAATAAATAAATAAATAAATAAATAAATAAATAAATAAATAAATAAATAAATAAATAAATAAATAAATAAATAAATAAATAAATAAATAAATAAATAAATAAATAAATAAATAAATAAATAAATAAATAAATAAATAAATAAATAAATAAAATATTCCTAAAAATGAATAAATAAAACCCAGGTCTGCATGCTACACAAAGAAACGTGTGGTCAACGCATAAACAGGCTGCACTATTGGTCCAGAATAGCTCTGATCTGACCTCAGCGTGCCTTCTCTGTGAGATACTCTGCAGCAAGGACCAAGTCTTTAGTGTGCAAACGACATATAGATTTTTATTGATATTTTAAAAGTTTCAACTCAGTTTCGACATTAGTAATTTTGATTCATTGTATTCATTTCAAGCAAAGTGTCATCATTAATGAAACAAGTCGATCTCTATATAACTAAGAAAGCGATTTTAACTTACAACGCACATATCATACTCAAGTATTTATAGCGCTGTCACAGGAAATATTCGGAACAGGAGACACCCGGCTGGAGATACGCCATTATTGTCATTTTTATAACAATGTTTAAAGGCTGAAAATCCGTAATGCAAATATTTCAAAAGTATGTACAGTAGAATCTCCAATTAAGACCACCTCCACAAAGCGACAATTTCTATATTAAGACCACCAATTTACAGACCCGTCCTTTGTTTATCCGTAATAAAATTATATTTCCTATTAACCACTCCCTATGAAGACCACATTTTCTGTCCCTTAGGTGGTCTTAACAAGGACATTCCACTGTATTTTAAAAGGGTACAATACAAAAATTTCAAATCTTAGTAAAATTTCAAGTTTTTGAGAACATTGTTGAAATCATTAAGATTACTGACAGGAATATATAAAATGTCACATGCCTATAGACAAGTATGGCGATACCTCTTCACATATTTAGTCCTATTCTAAACTTTGTGTGTAGAAATGATGTCTAACTAAAGCGATTGAGGTTTAGTTTTCTACATAGGACCTTTCAGACTTGAAGGGACACTAAAAAGTGTAACCATTAATTAGCTTTCCATAATTTCAAATCAAACAAAGATGAAGAAAATCGCTAGGACGCTGCAGCCACATATTTTAGGATTAAATCTATGAACAGTTATTTCCATATTTCTGTGGCGATATAACAATTCATTTGTGTGTCACATATTTAATATACTACAATTAGCAATTGACTTTTAAGCCACATTTGCAATCTCTGGATCATACCCTTTTCAGAAATGTATTTTTTTGCATCACTATCTTTTGATCGTGAGAGCCGGTTTAGTGCTAGGTATCCCATAATTATTTTTGATGTATCTCTGGTGTTTAACAATTCAGATACCCAATGTTTTCCATTAAAAACAGCGTCTGAATCTGTACGGTATAATGGTCACAGGCTAGAGCTAAATGTGCTGCAAGTATGCAGTCACTTTGCGTTCTCACGGTAAACTTTAATAATAACCGCATTGTGGTCCTAAGCGGATTAAATCTTATCACGAAAGACCAAATTACTACTTTGGGTTCTGACGATTTAAAACTGTCATGAGAAAAGGAGTTTTCAGTTAGTGCATCCGTCGCATGAAAACATTTTAACAGGTTTGCAGCTGTGAGCTATGTTGGTTGGACTTGTATTTGTCCATCCCAATATCTCAATGTGCACGTTTAGTCACCATAAATCTGAAACCGAAGAAGACCATGAAACTTTACGCAGTTGGCAAAGCTCGGATATCTTTAGGTGCATGTAGTTTTTGAATCTGTTCTCAAGCGAACCAAACCGTTTCACGGGAACACTTTTACATCGTCAATGGATACACTTTGTGATGATATATTCCACAGAAATCCTTTATGCAGATATTACATTACAATTTTTCAAAACCTGACACCATGGTGGTATATGTATAATGTTAAATACGAACCAACGTCATCGCTGTATAATATTGATATCGGCAATACTTTTCCCTAAAAAAAACATCATGCTAGTTTGATTGCCTGCGAAAAAGTGAAATGAAGTGCCATCCGATATGAGAATGCTCTGTAAAAGGCAATGGATGTCCAACTCAACAGAGGTCTGCGGTCTTTACATTGCAACAGCACGCTTGGTAAACACACTGACGAATCAATAGATCCACAAGGTCACGGCGAAGAACAAGATCTCTAAATGACGACAACCATACATCGTCGGTGAACACATTGGGACTCACAGTGATACATTTACAAATCTAACTTCAAGATATATGCAATGTTAACTAAGCATGCAAGTCAAATATTAAATCCTGTAAAGATTTATGATTCATGTGCTTTATTCACGTGCCCATGATCAGATTTTAAATGAAGAGCAATGCGCAGCCAATCTATGAAAGTGTTTGCACCATGCACATGTGGTCCAGTTTAAATTAATTTAAGCTCACTGAATCAAGAATCCAGATTTTGAAGATTCCATAGGTTTGTTTCGTGCGCACTATCATTTAGCTACATTCACAGGCCAGAAAACCTCTCAAATTAGCACTTTTGTACTATCTGGCGAGCCACAAGAAAGAGACATAACGTGCAGTCAGCGCTTACATGTTGTTTTTGCACCCAAATCTAAATCACGCAAAAACCATATTCCATTGTCATTAATGCGATCTTTTTTGTACTTTATCTTGGTACCTTTTCTACCATTCCATTTTAAATTCTAGCATTTGATCTGTGACATAATCGGTCAGATGTAATTGTGCATTGTCTATATGTTTCACAATCTTTAATACATTCTGCTTATTGTGTATCAGTATAAATATTTGGTTAAAAGTTTAGTTTCAATTTAGACTGCCTTGGTCATGTATGTTCGGTTCTTCTCACTTTCTTATTCTTTCGTTAAAGCAGGGATCTGGAATGCCGAGCAACTCATTTCGGTATTCAGAACCTTGTTGATACATGATCCTTGACGCTTGTTTCAAGATGCAATCCATCACATACAAATCAACATCGTAGTGTTACTGTGAAAATGGTTCAAACGCGTTTTATGTATCCTCGTTAAATCGATTGGGAAACAGGGCAGAGCACCATTTGAAAGCGGCATTATAAGGCCATTGATAATTGTGTCCATAATTTAAAGGTAACTGATCAAAAACTAGGATCCGTTTGGTTCTGAATGCTTGATCACACTGCGCAGTGAACTTATCTTACACCAAGGATGCTATCTTCAGATACAGTATTCCACGGTCATGCTGGGAATGCCAATTGGTCGAAGGGAACATGACGTTGCTAAAACAAGTTCTTAGGGAGTTTAAAACCTGGCTCACTATTTTTTATATTTTTTTTCAACATATTTTTGCGCTGGGCCATGGTGTGATGGCAGCCTCCAATCTGTCGATAAGGAAGACTTGTATAAAGAAACCTGGGTGGCCACAGTCAACATGTGTCCAAAACCGACAACACTGGTTGTTGCCATCAATCAGAAAAACTTCTCTGGGAGCTTGGAGCTTTCAGCCTTACACCATTCATGTCATTACGCGTTTGTCCACATAACACCTTCCTCGGTTTGTCTCCCGTGTGATCGTCTAGTTTCTTAACGCAGGAATGCTACTTTTTCAAGAGACTGTTTGGCCTAAACAAATGTATTTCGTCCCCAGATCTCCCCACGGCCCGCGCTATCAGATTTTTCCCACACTGGCCAGGGCATCTGCTTACCGTGTGCACGTTGCTTTGTGCATTTTCCCATGAAGAGGTATATGCATACGAGTGTGTACGTACTAGCTGCTAAGAGTTGTGGGCCCTGCTTTTGTCTCCGTCCATGTTACCCCGCGGACGGGACCAAGGGTGGAGCTTTCTCACACAAAAATGTGCTCACCTTCAAACGTAAAAAAGAATGAAAGAAAAAACTCCGATATTTTTAGAACCCTCTGTTCTTTCAATGACATATAACTTTTCAGTTGTAATTCATCTGCCTTTCCCACGGTACACAAAAGCATGCATAATTTACTCGGCCCGGTGATTGGCGGTCACCGATGACCAACCACAAAAGAAAGGGGCGCGGCAAAGGCGACTAGCGCTGCGCTAATTGGCGGCGACTCTTGGGCTGGGAGCTTTTTTCACACGTATTGTCATTGTAATGATAAAGCCAAGTTCAGACACTACAGCATACTTGTGCTCACTGAAGCACGCCGGTCAGGGAACGCAGGTTCCCACATACCCTGCAGAAGCCGATAAGTTCACTCTGCCCCAAATTCGGGGTGCGCTGTCTTGGCTGGTCTTGGCAGTATCCTTTCTGTTGCGGAGAAAAACGGGAGGGCGGTCAACAGAGCTCGGCGGTGACATACCACCATGAGTCAAACACAAGTATCTACGTCTTTTCAAGAGATTTTCCAAGAGGCCGTGCGCAGTGGTGATGCTACAGTGTTGGCCCGGATTTTAGAGGAGCGACATGCTAAAGTAAACGTGAATTCCTTTGACAAGGAGGGACAAACGGCCTTGCATCAAAGCTGTATAGATGGTAACCTAGAACTTGTCAAGCTATTAGTGAAATTTGGTGCAGACGTAAGGTTGGCGAACAGGGATGGCTGGAATGCACTACATATTGCGGCGTATGGAGGCCATCGGGATATTGCCGTGTATTTGATCAATTCCTATCGCAGATGAACTGGACAACCTCTGATGGCCTTCACGTTCATGGGTCATCATACATGTGACCATGTGAAAACACAATCCTACCTCCTTTTTGGAACACAAGAACTCTTTAAAGTGAAAACTGGCAACATTGTCTAACAGATACACCAGAAATCCATTTGACACAATTTGTGTGCATTTGTGGTCGTGAAAGCTGCCATGCCTTGACCTTTAGGCCAACACTTCTGTCGCCAAGGTTTGGATGATAAAGGGTCGGGGAAAGGCAACCCGGAGGGTCAAGTTTGGATGTAGGTCGTGTGGTACAAGTGACAACAAAGATGCAGCGCTTTTCTGCGGCCCAGCTATGCACACGACCTACATCTCAAGTCCCCAAAACGCAGACCTGCGTAGCACCGAGCTTCAATATTTGGAATACCTAACTGTGTTGTGTCCACGTTCATTCAATGGGGAATGCACTGGGACAATCTGAAAAAGTCACGTATTCAAAGGGATGTCCCGTAACTCCTCAACTGACATTATATGGGCAACATGCCCACACAACACTGTTCTGGCCCTGTACCTTTCAAGGCATAACTGTGATGGAAGAGAAATGAAGAGGTTGGTGCCCAGGAGACAGACGTGCTGTTCTTTACGGCGTGACCTGACATTGAGCCGTGAGCCCACAGAGACACTCAAACCGACGACACAGTATTGACAATTGTGTATAATCACGATTGGATCAGTACAAACCACTTACAAGATGACGTTGGATGGTGCATACGTATTTATCCTGCAGAAAACATGTATTTTTAGAAATATGGCGAACGGAGAATACATTGCAGCCTTTTGTGATTATAAACAATATTTTGTGATATATATTGTCAGTGAGGGCGCTTTCTGTACAAGCTCAGCAAAACAGCAGGTGTTCCCGTTTGTGTGGTTTTTGTGGTAGCGTTCGCGACTGTGACCATCGTCAACAATGATTATCGTGTTTACGGGGAACGCTTACCACCGCCACGTAACCTAACCGCAAAGGTTACAAAAGAACTTACTCAACTGAGAAGTAGTGTTGAAATCTTGATTGTTGTGCGTACAAACAATATGGGAAAACCCAAGGACTTGAGACCGGGAGGTCTGAAACACTGGATCAGAAGGCAGGCGAACTGTTGCGCTGGGATTTATGTCCGTGACCAGCACAACTTTTGTGTACCTGCCTCTCATACAGAAGTTCTGTATGCTATGTAGACAATATTAATATTTACATTATCTAAAGTGAGGTACCCCAAACCTCTTAACTGACCATTATAAATATTAGGATAATTGTTTCTTCTCGCAAAGTGGCGGGTGTGTAGGTTACTTTCCTTTGGATAGTAACAATTTTATTTACATGCCTATAACATTGTAAAGTAGGCGAATCTATATATATATATTTTGTAAGTAAAAGAAATGAAAAACGAATTCACTGTTTTTTGTTTTAGGTTTTGTTTTGTTTTGTTTGTTTCTTTCATTGGTGAAATGCTCTCGTTTTGTAGGGCCGTTGTTGTAGAAAAGGCCAGAATTCGCAAAACAGCAGTGACGAGACGTATCCCAATCGATTTGCATGTTCTTGTTTTGGAAAATACCCATGCAGCATTTCTATTGAGATGCTAAAATGTGTGTGAACATTTCAGCTATACACATATATTTTTGAGTTGGTGTCCTCTGTAGTTGCCTGCGGAGACGGACTGTGCTTGCATAATTCTGACAGGGAAGCGCTGTGACCATGAGAATTATCAGAACTGCAAAGTGAGTGTTCAGCAGGCAAATCCAGCAGTCTCCTGATTGAAAAATGCAATGGAAAGTAACGGAAAAATGGAATACACAATAGGGCCTACTGTTGATGCAGATAAACCTTTCTATAACCGGCACATACAGGGATAGATCGAAACTTCAAAAATTTCTGACCAAAATACAAAATATAACTATTAAGCATAATGAACAACGAATTTGTCATGGCCTTTTGAAATAATCCATTTTGAAATATTTTAACCATTTACACATTTCATTGTCCTAATTGAAGAAACATTAGCATTTGGCTAATGGTCAGTGCGGTCCCAGCACATGAATCTTCTTTTTTGGCGCTCCTTAATAAGAGAGGTCAGAATTAGCAATTTTATGTGTATTTGGCTGAATACACAACCCAATACACATAATTCTTGTGGGCTGCAGACGTGTAGTCCCATAAGATTCTATGTTTATGTAACATTCAAAATGTTGGAATAGTTTTGCAGCAAAGATTCCCAAATTTACAGGAGTATTTTAACTATATACAACCATTTGCCATCGAAATTTGGTGTTTTTAGGCAGAATGGTTTTAAAGTTTCATAGGTGCAAATTACAATGGAAATTTATGGAAATAATATATACATACCTAGCCAACCTATAGAGCCCTCTACTGAGAACCCATATGAACCAGTTGATCCTGATCTTACCCATTTGGAGGAATGAATCTGCAAAGATCGAGCGTAGCAAAGGTCGCAATCTTGTGTATTCAGTTGTATACACAATATTCCGGACTGGAGATGTGGATTTCCATTGGATTGTACGTCCCTCGAAAACACTGACCGCCAAAGTAACTGTCCACCGAAAATACTATTTTCAGTGGACAGTGACTTTGGCGGTCAGTGTGGTTCGTATCGACCAGAATATGATTACAGGGGCAACCATGTATCAACCATGAACATATACACAGGGGCAACCATTCTGCTGGTTTCCCCTGTATATTAAATATACGGATGAACATTTTGAAACACGACACCGCCTCGGTTTTTCTCCATTTTTGACAAGCAGACAGGACCCTTTATGTAATGATAATTGAAATCAACGATTAGACAGGATGCATGAATCTTAAAAACTGAAGCTGGGTTCCCACATTCACTGGTTCAACCCGCTTCGCTTTGGAGAACGAACTTGCGAGACACCCAGTACACATGTTACACTGCCTTCACGAATTACCCAACAACCAGGACGTTGAAGACACACCCGAGCTTCAAAGAATTGCATCTGAACTAAGGTAAGTCAAAGACAGTTGCAATGTATACAACACAGCTGTGTACAAATTCACACAGATTGAACTTATTGGGGTTTACTTTGGAAGCTACCTCGACCACCCCATTCCACATCCCTGCCTCAACTAACCTGCAGAGTGGACCGCACAATGTGAACAGGAGTCACATTCCAAATCCTCGTTCCACTTTTCCCCTGAACATAATCATATTCTGCATTTAGTCTTTAATCAATGAAAAACAGGTACCGACTTCAAAATTAAACAACTTTCTCTGAAGACACAAAATCAGAAAAGCTAGATGTCCTTTATACCAGTACTTCAAACTGCTGAGTTGGTGAACAAGTGCGGTGGGGGATGGAAACATCAAAGGATATTCTGTGAAACCATTGCCTGTGAGTATACATTGTATACTTTTTATATTTGTGTGGTAAACTTTGCAACAAATTAATATTATGACACTGTAATTAAAGTAAATCTTCAATTTAAAAGCGTTCGAAAAAATTGCTAAATTAGATTGTAAGTGACAATGTGTCATTAACTTTACATCAATTGCTTAAATCATGTTCATGCAAAAGTTACAGGACTTTTTCTAGACTTCATCTGTCTTATTGATAATAATAGTGATGATGATGATATTATTATTATTATCATCATCATCATCATCATCATCATCATCATCATCATCATCATCATCATCATTATTATTATTATTATTATTATTATTATTATTATTATTATTATTATTATTATTATTATTATTATTATTATTATTATTATTATTATTATTATCCCTTTCACACGGGGGTACCACAGGCCGGGGTTAGCTTGTGTTGCGTCCAGACAGATAAATACTACAGTATATCCAGACAGATAAAAATAAGTAAAAACAATATGTACACAATGTGTGTAAATATATAAAAGTATACATCATGTGTCCAGCGCTACCACCTGATGTCTTAGCTCTCCGCGCAGACGCCATGCTCCCATGAGGTACCTATTACAAATATAATCGAACACCGTGGCGGCCGCTTTTGTCATAGGGAAACTTGCACATGCACCCTAGGAACAAACGAGTTTGACGAATAATGACGCATTCATAAATTACATCCAAAAATGGCCATTTCAGCTTCCAACTAATTTTGATTCTAACAATGTAAAATATTTAGGTCTTAAGCATCTTAATTTTGGACATACAAAGAGATAATGTTCCAAATTATCGCTTCCGGAGACACATAAGGTGCTTGTCTTGCCCTGAAATATCCCACCGGACTAAATCAGTCTCCAGATCTAAACAGTTCGTTCTCGCTTTGAACTTTAATCTGGCACCTTCAAAATCATTAAATTGAAATAGATAGTTTTCTCGTCCGTTAGATGTTTTCAAATACTTATATAGGGAGAGTGACTTTCTATTGGTAATTTCATGAAAAAAAAGTTAACATTAAATACGTCCAAATTTAGTCTATTGTAAACCATAGGCAAATCATCTTTTTTATTCAAAAGTGGGTGATCTGGGCCCACGTTTGTAAATATTTTACTAATTTCTTCCATATATGGCCAAGCACTAGGCTTCTGATTTCTAAAGTTATCCTGAAGTTTTACGAAAACCTTTTTACAGAGACGTGTGTCATCAAGTACATAGTATAAACTATGATAATATTTGATTCTTTGTCTGTCCAAAAGCATGCTGATAGGTAACCAGCCTAAATCTCCCAGTGTGGTTGTAATTGAAGGCGATGCTCTTATATGCAGAATTGCCCGTGCTACTGAACACTGAATAGAATTGATGAGACTTGCACCTTCATGCGTATTGTAAAGCCAAACTCCACATCCAAAAAACAATGATGGCCGCAGTACATTCTAACGTAATTTATCGCCAAAAGTTATTCTGTTAATGTTTTCGCGTGAAGCCAGTATGTTGCATTTGTAAGTCTTAATATGAATAGAGTCGGGTAACGATTTTGAAAATAGCATGCCTAAATGTCTATATTGATCGCATTCATGTATGGGCGCATCACCCAGCATCCTATCTGAACGTTTTCCTTTCACCATAACTTTTGATTTCGAATGATTAAATTTCATACTTAAAGCAAACTGCATTGCCACATCTAGCATATCATGGAGCTGTGCTTCAGAGCCTGTCCTTAATGTTATGTCATCTGCATAAAACAAAGCTGGAATACTGAGATTATCAAGGTGTATACCCGTGTTCATGCCCTGTTATGGGTCGATAAGGTCCATCATAGCCACAGAAAACAGACAGGGAGACAAATGCGACCTTTGTTTTACGCCATTAAAGTACGAAACCAGTCATTTTCAAATGGTCCAAAGATAACTTTGTTTTCAACCTTTTCCAAACAATAATCTCCAAGCTTTACCTTGTATTCCGTTTTTCCATGAAGAAACAAACAATTTATTACGACGGATAGTGTCAAATGTTTAACTTAAATCTAAAACAGCGAGCCGAGTTTTCTCATTATCATTTTCCTGAGACTATATAGACCCTTTAAAGAAAAAAATATTGGTCTTCCAACCTGTGACCCTTGCTATATGTTCCATTGTATTCTCCCAGAAAACCACTTTCCTCGAAGTATTGCATAAATTGCCTTTGTAAGACTGATGAAAAAACTTTGTAAACATTTGATGTTATCGTGATACTCGGATAAGTATCCAGAATTTCCGATTTTCCATTTCTAAACAGGGGTTTAAAAATGCCTTTGTACCAATCATCTGGAAAAGTTTCCAATAATTTAGATAAGTTAAAAATCTTTACAAGTGCTTCACATAAAGTTAGTCCTCCTTTCTTTAAAAATCCATTTGGTATTTTGTCGACACCGGAAGACTTATCAATTTTTAACTAATCTAATGACTGCTTAACAGTATCGTAATCTATCTTTATATCAGTTTTTGTTCCACGAGATCGATTCAGTGGTTCCTCTGTACACAAATCAATCAAACTCTAAGTTTCTATATCGTTGTTTGCACTAGATGTTCCACCCAAAGTTTGCCAGCAGTGACCTAATCCTTTGCTAATTTCTTTTGGGTCATCAATGACACGACGTTTATCTTGGGCGTCACAAATGCGTATCAGGTGCGAATTATTGTCATTCAGGCGTCGGAGCGTTCGCCAATAGGCTTTCGTGTTCTTGGAACCTTTTTAGGAATTGAATATTATATAGCTTGGACTTTTTGTTCTACTCTTTTAATTTTAATTTTAATTTTCTGTTGTACAAGTTGTTTAATTCTCATATATTCATTCCATAGATCGTGAAGTATTTCCAGGGGAAGCTACTTCACATTTGGATCAATGCCTGTGCAGCCTTTTGGCGCTTGTGGTGTCTGTCTGTATGTCTGTTTTTATGGGCCTTTGGCCTGAAATAAAATTTATCTTATCTTATCTTTACGGTTGTGTATCAGCGAACCAACTTTCTTGTCCCAAACATTTCCACTTTGGCCTTTAATTACCCTTTTACCAATTCTTTTCTCTGCTACTTCTAAAACAGACGACTTGATATTCCCTCTCAAACACACCTCAATCGATTACATTGTTCATGTTCCATTTTACGGTGGGAGGCTTCGCGTTGGTGCGCGAGGTCTATTCTTTGCACATGCCAAAGTTACGACTTATGTGAAAGGTGTTGTGATCACTACCTACGTCGTCGTCGTCGTCGTCGTCGTCGTCATCGTCGTCGTCGTCGTCATCGTCATCATCATCATCATCATCATCATCATCATCATTATCGCCGCGACTTACTCTGGAAAGAGATGTCTTGCATAAACCAAGTTTATACACTCCGAGCAGTGGTCTCTGCAGCTTTTCAGGAGGATGCGATATCTTTTATCCAAACGTAGAACAAGGAACCAAAATGGCTCGTCAAAGAAGTGGACGACTGTAATTTCGGTACACCTACAATATTAGAGAAAGGAAATCTTTGAAAGTTAAATAAAGTGAATCAACGGCGCCCATATTTTTAACGTGTAATATGCTAGTTTCAAATGTTACAAACCTATGTCAAGAAATCTGAAAAAACAGGGAGCAAAATGAAAAGCTAGGGTCAATTTTACTTCTATTTTGAGCTGCTGAGAACTGTTTATGCAAAACTGCATGGACAAACCACATTTTATTTAAAAATTGAAAATCATGACCCCGCATGTGTTCTCCTTTCAAAACTTGGTAACTCAATTTCGAAGGGAACTGAAAACATGAACCTATGTTTCAAGTTATGTCGTTGTTTTTAAAACTACCCGGAAAAACTATATGTTGTGGTTTTGGCACTGGTCATAGGAACATGAAAACTAAAAATAACGTTTTTTGTGTTTGCTTTTTCTTCTTCTAAATATATATATATATATATATATATATATATATATATATATATATAATGAATCACTCAATCACAAAAACGACTGGTCTAAACGCTGTTAAGTATACAGGGTTTTTTTTTAGCTGCGTTGCTTTGTCAGTCAACAGAGATAATGAAATCTTTTTGCATACATCGTCCGTACCTCTGTCTGTCCGTTCCTCTTAAATTTGCATTTTGCTGTCGATCTCTCATGAACAAAAGTGGCATTTGCGCATAGATCTCCCCCAGGCGGTCCTCTACCAAGGTTGCAAAGGAGATGATGATACAATAGTTTTCAGTCCTCTACCAAGCTTGTGACGGAGAGGATGATGATGATACAATAGTTTTCAGTTTTTGTTATTTTTAGATTTGAAATCTCTGTATGGAGAATTCGCTTTGACAATATGTACTTTCGAATTCTTGAAATGTCTCGCAATACGTTTCGATATGTGAACTTTGTTTGGCACCAGTTCCCCAAAATGCTTTTGGTGTATCTCCACACATACGGCTAGGTGATAAAATTTATCGGGCCAAGTTTAAAAACTATTTAATTAAATTTAGTTACAATATGCGTCAGACCAGTTGCTTTGAGATAATATGTATGCTTAAGCTTGGATATTTATTGTTAGATTTGCGTTTAGCTATCAGACTTAACACTGATCCAAATATTTGTCAGTTTCCACTGATTATGCATCCTCCTGTATATAGTGTTCAGTAGATTGGCGAGTTCCGCCGCCGCCGCCTCCGCCTCCGTAAATCTTATTTTCGCGTTAATGCCTACCTGTTCATTTTTTTCTTTGATTTTTGGTCACATTATCTGCAGGTCTGGGAAATTCTTCTGATGTAAGAATTGTTATGCTCCATTGATTTTTAGATTCTTCACGATTTTTAAAATACGTTTGTTTTTTGCTGACTCAGCAAAATTTGACATTTAACATCTTAATTGTGGACCGTAGTTCCATGGTTACTTTTAAACATTCCTGGCTAAGTGCCTATGGGCTTTAATTTGGTGTAGTTAATCGTGATCTTGAAAGGTCAAACTGATATATTTGCCGTTACACTTCGTGTCAGGGCTCTCTGTTGTTGGACTTTCAATCATAAAACTCTGCACAAATGTATATCTGGGCACAAGAGTGTGTCATGTATGGAATAGGTTACTAGGTCAATTATGTGAGTCAGAGTGATATATCCTTGTAAAATAGTGTCTGCACTATAATTCATTTAATATTGAATTAAGTTTCATGACATTGAACACACACGCATGTAAATTGACTTAAAGGTCCGTCAGGTAACAAATGTAGGTACAGTTTTGGAAAAAAAAAAACAAATGTAGGTTACCAGGTCAAATATCTGGATCACGGTGAAACAATCCTATAAAAGTGAAATACACTTTATGTCAGGACCAAAATTCTATTGTCCTTTGCCTTAGATTCATGAAGCTTTACACACATGTGTATCTGGTCACAGGGGTGAGTCCTGCACAAAAAATGGCCCCTGGGTTAAGTATCTGGGTTATTGTGATATACCCTTGTAAAATACTGTTTGGCCTGTGATTCCTATAGCTAACTTGCTTTCAAGAAACTTCACACAGACTCGTAAATCTTGGCCAAAAGACGTGTGTTATAATAAAATTAGGTCTCTAAGTGAAGTACACAGGTCAATGTGATGCAACCAGTAAAACTAGGTTACAAAAATGTTTGAGGTAACCAAATCGATATTAGGTATTGAAAACAACTATTCATATGACATATTATAGACACTCGTCTTCTCTTTGTTCTCTTCTCCCTTCCTTTCTTTCTTTCTCACCACATTTTTGCCACATTTTATCTGAAGACAATTATACGCAGAGACTCCAAATTTGGCATGATTATACATCACAACATAAAGTCTGACTTTTTAGTGAAGAAGAGTGACAGTTTTGAAAATCATGCAAACTAGATCAATTTGAAAATTGAAACCTTGGATATCTTCCAAAACTATTACAGATGGAGATATCATTCCAACTTTAATTCACAGGTTGTAAGCTCATCCGATAAACCACAACTAAAGGTTGTAGAATTTTAAATTTATACTATTTAGAGGCACTTGAAAAGTTTAAATGTTGAGTATCGTCAAAATGGTTATAGGTAGAGGTGTCATCCCAACTTCAATTCATAGGTTTGTGCTGCAGACGCATCCAGTGAATCATGGACAAAAGTTGAAGAATTTTGAGTGATGATAATCAGATTATTTGTCTGCAGAGCATTAGGCCCATGGGTTTCTTGTATCTCAACTTTCATGTTTATGTTTTCTGTCATATATATTTTCGAATTTCAATTTGAATGTGCAAGGCAACAATTTTCTTTTGTAGGCACACACACGCACAGATTTGCTTTGCAGCAAATCTTCTTTTCTTTGTGCGACATTTTATTTGAAGATTATTACACATAGAAACTCCAAAGCTGGCGTGATTATACTTCTAGACACAATGTTTGGCTTTTTAATAAAGAGGGATGAAAGTTTGAAAATTGAAACTTTGAGGTTCTTCAAAGCTATTATATGTAAAGGTGCCATACAAACCTTAATTCACAGGTTTGTGCTTGAAGTGCATCCAATGAACCACAAGCAAAAGTTGTATAGGATTTAAATTTCTGCTAATAAGGAGTTCTTAAAAAGTTTAAAATAACGAATATCTTCAAAATTATAACAGGTAGAGTGGTCTTTCCAACTTCAATTAGAAATTGATCTCTCTGACTGGTAAATAGGGGCTTACACAAAATCGTGATTTTCAAAATTATTCTATAAGCCTATGCCGACAACATTAATAACATCCATGGCGACCCGGTACATAAATGTGTCAATTTACAGATTCGTTTTTATACAAGGTAACTGATAGCATATTCCCACACAACTTGGAACAGGCATACAAAGTTCTTTTAGCAATATACACGGCCCGGGTCAATGCCAGCAAATCGTCTTAAATGATAAACTTTGAGATACGCTTCATAGTTTTATTCACTGGGGTTTCAAATGCGTTAATACAAAGGCTGTTCGTTCCAGCGTCTGCCCCGAGAGCGTAATTTTCATCGAGACAAGTGGAGTGTTTTCGTTCATGTCCTCTTCTGTCTGTTTCTTATGCCTACGGTAAATTTGCTACCGGCATTATTTTATTTCCAAGAGATTGAGGTAAAGCTAACACGTGTTTAAACTTCAAAAGACAGGCTACCTGTTAGGCAGTAGGCCTACATTGATACCTTACATGGGCCTACAGAAAAATAGTACAGTATCCTGGTCAGTACGTCAGGACCTCACTCCCAGTTCTGCGTTCCCGTTCCAATTCCGAGTTCGAAGCACTTTCCTCACTGGAAAATTCAGGCTGAACGACATATCCCTCTCAATGATTATCCATAATGATGTGTCAGAAATAAAACTTTTACGGGGGGGGGGGGGGGAGGGAACTCAACAACTTGACGAGTCAAACAAGAAATTCATCCAGATCAGCTGCTCCAGGCACCCGCCCAGTGGGCCGTGTTCATGAGCTTGAGAGGTCACTACGTCACTTCCACTTTCTCTGGGGCCTTAATTTGTCGGCGAAGAAGCTTCAAGGGAGAGTGCTGATATCAGCAACTTTTATTGCTCATTTCAGCCATTAAATGAAGATAATATTTTTCTTTTAATGTTAATGTTGCCAAATGTGTCCTCTTTGGAAACACGTAAAGAAAATGGATACCTTTCCGTCGGCTCGCAGAAATTAAAATGAGAGGGGTCCATGAAGGCATTGCCTGCTCCCCGATCGTTCTTTCTTTCAAGTGATAAAATATGTTAACCCAAATAAAATGACGTGTTTATATGATAGTTCTGAAGATACTGACCGTTTGAATTTTTAAATCTGCTTGATAAGCATACTGACCAAAGGGTATGATTTCATGACAGGGAGAATAACAACAAATAGAACGTGCCCAGTTTGCATTTGTCTTCAAAATGACCAGTCAATATCTTTAAAAAGATGACGTACGTGGTCGACGACACAGTTGGCCTACACAAATTCATAATACATGTCATTAATAACAATAATGTTAGGTCCAGAATATTGACAGCGTTGGCCATTGATAGCATCGCAGTTTTATTATACTGACGATTCTCTGTTACTGACAAATAACCTGCGTAGCTCAAAATCAGATTTACAGAAGACCTATATCATCAACCCTGTGCACAAAACCTATTGCATCAAAGCATAAATTTTCATGCGTGCAAAAGATGTGGTATAGAAAACAAGACTTGTCTCAGCTAAATGATTTCATAAGGAGTTTCATGGCATCGGGGCTTGTATCTTAGATTATGCTGAAGGACTCCGCCACAGCCATAATCCAGGTGCAGTCGCCATTTTCTAGGGTAATTTTGTGAAAAATATATAACCCCGATAGCTTTTGATTGAAACTGGATGATAGGTACCCCGGTATGCAACTTTGTGTAGAAGGACAATTTATGACATACTTATGTTTACTTTCCATATGAATATCACGCTAATCAAAATGAGTACTGGATAAACTACCCAGCTAGCAAATAAAGGTTGTTCCAAATATTGGCCCAACGTTGGCATGGACAGTCCAACATTGCCAACTGGATAGGTACCATGAAAGGTCTTATTGGTGAGGTAGATACTATTTGTGTGTCTGTATTTGGTGGCTGGAACTGTGATATTAGTGACCCGGTCTCAATCTGTGGTAATCAGGTGACTTACAACAATTTTTTGTTGAAAATGATTTGTCTATATCCACTGATAGTTTCTCTTACCAAGTCACACCTTACGTATTTAAGTGAAACAGGATCACCCTCATGGTTAAACCAAGGTGTCTCTGCAGTTGATGGCCATAGTGTGATACTGAATATGGAGAGAGTGGTATTCACAGTGTTTTCTTGAGTACTTCCCTGCATGGGAGGCCTATGTCCATTGATCTCGTGCCTCAGGATGACTTAATTTTGTAACTTCAAAACTGAATGGGAGCAAGCTTTCAGAAAAATGTACGTCCCCATATTATAATATGACTGACATAATTTTTTTGCAATATTTATGCGACAAAAGATGTTTTGAGTTGCATGCACGTATACAACAAAGATGAATACCATTTCATTGTCCTAAAAATTGTTGCACTGAGATAGTAAGTGTAATAACGGTCTCAAGTGATATTGGTATGAAGCAAATGTATGTTTCTTCCACTTCGAGACCTGGCTAGGACGACCATGTACGTGATCTCCTAGGGAAAAAAGCTAACCAAAGCAAAGTGTCATCTTTCACTGAAAACATCTCGAGCAAGATTCAAACATGCTATGCGATACTTAAAACATTTTGAAAACGAGTCGCTTTGAGGTTCACCAGATAAGAAACTTGCTAGTTGTAAGCTAGAGAAAATATAAGATGAAATAAAACAGATTAATAATTGTAATGCACCAGGAATTGACCAGTGTATTTATGTATTAAAAGAAGTGAGAGATACGTACCTTAATTGGTGGCTCTACATATTTATGGTTCCTAATGGGTTTGATAGAGCAAAAAATTCAGTGCTATTTAAGAAAATTACAGGCCGGAATGTACCTGGTTTTATCATCAGAATCTTGATTTATGGATGCTTCAAGACCATTGAACGTACATTGACTGTAAGATTAGAGTCAATGTATGTTCAATGGTCTGGTTGTGCATCAACTGGCTTAGCGTTCTCTGTGGCGTGTGAAGGGCAAGTGTGTGTGTGGGGGGGGGGGGAGGAGGTTCCTGTCGTCTGCTTAATTTATAAGTTGATAATTCGAGTGTTCTACTAAGTGATTTTAATACTGGTTGCATGTTCTGTGATAGAAATATCTATCATCAAATGTGTGATGATGATTTGGTACTAATGGCTCCATCTGTCATTGGACTATGGAAATTATTGGCAACATGTGCAAGTTATGATAATGATATCAGGTATAATCGAAAGAAAGTGCTGCAGTTATATGTAAGAGAAAATCATTCAAGAGTGTCAAAGTTGCTAGTTTAGAAATTGGTGGAATCCAAATTAAAAAAGTTGACACAGTGAAATACGTAGCTCACTACATTACAAACCCAGTCAGGGATGAAAAATATATTAAGCCAATGTGATCAACTCTATGCCAGAGGAAATACCATAGAAAGGAAGTTCAGTGCTAGTACACATAATGACGAAGCCCGTCTATTTCAGGTAACATCCAGGATGAGAAATGTTGTATTACATAGGAATTTATATGCTGATTTGAGGAATGATATAGTTATAACTTTGACAGGTCTCAAAGAACAATTTGATGTTCTCAACAGTGCGGAACAATTCACTTATATTATGAATCTGAGAAATGATACAGAGACGCAGTGGCGCATCCTAAAAAAGTACTGTTAAGCAAATGTTTGAATTTCGAAAAAGATTGCTTTGTACTTTAATCGGCAAACCGACAAGTGAGAGAATATCTGGGTGCACCCAGACATGTAAATTTTTATCTTCCCCATCTCTGGCCACGCTCTGTTTGCAAAGAATCTAATCAGTTTTCAGGGAATGGGGGGGGGGGGGGTTCAGTACGCTGGTACAGGTAATTATTTTTCTAGAGTACACAGTGCGGAAAATAAAAATATTTCAAAATGTTGGATAGTACGATGTACGTAAAATAAGAGGGCTTCCAGTACGCCAGTACGGTAAATAAAAAGCCCCAGAACGCCAGTACGGGAAACCCCTTACCCACCCTCATCAGATGGTCACAGAAGAGGAAAATGTAGCATAATAACTGAACCTTACCGAAGTATGTGGCTATGATGGAATCTAAAGATGGACATCAGCAACAGCCAAACTGGAAGCACTATTTTTTTCTCACGGGGTACATCATACCTCTATCCTGCATGGGTGTTTTGGGATGGATTGAAACACATAATCAGCTCTCAAAGTCCAGGCCTGTGACCTCTGGCTTCTGCGGACTGCTGAATTGATGAAACATTAATCCGCATCTTTATCTATTCCTACATTTTAAATGTTACAGGTTTGGCGTATTGTTCATTGGGTGTGTCTGTATCATAAACGTGAAAGTGGAAGTTGGAAAGGTATTGATATGTATAAAGATGTTAAATGTTTAAAGTCTTAATTGCTCCTAATTAAAGATTATAACTTGGATCATATATTCATTGGATGCACCTTTGTCACAACCCTAGTGGCACCACTTGGAATGGCATCACCATACATAATACAACTGGCGGCATTAAACATTTGAATTTTCAAATGCCCTTAATTAGCATAAATTTAAGTATCATGTTCGCGAACATACATTTATCGGATGTGTCTATATCACAAACCTGCAGGTAGAAGTTGGAATTGCAACTCTATGATACTGTAATGGAAGAATTGTTACAAATTCAAATGTGAAAGCAGAAAACATGTATTGGTTGGTAAATTTTTGTACAAATGGTTAAACTTCTTCCCAGTTTTCCTTGGCTGTTCTTGTTATCATATTGTTTCTCGAAGCCCAACATTTGGGGTGAAAGATTATGTCAACGAACGACTATTAAGAGTTTTATTTCAACGGAAAAGCTAAATCTATGGAGGACGTATGCACAAATCATTAACAGGATAACTGATGGGGGGGGGGGGGGCCCTCCGCAACTCAGTACAGTGTCACGGCACCGGGAGTTCTTTTGTGTGATGTATGATCTTTTGTTGTATTTGAACAGCTATAAAACGCATTTATTTTATGCAGTGCCATTTAACGGAAATTGACAGAATTTTACCATTTATCCGATAAGTAATAAGAAAGTATGCGATTTTAGTTTTAGGAGTTAATTGGCCGACTAGCCATTTGAAGCAACTTGTTAGCTGAACCATAGAGCTACCACAGGTAGCTCTATGGCTGAACAAAACTTGGGATGTTGCGGCCGTTTGGGAAGAGACCTGTGAGCATGTCATGGTGGAAGGTTCAAGGAGGGAGACTGTCTCATTATATGTGATGTAACATCTGAGAGACAGAATAAAGCTGGGTCAATCCCGACCTCGTCGTCTTCACTTGTGTTCTACCATACAGAGGGTCACTAATTAGAGGTGAGTTGACAGATTGGTGACGGAATCCGGGATTTACGTGTACCACCTTGAAAATTACAGTATGCTCCGTGACAATACCTTCAATAACACCTTAGCACCTCCTTTCAACACCAGAGGGAGGTTGGCTCAGGAAAGAGAAAATGATGGAAAATAAGTAGTGCAACCCAAACAGTCGGATATTTTGAAAAATGAACAACCACCGGACTTAAATATACCTGATTTAAGGTGTGATAACATAGAAAACTACGATACAGACGTAGAAATGACAGATGATTTACTAGCACCGGAGCCTTTTACGGGCAATGCAACTGGTAAGGAAGATGCAAATGCCTTTCTATCTCGCTTCGAAGCATTTACTGCATACAAAAAACTAGGTGAGGCAGAGAAAATAGTACTTTTCCGTCGTTACTGCATGACAATGCAAGTACGTGGTTCGCTACCTTATCTCCGATACCATCTAACTTTGACGACCTCGAGAAAGTTTTCTTGGGCAGATATGGAATTGAATCTAACAATGGGGCCATGTAGCTGACCTCTTCTTACGGATACAGGCCCCGGGGGAATTGCTGCTGGACTATATTACCACAATTATTCGACAAGGCAACAAGCCATTTGAAGCCACTTGTTAGTCGAACAAAACTTGGGATGTGCAGCCGTTTGGGGAGAGACCTGTGAGCATGTTATGGTGGAAGGTGGAAGGAGGGAGACTCTCTTATTATATAACATCTGAGAGACAGAATAAAGCTGGGTCGATCCCGACCTCGTCCGTCGTCTTCGCTTATGCTCTACCACACAGAGGTACACTAATTGGAGATGACAATACTTTTGAATATATTCAACATTTATATTTTTACATGTCCATAATTGCCATAAACTAAAATACTACTTGATTCAAACATTCTGTCAATGTACAATTGTCAGAAACATATAGGTGTTGGTGTTGGAATTTTAAGTTTATTATACTTTTGAAGATATGGAAGACTTAATTTCATTTGCATATAATTTGGATTAATTTAGACATCTTGACTATTTCAAATCATCACGACCCACAGAGTTTCACCTACAGGGCTAAACCTGTGCCAAATTTGGGGTTTCTAGGTAGTATAGTTTTCCAGGAAAACTCCAAACAAGATTAAGCTGAAAAGAAATGTAACAGGAAAGAAAGAAGAAATAAAAAATTATTGGAAAAATAAATTGTGATTTACTAAACTTAGTTTTGGGCTGGTAACTCAGAAACTATTTTAGCCAGGAATTTCAGACCTGGCATGTTGTTACCCTATAGAGGCTTAAGTTTAATGTCAATGACAAAGCTCCCAGCATCACAGAAACTCTAGCGAAGTTCGTTTTCCGGATTGTAACTCCCCACTTTTTTAACTCGGGTTTTGATAATGAATATGACAATATTATGAATATAGGTACTGTCGCTGTAGATCATAAACCAAATGCCACCTGGCAGCATGCCATGGCATAGATCACATTACACAATTCCTGATTTTTTTCTCATGAACATTCAAAACTAATAAAATGGTTGGAAGCTGAATAGGTTCAGTGTAGTAAGATAGGCAAGTAATACTAATACATGATGAATCACCTGAAATTTCTCATATTTAATTCACATTAGATAGATTGCTATAATAACTTAATATGCCAACAGGCCAGAGGAGAGAAGCTATCTCATATTAGGATTGTTAGCTGGAGACCCAGAAAAATAATTCAACCAGGTGGATACTTGAAAGTTCAGGAGAAGCAAACACAGCTCAAGCTTTTCAGTGTTCACACCTTAATACATGATGTAGAGCAAAGTACCACTATCAACCTCTATCAAATCTCTTTAACAGAAAGCAGTGACTGTATTCCCAAACCTGCAACATATTATTGTCCATAATGTCCCAGTGAACATCTGCCTCAAAGTGTCCCAACAAGAGATGAAGGCTCTAGCCTCATGGACTCTAATGGAATACATATACACGAACCTTATGACTTTATCTGCTGCTTCAATGGCTGTGCTGATAGCTTTGGAAAATTGTGCTACTCTGTCTCTGTTATAGTGAGAATAAACTGATCCTCTCATTTTGGTAGCTCTTGGAATTACAGAGATGGGATGATTTATGGATTGAGAACCACTCACCACCTATAACCTGGGATTTTCTGCTACATTATCAATTTTGACATTCAGGGTTCTAGTTATATGCCGACATTTTTTTCTACACCATTCCCCAGGCACTACAATGGAATCTGTGAATGCATTATCTTGCTTCTTGATACATGCAACTCCTGTGCAATTAGTCAACATGATAAGCACATGCTGGCCGTGGATATAAGGTTGGCGACAATCCTAGCCTAACCCGATGGCTACTAGCTCTAGGTTTATTGCTCAGAGCTGGTAGGGTGTTGGCTAAGCACTGAACATTGAGAGCAGCGCCATATATGCTTTACAGACAATGACAGATGCGAAACTGAAGATCATCATCTGAGCTGCAAATGGATGAGAGTAAAATATTCCTGCGTTGTGCAAGTTCAGTGGGAATCATTTTTCTGTTTTGTATGTTAATAGCCAATAGAGAGAGTTCTGTAAGTCCTGTGTTTTTAAGTATTTAAGTATTGTTTCAATGTAGAGCAGACATTCTAGGTCAGAGTGTCAAACAGGCAACTTTTGGAGCAGCCAAGTTCTTTGTTTGCAAAATGGATCCTGCACAGCTTGATGATACCATTACCAACAAGGTTCAAGCAGCTGTGGTAGTTTCGCAGACAGCTATTTTGGATAATTTGGACAAGCGTATTGCATCAAAGCTGCCTAGTTCTGAAGCAAGTTTTACTCAGAAACAGAAGGAGTTGTTAAACAGTCATTTAGCCAAGATTGAAAGTCTCACTGCAGATTCGTATACCTTTAAAAGAAAACTTAAGGTAACGAGGAGCAATATAAGCACAGCGTCAAAGTTACGGAAATGCTTCAGGAGGCTTGAAGTAACTTGTCAGTGGAAGGTGTGGAAGTGAAGCAAGCCGCTATGGGCAAAATAGCAGAGGGTATGTCTTTGATTTCGCGTAGACAAAAACTGATAAAATTAGCAGATTCTTCCCAACATGGATGGAAGTTTGTAGAACAACATGGATTACATCAGCTGGCTGCAGACAGTGATGATGAAAAGCAGATTTTTAAAGCAGAGGCAACGTGTGACAAGCAAGCTACAGAACAGAGAGCAAAGAAAAATAGGGTGGCTCGTCGATGGAATCCACTGTATGGGAACAAGGAACAGAGGGGGAATAAGGAGTAGAAAATTGTCACAATAAAGGGATCAAGATCCGAGGGGTCTTAAAGCAGCAGAAGGCCTGGTTTGTGTTTTGCATGTGGGGTACCCAGTCGTTGGCAGTGAGACTACGCAGCGGTATTCAAAGAGAAGGCAAATGAAACGATAAGCGACACATTTTTTCAAAATGATTTGTCCTTTACAGTAAGCAAATGAACGCCACTTGGGAAAGTCCAGTGGAATTAAAAAAGAAGCTTTTGACGAGATTATTTTCTGGAAGGAAAAAAGTGTTGATTTAAATGGTCAACCTTTGGTCAAAGGTCATTGTGCTGAATTTGACTATAAAATTTTCAGTGATGTGTCGAATACTGGGTTCGGCAGGTATAAGAGGCAGTAAAGTTGTAGTGTTGCATAGAATATTTAACTCTTGTTCAAAATGTCTTGAAGGACAAGCCATGAAGTGGTACACGGACAGACAGTAAGATTGTTAAGAAGATCTTGGAAGTTGGAAGCAAGAAACATGTTTTGCATCAAATTGCACCGTGTATGAAATCTCAGTGTGTGAATGCTGGTATTGAAATGTGTTTGGAATGGGTACCTAAAAATGTAAAATTGGATGCTGATTTCTTGGATCATTGTAACGAGAGTGATGACTGGCAGGTCAAAGGTAAGGTGTTTTCAGATTTAGACAGACAATGGGGAGTGCATGCAGTGGATCGTTTTGCTGCTCATTACAACAACAAATGTGCGAAATTTAATTCTAGATAGTGGTGCCCAGGGTCTAAGGCAATCGACACATTTCACAAAAATTGGGCAGACGAAATTAATTGGTTGGTGCCTGCATCCAGATTAGAAAAAGTTGAAGGTTAACAAAGCCAAGGGCACAATTATAATGCCAGTATGGCCCTCAGCTCCTTTCTGGGCATTGTTAGCAGCTGATGCAGGTGCATGTTTATCGTCCCCTTGTTAGGAAGAGGAAACAACAGCCATTTTGGCAAAATATCTAATGTGAAAATGTGGGCATTCCGAATAAAATTTTGTTAAAGTCATTCATGATTTATGGTCGCTGGGATTTATGAGCTATTTTTGTTTGCAGGCCTTAACTTACAAAGGGATGTGGAGACAGTGTTTGTCGACACTGGGTTAAGGTTGGAAGAAGAGAACAAGCGGATGAGCCAAAGTTTATGCAGACATTTCTTGATGTCCAGAAGGGATAATACAGCACACAAATATTATTCATATTTTTCAAATGGAGTCAGTATATCGTGGCCAAAGGACAACCCGAGCTTCCTGAGAATCCAGCACATATAGCTCTATATTTAACGCAATTTTTTGGACTCGGGTTCTTCGTTTCATGGAATTTCTGCTACAAAGTAAGTGCTCAAATGGTTTCATAAGATAAACGGGTGTGGGGATCCTACAAATAATCCGTTTGTAGTGAAATTAGTAGAGGCAGCCAAGAGACTTTGGAAGAGCACCATGAGGAAAGAGACAATCTCTGTGGAAGATTATTAAATGGTTATGTGATTTGCATGCTGGGTAAAATGATTTATTGGTGATCAGAGATCTTTCCATGATTCTTCTGTCATTTGCATGCTTTTTACGTTACCATGAGTTAAGCTCTTTGAGCCCCCCCCCCCCCGAGGTTCTGATATATTTCAATGACGACAAAAATGTCAAATATCTAAAAATTATTTACATTTTATGGGCCTTTTATCTGCTATCCCACAAAAGTGGAAAAAAACTTATAGCTAATCAAGGTACCATCATGAAGATCCGCCCCAACAAAATGGAAAAGAAAGAGACAAATATAGAGAAATTGTTAAAAAAAATAAAAAAATGAAAAAAGATTGATGATTCTTTGTGGAGTTTATTCACAGATTTCAGTAGAATGTGGAACATTGCATAATACTTCAAAACAGAAGCCATGGGACATGAGGAGGGGAAACACGTGACCTTCACAATGCCACCCGTTACTAGCTATCAACAATGTATCCAACAATGTTGTGAATCAAATTGAAAGCAGACGACCGATCAAAGTGCAAGACAGCGTATTGTGTGGTGGGAATCCCACACATTGATGTACACATAGATTGGAAGCCATCGTCAGTTGATCTACACAAGAGCTGCAAAAACGCTGGGATAAAATTTCATGGCAAAAGTCAGGATATCCAGCTTCCAAACTAGTGACCTCAAGCTGAGATGGATGAGGGACAGACTGACAAGTAACAAGAGGAAAGAAACATCAAACAAATCTGAACAGTTTATAAGAAGACCTATTTTTGTCCCACAAGTCAGATGTTTAGCTTAGTATTTATGTGAAATTCCACTCATTAAAGTCAGTTTTGTGGTCCATAATTTCAATTATCATATATAGTAATTCTACACAAATACTCAGTGGAATTTGTGGGCCATGTTCATTTTCAGGGCCTTTATCTTGACTGACCAATCTCTAAAGTCCTGTTGGACTTCTTTGCTATTTAGCCTTTAGAGCTAATTAATTTATACCCTAGGGGTGACTTTGGTGTGAATTACAAGGTCCATGTTCCAGGGCACAAGACTGCCTTCAACACATACTACTTTGAGGCAGTGTATTTACATTGTTAGGTTTTGCCTGGGCTAGAAAGACCCCACTATGTATTGTATACTGCATTTATCTGATATTTTGCATTCTACCTTTTCAAAGTATCCAATCGGTACTATTACATATGAACTTGGCTGCTATACTAATTGTTAATTCTACACCTGATGGTCTGTGAACATAAACAGTAGTTTCATCTTTGTTTGCAATTCACAAAATATAAGACCATACAAAAATATTTTGAAAATATTCCATAACATCAGAATTGTTACGATATTTGCTTTAATACTATAAATTTTATATTTTGGACCTTTTGCATTTACCACTCTTGACCAGGAAAATATTCACTTTGTAGGGCTCAGTCCATTTTCCCAGAGCCCGGACATTGTTAGCATGTCCCTACAAATGGTGACGTGCTCCTAATTAAGGTATTTTGAATTGTATGTTGAAATGTGCTCTTTGAAACAGAAATTCCTGCTGTTGCAATGCAAAATTATATGAAGAGACAGTATGGCATACCTTAGCCAAGCAGCAGGAAAGATCCAAACTAATAACAGTGTACTAATTGGTGACTAAGCTCACTGCGTATCAATTGTGTTCTAGGATCCCTCTGTCCCTGCCTGCAACATACCTACTTACAATACTGCAGTTCTAGAAATTTTTGTGCTTGACTTAATTTTGCGTGTTTCGCGCTAGTACTTGATGTGCAAAAATAAGATGCACCAAAATTAATTGACATAATGAAAGGTTATATGTAGACATGCCATGATGCGCGAACTTAAAACACGCAAATATTTTCTACTTTAAGAAAAAAAGTTTGCGCAAAATTAAACACACGCGAAAATTTCTAGAACTGCAGTAGCCGTCAAAATGACCTCCCACACTACAGTGTATGCACTGATCTATATGACAAATCCTCTTTTGTCTTTCCAACTTTGGTCCAGCAGGATATATTTGTAATAACTGAAAATGGAATCACTTTTTAAATGTTCCCATCTCCATCATATCACAGTAATGTCACTAGTAACTTTGTCATAATACTAGAGTATGGTACATCTTTTAAATATAAATAGGCAGATTTGAACACTAAACTTCACATGCACATCATCATATAAAGAGGACGTCCCAGACCTATACCTACATGGGCATTCTCTTCCCCTTTATCTCATGGGACATTTGATAATGGAAAAATGGACTGGACTTTTTAAACTCTCTACCAGTTCTTTACAGGATGTAACAAACAGGAGTACACAGTGATTCTGTTGCAAGATTTTTATTAACCTTTGATCAAGGCTTGCTCAGCTAAAACTGGTTGGGAAGAAATGGATAAACTTGATGCTTCATTTCCCATTGAAGTGTTGGTCAGAATCACCTTATAACATTTGAGTTTCACTTTCTCTTCTGATCCTTGCATCTTCACGATCCACATTTATGCCCTAATGGTCAACATAACTCTGATCACTTTTCAAACTGCAAGTATTATGTACATGAGATAGGACCACACATGCATTTTCTCTGACAGGGTCAAAGGTCAAGGTGACAGTGACCTACCTTTGGGGTATGAAACACTTCTATCCCAAGAAGTATCAACACACCAAGTTTTATATGTCTAGTTCCTCCAGTACAAGAAATATGGCCACCACAAGCATGTGCATGGTGTCCTAGGTCAATTATTAACCCATGAGTATCTTTACTTTGTCACCTCCTAAATCAGTGATAAAGGTAAGGCCAAATGCACATTTTCATTTTTAGCTGTGCTAACCTATTGTAGAGCTTATGATAACTCAAGTCTCTACACCTGTCTGTATGTAAACTTTTGCTGGTGAATGCAATACAGTCCAGTTTCAAATCAGCCCCATACAACTTTCAGGAAATATCGGGTGTATGAAAATCTACATAAAGTTCATTATTGGTGGCACCACCTATGGCATTATGTTATATATGGTTCAAAATGTGAAAATATTTTGACCCCTCTAGCATCCTTAAAATTTTTGATAAATCTTCATGAGATTTAGCGGGATCGTGGAGTTCAAAATTTAAGTTGCATATGATACATGTAGCTTGGAAACTTAAGCTATTCCATTTCTGGTTTTTGTTAATTTGTCGTGCATACTGAAGAAGATAACAGACACATTAATTTTGTTTATCAAAGTAAGCATTCCTTAGCAAGCCTATACAAGGCATATAAAGAAGAAAAGACAAACCTGAAGTCGACCACAGGTCACAAATTTTAAGTGGGAGAGAAAAAGGCAAAGGGCGCTTAGATGAATGAACTTTTGGATCACCCTGTACTTCCACAATGTGGTGAAAACAGTCTCAGTATCGTTGCAGCTTTGAGTTCTTGGGCATCACCCATTTTTAATGTGCCTAAACTTTGCACATAACCAGCTGAATATTTCCATGAAATATAAGCTGTAACAATTAATGAAATGAAAATTCTCTAACATAGTTTTGATAATACAAGTGTATTTATTTACAAATCAAGGGATGATTAACATACAAGTCATGTTCATGACAGGCTCCCTACTGCATCAGCTTCAGAAACAATTTTTTTATCTGTAATATTAACTCATTCAATACTAGTCCCTGATATTTACGTATATTTACCTAGATTTAAGACGACAATTGCATATTTAAATTCTTCATGAAAAGAGCTTCCGTTCAAGTACCAACATGTCTATAGTCTTAAGTCAGTGGTTCTGGCACTGCCTGGCAAGTCATGCTGCAGCTGCCGCAAGGGCAGCTGCAGCATGACTTGCTAGGCAGTGCCAGAACCACTGACCAAGGCCTGTGACCATAGTATGGAATGAGTTAATGTACAAAAATGTCTATACACTCTGACCTCACTGACATTATCATCCAGCTGGGTTTCCAATAAATTTCATTTAGAATCTTAACATTTCTAAAAGAGATAGAGAAAAAAAAATTTCATTTCATAACTGAAAATATAAAATAGATCATGCAGAAATATACCTTCACACTGCTTAGGCAGAAGATGTGTACTCACCATAATTGTGATATTTATAGCTTATCATATGGTTGGAGCTGTGTCAGTACTAGAGCTATAGGCAACTTCTGGACCTCATAAGATCACATGACAAACTAGTGGGTGGTATTAACCCTTTCCCCCTTAAACTGGCCAAAACTGATTGGTGGTCAAATGTTGTGTTTCTGTGTTTTCAACTAATTTCAACAGTAAAGAAAAACAATTTGACTGAGAATTGTAGATGAGATCTACAGTGTATGAAGATCACGTCACAGGTCAACAGCTTTCCTTGGCATGGGCTGGGCACTTAGTGCCCAACCATGGCCAAAGAAAGCTGTTGACTCAGTTTTAATTCAGGGGGAAAGGGTCAAGATATGCATCCACGATCTGCCGCTGGTACTACAGCTCTGACCATAGGATAACATGACACACATGCTTAGATTCTTGCCATTATATTTATAAACAGAGACAAGACTACCCATTCTATACTGCTAGTGTTATGGAGGAACACAATGCTAGCTCTAGACCTATCAAACAAAGTTAGTGCAAGCAATTAGAACCCTGTTCCACTCCACTGTGTTGGTTTGTGTCCAATTCGATGCGAGTTGCAAGCCAAATTATTCATAACTGCTCAGTTGTGGTGGGAAATTAATATGAATGCTTCGTGTTATTAACCGTATCCAGTCAAATTTGCCTGGATTGTCAAATTCAATACATATACTGCAAACAGGTGTATTTACAAGGGTGCTTCAGACTGTTACTCTGAGTAGCACATCATGTCCCCGAACATGCTATGTGTTGATGAAGTCGAGGTTTCACATTGCATTTGTGTAGGACTAGTTGTACATAGTAACACTTTGGTTCCCACCACCTGTATCACACACTTCCAAGGATTGCTTCTCATCTTTCTTACAGTAATTCGGCCTACATGTATGCACAAATACTGGGTCCTCTTGACCTGTTCAATCCTCAATGGAACAAGCTACTGCAGATGCTAGCTACATCTCCCACCCACCATTATAATACTGGCCATCACACGTAGTATATTAATATGTTATACAAAATGTTACAAGTTTCTTTTGCTTGCCATGTAAGCATGGATCAACAATTTGAAAAGATAATGCCCCTCCCCCTTGGGGGGAAGGGGATGAAGAAATTGAAGGGTTCTTAATATCTTATATTTTTTCATAGTGTACAGGTATATGTATGACTAAAATTAAAGATAAAGCTGGCTGAAATCAGAATGAACAAGTTCGCTTATACATGTACTATATGGATGCTGGATCTTTTTGGTTACCTGGATGAAACATAAATAGTAAAAGTAACTGATTTAAAATTGAGTGCCCCTATGTATATATGTATGTATATACAGTAGTCCCTCCTTTGAAAGACCACTCCTTTGGGAGACCACCTCCTTTGAGAGACCACAGTTGTTGGGTCTTTCTGTAGTACTTTTCATGTTATTTATACCTCCTTTGAGGGACCACCTGCTTTATGTGACCACCTTTAGGGTGGCACTAGGGGTGGTCTCTCAAAGGAGGGACTACTGTATATGTATATATATATATATATATATATATATATATATATATATATATATATATATATATATATATATATATACATACATACACACACATACATAGATAGATACATACATGTGTATATATATACATGTATGTATATATATGTGTGTGTGTGTGTGTACATACATACATAGTGTGGTCCATCTTTTGGGATATCCCTTTCATTTGACCTCTATTAAGAAACCACTTACTTGCAACACATGACAACCTTTGTGCCTGCCCAGGAAGTAGTGTGTGGCAGGAGGGACTGACTGCTGTATATGGCAAACACTCATCCATGTTTTGAAAAGAAGAGTGCATATCATATCAGATCATTCATGTTTGACAGTCATCCATGTGATATGGTAGTCGGTGTATGGCACTGGGAAGGAGTTGGCATTCAGTACTTTATCATTGTTTTCATCTTAAAAAAATAGGTCAAAGATGCCTGTCAGTTAATGTATTGGTGTTGATATTCATTGTTTAAATGACCATCCATTGAATTTTCAAAAAAAAAAAACAATCAAAAAAATCTTTAAAAATCCAAAAATCACTGGAACATGGCCATTTGAACACACTTAGTACACTCAACCAAGGCAGATCCCCACCAATTGTAAAGAGGATCTGACTGACAGTTCCCATCTACAATGTCACATAAATTTATTAAATCCTGGAAATTTTATAGGGCCAGCACATATAGTTTCTATTGTCTGGACAAAATAGTTGTCGACTTAATGAACTTCATTAAATAATTCTGTGATGGACAGATGGAAGGACAGATGGATACACTGACAAAACCCATTACCATATCTGCCCCCACTTCATGTAGAGGAGATAACAAGAACCCACCCACAGGTTGTCACTATTGTGTAGATGGTACAAGGTAACTATGTACAGCAAACATTCCCTGAGAGCTAGCTTCTGATTGGTTCAAACTTTAAGGATATGTACTGCAAGCATGGATATGAATGGCTGCAAAGAAAAGCTAGCACACTTTGCAGATACATCTGCTACCACCTCAAAGTAGCTTTCCAAAAGTATCTGTTATCTCACAACCTCAACTTGTACCCGGAAAAGAAAACCTGTAAAATATCCAGAGCTGTCCAAGAGTGCAATCAAACATAAATATTTTGGGGAACATCACATGATTATGCTCTCAAATAACCAGAATTGTACAGTCAAATGGTGTGTAACAGGATGTCTGGTTTCAAAAGTCATGTTGTCAATGAAGCACAAACTATCGTAACTAGGAAAACCTTACAGTTGCTTAGCAACATGACAACCAATGTAAACTTTCAAATGAAAATTTATGTAGTCAATGACATTGCACAGTTTCTGTTTGGCTCCAACTTTTCCACTGAAATCTGCATATTGAGGTCATATCCTTGCAGGTATATCAAATATTTTCCCAATAGAAATTTAAGATGGAACAAGGCAAGTTCATTGTATTTCGGAGGTCACATTGTTGAGTAAAACCAACAAGAACAAAGAATCATGTTCCATATAGTCACTGATGCCACCTGGCTTCTCCACATTAAGGCTTTGGAACTGAATCAGGTCAGGAATACATCATCCTCATATTGGCCCCAGAATCTCTACTGTACACATTTTTTGCCGTAGATGCTTGTGAGTCTGTTAAAACATGCGAGAACTGTTCACAGACAGACGAGAAGTGCTTGCCTTCCCAGAAGACTTTGCCACACCTGGCACAGCAGTAGAATATCTCCACTTTGTCCAGTATGCCCGCAGGTACAGACTCCACCTGAAGGGGTACACCTCCTGCCAGACACCCTGTGTTCACATCTACCTCTCCCTGCTCCACCTCTCCAGGGAAAGACCGTGCTGTGTCCGGGGGTTGGTTGACTGGCAAGGTCAGTATAGTGTGGGGTACATGACGGTTCATCCTCCTTGCCCATACTTGCTTCATCACTGCCTGGTTGATGCATACATACTGGCTACCATTGCACACCTGTAACAGGCAGGACAAGGTTTCTTGTACACGTACACACATTGTATAATTTAACCTATAGATGGTGACATTTTATGACAACTGCCCATGGCAGTTAAATGTCATGCAACAAGTGCGCCAAGTGATGTAGTCTGGTTTAAATATAATTTGAACATGTAACATCAAGATCTGATATGGGCATTACGTTATCCATATTGCCAGACTTTAACCTGGTAATGCCCAACAATAATTACATGTACATCAACACATGTATATATTTTACAGAGTTTATCTGTGGTGAAGGAAATCAAGCCTCCTTCAAGCATTCCCTCTATAACCTTGAGAATGTAGGTCAAGGTCATCCATATTATGCAACATCAAACTTCCACATGATACACATTTGTGGTACATTTCGTATCATTAGCCATTCTCTTTCTCAAAATATTCATTTCAATGTGTTTTCAACACATTTTGGTCCATATCTTCTGGATTACATGTACTGTAGGTGGCACCAAATTTCAGTGCACTGTCATCTTTCTGCCCGATTGACATTCCTACAAGGTTTTGTGAAGATTCAAGGAAAACTCTAAGAAAAACAGCATTCTCAAAATTTGCACATTTTTGTCCTATCTTGCATGATACTACAGGTGGTGCTGCCAACATCAAACTAATCCTAGATGTTTATACCCTCTATTACTTTTGGAAGTCATCTGGAGTTAGCTTGGAAACTGGGCTGTATTGCATTCACAAGTGAAAGTTTATGGACAGATGGATGGATGGACACACAGACATGAGCAATGCTACAAGCTTTGTGACATATGGTCAGCAGAGCAAAAAACAATTGCTGGGACTCGCCTGACATCGGCTGAAGATGTCTCGCTGTGTGACCTTGACATTCAACAAGTCCAGTACATAGGCAGCCTGGTCATGTGCTTTACCCATTGGCACATTGATACACATTCCTGCTGGCATTAGGCCACACAGCTGAAAGAAAACAATAAAATCAAGGTAACATACAGGTCAAAATTAAAAAAATCTTCAGGGTGGGGAAGAGACTGCCTGGTGGGGCAGTTAACACCATGGAATGAAAATTTCTTGTTATGTTCATTTATATTTCCGGAGTGTCAAGAAATGAAAACCAAAGCCAATCATATTTTAAGTCTTTCAAACTGTATGACATATTTTAGACTTGTTACTAGATTTCACTACATTTAAAAATGTGTCCAAACATTACAGTTTTATAAAGGAAATTAGTCAGTCTTTAACCTTGGCAAATTTTGTTTCAAAGAATATTTTCCCATGTCATTATTTATCCCAAAGACGGATAGAATTCTCAACTGCACTTGACCTGCTACTCATCAAAACTTAAAGTTCCAAATACAGGGGGAAAGCTTGTTATAATATAATCAATAACTCTCCTAAAATTCCTCTACATAACATTTCAATGGTCTCTATTTATTTGATTTTATATTTTCCTCAAAAATGAAAAAAAAATGCATGTGATATAATTTCAAATACGAATGACTAAATTTTAATTTAGTAAACTTGCAGTGAAAGCTTCATATAAGTATTGGAAGGTGGGGAGGAAGGAAGACCAGAAGAAAGCAAACAGAAAGAGTGCCATCTGGTGATATCTTGCCCTATTTTTTGCACTTGGTACAATCAGTTCTCTTGTAACCCTTCTAAACATGCAGCACATGTGAATCCAAAACCGTGTCGTTCTTCAGAGTTTCAGATGCACTGTAGGAATTCTGATTTGGTCATTTACAATTTGGTACCATCCGGTACATGTATCACATTTTTCTGAATGCTATCTCTCTGCTTTAGTCATTTACAGTTTGATACTATCGTTGCATGTTTATCACAATCATATAAATTTTGTCATTCTGTTTTGGTCCGTTACAGTTTAATATGATCAAGTATCACAATGGTATGTATGATGCCTGAGTTTTAAGGCCTGAAGATGAGTATGAGAGGTGGGACAAGTCAACCCATGTGCTGACTGATGGACATATTTTGGTTTGTCCTGGAACTTCTTGCTGTTGCCTTAATAGGGAACAGAATAAAGTTCGTTCGTTCGTCCGCTCTCTCTCTCTCTCTCTCTCTCTCTGTCTCTCTCTCTCTCTCTCTCACACACACACACACACACACACACACACACACACACACACACACACACACACACACACACGTTTATTTATTCTCCCCCTGCCCCAGTGGAGATACCATGTTCAATCTTAAATTGTAATGCACATGATATTCTGACTGTGGAGCAGTAATGCACATACATTAATACCCTGCATGCAGTGACAAATTCCGGAATTTGTCTAAAATCAGGAGTTTTGTGGTTGACTGAAAACCTGATTGGGAACGTTTGAAAAGCTAGGTAGATTTTGGCAACTTCTGCCCAAACTGGTTGACCTTAGAAGTATGCGAGTTTAGAACAACAGCAGTTACATTGTATACTGATCATTTAGTACAATGTGTACTATGACAAAACAGGCATTTCAATTATTATGACAGTAGTCCCTTCTTTCACAGGCCACTTCAATAAGAGACACCTGCCTTTTAAGATCACATTTGTCTGGTCCACAGTTCTCTTTTATATGTCATTTTGCCTCCATTGAGAGACTACCTGCTCCATGTGACCACCTCGTGGACCTGCCACAGTTGGTCTCTTAACCCTTTCCCCCTTAAACCGGCCAAAACCGGCTGATGGTCATATGTCGTCTGCTTCAGTGTTTTCAACTAATTTCAACAGTAATGAAAAACAATTTTGACTGAAAATTGTAGATGAGCCCTATCAAGATCACATGCCCCAGGTCAACAACTTTCCTTGGCATGAGTTGGGCACTTGGTGCCAAACTCATGCCAAGGAAAGTTGTTGACTCGAGTGTCAATTCAAGGGGGAAAGGGTTAAAGAAGGCATTACTGTACACTGACTGTGTAGGGCTCAAGCAATGGCTGTGTTAATGCTTACACTTGTGTACGGAGCCCCAGACGTCAGGATAACACGTTGCTCTTGTCGTGCTATCTGGAAGTAAAACAAAACCAAGCAGAATAATGAAACTATATCCGTGATTAAAGGGGACCAAATCTTACACAGCAGAATTACCAAGTTCGAGTGTTAAATGCACAGTCTGCAAGCAAATAAAAGTTTCACAAAGATTTTGCCCATGAAGCATGTTCTGTCACAAATTTCTCTTTCTTGACAATCAAATTGGATAAATTTGACAATTTTCATTTTTGTTAAATATGTGCTTAAAAAAATACAACTCCAGATGAAAAAATACAACTCCAGATGAAACAGCAATGTATCTGAATGAAAAATATTAATGCACTAGATGACTGACTTTGAACAAGATTCTAGTGACTTCAGTTTGCCTCAGTCTGCTGGCAGGACTTCAACCAGATAAGCCAAGTTTGTCTTTATACCTCCTTTTGTGGGACTTAAAAACAAACTTTTTTCATGACTTTCACTTTCTATCCCGGTAACTAGCAAAGACAATAAGCCAATGTTCACAAAAAACAAAATTAATCATCAGTTTGTGGGTGGAAAAATATATTTGCAGAACATTAATTCCTCATAATATAATGGAGGGGGGGGGGGGCAAATATTCATGGGTGGGAATGAATACTCGCCAAATATTTGTTCCCCAGGAAATTATATTCAGGGCAACAAACATTCCTTTACACCAGCATAAGCATGGCCTACATTTAGGGCCTGTATTTTTCAGTTTCAAAAAACTAGAAATTCCGATTCACCACCCAGAAATTTCCAAATTCCGTTTCAGTAGTTCTCTTTGTATGTAAAATACATTAAGGCAAAACAGCAAAATCTGTTTCAGAGGTGACAAAAATTCATTATTCCGTTCCATTTCCATTAAAAACGGAAAAATACAGGCCCTATACATTATTCAGCTAGAGGGCTGTGGCTTTAAGCTTCATTTGACAAAAGCTCAGGTCCACACCCAAAATGTATTTTCATAATGCAGAGTAATTACTGATAAATGCAGGAATGCAGGAGGGCACATAAAGGGTGCGCTGTCGGTGGACCACTGTATTCAGTACACATTACCTTAACAGCTTCATTATGGTCCTCATGGTTTTCCAGGATACGCACGTCTACCCCACAACAACGCAACTGTCGTCCCAGACCCTGAAGCATTGTATCGACCACTACATGTAGCTCAGCTGGTGTATGGGGGTTACCAGTTTGCCATATCTGTCTGATTTCCTGTCATTAAACAAAGTGAACATATAATCAGCAGTAATTTTACATTAGTTTTCCATCAACAAATTAGAATTCCACAAAATCTGTTGCAGACTTTTTTCTATAAAGGTATACTGTGGCTGTAAACATCACAGCAACTCCACTGTCTCATATAGCTGACAATAACTTACAATATAGACATTGTTAGGGGGAGATTATCATCACATATAGGGTGGGGGTGGGCAAGAATATTTGGGGTGAGGAGGGGACATCTGATTCGGACAGAACGAGGCTTCGAGGTCACCTCCACAAAATGTTATTGTATTTTATATACTGATTGATTTTGTGATGTCTGTATTTCATTATCCACCGAGTCAGACACCTTACATGAGGATGGTGAAATTTTATGACCCTCCAGTCAATGGGTGCCAAAATTTGGGGCCACAAAATTTTGCCATGCCAGCCCAAGTTTCTAAAAATGTTTCAGAATAAGGCCAAACTGTGAAACAGGTAGTCTTGAGACTGGATATACGTATGGATATTCAAATACCAATGTATAAACCCTCTTCCATTGGGACCTACATACAAATTAAACTTGATGAGAAATGGTGGAGGTGTACACTTCCGTGTGTGGTTAAGGCAGGAGTCACATATGGAATCCTTTACCTTGCCTGACAAACAATGATCTCTCACTAGGAGGCATCAAGTACCTGTGTGGCTGCTGTGTTTCCTCTTTGCTCTTTGGTTTGGCGTCTCTCTGCTACTCTTTCTTGCTGCCTTTGTTGTCGACTTCTCTTGGTCTTGGTCCATCGCATAGACAGCTGGGGCTCCAAGTTCACTTTTAAATTGTGCTGCGCAACCTTGGCCTTAAGGATGTCATAGACTTGAACCAAGCAGTATGCATCTAGAGCTGTGAGTAGCAACAGGTATTCAGTATTAGACTGCACACAGACAACTAGGTTCTAGATTTATTTAGCCACGTATTGTAATTTAAAAAAAAAAAAAACTGTATGAGGAGGAAAAGATCATTAGCTTTTCTGACCACTATTACAGTGGAACCTACATCTGTGTCCACCTCTAGATTATAACTTCTATGGTTGTGACGACCTGTGACTAATCTTTACTGTAAAATACTAGGTAAGATTGTCTAATCACCGTGTATTGTGACTGCATTTTAGCAGTCCCAGCATGATCAGCTTTGTCAGGCTCCACTATACATTTGATTCTACCTGGGACATGTTAATAGCAGGTCCCTGATTCCATACAATACACTTTCCTGTGTACACAGAAAAAGTTAAACTTTTGCTTGTACCATATTATAGGCAATGCTTTAATCAAGTGCTAATAGTATGCTTTCATTTCCTCTAAACTTTCATTTTCATATATAGTGGTACCTGCTGTTTGCAGCTACTTTTCTCAAGATGCAGTAGTCAATTTCTTTTTAAATTAACCTGTGGGTAAAGACCACCTGTTGTGTATGACCACTTTTTCTCTGGTAAAAGGGGTGACCACATACAGCAGGTACTACTGTATACCCATATCTTTGGATTTAGTGGTAGACTGTCTACTAAGTGAAATGCATCAGAGGTAAAGATAGATTAGTTTGAGCCAGACAAGTCCTGTTACCTGCATACAGGAGCTGGGCTTGCCTGAGGGGCCGCCTTTGCCAGTCAGACATTTGTTCCCTCTTGTCTAGTGGTTTGCCCAGACACTGGCGTACCAGCTCACTCAGTCCCCTTTCCTCTCTCTTAAATACAGGGTAGGAGTTCCGCTGTGTGTTGCTGGCCTCCCTTATGGTGTATGCAGAGTCTGTGGTGTCATCCTTAGTTTCATCATCATCTCTTCCCTCTTCCACATCTGCATTGCCACCTGTTGCTGCCCCCTGGTGATCACTGCCTGAACTAGCATGCTTTATCTGTAGGATCAAGTTCAAGCCATAAAAACTAAGTCTCTTCCACCCAAGAATCCCAGTCACACAAATACCACATTGTATCCTTGGGAAAGTCTTAATATTTTCCCTTTACTGTTGCTACAGGGCATGGTACATAATGGAAGCACAACTCAAATGCCCGTGAGCATCCTATTTACATATCTATATATATTAATGGATAAATCACATGTACCATGCTACTTTGGTATTGACAAAAATTCACAATAGCTTTATGGTACATGTATCTCCAACAGGATGTCCACCAATACTACATTCCAGAAGATATCAGTGACTTCATTACGATGATGGAGTCACTTGCCCCTCCACCAGAAATTTGCCTGCAGTAACTTAGCTCTTTGAACATATATATTTCTATGGAGGAAGGAGAGAGATGTGTGCAGCTTGGACTTCGATCCACAGCAGAGCTACGCCATCCACACCTGACCTAATCCAGTTACTTTTAACTGATTCTGACGTGCAACATTTCTTAACTCAACAAATGACTGACACCATAATGTACACAAAAGTAACCCCTTTCCCTGCCAACATATTCAGGGATGATTAAAAAAAAACAACAACACTAAAACCACAACCACTTGTATGGTCAAGATTTATTGAGGATATACTTTGTGTTTGGGCTTCTGGTAAGGAACGACTGTCTGATGTTCTGACACACCACAACTCTGATAATCCACAATCAAATTTTGTTGCGAATATTCATCCTCCGAGATCGCTTTTTTGAGACACAGAAGTGCAAGTCATTTTTAAGATGGGCGGTTTACCCCTACATATACACCCAAGTGATTACATAATGCCCATTGTAAAGCATGGCGAAAAGGGCAAACCACACAGCCAACTTCTCTGGTGATGCAAATGTGCACCAAACAAGATTTTGAAATGAATGCCAACAAAATTCTACTTTATGTTTAGAGAAAAGAATACCCCCCCCCCCCAACTACATGAAACCTTAACTGACTCCTTGACAGGAACACCCAACATTGTGCCACCAAGGACCACATCCACTGGCTTCAGGACAGACACGTTATTCCTGGTCATGATATCATTCAACACTACCATCCCTGAGTTGATTATTCAGAGGGACTGGAACACAATGGTGGCATACAGAAATGCGACAACCAAAATTTTTTTATTGTCTGAGCTCATTTTCCCATGTTATGTACTGTTCAATTAACACATAAAGTGCTAATTTGAAGAAACTGCATAGTTTAACCACTTTAGGAAATGTTCCTTTATATTTCCAAATGTTCCTATATATTTCCACAGTCGTTATTCAGGGCTATTGGAACAACTATCCTGTTGTTCTAATTCTAATAAGCCTAAGATAAACACCGGTTGACCTGTAGTCCCCAACCTTTAAGAGTTTCCTTATAACTAAGGAAAACTCCTTTTTGCAAAGAAAAATCCTTTGAAACAAACATCATATCGAGAAGAAATATGTTCATCCAGCCACCATGGAAACGTAAACAATAGCACATGTTTTACGTACTGGTACCAACATGGCGATCCCAACATATAAAACAGGCAAACACAATTTTTTCTAACAGTTTTATAACTGATGAGAAGATATCTGTGAAACTAGTCTTACATCAGCACCATAAGCCTCTTCCATATACGGCCTTAGTCCCGTGAATTTGCTAACCTTGGCAAAGAAACAAGTCTTTATAGGATTCAGATGAGCAGAAAAATGATACATATGCATGCCTTATTATTGTGCATGCGTCAACAACGTGGGATGCTTTTTGAAGCCTGTGTTAAGTTGTGCGATTTTTTTGGTGCTTTTTGTAGATAAAAACATTGAAGTTCTGATATCTTCAAGTACGATCATACAGTATGGGAGATACAAACAAAAGGGGGAGTTCTACAAGTTCCAACTCTTCAGGTGCGTCACCAGAACTGAAACAACCAGAACTTGCCATAGGTGGGTCCAGCAATATGGAAGGGCAAATAACTGCAAATATGGAGCCCACCGGTGAGGTCAGTAAACTGTCAAATGCTGATCTATTTGCCCCATTGAAGAAAGAACAAGAACAACTTAAAACTTCTATCATTCAGTCAAGCCAACAACGTGTGGACAATTTGAAATCTATGCTGTTATCAGAAATTCAGAATTTGCTTGACAAATTCTTTATTGAAGTTGAAAAAATCATGAGTAAATTTGACACGCTTGACTAACGGGTTGAAGGTCTGGAAAATGATATGAAAGGACAGTTGTGTAATTTGGAGATATGCATGTCGGCCATTGAAAAAAAAGGCCCCATGTATGCGCAAGGTGTACAGCAAAGAGAAGCATATCATCACCAATTTACTGTGATAGCTGTGGGGGTGAAGCATCTGGAAAACAAAAATTTGGAGGCAAAAATGTCATACATGGTCAACACGGTCTTAAATCTACCCAATATCAAAGTGTTAAGAGCTACCTGTACTAAATGGAGGGACAACAAACCGCGTACATTTAAGGTAGAGTTTAATTCCATCCAAGACAAGATTGATGTACTTCGGCAACAGGTTGAGTTGAAGGGGACCGAGTTTGACAAAGTTTATCTTCATGGTTCAAAATCTCACACAGAGAGATTAATTGAAATCAATTTAAAGGAACTTTTGAAAATGATTCCTGATGGTGGATCCTCTAAGTTCACAGGCAGTGGTCGTATGGTTAAAGCAGCAGATACACAAAGAGAACGTCCAGGGGCCAGAGTGACGGACCAGGGTGGAGACCCCAGTGCAAGCGGCAGTATTGGTCAGACCGACAGGCAACAAGTTATCGGACCACCAGTGAGTGGCGCACCAAATAACGGAGTGGGACAATTCCCAGCCTTTATATGATGAATTAACTTTGATTTCATGGAATATCAAAGGATGGACAGAAGCCAATAAAATACTGCATAGCAATATTATAAAAAATACTGAAGCTGACATCGTTTGTTTATGTGAGACCCATCAACGCCCCAATGATATGAAATTGATTCATATACCAGATTACATGTTTTCTATTTAATCACTCGTCGATTCATGTTTATGCACCCGAAGCTTCTGGGGGTGTGGCTTTACTTGTGAAGGATTCCCTGGCCACAGTTTGTGACATTCATATTATTGATCAGGCTTACGACCGAATTCTTGACGTTGAATTTTAAAATAAATACAGATAAAATATGTTTATTATTTACTCATGTTATTTACCGTCTGAAAACTCGATATGGAGTACTTTTGATAAATTTTTTGGTCATTTGATAGCACAGCTGTATACAAACAGTTATGCTGATGCAGTTTATTTGTGTGGAGACTTCAATTGTAGGATAGGAAATAGTTTAGGTATAGCTATAGGTATTGAAGATGTTAAAGAGCATGTAATTTTAGATGATGTAAAAGCTAGTCATTCAGTGAAGCACTAGTAGATTTTTTGAAAGATGTGAAAATGTGTACTTTAAATGGTCATTTTCTTCAGCAAATGATAATTTCACATGTATATCCCCGCGTGGTAAATTGGCAGTTGACTTCGTACTTGTTCCACATTATACTTTACAGACTTGCATAGATTTTTGACTTGACTCAGTGACAGACATCATGGAAACGTTTGGTTTGATAAGTTTAGAGTCAACACATTGTAAGCAGCCTGATCATTCCTTATTGCTTCTAAAATTTAAAGGTGGATATTCTAATATAACCCTTTCCCCCTTGAATTAACACTGAGTCAACAGCTTTCCTTGGCATGGGTTGGGCACTAAGTGCCCAACCCATGCCAAGGAAAGCTGTTGACCTGGGGCATTTAATCTTGATTAGTCCCATATACATTTCTCAGTCAAATTGTTTTTTATAACTGTTGAAATTAGTTGAAAACACTGAAGCAGACGACATTTGACTACCAGCCGGTTTTGGCCGGTTTGAGGGGGAAAGGGTTAAATATGGATGATGCAAAGGTTAGCAGCCCGTACACTACTGCCACAGAGACAACAGGTCGGACAAGTAGACGTTATTATTTTGAAGGTTCATATAATGATTTCATGAATAATTTGAGGTGGAGAAATGTGGTGATTGAAATAATACACAAGATTGCCATAATGATCAGGAAGCCCTTGATTGTAATTATGAAGAGTTGATTGAATGTATTTTGACAGAAATGGATAGTTAATTGGAATATAAAGATGCTAGCCCTGGTGTAAAGAAAAGAATGTGAAGTTGTAAGCCCTTTTGGGATGAAGAATTAACAGTTCATTGGTGTAACATAGACAGCAAAGAGAAAACTTTTTGTTCATTTACTGGTTCACGTAATGAATAGAATAGATTAAGAGTACTATTTTGTGGTGCTCAAAGTAAATTTGATAAGAGTCTGACAAAAAAAGGAAGAGAATTTAATAAAGAATCTGTAATACATATTGAAACTTTGAATACAAATAATCCAACCGAATTTTGGAAAAGTATCTAAAATCTAGGTCCTCGTAGTAAGACAGAAATTCCTATGAAAGTTCCGAGATGGTGATACTGTATTACTGATCCAGAAATGGCGTTAGAATTATGGAATCGAGATTTTTCAAGTTGTGTAACAGACCTGACGACAGTATATTAGATTTTGATTTAGATTTTTTAAATTTTGTTAAAAATGATAAATTCAATATTTAAGCTACTATGCCAAGGACGTTTTAGATGGTACCGGTACTTGGTTGAACAGAAAAATTTATTTCAATGAAGTTTTAAATGTTGTATCGAGGCTCAAAGCTAAGAAGGCTGTGGGTTTAGGTAGTGTTCCAAACAAGGTACTAAAAAATCATGATGTTATCAGAATTCTTTGTGCCTTATTTAACCAATGTTTTGGGTTTAGTAAAGTGCCCTCCTGTGGGTAAAAGCAATTATTTTACCTATACAGAAATAGTCACAAAAAGACCTATATGTTCCACTTAATTATAGCAGTATCAGTCTTTTATCTACAATTTCTAAAGTTTATACTGCGTTATTAAATGCCTGTTTAACTTTTTATTTTGAAGACTTGGGGATTTTTGCTGATGAGCAAAATGGATTCAGGAAAAACCATCTTGTCTAGATCATGCATATACTTTGAGTACAATATTACAAAATTGGGTATCTCAGAGTAATGATACACATGTTGCTTTTGTAGACTTCGAGAAAGCGTTTGATTGGGTAAACAGAGATTCATTATTGTATAAATTCTTATTATATGGCACAAGTGGATAGTTATACAGAGCTGTTAAAGTCCTATATTACAGTACCTCCACTTGTATTAGATTGAACAGTACTCATTCTAATTGGTTTCAAACAGTAAGCAGGGTAAGACGGGGATTCCCTGTCCCCTACTTTATTAAGATAAGATAAGATAACTTTATTTACCCAGGGTAATACATGATTAGCTAAAGCTAGTTTCCATCATGGCCCTGCATTAAAAATAAATATACAATATATGATATATACATAGTGGTAACATACATGAAAATATTATGAAATATACACAATGGTTGTGATACTGGGATAAGGGGGAGCATTAGGGTCGATACCCGGGGGGTGATAAGGTCAGATGACTATAGATTTAACATGGTCCCAATATCTAGATTTGAAGAGAGGCAGTGAAGGTGCAAGCCGCACACTTTCGGGGAGAACATTCCACAAATGCGGGCCTGAGTGTGAGAAACTGTGTCAGTAAGCGGTGATTTTTGGTTTTGGTACATAAAGATGGCATGTTGATGTAGAACGGGTAGGTCGGCTGGTGACTTCACTGGTATATACTAACTTATCACGAATGTAGGCTGGGGCTAAGTGATTCAATGCTTTGTAAACTAGAACACATTTATGGAACTCTATGTTCTTGCTGAGGGAATTCCAACGAAGTTGTTTGAAAAGTGGTTCAGATGGTGCACAATAGGGTGCACCAGCCACAATACGACTCGCTCTCTTTTGCATCCTGAAGACCTTTTCAAACGTGGCTTTATTGCAATTTCCCCAGACAATGTCTATATCAATGATCTCTCTGAACAGATCTCGGAACTAAATTTAGGTGTAAATATTGGCAGTAGTATGTTGTCAACATTACTGTATGCTGATGATTTAGTTCTAATGGCCAACACAGAAGAAAACTTACATACAATGTTAAATAAACTTTATGCTTGGTGCAAGAGGTGGCAAATGAAAATTCATTTTAATAAAACTACTATAGTCCATTTTCGTTCAAACCGTAGGCCTCAGACAAAATATATTTTTAATATTGGAGGAAATACCCTAAAATTGGTACCAAAATATAAGTATTCAGGTTTTTATTTTGATGAACATTTAGATTTTCAAGAAGGAATAAATACACTTTCAGAAGCCACAGGAAGGGCTCTGGGAAGTCTAATATCCAAATTTAAGTCATTGAAAAATGTGGGTTTTAAAACCTACACTTAACTTTATGACTGGTGTTGTTGCTATTTCATATCACTTTTTGGAATTGTGGGGGAGTGAAAAATCGCCTGTTCAGGACAAAATTCATAATAGAGCAGATCAGTATTTGGGTGTTCATTCTAAGACACCTATTCCAGCACTACAGGGTGATGTGGGCTGGGTTCCTGTATTTTATAGACGATGTATAAAGCATATAAAATATTGGGATTGTGTTCTTCTTATGGCGGAAGATAGATTGCCGAGGAGAGTTTTTGAGTGGGTTTTCTACTGGTACTGGCTGGTGTGCAGAAATGTGTAGACTATTTAGATTGATTGTGAGGATATTTTTTCAAGATAGAATGATATGTGATGTCAATTACTTTAAAAATTCATGATTTAAAGTATCTAGATCGATGGAAATAAGTTTAAACTCTAAACCAAAACTACGATTGTATATCTTATTTACATCAGTTTTTGAAACCAAAAGGTATGTTACCACTTGGTTATCCAGGCATGAACGTTCTTCATTACCACAATTAAAAACGGGAATTTTACCCTTATGTATTGAAACAGGTCGATTTAGAGGAATACCAGCCGACGTTAGCTATTGTGAATTGTGCAACTCCAGGCAAGTAGAAAATGAAATTCATTTCATGTGTATTTGTTCCTTATACACGGATCTCAGAAATACTCTGTTTCAGAAAATTGCAGTTAATTTTCCTGATTTCCTGACTCTTCCAGATCAGGATAAGTTTATTTATTTAATGAAGAGTCATTATGTCAAAGATTTTGCAGTTTTCATTACAAATGGATGGTTCAGAAGGAAGAGCACTCTTTATAATTAATTCATTTATTACCTTTTGGCATATTTTGCAGGTTACTAGAAATTTTGCAATTTAATACTAATTTCAGACATTATTCATAAGAAATTGAAGTAAGATCTCAATGAAGTACTATATTCTGAGGTATATAGTTGTGTGATGCCGGGTGCAACCTGGTCCTGGAGATAATAGTACAGTTGTCTGCATTTCATGTGCATGAGAGAATGGCATATCATGTGGCATATCTTAAGTTTATTGCAAGATTCTTATCAATATTTATTTCCATAAATTTTTGTTCCACATGTACTGAGGAGCTCAAGAATCAACACTCTATTTTACTTATATCACCATGAGAGTAAAAGTGCTTTGTTGTCCACATATAACAAAACATTGGATAAATTCACAGACATCAGAAGATCATAAATATAAAGAATGAAAAAGATGCACTCAACAAATTCAATATTTCCATGGGGTAGTTATTGAATCCATCAACAATGTATCTATCAGAACCACATCACCTCAATGTAATGAGCAGATGAACTCAATGGCTCAGTATCATGCTGAGTTTTTCAATGTTCAAGTTCACATGCCTGTAAACATTATATTGTATTCTGGAACTAAAAGCTACGAAATAATAAGCTATCAGTTGATACTAAGGCCATGTGAAAGACATTTTATATAATCAGTAGCATCACTGGGTACACACATAGCCCACTAAGGGCAAGGTCACTGTACTTTTCACAAATTGACTTGCTGGGACATCAGCTACGACACATTTTATATGCATCATAGTACATATGATTATCGAAGACTTATCCAACATGAATCACATTAGCAATGTCAAGTGTTAGTCCTCTTGATAAGCCCATGCAAGTAAAAGTTCAAAAAGTCCCCTTAGAGACACATGCATATTGAAACTGGTAAAATTTAACAACATCAAGGCAAGTTTGTTATACATGTATTGGCCTTTGCTAACTGCAAACTGCAGAAAGCAGCTCATCTGTTCACTGATGACGAAGTAGTGCAGTGACCAGCTCACCTGTTCATTTAGTTTCTGTATGTCCACTGTCCTGCAAATGTTCATCATTTCCTCCTTGATGGTAGGCACACATTTCACCAGCATCAGTAAGTCGGTGTCTAATCCATACCCTACAAATACAATGTCAAGTTATTCGGGGTTTTTTTTCAGTGTGTAAGCTCACCGTTTTGTTTTAATACAGGTATTTTCTTGGGGGTTTTAGGACCTTCCTACAGAACAACTTTGGACTCAGTGCTTGCTGAACCAATGCTAATCGTATACTTACTTTATCACCTATGTCTTCTTTTCATGGATCTATGCTATCAGCAAATGCATGTATATGAAAATAACACCAGAATGAAGCAGCTGCATTTTGATGAAAGAAATAGTGACCTAAGACTGAACATAAAATATACGCACCCCGTAGTGTCTCGTGCTTGCTTTGCATTTTGCTCAAAAGTTACTTCAATATCGACTTGCACTATACCCAGAAAACAATTTGTCCTTTAGAGGAGGATATGGGCTTTCTTCAACAGATAATTACATAATACAGGATCTACTGACAAAATATTCAGACAGTAATGAAGGCACACATAAAAAGAATTAGTAGACATACTTTGTGCCAACAGACAAGTCCAACAATCCTAGCCATGAGGCAGTTTCAATGGATCAATGCAAGCTGCAACCCTTTCCTACACAAGACAGAATTACAAACTTTCCTGGCTAATGACATGCACTAATGAAAGTTAATGATTTATAAGAAATTATTCTCATACACATCATTGTCATCTGCACTGTTTTACATTGACACCTGAATACCTTTGGTCTGTTTATCAGAAAATGATCAGATGAGGTCAAAAGTCCTGGTGAGGACGGACGGACGCACACACACACACGCAAGCACGCATGCACACACACGTATGTATGTATGTATGTATGTATGTATGTATGTATGTATGTATGTATGTATGTATGTATGTATGCATGTATGTACGTACGTATGTATGTATGTATGTATAGGATGTAACATTTTTTACAACCCTGCAACATCTCATTGACACTGATGCTGACAATCAGTATTCCTGTGTATGCACAAAGTTCACTTTGCATGATCTTCACTGTTCAAAAGATTTATTTATGGTCACTCGACACACTGTCCCATTTCTACTCACCCAATTTAAGGACATGAGAATTGGCAAAGAGAGCACGAGGTAACTGGAGCCAATCCTGGTCGGACAACAGTGCAGTCAGAGCTATCATGTCCAGCAGGTATACACAGTCATGGATGGCTAACTAATACGTAAAAAACAGAAAACATGTGAGTTCTCTCTCTTTTTTTTTTTTTTTTTATAAAGGAACAACTAAGTTTATATAGTCATATCATCATCATTGAATGTGCACATACGAACAACGACATCTCAGTATGGTATTCTGCCAACTGATCTACAGAGGAAAGAAGTTCATCTTTCAAAATTAATGCCAGAAGATGACAGAAGCTTTATCTTATTAGAAAAAAATATGAAAAAATGTCAGAGTTCAATAAGAAGATAAGCCTTAATAAAAAGAAGCCAAAGATGAATGGCAGATAGTTGAAATTTAATATTTGGCCATACCAAATGGACTTTAATTTCTCCTTTGATGCTTTTCGACTCAATTACCTAAAACCACCTGGATGTATATTATCTGCTTCAATGGCTTTACTTCAATTTCTTGTTTCCAGACAACATATTGGGTGACAATTGTATGTATACAGGACCTATAATAATAGCTTGCAACTGGTCACAAACTTTCCTTGTTAACTCACTCCATACTATGGTCACAGGCCTTGGTCAGTGCCAGAACCACTGACTTAAGACTATAGGCATGTTGGTACTTGAATGAAAGCTCTTGTCATGAAGAATTTAAATATGCAATTGTCGTCCAAAATCTAGGTAAATATACGGAAAAATCAGGGACTGGTATGTAATGAGTTAAGAGTTGGGAGGAGGCACCTTATTAGTGCTAAAGAAAGCTGTTGACTCAAGTCTCATTCTAACTAGAAAGAGGCTCAGTTTGCTGGCATCCCAGCACTGACTGATCTGAAATGACAGCACCATTCATTCTCATTTATGACATGACTATCATGACAGTTTATAAACACATTATATAAATTTTTCTTTGTATTTTTTGTTTTATTTTTTTTTTTTTCCAATGCTTGCAAATTGTTGAGCATTTGTGGGATACATGGGTGTCAGCAAAAAACTAGAACAGTTGTTGCAGACAAACTGGACACCCCCTTGCTTTATGCACACATGGGTCATGTCACCAAAACCAGGTCAAGAAATAGTTTCAAAGTACAACTGAGATCAAAATAAGTTAAATGCAGCCTGTCAGTCATGTGATACCTTGCTTGGAAGGATTGTGAATTGGACAGTTGGACAAGCCAAAAACAGAATTCCTCCAAACTTTGTTCATGAGGGTTAAAATAATTATGTCTTGTACTTTTAAATTAAGCTATTGGCCACCTGCTACAAAGAAAAACAAAACAAAACAAAACAAAACCAAAAAAAAAAAAAAACCCAAAACAAAAAAAAAACAAAAAAACAAAAACAAAAACAAACAAAAAAAAAAAAAAAAAAAAAAAAAAAAAAAAAAAAAAAAAAAACAGTACACCCCGAAAACTTTTTGCAAGGGGTATGATAATTATGTCCTGTATCTGTATATCAAGCATACCCCCCAAAACTGTCCACTAGGGGTATAACCATTATATTATTTCTTGTATTTGTACAACAAGCTGCTGCCCACCTGTAACAGTGCCATTTTGGACTCAAGGTCTCCTCCAAGGGTTGGTCTCCATTCACTGTCAATGCCTACAGTGGTGCCTGGCTGGCTAACCCGCTCCAGACAGCTGTAGTAGAGAGGCTTTGTGTCTACGAAGTGTATAGCATCCTCTGGCAGTACCAAGCTGTGACACTGACCTGCACGAGACACCTCCTCTCTCTTCAACTCCTCATCCCAGTCCTCATCCATGCCAGACTCTCCTGTCTCACCCCTACAAAATACACAGTGAAAATGCAGGTAAATGTATATATGCATGTAACTGCTGACTACTCAGTCAAGAAAATGTGACCACTTAAAACAGGTGGTCTTCCATCAAAAGGATTTTACAACAAAAAGGACCCCTAGTATGTCCCAACATAGAACATTGACTCTAAAGACATCGGGGGGGGGGGGGGGGAGAGAGAGAGAGAGAGAGAGAGAGAGAGAGAGAGAGAGAGAGAGAGAGAGAGAGAGAGAGAGAGAGAGAGAGAGAGAGAGAGAGAGAGAGAGAGAGAGAGAGAGAGAGAGAGAGAGAGAGAGAGAGAGAGAGAGAGAGAGAGAGAGAGAGAGAGAGAGTACTTCTGTGGATGGGATGCCATTCATACATATATTGCATTGGTACTTCCTCTGTGACACTATGTTTTCATTTTATTTATTTATTTATTTTTTTTTTTTTTGGTCAATGTCAAGGAAGCCAAAACTTTTTGTGGACCATGCTGAAAATGGGTAACAGTGGTGTGAATATGTATGTAGTAACTGCCTTTTGTCTTAGTAGAATGTACTGTTCTTCAAAATCTCCTGCAGGTCTGCCCCATTGTGTGTGAACAGGGAATCTTAGCAAATCACCCCAACAAGCTTTAATACATTACATGTCACTTAACCAGAGCCAATGGATCTACTGAACGGTGTATACTGCTCCATTTTGTGAGACCATCTGTCTCACAAACCATAGTTTCTTGATAATGTACATGCTATAATGTTTGCATTTTAACTATCACTACAGGGTTTCCACCAGAAACCAATTTTAGGGTATGCAAATGTTGAAAAAATAAAATACAAGAAAGTTTAAACTGTTGAAAGGGAGATCTTAGGACACTGCCCCAAAGACACTTTTACTTTTAGGTGTTCTGAAGCAATACTTTTTGGGTACACAAGCAAACCCTATCAAGATTTTAGGGTAGAACATTTTACCTTCTGGCAGAAACCCTGCATTACATCAGTTTATTCACACTAAATAGGTGCCTCAAGATGGTTCCCCATCATGTCACTCTTTTCTGTTGAGCTACTCACTGTTCCACTTCTCTGAGGGCAGTTACTGCTTGCTCTGGTAGACGGTCTTCTGGCAGATTGAAATACCGCACCCACTTGGCAATCTCACGTTTCTCTCCGTAGCCAATCAGAACATCAATTAGCTGTTCCTGCAGGAACTGGCTGTCTCCTACTTGACACTGTTTCGATACAATATTTGTAACATATACTGGTTTAAAATCTACATTTTTGGCAACATCTGACATGAATTTGCATTGAAAAAAAAAAAAAATGAAAAAAGTGGCACGGAAAAATATTTGTGCAAAAAAACATAATACCAGAATAGAAATAAAAGTGTAAAAACAAATTAATCAAATTTATGGCAAGGTAGTTTGTTCAGAAATGTGCTTCAGCACTGTAATCTATTTTACACTGGTTTTATTCCCACCATAATGCTTCAAAACTTACATGATGACAACATAAAGTTTGCTGCATCTGGTAAAATATGTACATGTAACTAGGAATAGTGATCACCCAGTAGGAATGCAAAACATGTACATGTAAATGTACATACAATGGAAATGCGGCAACAAGAAAAAGTGGCACACCTTAAGTGTCAGTCCCATGGATGAAGCTAATGATAAGAAGTCACACTGAATTTGAAACTTACAAACAGCTAAAACACATTTGCCAAATTTTAGTATCCAACATATTGGTATCAGGACGAAAATGTTTATAATACAGGCAATGAATTACTTTAAACTCAGCTCGAATTAAAATTTGAGTCAGTCAAGCTGTTCATTATATTAACTAGAACTAAAATTAATACAGCACAATACTTTTTTTTAAAACACTTTGTCCTCACAGAAATTAGGATGTTTCATCTCAAGGCATGGCCTCATGGATCACTGTCTTTATGTCTAGAACGGGTACAGTCATTCCTCTTTTAAAATTTGCAAGGGGTAATCAAATATTGTGCCCAGAGGAAAACCACAGCAAAACTATAATATATTGGTGGACAGCTACCAAAACATCAAAATATGGGGGCTGGACAAAAATGAAAAAGTAGGTAAGCCTCACCTTCACTTGTTCGTCCCATGTATCTGATGTCATGGAGTACTGGAAAGTACCATCAAGAACAAGCTTCTTGTAAATATCCTGCACAATTTTTGAAGGTGTCAACTGTTAACATGGTTGTATAACACAAAGACTGAAGTTATCTTGGCGCTCTCATCTGTCACATTTCACAGCTTCACTTTAGACAAAGTCTACTTTATCACAACTTAAAAAAAAAAATCATGTGGAATATAATGTATTACACCAAAATTTTGACAAATAATATTGGGACCTCAAGGCACTTTTCTATGCACAAACAATGATGATGTTAGTACAGCCAGCCTCCACTAATCTCCACCTGTGCAACTCACAGGACTTTGCTACTGCAAAACTACCACCCTTGTTTTCTGTGTCAATTACAGACTTTAACTCAACCCATCCCAGTCCCTGATTTTTTTTGTATATTCATTTAGATTTAAGACGAAAATTGCATATTTAAATTCTTCATGAAAAGAGCTTTCGTTCAAGTACATGTACCAACATGCCTAAAGTCTGAAGTCAGTGCCAGAACCACTGACCAAGGCCTGCTATCATAGTATGGAATGATTTAACACTCCCCACCCAATGAATGTGGATTCTATGACCTCTGTCAGATATCATGACCTCAGCACTACGCTGAGGTCATGATATCGGACACAGGTCATAGAATCCACATAATTACTGGTTGGGGAGTATACGCTGAGGTCATGATATCACACAGAGGTCATAGAATCCCCACCATCACTGGATGGGGAGTATTAAAGTCTATTGTATCATGGATAGACTTAAATAGGAGACATTCAAATGTAACTGCGATCCTGCTCACTTCCTGTGTTGCCGGTGTCAGAGAATATTTGGGCCCCCCGAACGGATGGGCCCCCGGGGGCCCATTCATTCGCCGAACGTTTGGGCCCCCCTACGAACATTTGGGCCCCCCCTAATAGAAATTGGAATAACTTAGTTTTGGCCCAGTACACTCTATATATACATCCTATATGATATTTTGCAAACTCTTAAAGAAATATTTTGAAAAGAATTTGTTATAATTTTATAAAATAAATGTAAATCAAACAATTGGATACATTTGCAAGGCTTAATGTTTGCCACTATATATACATGTATATACCTGTGTATTTTACATGTAACATGGGTGCATATACCTTGTAGGAATTATTTCACAATCCTCCAAGTATATACCAAGTGTTTTTTTTTTTTATATATATATTTGTCCAACCCATATTTTAGCACAAATCTACCCCACATGTAAAGATTCAGGAGCCTCCATTTTCGCCTGATTCCTTTTATCTGAATTTCTGGAGATTTGGAGCATTTAGGTCATGCAAGTGCAAACATAGGATAAATAAATGGGAGAGGGCCTTGTGGTTCCAGAACATTTGGGCCCCCTATTTGTAAGTAAAAGCCTTGCAGTGGATATAAATGGGGAGGGGGCCCTTTGGTTCCAGAATATTTGGGCCCCCCCCTATTTGTAAGTAAATACCTTGCAGTGGATATAAATGGGGAGGGGGCCCTTTGGTTCCAGAATATTTGGGCCCCCTATTTGTAAGTAAATACCTTGCAGTGGATATAAATGGGGAGGGGGCCCTTTGGTTCCAGAATATTTGGGCCCCCTATTTGTAAGTAAAAGCCTTGCAGTGGATATAAATGGGGAGGGGGCCCTTTGGTTCCAGAATATTTGGGCCCCCTATTTGTAAGTAAAAGCCTTGCAGTGGATATAAATGGGGAGGGGGGCCCTTTGGTTCCCGAATATTTGGGCCCCCTATTTGTAAGTAAATACCTTGCAGTGAATATAAATGGGGAGGGGGGCCCTTTGGTTCCCGAATATTTGGGCCCCCTATTTGTAAGTAAATACCTTGCAGTGGATATAAATGGGGAGGGGGCCCAAATATTTGGGAACCAAAGGGCCCCCTCCCCATTTAGATCCAATGCAAGGCTTTTACTTACAAATAGGGGGCCCAAATATTCTGGAACCAAAGGGCCCCCTCCCCATTTATATCCACTGCAAGGTATTTACTTACAAATAGGGGGCCCAAATATTCTGGAACCAAAGGGCCCCCTCCCCATTTATATCCACTGCAAGGTATTTACTGACAAATAGGGGGCCCAAATATTCTGGAACCAAAGGGCCCCCTCCCCATTTATATCCACTGCAAGGTATTTACTTACAAATAGGGGGCCCAAATATTCTGGAACCAAAGGGCCCCCTCCCCATTACCATGCAGGGGTCAAGTGGCCCAAACATTCGGCAATCAAAAGCCACCGCCCACCAGCCCCTATCTACATAACTGGAAATTAAAAGTCATTTATAGTTATTTTACAGAAGTACATGTACATGTAGTTTGGGTTAGCTCAGCTATTCATGAAAATTACTGGTCCAATTATAACTCTTATACTCAGATCCGAACATACTTGCATCAAAGTTGAATTTTCCATTTTCTATGAGAAAGCAAACTTAGGATCGAATCATCTGATCATAATTCCGCATTGACTATAATGCTATTCACATGATTCAGGACTATATTTTTACATTTTGCATTGAATCTACTCCCATGCCGAGCTGACAAAACACTGTGACCAGCACCTTTTACCTTTAGTCTACTGTAACATGACCAATTTTGCTGTTTTGCACTATTAACATCATCAATAATACAACAATAGTTAAGATGTCTCATGAAGTATGACAAAAATCAAATATGAAAGGGGGCCCAAATATTCGGAAGGGGCCCAAATATTCTAGAACGGTTGGGCCCCCGGGGGCCCGAATATTTGGGCCCGGGGCCCATCTGTTCGGCGAATGGATGGGCCCGGGGGCCCATCCGTTCGGGGGCCCAAATATTCGCTGACACCGGGGCAATGTTCAGACCGATTCTTCCTCCATGATCAGGGCAGATTTGTATTATATACTACATAAACATCCATAAATAACACATTTTCAACCAAAAGAGAACCTATGTCTAATCAATTTAGGCATCCTTTATGTTTCAAATATATGTTTACACATTTTCTTAAGATTATTCTGTGTTCGTGCTGTTTATTTTATTGAGAAAGTACTTTTAATCATGCTAAATACATATATTTGCCCTGATGCAGATGGCTCCCTCTTTTGCTCAATAGGTGCTAGAGTGGGACCGCATTTAGATATGAATATGTCCTATTAACTCTAATAATTACCCCCAATGCAGCAAATTTTGCATAGTAGGCCCACACAGGTCTACCAGCCACCTAGCTGACCTACAAGTAAAGTGGCATTTCATTGCAATCACTGTGCATAGTGAAGAATTACCGCTCTGAATTTCTGAATGTTTGTAAGTTAGTGCAGCAGTGAGTCCCATTGATTCTACCAACCTTAGAGCATCACACACACAAACACTGTTGGACCATGAGTAAACACTGTGTTCAACTTTTACATCACATTTGGAATAGATTAGGAATGCCAAATACATGTAATGGAAACGGTAGGTCAACTGTTTCAAATGGAAGTTTCCATTTCTGTCAACAAACAGTGTTGCCTGTATGTAAACAAAGCATTCTGGCCCACCTCAAAAAGTTTTAACACCCCAAACTGTTTGCTTCAAATTTAAAGCATGGAAACACAATATTATAGTTTCTTTTGGACAGATAAATTTATTCCCCCCTCATAAAACAATAAAAAAGTTCATTATAAATTGCTTTAATGGAGCCGTGGTCAGTGCTGATACTAACACCGGTCAAAGATTAAAATGCAGCCGTCTGATTGCCTGTTGCCTGTTGCCCATGATAGAATTCAGTATAATACACAGAATTGTCTAGTTTGGACACAAGGCTCTTCTGCCTTGGGCATCAGATCAGACTTTGATGGGAAAATTGAGATTTAAAGCAGTGGGGAAAACCCAAATTGGTATTTTTGGCTCATTAAAAGAATGGCATTGTTTAGCTTGATATATTATCTTTCCATGGTTAAAATTTGGAACCACTATCTAAGTTGTAAAGTACTAAAAATAAATAAAATATAAGTAGGATTTGATAACACCACAATCAGTGTGCATTTGTCTGCAAATGGCAGAGCCAAAGCCAAACACATAGCTGAATTTGGCAACCTCTGCTGCCAACACTTTGGCAGAGACCTGTTGGCATGTGCATCACTTTTGATGATTAAAAAGTAAAGTATGTCATCACAGAGCTGTGTGGTATTTAGAAAACTTATCTTTCCAATGTTAGTACAGAACTCGGATCCCTGCAGTGAGTCAGCCATGTTTTGTTGCATGACTCTCACTGTGAAGGTGAGTATAGAGTACGGTATGATAAAAAGATTAAACAACTGTGCAGTGGTATCAGTGACAGGCCATACTGACAGTGACACTGGTTTCCCTGAGCACCCCACTAAAACCTGATGAATGTTTCCTAACATTTTTGGTAGACATTTTGAAGTTAAAATGAAACAAAGTGATGCAATGACAAAGCCTAGATTTAGAAAGTAATATGACCAATCAGCATCTGCTTAGGGATGGTTCAACATTATCAGCATTTTTGAATTAGTACTTTGGGTACTAGATTTCATGACACCCTCCCTTCCCCCAAATTAATACTTCAAAAATGACAATTTTCTCAAAAAAATGCACAAAACAGGCCAACAATTGACCATCATTTTCCATATTCTGTGAAAGTGTACAGACCCATTCAACTCTCCCCCCCCCCCACCCCCTTGCGTACTGTAAGTATTAATTCAAAAGTGATGAAAATGTTGAACCATCCCTAACTACTGAGTTCCATCTGTGGTTGTCATTGTGACCCATTCCATAGCTGGAGAAAATGGGTAACTTCTGGGGTTTGGGGCATCTTGAGAAAATATCCTGGTTGCCCATGGGCAATTTGCAACTAAAGTTGATTTTTATCCCTGCATTTCTGGTGGAAACAGGACATATCCCGGGAACCAAAGTTATGAAATAGATGGCAGGATACACATGGATACTCAAACAAATGTTCACAAAACATCACACTTCTCCCCATCGTGGAATCATATTTATCAGGCTCCAGTACTTCCCGATCAGGAAACCTGTTGGTTTAACATGTCACTATACATACATGTACTTACATCTATATATCTCTGATGTACTAGATATCTCAAGCCTCCAGCTGCCCGAAAATTCGTAATGTTTGGGCATTCCTCTGCAAAAGAAAAAAAAGAAAAATGAGAGAAAATAAAGAAAAAAATGGTCTTCACACCAGTATAGCCTTCTTTAAATAGTCTCAGACAGCACACATATTGCTGAGAAGCTTAAGCTAAAAATATACATCACTCAAAACTGCAGGTATTGCTATAATTATAAAAAGTTTCTGTCCATTTAAACAGAACACCAGTTTCAAATGACCAGAGTGTTTTTAACGATCATACAGATCAAATAAACCTGATGCTGAGAAATGATTACCTGATTTTACATGACAGAATGTCATGAAATAGCAGCTTTTCCTGGAGCTGTACAGACCCTGATACAGGAAGTCAAAATTATGCATGGAACAAATATGTATGGTTAAAATAGGAGATAAACTATGGAATTTGGGAAGTCAGATCAAACCTTAAAAAGCTAACCTTGGGGGATCTTGTACAACTTCATGAGTCGTGCTCCCAGTTTCCTTAGTGCTTTGGGTGTGACCTTTGAATACCTCGTGTCTGGTACTCCACTCTGCCTACCAAATATACACATTTCTTGCAAAAACTATGTTATAGTAGTCCAACTTCACGCAGATATTAACAGACAGACACTTTACATCCCAGAGCCCCATAGACACAGCACGAGGATTACGGATTATCCAGTGACATCGAACCTCACATCCTTTGATGAGAATAATGGCAGTCAATTAAGACACATTATAAACCATGCAAGAGTGAATGAAAAGCACACCAGATTATGGTGTTACAGCTACCAGGCACATATGCCAGTGTTCCTGTTTGGTCATGATCTGGGAAAGGCCCATAATGTATACGGGGGACCGCTTACTTAAAATGGTGTGGTGCTGCATAAAACTGTTTGCATGTAAGACACAATCTCACTATGTGAGAAAAACATCACACCAAGTAATGGACAGGCCCCATAAACACTTTTATAACATTAACCCATAAAGCGCTAATTCAAGACTGAGTCAATAGCTTTCTTCAGGGCACTGCAGAGTGCCCCAAAGAAAGCTGTTGACTAAGACTACTTTTTGCTTTAGACCAGACTTTCTGGTATTTGTATGAAAGGTATCTTTATGAGGAATTTGAATCTTAACCATTATATGTTTAACGGGAATGAGAAAACGACTATAGCAATGATTAATAATGAGTTAATAAGGGCAATATTCAGCAACCCCATTGGCAGACACTTTGCCAGACTGGACCATACGGTCAGTAACTCCCAATTCAGATCATAAAGCAAAGTGAAAAACGTGAATTTGTCAACAGACGTTGATGATGCAGGGCATCCTACAAACTCAATCACCTGAGTGAAAATCATGAATTTTGATTCAAAGAATATTTGATCAAACCCTTCCTGCCCTACTGGTGAAAGGTGAGAGACGGCATACGTACTGTATAAGTTGTATCATGTCGATGTTATCATCACATAGTCTATCTAGTAGTCTGAGCAGTTCCAACTGCTGTGCACTTTTGCGAAACACATAGGCCTCAACCATATTGACTTTGTCTTGATACAGCAGCGGTAACACCACCTGTAACCATGGTAACCATAAAAGCATATTCAGTCCTTTGACTGGCTTGCACTTGTTAACCTCTTCCACCTTGAATTAAAATGGAGTCAACAGCTTTCCTTGACATGGGATGGGCACTAAGTGCCCAACCCCAGCCAAGGAAAGCTGTTGACCTGTGGCATGTGATCTCGATAAGTCTCATCTACAATTCCCTGTCAAATTGTCTTTCATTTCATTAATGTTGAAATCAGTTGAAAACAGTGGAGTAGACATTTGACCATCAGCCTGTTTTGGCCAGGTTAAGGGGGAAAGGGTCAAATTATCTATTCTGAAGTGAATGAAGTCCTAAAGCGGTACTTATTAGAGCTGGCATGATTGTCTGTGTTAATTTTGATTTTCTTGTTTAACCCTTATATATTGTTTTGTTTGTTTGTTTTTTTTTCCAGGAAATAAGGGGAATTACCCACACAATATTACAATTCAAATTATTATCTATTCTCCATTTGTGAATATTCTGTTCTAGTTAATATACATGTACTAAGAATATTACACATGTATGTGTATTTGTCATGGTATCAGTATAATGCATTTTGATGTGTATGGTATTTTTTTTTTTTTTATGACAATAATTCAACATGCCTAAAAATGAGGAAATTGTAAGTAATGGGGTTGTACTTAATCATGTGTGATTTCAACAAGAAAATCACAAGATCTTTCATATACTTAAAATAAAAAAAGAAAGCTTCCTTACCTCACTCATGTCAAAACAGTGTTGAAGGTGCAGCTTGGTGATACACTGGGCAGCCTACAATGTCAGTTCATCTACGTGAATATGTTGTCAGCACACTATGCTCAGCAACTCTGAATTTCAATGACTTAACATGCAATTTTTCAGGACCAAATTTCTCCAAAATTCTTTGTTAATATACAATCTTAAGACACTGGCATGACCAACATCAAAAATACTAAATACATGTACCAGTCCCACTATGATACTTGATGAGTTTAAAACACATTCACTTTTTCTTACAACATTTTTGGCAAGATGGATAGGCCTTTTAGACCAAAAGCAGGGCCAAAGTGCGTCACATTTCTTCCCTTTTGTATGCCAAGTAACCACACCTTGTCAGCTATTGCAATAAAATACACCAAGAAACATTTTTTTTTTATACATTTACCCGTTGGGACAAGTGGAATACCTAAGGTCCAGAGAGACTGCAAACGGAGGCTCCAAACAAGACAGCAAAGCCAATGGAAAGAATTAACAAGCAAGGATACTGACAATGGGGCTCCAGTCATTTATATGGACAACATGGTCCATAATGCTAGGGTCAGTAAAATCAGAATGTAGTAAATAGTGTTAGAGCTGCTGCTATTCTTGTCAGATTTGGAGCCTGTCACATCAATATATTTCACACACTGTCTACTTTGGGGTGTTCAAGAAACATCCATGTGGGTTCACAACCTACATGTACATGTAAATGCCATTATACAATGTGTGATGTGTGGCATTACACATATTCCTCCCTCCCTGCAAACAGAACAAAACCACAAATATTTCTCACAATTTTATTGATCATGTTGGTCCCAAAATCGCACCCCATGATTTAATCTTTTTTCATCTTTTATATGATTTTAAGCAGTCTAGGCACAAAGGAAGTTTTCAGAATTTAAAATCAAATCCAGACTCATGTAAATTAAACATAAGAATATTTTTCTAAAATAAATTACTAAAAGCTTTTTAAAGGTAACATAAAATTGGAAGGGGTACTCCGAGGAATTAACTCATTCCATACTATGGTCGCAGGCCTTGGTCAGTGGTTCTGGCACTGCCTGGCGAGTCATGCTGCAGCTGCCCTTGTGGCAGCTGCAGCATGACTTGCCAGGCAGTGCCAGAACCACTGACTTATGACTACAGGCATGTTGCTACTTGAATGAGAGCTCTTTTCATGAAGAATTTAAATATGCAATTGTCGTCTTAAATCTACGTAAATATACAGTAAAATCACGGACTAGTATGGAATGAGTTAAGGCACCAAAAAGGACAATACAGTACCTCTTTGTACTTATGAGCCTTAAGAAGCTGCCTTATGATGGGCAGGAGGTAGTTGTTGTTGGGGTTACGCAGCTGGAAAGCATACACGATGGGGTCCAGCAACGTCTGCTGTTGGCGCGTAGCAACTTGGAGAGCCTGCATACGAACTTCATCATTGACACATCTATTGTAGCCAGACTTGTGTTCCTTAGACCATTTGTCAAATTCCCGTGCAACCGTACTGGCAAACCCTGTACCTTTACCTTGAAATACATGCAGAAAGGGAAATCATCAGCATATATGTACACCTGATTTATTGCTCAAATTTTAAAATTGAGCAAAATAACATCTTAATGGTGATAAATATCTTCAATGACAAATTTTACAATCTCCCCGAATACAATCTAATAAACTGTACTATATAACACTACAGATTAATAGTTACTGCTGTCTCTTTTCTGTGAAATGTGTGGTCATCACAGTAAGAAAAAAACATTAAAATGAATTTGGTAAAGTGCTTCCTGTCAGGCCACAACAAATACACCTTAAATGTGGGCTTGTTAAAAAGTTGACCTCTCTAGTTTTGAAATACAATGAAAGTGCCCAGCTTGCCACAAGAAATTGCCTTGGTAGACAGAAGTGGCCTTTCATTAGAGGGCCTTATAGATAAGGGTGGTCACTATTCTAATTAAACGTTCTTGTTTTCACAGGTTATTGCTATTTTCTTGTGTTCTCCCATATTTTAGCCAGCAAAAACAAGAAGAAAAAAAAAAGGGGGGGGGGGGGCTCTCACACATTGTCAAATTTGGCTGATAAATTTGACCACAATATGAATGACATAAAAAATGTATCAGTGTCAGAATGAGGTTTTGAATCATTTGTTACTTGCAGTAAAAAGTCATTTTTGGTTTATGTAATGGTTGTTCTTGAACCAGAAGTGGAGACATGAAACTTTGTATGGCATTTAAATGGTCATGGTAAAAAAAGGAGAATCTGATTTGTTCGAATTATCTGTGTAAAATTGTGTTATATAAGGGAGTACAATTACCAGTAAAAAAAAGGGGAGTATTTATACATGAGTGACATAAATAATATTATCATGATACCCAAGTTGCTGTGACTGGCATTTATCATTTTCTTTAAGGCCCATCAGATAATATTTACAATGTATTACTATTTCCCTCAAATGCTGCTCCTTGATCATTACCACAAGCATTAATGTAAACTTTACAGATACATTGTTCCTATTTGCCCATAACTGGCATGATTTCTTTTCAGTGAGGACACTCTGCTTCCAGAATGAAGTTGAAAATTTACATGTATCTCAAAACAGACATACCATTCAGAACACAGTTTTAGCACTATGTTAATAAGATATATTTATACGCAGCATTTGCAATTACTAGTGTGAATGTGTTGCTAAGCTAAAAATGGAAATTTACAAGAGAATCCCTTCAACCAGATACTGTATCTGAAACAACCTTTTTCAAATCATTTAATCTTTTCCCCCTTAACATGTTAAACCAGCCCAGACTGGCTGGTGGTCAAATGCTGTTTGCTTCAGTGTTTTCAACTAATTTCAACAGAAATGGAAAACAATTTGACTGGGCATTGTAGATGAAACCTATAAAGATCACATGCCCCAGGTCAACAGCTTTTTTTGGCATGGGTTGGACACTTAGTGCAAACTTTGACAGATGGCATTTAATGCCCAACCCATGAGAAGAAAAGCTGTTGACTCAGTCTTAATTCAATGGGGAAAGGGTTGCAGAATCATTGGGGCTTATTACATGTACATGTACCTTCTCCTCTCTTGTCACAGACTATAAGTTTTCTCACTGTTTGGGGGCAAGCAACGAGGGTAGAAATAGATGTCTACCCTCCTTGGGGCAAGCAATGAGCAGGGACTGCTAATGCCATAGCCAAATGCTAGTGTTTCATTCATTTCCTAAAGTAATTCAGCAAATCGCTAATTCATCTTAACATAAATTACGTAAGAGTTTGGTCAGATTCTTCAGGGATTACGGTTTTATTCTCCATCTCGCCATAAATTTTGAAGGCCTACAGTAGGTCTTTCCCTGAATGAGCCATCACTATAGCGCTAACCAAGAGTTGTTATTTAGGCTACACATAGAACCTAGCAGTAGTAGTAGTAGTAGTACTTGTCCAGGAAAATGGAGCTTACTTTCAAACCTTCATTATATGTTCAAATTTATATGCGAGTTTAAACAAGTAATTAGACTCAGTTGTCTTACCTCCTGTGGAATGTTTACAGTTGTCCAGCATATACAGAACTGTGGTATATGGGTTAGGTGCAGTACCAAAGCATTTTCTCAGGCTTTGACACACCACAGATGCAGGGCTCTTGTTCTGCCACATGCCCAACAGCTCACTGAGCCACGCATCATCCTGGTCACTGTTGCCCTGTACAATTTGGTCTGCTTTGGCTCTTGCTGATCTTCCCTGTAAGTCTGATAACCATTCACGCGACACAGATGGGTTGCTTTCTGCAATACGATTTAGTTCCTCTTCGTCATTCTCTTTTTCCCCTATCTGGTTTGTACTGGCTTTGTGAGTGTTGTGTTCACTTGCACTGGGTGGTGGGTTTATCTGCAAGGGCTGTGGGTTTGGGTCAAATTCAAATGTCATTTCTTCCTCATCAGAGTCCTCAAATTCCAATCCAGCTGGCATGGCTGGGTAGCTGCTCTGGTTAGCTGCCCGGTAGGCTGGCTCAGCAGTCCTGACCTCAGGCACGCTAGGTCCAGGTCCAAGCAGCCCCACTCCTCTCCCAGTTTGTGCTGTCTGGACCCCTGAGACATTGGGACCTGGACAAAGTTGCCCCGTTCCTCTCCCAGTCCCTGTAGTCTGGACCCCCGAGACACTGGACCTAGGACGAGGTAGCCCCATACCTCTGCCAATTCCTAATACATGTACAAACAGGACAGAATATGATCAGGAGTGATGTAATGATACATTGGGCCTATATAAACAGGTGTGACAGTGCCTGCCAGAGAATATTGGTTTACCCTTGGAACAAATATTTCTTCCCGCAGGAACAATTATTCAGGAATATTTGTTTCAGTATTTCTTCCCCAAACTGCACACAGTGTATCATCAGTAACACTTATTCTATGCATATGGTATTTTTAACACACATAAATTTACCACGATCAGGCTATGCTCAGCTGATCTATATAAGCTAAATGGAAGAAGAGACTGAACTAAACTATGCAAAAACTAATCTAACTTATATATATTAAAGCTCACCTAAATTTCACAGAAAAAAACAAAAAACAAAACAAAAAAATAGTCAACACAACAAGTCAACATTCACACACATTTAACTAGTCATTAATTTGTCAGTGGAAACAAATATTTCCAGAACATTTAGTTCCCATACTGGCAAGGGGAACAAATATTTATGGGTGGGGATGAATATTTGTTCCCCAGGGGGAACAAACAAATATCCCTTTGGAGCTCCTTGCTATTATGTTGTTTTATGCACCAATTTGGAAAATTCATGGCTTTAAGAGCTAAATGAGTTTATAAATGGGTCGTCAGCAGGCAACCATCAAACATGTTTGCTGGCCATGCTTTTTTTCTGTGATGGCAGCTGCTTCCTCTTTACCTTACATTCAATAAAGACAACTTACTTAAAGTTTATGAATTAAGAATATGAAATTATACCACATAGAATAATACAAACAAGAGGGCTGTGTAAACAGCCCATGCTCAGCTGACCTAGACATTCATCACACTTGCAGCTCTGTGAACTTTGGATAGGATCAAGGTTACCCATGTACTGAGTAAGTCTGACCTTTGTAGAAGAACACTAACATGTGCAACATCAAGGTCCCAGTTCAAGTAGTTCTCAAGTTATAGCGAAGAGTAAAATTTTGTGTTGCACTGTGACCCCATAAACAAGGTCAAGGTCACTCATGTACTGTCTAAGCATGATCTTCATACAGAAACATTAACATGTGCAACATCAAGGTCATAACTCAAAACAGATCTCAAGTTATCAAGTGAACAGTAAATTTCCTGTCAGTTGTCCTGCAAACTTGGGAATGTGGTCAAGGTCCAAATATCACTGGAGCATGACCATTTGTATAAAATAGGCAGACACCTATAAAAGGTATATCCCTACCAAGTTTGGTACAAATCTGGTCAAAATCATTTAAGTTATGACCATTACAAGAAATTCCCATGTTAAAACTTTCCTATTAAAACTTATTTAGATTTTTTAAAAAATCATAAAAAATCCAAAAAATCACTGGAGCGGGACCATTTGAACACACTTGAGAGAGACCTACCCAAGGTACATTGCTACCATGTTTGAAGGAAATCTGACATACAGTTTCTTCAGAAAGGTCCAAAATGTGAATTACCATTAGAATGCCCATTGACTTGCATAGCATTAGTAAGTAATAGAAAAGGTACATTTACTAATAAGTAACAGAATTTAAAAATATTTGTTAAAAATCAGGAATCCACAGCAGTGCTACGTAGTGATCATCTTTGCTTGAGCCGTTCACAAGGAACATATCCACAAAGTTTCAAGTTAATCTGAGCAACGGTTCTGGAGAAGTGACAAGAAAAGAAAACAACCAAAAAATTCATAAAAAAATTGAAAAAAGTTCCAGCACCACCTGGTGAACAAATTAAGAACTAGGAGTTCCTTGGAGTGTTCTTATGTAATATCAAAGCAATTGGGTGAGCGGTTGTGGAGAAGATGATTTTGTAAGAATTGTCCAAAAAAAGAACAAAAAAATTCATTAAAAATCCAAAAATCACTGGACCATTACCATTTGACCAACCTGGTAGAAACCCACCCAAGGTACATTGCCACTAAGTTTGAAGTCAATCTGGATCACAATTTTGGAGAAAAAGGCGAAAATGTGAATTAGCATTAGAATGCCCATTGATTTACGTAGTAATCAACAGGAAAGTTGCATTGACTGATAAGTACCCAAATTGACAAAATTGTAAAAAATCAGGAATATACAGCAGTGCCACCTAGTGAACAACTTTGTTTAACCCTTTTACAAGGAACACATCCACCAAGTTTCAGCCTAATCAGAGTGACGGTTCTTGAGAAGTCAAAAATAGCAAAAACACACAAAAAATTGGAAAAAAATCACAGTGCCACCTGGTAAACAAATTCAGAACTAGGTGTCCCCAGAAGAGTCCCTGTGCCATATCAAAGCGGGTGAGCCATTTCGGAGATGATTTTTTTAAGATTTGCCCCAAAAAGGAAAAAAATATCTTTAAAAATCCAAAAATCACTGGAGCTTGATCATTTGAAGAAAATTGGTACAGACCCTCCCAAGGCACAGCCCCATCAAGTTTAAAGTGAATCTGGCCAGTGGTTTTGGAGAAGTTGAAAATGTAAATTGTTGACGACGGACCACAGACGGACATCTCTAGTATAATACACTTATGTAGAAAAGCATGACCCATATTCATAAATATCAAACCCAACAATGACAGCAAAGACATTGCAGAGTTACCAAAGCATCAACATCAGACGTACGATGGACCATAAGATAAGCTCGGCTGACTGACAAGTCAGCTGAGCTAAAAAACTATTCACATGTAGTTGCTCCAATGATGGTATCAACAAGTTAGTAACACCTAAAGTGTTGTAGTCAACTTTTTAAAGTCATACATGTACATCATGTATGCATTCCTAAATAACTACAGGGATTTGTACACTCAAAGTAGAAGATGAAATCACTTTGCCTTGCTTTAATATGACGATTTACAGGGGAAAGTATGGGTTTCACAAGACTTCAAAGCAGGGAAAAAGCCGGAGAGACAGAAACAGATGCTGACAGGCAGTAAAAATCCTGTAGCACTTCCCTGATCTTGATATCAAAGAGCCTGATGCCTTTCAAATATACATGTACATTTATGTAAATCACTTCAGGCTGCTGGGCCTAGCAATGGGCTACTACTTTATGTATATGTAAAATAACAATAGAATAAATTTCATTTAACATGATTGAAAGCATGTATTGTAAGCCACAACACATGGCAGATTAATGGAGATTACAATTTGGATTGGCACTTTTTGTCAGCCAGGATGCACGACACAATTCATTTGTTATATGTCCTGCAAATGATAATTCTTTTGAAAAATCTAAACTCAAATTCATGTGATGCTGCACGGTAATGGTTGTAGTACTTGTACATTTTAGTGTTCACACAACAAACGTAACATGACAAAGAAAGTAATCACTGGTATTTCGGATTTTTTAATGCAGTTTATTTGCCAACACATTCAACATTAGCCCTCAGCCAGGCTCAGGGACCTCCCCACGCTCTGTCCCCTAAGGCTAAGCCCCCTGAGCGTGGGGTGGTCTCTCGGGGCTAATTCAACATCTGATTTGTGGCAAACGCAGTAACATATGCTAACTCAAGTAGTGTCTCTTGAGTCTTTTCCTTGGCTTCCGTTGTGACGATGCACATTTTAAATTTAAATAACACATAAATTAAAGTGTACCTGTGGTTAATTCTCTCAAAACATGGCAATTTTGGCCAACTTTGACGTATAGTATACGGTATATCTCTGGAGCCGGGAATGTTGATCAATTCAGAAACCGAAACTGTTAATTTGGACATATCTTCTTGCAGATGCAAGATGCCAATTTAGAACGGATTCTGATGCAGCTTTCTATTAACCAGTTAAGCCATCCACAGACCAAAGTTTAAAAATTGGTCATCCCTTTTCAGAATTGAAATTTTCCGAACAAAAACAACTGGGTCAGCTGGGCATTACCCGACTGTTAACCCCTGCAGGTTGCTTGTTGGAACTGAGAAATGTTGAAACTATACCTCTGAAAATACCTCGACCTCGACCTCGACTTCGAGTCCACTGTGACATAATGTCTATGAACTGAATGATCAGGGACACAAAAACTTCATGTGCTGTTTTCATTTAGCAAAAGACACGTGCTTCTTCTCGCTCGCTGCTTCACACTCAACATTTCCTGTCTGCTTCTGGCTTTCAACCATGACTATACAAAACTCAGAAATAGGATTTTGCTACTGGAACGGATTCACTGATTCAAAAATGTACGGCAAGGCTAGAAAAGTGACGATCCAACAAGGTCAAGACCACTGGAGGTTGTTTTACAAAATAAGCAAGACAAACACGAAATCATGACTAGATTATATAAGTTAAAGGATGCCCCTTCCAAGTTTAAGAGGTTACTACATTTTACAACAATAAAATGACAAAATGCTAGTCTTGTTGATTATATTACATTACATCACATTACATTACATTAGGCATTCCACAATTTTCCTTTGAACCCATAAAACTATCTATTTTATGAGAGAAGACATCTTAATAAATATGAAACCAGCCACAGATCTTTTGTAACTATTCAGTCATTAAATCTTAATAAGTTTGTAACTTACAATTAATTTTTTTCATATTTTGAGTAAAAAAAAAAAAATACCAGCTCAAACACATTTCCAGATAAACATTTGGTTTTGATCAAAATAGATACAGCATATTGTTGACTACAAAACAGTATCTCAAACCTTTCATCTTAAAATCATTGAAATGATTGAACCTGAAATTCAATGATAAATATAATTTTAAACAAATGTTTTCTTTCAGAAAATATATGCTTTTGATAGTCTTGCACGAAAAACAAATAAAATAATTACGTAATTCTACATGAAAGTTGCAAAGTGTACTAGCACCTTAAGAACATAAGTATAGGAGAGGGTCTTTCCAAGGAAGAAAGAGACAAGATAAGAGTTAAAGTAAAGGAAGCAAAGCAAAAAGAAGAAACTGAGGGGGAGGGGGGGGATGTTCAGAGTCCGGGGGCCTCCTTGGAACCCCAGAATAGTGAGACTGTAATCATAAGAGAGAGACTAGAAATAAACCATAGCATTCAACAATTTTTTTCGTAATGAAACAGTTCATATCCATAAGTTACGCACACTAGTAATCAATGCAAGAAGTCTAATGAATAAAATGACAGAACACGAACTTACTGTACAGGATCTATCCCCCGACATAATATGCGTTACAGAATCTCAGGCAACTGAAGAAATCACAAAGGCGCAATTTAATCTTGATGGATTTACAATATATAGGAATGACAGGGCACATGCTAGGGGAGGGGCATGGATCAAAGAAAGTTTAAATGCAGTGTCTTCAAATACTGAGACCTTATCAAATAAAAACAACAAGTGGGAACTTGCTAATAGGTACTTGTTACCGCAGTCCTTCTACAAGTGCGGAAAGTGGTGAAATATCACATGCTGTGATTATAAAAACACGCACAAAGAATAAGAACACAGTTATAGTGGGCTATTTCGATTATCCAACCATAAATTGGCAAACACTTGGTACAGAAACAGAAAGAAAGGCATTTTTAGATAAAACACGAGATTTGCTTCTTACTCAACATGCTAGCGAACCAACTCGTGAGAATAATATCTTTGATTTAGTGTTGACAACAGAAACAAACATCTGATAATGTCACTGTGAGTAATCCATTTTGATAGTGATCAAAACATGATAAAATTGATTTGATTTGTTCTATTGACATAAATAGTTAGAGGGGGAGATCCTGTTTTGATTATGGCAAAGGTTACTTTGAGGGCATACAAAATTACTTACGGCAATATGACTAGAAACAAGCTTTTCAAAGACACAACGTTGCTGACAAAGTTGATATTTTCAAAAGAATAATAAACTTCTCAATATAGAGATATATTCCACAGAAGAATAAAAAACACGAAACGGAAAAAAATTCCATGGATGACCAAAAAAGTAGAGCAAACAAGAAAGAAAAAGTATTTTGCATGGAAGAGATACACTGAAACTAATGAATGTCATCTGTTTTCAGAGTATAAAAAAAACCACTCTACATTTCAAGTAACGAAATGGAGAAACCCAAAAGGATTTTTGAAAGGAAGCTTGTGGATAATATTGCTAAAGACCCAAAAGCATCCTATGCCAATGCCAGATAAAAAACTAAGACTAAAGCAGAGTTGGTCCCTTGACAGATGGCCAGGGAAACACCATTACCAATGACAATGAAACAGCTGAACAATTAAATGAGTATTTTGCATCAGTATTTACAGAGGAGACTATAGACAGTATACCTGATCTCATCAATATATACACAGAAAGAGAAGAGCGGAAATTTAGAAAGATACAAAATCTCACCTGAGAAAATATTTAGGAAACAGTATCAACTTAAACCAAACAAAGCTCCAGCTCAATTGTATTGAAAGAAGAAGTTAAGGACATTGCCACCCCCTTATGTGATATTTTAGAATCTAGTTTTGCAACAGCAGAGGTACTTATTGACTGGAAGTATGCTAATGTCACCCCCAATTTATAAAAAGGAAAAAAAATAACTTGGCCAGTAACTATAGACCAATTAGCTTAACCTCGAAGCTTTTAAAAGTAATGGAAGCCATCATTAAGGATGAACTGATCAATCATCAGAAGCATGATAAACTAATATGGGACTTGCAGCATGGCTTCTGGTCAGGACGGTCATGTCTTACTAATTTATTGGAATTCTTGGCGGCACTTACGAAATATGTGGACACAGGTTTCCCTTTGGACATTATATACCTAGACTTTAGTAAAGCGTTTGATAAGGTACCCCAAGTTCGCCTAATTAAAAAACTTGAAGCTCATGGGGTAGATGGCGAGGTGAAGACATAGATTTCAGAATGGTTGAACAACAGAAAACAACGAATTGTAATGGATCAGATTGGACACATGTGACGAGTGGTATTCCACAGGGATCTGCGTTGGGCCCAGTCCTCTTTACAATATACATTCAATGATATGGACGTGGGGGCTGTGGTCAAAGTCCTAAAATTTGCAGATGACACAAAAGTGTTCAGAAATATTGCCTCCGACCAAGATGCGGAACTGTTACAAGAGCAGCTTCGAAACATGTACCAATGGAGTGTTGACTGGTAAATGCTTTTCAATGCAGACAAATGTGCTGCGCGTGACTACGTGTAGGCACTAATAATATACAGTATGAATATTTCATTGGCGATAACCTCATTCATAGTTCAGAAGAAGAAAGGGATTTGGGTGTCATTATGCACAAGATTCTAAGCTGAGGTAAACAGTGTGCCAAGGTAGCTAAGATGGCAAACAGCAAGTTAGGTCAAATCAACATAATTTTCACTTTTAAATCTCAAGACATGGTTTTAAAACTATGCAAATCGTTGGTCCGCCCTCATTTAGAATAATGTGTGCAAGCTTGGCGTCTTTGGCTACCAAAATATGTGGATATACTAGAGGCTGTACAATGAAGAATGACCAGAATGATACCAGATTGCGCGGAGAGATCAGATATCCATATAGGAAGAAAGATAAAAGCTATTGAATTTGACCTCCTTGTACACAAGGAGGATTCGAGGGGACCTAATTGAAGCGTATAAAATTTTCCATGGGCTGGAAGAGGTAGAGCCAGAAGATTTCTTTAATCTTCAGTCAGGAAGTATAAAGAATCATGAATACAAAATAGCAAAAGTTCACAGCAGATTATATTGAAGAAAGTACTCCTTCTCGCAGTGAATATAAACGAGTGGAAGAGATTACCGTCAGAAACAATGAATACAAGCAGTGTTAACAATTTTAAGATCAAAGTAGAGACACATCTTGAAATTGAGCGTGGACTTACATGAGTCAACGTACCGTTGGCTGCTTGCCTTTTAAGTCAACTCCCAATCTCCATTAATCAGAATCATGGGGGTGATCATACCGAACCCAGGTTTGCGATAATTCTGTTTCTGACAAGGCACTTGTTTGTTCAATCTTTATTTAACGCGAGGTGTTTTTTTTTCTTCTTTTTTTTTCTTTGCTGTCGACATTAGCCGAATTTTTCACCACTGAAAGAAAATATATACAGGAAGAATATGCACACTAAAATGGTAAAACAAGCTGAAAAAAAGTGTGGTATACAAAAATAGATATCATATTCTTATAGACAGATGATGTATCATTGGTTTTAAGAGCATATAACATAACACAGGGCTTAACTCATGGACACTTAGGACAGTGATATTGAGCCAAGGTAAATCAGTCTTTAAAAAAAAGTAAAAACAAACAAACAAACAAACAAACAAACAAACAAACAAACACCCCCAAAAAACAAACATAACAAACAAACAAAAACAAAAAAACAAAACAAAAAAAAACAAAACAAAACAAAAAAAAAAAAACAAAAAAAAAAAAAAAACAAAAAAAAACAAAAAAACAAAAAAACAAAAACAAACAACAAATAAAACAAAAAAACCCAGAAAAATAACAGAACAAAAAAAAAAAAAAAAACTGAAAAAGAAAGCCCGAAAACAATGTTGTCCTGTTAAAAAACGTACTATTGCTGATTACTCATACTAATGATTGTCTTGCAATTTAAGTTAAAAATGTCAAATTTGAACATTCTATTCGACTTAAAAGCAATATACGTTGAGATTTAGCGGTTCTTTAAATCGGATAGTGTATCATTGGTCCTGAAAAGTATAAAACAAAGTTTAGCGTAGACATGAGATGAAGCAGAAGTGGACCATAGGTAGCTGTGGAAAATGTAAAATTTGTACACAGCTGGAAGATTAAATTGTAGATCACCGTATAATGCATCTTGACAAATTATTAAATAGGGTCAGAAAATGGAAGAATGAAGACCCCGACAATAAGGATTTAGAGGAGCTTGAAGTTCGACACATGGAGGAAAAGAAATGGGTAGCTTGGTGTATGGCCCGGGGTTTCTCTTCTCACAGGGCAGGAGGTAAGACACGGCTTAGAAATGTGCAAGACTACCTCGCAGCATGCTGGGGTAGATGAAATGAAATGCCATGGCTAGAAGGGAACAGGGCAAACTAGGCTGACAAAAAAAGATGAGCGTGGGAGGAAAGGGAAGGGGACATGGTAGCAGTGACACTTTAACATGTATCATGGCCGACCTGTAACTGTGAAAACATGGGGTATGGCTGAGTCTCAGAGAGACAGGGATAGGCAGAACTAAGGGAAAAGGTGTTGTGCGTACGATGAATGTCTGTGGATATAACTGGGATCCAGAGCCCACAACACCTTTAAGATAACAGGCGGAGTCTATAGCCATTGTCTGTCTGTCTGTCTGTCTGTCTGTCTGTCTGTCTGTCTATCTGTCTGTCTATCTATCTATCTATCTATCTATCTATCTATCTATCTATCTATCTATCTATCTATCTATCTATATCTATCTGTCTGTCTGTCTGTCTGTCTGTCTGTCTGTCTGTCTGTCATAAACGCTCAATCATGTGTGGATACACGCATTGAATAATAAAATTTGCCGTGCAGTTAATGCTTGTACAATGTTGTATAAACTGTGCTCCTAGATTCATGTTATAATATCACGGAGTTCTCTTCCTTTAAATGGTGATTTTGGCTGCAAGGTACAACTGTACATGTAATTTATTTTTTTTAAATTGAAATTAGCTAGAAGGAATTGTATTTTTTGAATGGGAATGTAAAGTTTTATCTCCTTTTCAGAATCCGACCCTGATGTATTTATGCAAAAATTGCATGTAAGATCACGGACCTATATTATAACCCGATTATAGACCATGGTAGGATATCAGAATTGAGGCTTCTTAGAAGTATTAACTCAGTAACTGTCTTTTCAGCCGCCCTAACACTTCATGAATATTGGGTTGCTGGTTGTGTAATCCAATCCAGTTCAGATTCCAAAGCCGAGTTTTTACTTTGGTATAACTATTCATCTTGTACGCGATGGTTTGATTTGACGTTCCTCAAAGAATATAGCCAATAAGATAAAGTGTACTATAACTACTAGGGAAGCCACTTCCGGTAAGACAGGCCAGCTTGGCCAGATGTGTGCAAGCCTTACTTATTGACAACGGAAGACACATAATTTGGGGACAGTGGCTGCAGAAACATTCAGAGGAATGGTAAGAAATGAAACATTTAAACAGAGATTTACGTTTGATCTGTTGCTGGCCCGTGATTCTCTGTTTAGCCATCGAGCAATAAACTATGAGAAGATAGTTACTATCTTGTGTGTTGCTCCATGCTTTAGCCTTGTAAACTTGAGGGGAGAGCCTGAGGCTCAGGTAGACAGGCACGTTTTGTAAAATACATGTCAGGAAACCTAAAATTTTAATTCTTCATGGATGGGAATTGTCCGCTGATCAGCGGGCACAGAGTCTGAGTTTTTGGTGTAATTACACTAATACTTTTGCTTGTTAGACACTTAAATTTCGGTATTTTCCAGCTTTGCAAAAACACATTGACATTCTCATCCCTCTCTAATTTAAATTTTAACTAGGAAAGTGCAATAGCACTTCCCTGATTTAAGAGATCTTGAATTCAATTAAAGATACATTCAGTACAATTGAAAATATCTCTAAAATTAAATATGTTGTTTATGATATCTTAAATTAAAATTACGAAAGTTTAAATTGTATTGGTAATTGTATTTAAGGTAATGGCCAACTTAGAAAAGTGATGGCTGTAATTATGCGATAGGCAACCAACATTTAGGGTAAGCGCCCCTCTTGCGCTCGGGATCGAACCGACGATACAGAGGTGTGAACAAATATGGAAACAATTACATAAGTTAAACACAAGAAGTAAACAAGTTACTTCAGAAAAGGGAACATTATAGATCAATAGATGCTAACTTAACTAGCACCCACAATGAACGGGTTAAGTCATTTCTAAAAGACATGGTACACAACAAGTCCATCACGCAGGAAACATTTGAGTTCCTGTACATCACGCAGGAAACATTTGAGTTCCTGTATGTAGAAGAACCACATTTACCTTGCTTCTACATTCTACCAAAAATTCACAAAGGAATTCTACCACCACCCGGTAGACCAATCCTTAGTGCCAATGAATGTCCCACTGAGAAAATTTCTGGCCTTGTAGATTTTTTCCTCAGACGTATAGTGGCCAAAATTCCAAGCTATATTAAAGATACCAATGACTTCATAAACAAAATTGAGTCTCTCCCTCCCTTACCGCAAGGATCCATCCTAGTAACTCTAGATGTGACTGCTTTATATACAAATATACCTACAGCTGAGGGCCTTATGGCTGCAGCCAGGGCCCTGATAAGAAACAGGGACCCTGATGAAAAACCACCAACCCGAGAGTTGATAGAGTTGTTACGTTTGGGGCTCACATGTAACAACTTTGAGTTTAACGGTGATCATTATTTACAAATAAGTGGGACAGCTATTGGCACACGGGCAGCACCGTCCTATGCCAATATTTTCATGGCCAATCTAGAGGAGAACTGTCTCCTCTCCTATCCACACAAACCACTGGTATGGTTACGTTTCATTGATGATATTTTTTTGTACATGGACTTTTGGAGAGACTGCTCTCCAGGATTTCATCACTCATTTAAACTCCAGCCATGACACAATCAAATTCACAGCAGAATTTTCCACTGTACAATTACCATATCTGGACACAATGGTCCGGTTCGATGAGAACAACAAATTGTTCACATCATTATACATGAAACTGACAGATACACATACATACCTGCATTTCAGATTCGCTCACCCCAAACATTGTAAAACAGCTGGCCCTTACAGTCAACTGTGAAGGGTCAAGAGAATCTGCTCTAGAACCACAGATTTTGACTACCATTCAGAAAAAATCCTGCGCTTCTACACACTGAGAGGTTACTCATACCAGATGTTGAACAAAATTCTCAACAAAGTTCGAAGTTTGGACAGACAAACTCTCTTACACCACGAAAGACCAGGAAACAATCAAAATCAAGACAACAAAGTATTCTTGATTACAAAATATCACCCCACAATTCCTCCACTTAAGAGAATTATACTGAACAATTGGGGCACTGTCAAAGCTTCCCCATATTGTCCAATTTTGGGTGACAAACAACCGGTAGTAGGTTTCCGAAGGGCAACTAACCTGAAGGATATATTGGTAAACTCCCGAACCGAATATCCGCCTACACGTCTCCCACCCCAAATAGCAGGAAGATCTGATCTTAATCCCTGCAATACCACGAACTGCAAATACTGCTCCAAAATGGGCAAATCAGGTACTACAAAAAGCACCATAACAGGAAGACGTATAGCACACCTCCTGTAAATACAAGAATCTTGTATACCTTCTTACATGCCTAACATGCAACAAGCAGTATGTAGGACAAACTGCTCGCACTCTCATGGAGAGAGCAAGAGAACATTTTTATTACATAAACAAACATGATGTGCAACAACCTCTGGGCAGACATTTTGCCAGGGTTGATCATACAGGTGTGGATTTGAAAATACAAATCCTAGAGCACATTCACATCCCACCCAAGATTAAAAAAACTCAAACACTTAGGTTACAGAGAGAGTATCATTGGACTCCCCAGCTTTGCACCATGGAACCTCATGGTCTCAATGTCATGGGAAAATGAGCATATTTGCCTTGCATTATGCTAAATTTCTACTGTTCTATGCTCATTCTCCCATGCAAAAGGAGTATTCTTAGATAAATAAGGACACGTGTCTTTATCACATAACAGCTTCAACACTTATTATCAGTAATGAGGGCACATCATTGACCTTTACTGTCCTTCTGAATAAAGATGACCAAGGGGACTCCACCTAAACCACCCCCCCAAATAATCCCCTCTACCCTATGCAGAAATAACCTATTTTTGCATCGAGAGGGGATCCACAAGTACCACGGGGACTCCCCAGTAGCTTCCAACAATGCCCCTCACATCAAGGAGCATGACACGTCAGCATGTCTAACGTACATGCAGCTTACCGCCACATCACGAAATGGGTGGATCAACGTCCCGGGCAAGTTGGGTTAACTGACCTGCGTGTGACGTCACTATAGCACTTTAGCAACACTTGTTGTTGACACTATAGTATATAAGCAGAGGGTATAACTGTTATGTTTTCAGTCCCTGACAAGCTGCTCAAACGGCAAAACCGGTCGGACTTCTCCTCCTACCTAACTGCTGGGCCTTTGCCTTGTATTTTTTCATTTTGCAAAAACACGAGAATACACCAACCAAGTCCAGGAGCTTGTGATAAGTCAGAGCCTCCCCACCAACATGTTTTGCTCTCCTCATGCTTCCTCAGGGGTAAGGGAGGCTCAGAGATCAACTTTATTTGCTACTAATACATTACAAATGAGGTACCATTCCTGTTGTATAAATATTTACGTCAAAGATAGCTAGTTACTTTCCCCGTCCGCACTGTTAAAAATATATGTAAAGACAGTGACGTCATTCCGCTCTGGAGGCATGGTTATTCATACTGATTGACCTTGTGTGAATATGAAAGACTAATTAATTGTTTTTAAGTGGTGACCTTGAGTGTCCAATATAAGTAAATCCCGTGAACTAGAATAATGTACTTAGAGCGAAATATTAAAAAGTATGCGACTCCTTTAAAAGTGTCAGAGTTCATAATTTTAAAACAGACAGATCAGCACAGTTAATTAAAATTTCCAGGTCCAGAAAAGTGTCATGTTATTGAAGCTTAGTCCAAAAGTTTGAGAAAAATCACTCGGATTCGATGGATGAGCTCGATAAAGCCAAGTCCATATATAGAATGGAAGGGCGTGGACAGAGGATACTACTAATTTACTTTAGAAAAGTGATTTCACTTTTAGGCCTGAAATATCACAGAAGTGTGCATCCCTGCCTGACCCAAAATAAAATAAGAATACTCAATATCAAAGCAAGTTTTGCAAAGTCTGTCAGCACTACAAATGGATTTTAAAGTTGTTGTAGAAACAGAAGCATTCTGGGTATTTATGAGGGTTTTTTGGGGGTAAAATTTTGGATATTCCTCAAGTTGAAGATTATTTAAAAAAAGGTCAAATTTGTGCTATTATAATCTCAACTCCTGTATCTGCAAAACCATATTTAGAGATTTTTAAAGTGTGTGTGTCAATACACACTTTTCTGTTCTTCCTAGTTCTCTCTCTCTCTCTCTCTCTCTCTCTCTCTCTCTCTCTCTCTCTCTCTCTCTCTCTCTCTCTCTCTCTCTCTCTCTCTCTCTCTCTCTCTCTCTCTCTCTCTCTCTCTCTCTCTCCTCTCTCTCTCTCTCTCTCTCTCTCTCTCTCTCTCTCTCTCTCTCTCTCTCTCTCTCTCTCTCTCTCTCTCTCTCTCTCTCTCTCTCTCTCTCTCTCTCTCTCTCTCTCTCTCACACACACACACACACAGAGTAGTTCAACTTCTACTAGAGGGTTGTTGACCAGTGCTGCACATCTGATGAATTTAAAAACAAAAGTTAAAGCAATTTCAATTATGCTAACTAGCAGCATTTGAACTTTAATTGTGAATATCTTCAAAACTATTATAGATAGAGATGTCATTTGAACTTGTATTAGGGGCTTTTTACCATTCAATGTGTAATGAATCTAAAATAAAAGTTGTAGCAATTGAAATTATGCTAATTAGCAGTATTTGAAATTTTCCATCTTGATTATCTTCAAAACTATAATAGATAGAGATGTCATACCAACTTCTATTAGTGGGTTGTGGACCGTTGTGCACCTAATGAATTAAAACAACAGTTGTAGCAATTTAAACTAGGCTAAGTAGCACCATTGGAAATTTTAAATCTTGAATAACTTCAAAGCTATAATAGATAGAGATGCCATTGCAACTTCTACTTCTATGTCATGGATTAGTATGCATCTGATGAACTGGTAACGAAGGCTGCACAAATTTGAATTATGTCAATTAAGGGCGTTTGAAATGTTAAACCTGGAACATCTTCAAAAGTATGCACACCAGACAGATTTGTTCAGCTCTGTGATAGGTGGTGACATCTGGTGAGAGAAATTAAAAATGCAATATAGTCTGAAGGTTGACTCTGTCATCAGAAATATAATAATACATGTACAAGTAGTTACATACACTGTGGTACTGAAGTACCCATTGGACACTGTCGTGATGGTCATAACGATCATACACTTAGCACTGAAGTGCCCATTGTACACTGTTGTGTCATACAGATCCTACACTGTTGTACTTGAAGTACCCATTGCAGGTTTGAAAACACACACACTGATGTGCTATGTAGCAAATTACCTTTTCTGGTTCATAACTGCATTTGTTTGATAATGGTGATACAAAAATTGTAGAACGGTAGTTTCTGTGAAATTGAAAAATGTTGTGGGACACTTCATTTTTGAAAAAAAAAACTGATCATTTTTTTCAGAAAACTTCTGATACATTTTTGCTCTTGATAATTCTTGGAGTAAATAGGGGTTTTTTTTGCCCAAATTGGGAGGGTTGGAGTCTCTGTGTCTCTTGTCTGGAGACCTGAGCTCAGAGTCCACATAGGCAGCTGTTTTGGTAATTGATTTAGTAAGAGAAAGTGACAATTGAGCAGGGAAAGTGTATACCTAGGGATTGAAATTGTGGGCTTCTGTGCACACACGTTGTTTGTTATTTTCAACTTGGGGTGAAAATGTAGGGTTGTCTGTAGCCCAGGCGTCCTGTCATATTCAGAATATTACATTATGTTTTGTAACCACAGAATGATTAGTCTCATGTAGATCATGCGTTCAGCATAATCTGAATGATATGAACACATACATGTATGATAATTGAACACAGCACATTCAGTATATTGCTGCTGGATGCCATCTCTTTGATTGCAAAAGCCATCTCCAATGTATTGCTCACATCATAGATACATGTGGTTCAGAAACTTTCCACTGTATTGAACGATTCTCACATAGCTGCACCATGTTGGAATATTTCAACTTGGGTCAGAACAATTCAACAATGTTCAAGACAACCCTGACAAGTGTCCAGCTTCACAATGCCCAGTACCAGGTCATGCCCTTGCCATGCACCAGTGAACTCTGTGCTCTGGAGCTGGAACCATGTTTAATCTATCCACACTTGCTTGTAATCCTGAATATACATGTAATATGATGGGCATATTTCTTGCCCAAATTAAGCTATTGATATTGCTGTTTGCAGATTCTAATTTGGATGATATGTGGTTATCATGTTTAAGGTTCCGGTGTTGGATCCTGGGTCTTTAGTTTTGTAATGTAGGAGCAAGTTTATACCAATGTTTCCCACTTTACTGATGGCTGACTTAATTAAAGTTAATGGGTAGCCGCATGTGAGTAATTTTTCTTTTTAAAACGTTAGTTTCTGAGTCAAAGGCTTGAATGTTTGAGCAGATCCTGCATATCTTAATGGCCTGACAGGACGGTATGGCTTTTTTTGCAGTATTGTGGATGCAATGACTGAAAATTTACATATGTGTGTCCATCAGTAGGTTTCCTATATAGGGTTGTAGAGTATGTGCCCTTCTTGTACCTTTACTATGATGTCTAGAAAATTAATTATGCCCGCCCCTCCTACAGGAGGAGGGGTATATACTAATTGCTTTTTACGTGCATCTGTGTGCTATCTGTGTTCACACTATCATTGGCTTGTCCTTCAACTTAATTATAAGACTATAATTCCTTTACTATTTAACATGAATTAATGAAACTTCACACACAGATGAATCAATACATAAGAGTGTGTCATGTACCAAAATTAGGTCATCAGGTCAAGACATATCCTTATAAAATTGTGTCCGAGCTATAATTCCTTCACTGTTTAACTTAGTTTCATGAAACTTCACACACAACTATCTTGATTTAAAGGTGTGTCATGAAACAAAACTAGGTCACTGCATCAAGTATCTGGGTCATGGTGATACAATCATGTAAAACTACATCACACTTAATGTCGGGCTGTAATTCTGTTGTCCTTCAAGTTAGATTAATGAAACTTTGCACACAGGTGCATCTAGACATAAGGGTGTGTTATGAACCAAAAGTAGGTCACAAGGTCAAATATCTGGGTCACAGTGACATATGCTTGTAAAATTGTGTCTGGGCTATAATTCCTTTCAATCTTGACATAAAGGTTTGTCATGAAACAAAAGTAGGTCAAATATCTGGGTCACAGTGATACAATCATGTAAAACTTCGCTTCATGTCCAGGCTGTAGTTCTGTTGTCCTTTGACTTAGAATCATGAAACATACACACCTGTGTATCTGGACACAAGAGTGGGTCAGGCATAAAAGTAGGTCACTAGGTCAAGCATCTGGGTCATGGTGATAGCCTATTTTTATTGACTACGGTCATTACAAAATGAGACCTGTGATTAGCAGGGTTATACATGAGACAAGGTGGGTATGGATCCAGCAATCTCTGACTGCCTTTTAATTTTTTCTGATGAGGTTACTGGGGAGCTTCTCCTTTCATAGCCCTGTGCTGCCCTAAAACAGATCCTGGGTGCATACGTGTAACAAGTCCTCAGGAATGACATCAACAGAGTCCCAAATAGCCTCTGTAATAGCTGAAGGTCTATTGTCTGTCTGCATCATGGTAAGCCTATTTTCAAAAATAATTCCTGTCTTAAGTTTCAACTTTATGTTGATATTTTTGTGAATGGCCTGGAATTGAGATAAGTGCACATGGGGTTTAAATGGCAAGCTGCAAGCACTGGAGGCATCAGTTAAAAGGAACAGGTCCTGGCGTGTGGATCACTGGCAACTGATTTTAAGGAAGGAAGTATTGTTAATATGCTAATTTTGTAACCATGCCCACCTTCTGAATATTAGCAGAACTCAACAAAGAATGACAACAATGATATAACTTAAACAATAACAATATATCAACAATCAAAATCAGTACAAAGTAGGTAAACTTATCTCTGCTGGTTTGTCAATAGTTAAACAGTGTCAGGTAACTCTTAAAACCTGGTGAGATTACTCACAGGTACCGTCTCACAGTTCCAAGTCCTATGACAGGTGCCAAATGATCTGGTACAAATCCCACACAGATAAGGTTTGGTTCCATTGTGGTACTCAATTAAAGGTGCTGTGCTGATCCAAATCCCACAGAAGTGCCGTTGGTTCCAATGTGGTACAATATACCAGTCCACTCAAAGACGATGTCCATACTCCACAGGTACAATGTGTGAATGGGTAGCACCAAATATACCTTTCTCACTGGCAATAAAATATGGCTCACAGTCCCACTGGCTTTACATCACACACCTTCTGTCAGATCTTCTGTAAATTAATCAGATTTGATTGTACCACCTCACAAGCTTTTTTCAACTTTACTTTCAATTTGGATACATACTTCAAGATAGGTTCATCTTGTGCCATTTTTCTTCCATAAGCTTTAGTGGACCCCTCACAGTACAGGTATGTCCATGTATCGGTTCAAATGGACTGGACCCCAGTGACTCATTTGGTACCTCTCTGCTGGCAAATGATAACATATGTATACCTTTATCCCATTCATTTTCATTTTCAAAACAATAGTTTCCTATCATTTTATTCAGTGTTTGATGATACCTTTCTACAGCTCCTTCAATCTGTTTAATGCCTAACTAATGGACAACCTCCTGAAACATTGCAGACATGAAATTTGAACCTTAGTCACTTTGTAACTGTATTGGCAGTCTGACTCTAGTGAAAAATTTCATTAAAGCATCAATGATAGTGGGAGCTTTAATGATTTTTTAATGGGATGGCCTCAGGATACCTAGTGGCTGAATCCATGATAGTAAGGAGAAACTTGTTTCCCACTTTTGTTTTTGGAAGTGGTCCCACACAATCTATAATAGATGCTGCTAAATGGTTCTTCAAGAACTGGGATACTAATCAAAGGAGCAGGTTACATTTTTCTATTGGATTTCCGACCACCTGACCTGTGTGACATGTCTTACAAAACTCTGCCACATCCCGATTTAATCTGGGCCAAAAGAAGTGTTGTAAGATTCTATCTTGAGGCTTCCTAATACCCAAGTGGTCACTGGTCCAATTTTGAAATCAGATTCCAGGTAAACTTTGTTAAATGGGACTGTTATGTAATTTCCATCAACAACCTGAAGTAATACATGTACACTGGCTTTTTGATAAGTTTTATCCGACAAAGGAAGTACATGTACATTTTCCAACAGTACAAACTGGGCAGTGCCAGTGTCCCTTAGGATCACAACTGCCTTCTGGTCACCAGCATTTTCTTTCTGTGACACCAGGCCTTCCAATTTGAAACTTTCATAGCCATCCAGTATGGACTCAGCTACCCCAACATGTGAGTTTTCAAATTTAGCATGGAGATTATCAGAATGCCCATGAGACATATTTAGAGGTGGTCGCCCCTTGATGCTGGCTAAACCAACTGGTTTCCAAGTATTATTTTTCCTTCTCTGGAGTAGAAAACACTCAGATTTCACATGACATATGTATATACATATATACACTGTATATATATGTCATGTGAAATCTGGCTATATATATATATATATACAGTGAAACCTCCCTATACCGAACGCCCATGGGACCGAACAAAAGTGTTCGGTATAGGGAGGTGTTCGGTTTAGGGAGGTTTCCACATTATGGCCTCATGTCTTACCAACCGTGCTATACAGATACCAGCTGAGATCATTATGGTGGGAGATACTCATGTTAACTACATGTACATCATCAAATAAATAAACAATAAAGAAGTAATTTTTGATTGTTTTATCATTTGGGAAAGATGTACTGACTATGATAGAGCAAAGTTCAGATGTATACATGCACATGTCTATATAATTATTAAAGAACATTATGACATATAGTGTATGTTCATATTGAAATTACATGCTTACGACCTTGCACCTATTTTAGCAGAGCTGTTGCTCATTTCAGTCTACTGGTACTTCTTGAAATTAAATCCCCTGGCTTTGGTGACACAAACATAATGACTTAATTTGTAAGTTATTGTTCATTAGAATGATAAAAGAAAACACCCAAAACTGCTCCAATTATCCCTGAGAGGATAGGACCAAGGTGCTAAGTGACATTGACACTTTCACCCTCCACCCTGTTGTTGCCATCTATAGAAGTGACAACAGGTGTTTAACAGCTTGCCTGTGGATTGTTTCTATTGCTGCTGGTATAAGCAATAATTAAGCCTGTCTCTGAAGTTAATCTGGTTAGTTTTAGCCTTATCAGTAGTTACTCCCTGCAAATACACAAAAATATGCTGAATGTGTGTTCAGTATAGGGAGGTTTTTTGATAAAATGGTGTTCATTTGGGGTGTTCATGTTCACTATAGAGAGGTGTTCAGTATAGGGAGGTTTGCTTATAATGGAAGCATATGGGAAAAAAATTGGGACCGAGAAAAAGTGTTCGGTATAAAGGGGTGTTCGGTATATAGAGGTGTTCGGTAAGGGAGGTTTTACTGTATATATATATATATATATATATATATATATATATATATATATATATATATATATATATATATATATATATATACACACATATATATATATATACATAGTGTATGTAAACATCAACTATGACAAAGTAAGGAAGAGCCCTGTAATTTTATTGTGTGCATGTGTTTTTGCTTATTCTGTATATATATATATATACATATATACACATATACATATATATACACATATACATATATATATGTATATATATGTGTGTGTATATATATATATATGTGTGTGTATATATATATATATATATATATATATATATATATATATATATATATATATATATATATATATATACTGTATGTAAACAGCAACAATGACAAAGTCAGGAAGAGCCCTGTAATTTTATTGTGTGTATGTGTTTTTGCTTATTCTGATATTTCTTACCTTTTCACAGGCTACCGGCTCAGACCAGGCTGTTGGGTATGGAATGGTAGGACTGGCAACTCTCATATTTTCCTATTATACAGTTTGGGTGGTAATCCTGGTGAGTATTATGCTCCAAAGTGAAATGTATGGTTTGTGTGTCATTAATCAAGGTATTCATTCCCCAGGCCCTCCTGCAGCTGAGGCATAATTTTATGATTTTTCTTTCTTTTTTTTTTTTTTTTTGTTGTTGTTGTAAGTTTCTTGTATGTTTTTGCTGTGAGGGAAGGGTTTTACAAGTTCGACAGCAAGGAACCACAAAGAAACTGATGGCAATTTATAGACGGTCCTGAGTCTCAGTGCTCGGTCCCTTCACCTACCAACTCATGGTACCTTACTGCTGCATGCAATCTATCTTTTCCCTTGTTTTAACCAATTTTAATGGGATAACCTGATAAAGGACCATATTTTGTGAAACACAATCTGTTTCTCCTGAATGTAGAACCCAGCAAAATTCAGATATTAAAGGTGTTAGTCACTGGTAGGGAGTTGGGCCAGGTGTCTACAATGAACATGCATATGTACATATACTTGTGCAATCAAGCAGCTGTGTTTATTTGTTCCTTTTGTATATGTATATGTTTATTCTAACCATCCAGCACTTAAATAAGTGAGTTCCAAGAGCTTTAAATTTAAGTTTAAATCGCTCTTCCAACAATAAATTTTCTTTTTAATTTCACAAGTAATCTTGTACATGCAAGTCTTCAGTAAATTTGAGGCTCTTGTACCCAACTTGTCTGCATAGTCATGCACCTGACAGTCCTTCTCTGAATCCGCAAATTCTTGCTCATCCAGGCTGGTTCTGAGGCTTGTGGCTGCTTGTACAAGGCTGTTCAACTCTACATTGTAGGGAAACAATACGGAACATGTACCCACCTACTTACAAACATGGAAAAGTAAGAGGGAAAAGAAACACATGAATCCTTTGATAATACACTATGAAAATCCAGCTATCGAGTATATAAATCTACAAAGTACTTCAGGAAGTTGAAAATTCAGTCAGTAACTATATTGAGGAGGATGTCACAGCTGCTTATCAATATACTTCTTGTATTCGTAATAAGGTCTTCAACTGCAATCGAATAATGGATGAAGTAGACTTAGACAGCTCAAATATGAATAGTCAAACTTGTGAATGTGACACTACTTTCAAGAAGTATATGGATAAAGACCAGGAACATGTAATCACAGGAGATTTCAGTATCATTCAAAAGAAAAAATTGAGACATTTGTTTCAAAGATTACCAAACTATAGACAAAGACATAACACCAACTTCACGAAGGCAAGAAAGGAGATTAAAAGAGGACTCAACAGTTTCAATAAGAAACATAGTACATGTAATAAGAAAGAAATCTGTAACAAGGCATTTGATGAATGGAAAGTTAAAATAATGGAAAAAGTGGATGAAAGAATTAAATACTTGAGAAAGGGACCTTTTCAAAAGTGGAGACAGATGAAACAAGTGGTGCAGGATTCACATTGTAGAGTCAGGAATTGCAAGACTTGCATGACAAGTTTGTCATCACACCTGTTGACAAAGCTAGCAATAACATTGCACTAACTTGTAAACCATACTACATTACTACAATACTGAGTGAATTAAATAATGAAAGTTATCAACAGGCAGGAACCTCTGATACTGTTATCAAGGACTAAGTGGATAAAAAAAAACCAAGGAGTTGAAATGCATTGTCTCAAATGAGGACAAGAAATTACCAATTATATATGCTATTGTCAAAATGCATAAAAACCTTGTTAAATCCAGGTTCATCTTGCAGCAAAATAATGTGTTTCGAAACAAGTTGCCAAACTAAAGTTCTCAAACGTGTCAAAAATTCACATACTAACTACTGCAAAAAAGGAAAACTGTACAAGGGAGTGAATAGAATGTGGACTACAGATAGCACAAGTGATATTCTACTAGACATTGACAAAATTAACAATAAGAATGGTGGCAAATCAATTCATACCTTTGATTTCTCAACATTGTATACAAAGATCAACTTGACAGACCTAAACGTGTTAATTTCAATGTTGGATAAAGTGTTCAAAGGTGGCACATGTCAGTATATCAAAATATCTGGTGCTGAGGCTAAATTTGATAAAGGTAAGAACAAAGGAATATCTTACACAAAGCAAGAGTGTGCTCAAATGATAGAATACATTATCAACAATGCATACTTTTTGCTTTAGAACCAGAGTCTATCAACAAATAGTAGGCATACCAACAGATCCAGCCCCATATATTGCCAACCTTTATTTACATTGTTATGAATCAAAATGGATGGAGGAATAGGCAAAAGCAAACTTTACAACTGCAAGAAGATCATTTTCTCACACAAGAAGATTTATAGATGACCTGTGTGCTTTAAACAATGGAGATGAAATAAAAGGAAATTGTAAAAACATATATCCCAAAGAACTTATATTAAATCTGGAAAATGAAAGTGATAAAAAAGCTACTTTCCTTGATCTGGATATATAGAAATATAGAACAACCAGTATGTAACAAAAATATTTGAGAAGATAGACCAGTTCAAATTTGATATTATTTCATACCCTTATCTGACAGGAAATATTCCAGAGAAGCAAGCATATGGAGTTTGTATCGGACAAGTGATTCACATTGCTAGAAACACCACACTTTTTAGCGATTTCGTCAATAGAGTCAGAACTTTATTGCAACAACAACACAAACGTTATAAAAAACAACAACTACACAAAACTCTGTTGAAATGTTTCCAGAGATATGACCAAATACCTAAAAATACAACACTAACTCAAGAACATTTGTCAGACTGTGTCAAGATGGAGCTTGAAATGACAAAGCGTAGTCTTCAAAGTGTTTAGAGTGGTAAGAGGGAAAGTACCCCGGGTAAAGTATACTTAACCCACCTACAGAATTTTCTCTAGTCCGTCTCCAGTCGGAAAACCATGATCATACTCGCTTTTTGCAGGATTTCTTTCTTTTCAATCTTCATCCAGTATAATGGAAGAGGTGGCTTCCAGCTAATATCTTAGTACACTTTACAACACCTCTAGTCAACTTTAAGGTGCGAAAAATTGTGTTACTATTTACCTGTTCATACCAGTGTCAGTATGGTGGACTAGTGTATGAAGCTTTTAAGTTTCAAAGGAGGCGTCTGTCTGTAAACTTTTGTGTTGTGAGCGCAATAACTTTAAAAGTTTTGATTGTAGCCCAATACAACTTTCAGGACTTACAGGGTGTATGAATATCTGGGTTCCTTTCGATATTGGTGGTGCCACCTACAGTATTATGCAATATAGGGGTCAAAATGTGAAAATCTTGTGAACACTCTAGCCTCTTTAATTTTTGGTGGATCTTCACCAAATTTGGTGGGATTGTGGGGGAAGGTCAAAGCCTAAGTTACAAATAATACAAGTGGCGCCACCTATAAGTTAACAGAAATTATGAGCCATAATGTGTTTCAAGATATAAAATTCCGTATTTGGAAAAGTAATTGGATTAAGACTTGCCAAACTTATAGGATATATAGACCATGTCCAGTGGTAGAATGTAAGTAATATCAGGACTTGACCTATTTTTGTGAGGCCACCATACCTGTCAAGTTGAAAGAGGTGATTTTGTAATGGCAGGATGTAAGTTGGACACCAATGGCAATGTCAGGAGAGCACCAGGCCCATGGGCCTCTTAGGTTAAATAATCTGGGTGACCTTGATCTTCTGTCCCAAGGTCACTGAGGACATAAAATGAAGGACTCACTGATTGTTGTCTTGGCACATGTTACAGTATCCATCACAGGAATTGCACAAATAAGCTATGATTACGTGTGGAGCTAAGTGCCATCTGGTGGACAGTTTATACACTGAATGTACATAACCTTTATATGTTCAGAAGCCACTTGAGAACTCGCAACTTTAAAATGAAGATGTAGGTGCAATATAGCCATGGTGCCAGCAGAGCGTTAGGCCCATGGGCCTCTTGTGTTTATAAAACAACTTTGAATTTTGAGTTCCAGCTGTACTGCAGACAGATTCTGCAAAGCCTTGTGCAGTGTTGCGGTCAATTAAGTATATAGGATTATTATGTTGGAATGCATATTTCTATTATATGTGGCCCAGGAATAAAATCCCTTTGGTAGGTTGAACATTACTTTAACACTGTCATTTCCTGATTTTTAATAATGATGCATTATAATTATATACATGTAGTTTTCTCAAAAATTGTTTTGGACCAGATGTACTTAAAAACTTGGTGAGACTGTACCTTGAATGGATGACTACCAAGTGTGTTCAAAAGGCCTTCGTTCAGTGACTTTTTAATAGTTTTGGAAGTTTTTTTGTTTTGTTTTGTTTATTTTATTTTTTATTTTTATTTATTTTTTTTTGAGGGGGGGGGGTCAAAAATCACAAAAATGTCTTTATCAACACTGTCTTGCAATTTGTTTGAATCACATAGAAATTCTTCTTGCTACCTCTGAAACAGATTTGTACAGCAGGTGGCACTGCAATTTTTTGTATTTTTTCCCTTTACTTTTTTTAGGAATGATTGTTTTTGTTACCTGCAACTGCTCCCAAACCACAAGCAGTATTCTGCCCAAACTTGATAGGAATGAAATTCAATCCCCACACCAAAGTTATTCAATGGGTGGTGCTGATTCATTTTCCTGATTTTTAAAGATTTTTAAAAATCACACACAAGTAATGATTGTAAGACTGCATGCATTGAAAATATATTATTGGGATACCAATGTAGATGCATGTGTACATAGTTTTTGGCAAACCTGTTGGCCAGATCTTATTCAAAGCTATATATGGGATATACATCAGATATGTCCTTGCTTTCATATCCCGGTGTTCTCTAAGTACCATAGTGACCAAGGCAATGAGAAACATGATATAGATCATTTGTAAAGGAATACATGTACCATTTCCTGTAACAGTGGTTTCCCAACAAACTGTTGTGCTGATCATCTTTTGACCTGGTGGGTATGTGTATGGTACATGTACATGTGTAAGTCAGCTGAGCATGGACTGTTTTTACAACCTTCTCATTTCTGCTTGCTTTCTCTATGTTTTCCCACTCTATAGTTTTCATTCTATGGTATTAGTTAAGCAACCATGAAATACAGGTATGGGAACTTTTTGAACTGAAATAGAAAAACAGATATCATGTGAAAAGTAAAGTTATCAGCCATGATAAAGATTACATGTAGAGTTAGAGTCAAAAGCTATTTAAAGTATCTGGCAACATAGTGGTGAAGAAAACTACATGCAAGCTGATTCTCTACATTTTTATTTTTGCCAGCCTTTTGTGGATGCAGACCACGTGATACATCAGTATTTCCTGCACAGAATCTATGCCCTCATCATTCCAGTGACAGCTGGTGTCCTTGTATTACTGGGACTGGGTATGTTTCACATGCAGGATTATGGTGCCTTATAATTTATGTTTTTAGATAAAAAACATTACACACTGAATCAAGCAGCTTGTGAAACTACTTGTTTCTCAGGTTTGCAGTACTGATGATCTAGTGGGAATAAGTTTAAAAAAATTATGAATGGAAATAATGCCGTGATACCTTCTGTTTAAGACCATCCCCAGTGCCAACAAAAAGTGGTCTTACATTGCAGGGGGTCCTCAAAAAGGGACAAAGTTTGTAGAGAAACAGACTGTAGTGTCATGAAAGGGCAGCCTTAAAACAAATGCAGTCTGTCAAGTAAGGTGCTCTTAAGAAATGTGAGAGCAGGTATCAGTGTAGCAAGGTATTTTCTCTTCATACTAAAGTGGGTAAAATCCACCATAAGCTTCTCTACTTGTTAGGACATGATACAGGAGTACTGCTGCGTGACGTATTGACCTTTCTTGCTACAATAAATTGTGTGAAACACAGATGATGTACTACTATTAATTTCATATGGGTTGTCCAAAGCCCGTCCCAAACATTGATAAGTTTAAGCCTATTATGTTAGATATTTTTTTTTCTTTATAAAAAGCTTTATTATGTTGGTAGATAGACAGACAGACAATCAAATGTGTTGAACTGGCATGTATCCTGCCATAAGTAGTGATAACAAGTGTAAAGCCTAATACATGCCAAGGCCTTCATCATATTAAGAATGACTACAACTCTCTCACACAGTAGCAGCATATGTATATTATAAGTTGGCCTTCTAAAGACAGATCCATTAACCGTTCAAGTGCCAATGTAGTCTTTTTCACTCATGCTGAAGCAATTTATATTTGTTTATTGTACAGTCAGCTCACTTTACAACGACATATGTTATAACGGAATATTTGGGTTTCCGATGAAAATAATTCGGGAACAAATTTACGTGCAGCTTATTTTGTTCAGTACAGCGGAATACACACCTTTCAACACTGAAAGTAGTTTTTAGGATCAAAAGTGCCTTTTAGTTGTATTTATTATGCTTTACACCAACAAAGCCAGTGGTGCCATGTGCCAGTCAAGCATAAATTAGCCTCACAGTCCAGTGTTGTGTAACCAACATCGATAATCTTTTTGTCAGTCTACTACATAAGCGTTCACAAGTGCCACCAAGACATGGCTGAGACACAAAATCACCCAGAACCATCGTTGTCATTGTAACGAGAGTTGACTGTATAAATATTTTGCATATTTACATTGAACTGTTTACCCTTTTGCAGGTGCATTCATAGGCGCAGTGATGTTGAAGTCAAAACAGAAGAAATCCTAGTCAAGTCTGGTGGAAAGAAACTAATATTAAACCTGTACATTTTGACATGAAATAAATATCTATATTTTTATAAATGGTCTTGTCTTTAGTCTTTCAACTGGATGCGCAGCACTGAATGCTGGAAGACTGAGGTAGAATGATACTGGTGTATACCTCCCAATGTGCACATTGACACTTAAAAAAACTAAAAGGAACCTCAACTGTGGACCTACATTTAGATCATTATAACTAAAATGTTGTGGAAATTAGGGGAAAATGTGGATGATTATGCACTATTTAAGATTAATTGAAAACACAACAGGTAGGTAAAGTATAGTACACTGAAAAGAACCTTGTTTGATTTTTCTGAACATTTTGCAATGGCCTAGTAGAACATGCCTAATGCAGAAAATTTAATGCCAGTGTAGCAGTAACTGGGGCATTCCATGATAAGAGTTTGTCACACATGGGACATTTTTGAAAGTTTAAATCTCCGCATTTAAATAAGAAATTGTTAGATTTACCAATTGCTGGGATATGTACAACCACTGAAGTACTGTGAACATATTCACACAAGTTTGAGTATTGTTTAATGCTAAATGCTGATTTTTTAAGGACAGAAACTGGGGGTCCTGGATGGGACAAGCTACGGACAAAGCTTTTAGGACCTTTCCTATATGCTAAAAACTCTGGGAAGTTTGTGGGTATCTTAGATTAACTTTAGTTTCAGATGGTTAAAACTATTGTTTTTTAACATTAAATACCATTGATAAGTCCAATTATTAAGAAAAATGTTTTACTAATAAGAGTTTGCTGTCATGGATGGGACACACTTGTGTGTCGCAGACAGGACAGTTTTTTCTGCCTACATACAGGCCTAAAATGCTTTGCTGGAAGGCTAATATAACACAAAGCAGAAGGTTTTTTTATATTTGAATAAATAGACAATCTAAATTTTATTACAATTATGACACAGCGGTCCCTTAAGACCACCTCCTGTGAGAGACCGCACTTCTTTTGAAGACCACTTATTGAAGATACTCGATTATATTATGTCTATAACAGAATGTGCCTACATTGTTAAACCCACCTGCAGTCTCACGTGATATGTACCACTCTACATAAACCTGTTATTTCAGAAGAATAAACAAACAACGTAATGCTGAATTTAACTTTTAATGATGTCAACAGATGATATTTTGGAAAATATAGTACTGCAGCTACTATCCACAACTGACAGGTTAGTTCATGTCCACTCGCATTTTGAAGTCTGTTTGTGCTGAAGGCCTGTCTGAATTAAATTGGTAGAAAGTTGAAAGAAAAAGGAAGAGAAAAGATACATTGTCCAGAGTCATTTAACCCTTAAAGTGCCGATGTAAGATTGAGTCAACAGCTTTCCTCGGGACACTTTGCGCACATTGCGCGCAAAGTGTCCCGAGGAAAGCTGTTGACTAAGACTACTTTTTGCTTCAGACAAGGCTTGCTGGTATTTGAATGAAAGGTATCTTCATGAGGAATTTGACTCCTTTAACCATTATATGTTTAATGGTAATGAGAAAGCAACTATAGCAGTGATTAGCACTTTAAGGGTTAATCAATTTCATAATGGACAGATCAATCATCATACACTTCATTCACAAGTGTGTCTTTATCTCACAACTAAATATATAATGATCTCTCGAGTCCAGTTTTTCTTGCAGGTTTGTCATATTTTCAATTATTTGAACAATGTCGATTCATGTTTTATCCTCAGTCATGGGGAACATGAATTTCTTATGGTCATCCCCACACTTTCGTAAGAAAATCACTTCCATTTCTTTCCCATCAGTTTTCACAATTTTGCCCTGAAAGATCTGAGTGGACTTCCTGGTTACATACTTCACAAGCACCAGGTCACCATGCTTGTTTGCCATTTCTTTGTTTGCAGGTATACATGTGCAGTTGAGGTCACCTTGAGCACATGTATTTCCCTGCATGGCAGCTGTTGATCTGAGGTTTTCAACGGCTTGAATCTCTTGGTTCACTTTAGTGGTTCTCTCCCTTAATGTATGGTTGTCAGTGGCCTCGGATTCATATATCACTTCCTGGACTTTTTACTCTGCAACATCAGGTAATCTTACCACCCGATATTTTGATATTGCTTCATCTGGACACATGAAACAAGAGTTTCTGGCATAACCAACCTCAGTATGCTCACTGCCTTGATGAAATGCAATGTCAGCGTTCCTGGTACTGTGAGAGATTGTTGCCATTGCCTAACTAAGTGGTCAGTTTCCCTCTGTGTATCTAGACTGTCAACATACAGTACAGTTATTTTGAAACACAGTTTCCTGGCTACTTTAAAGAAGGTTTGCACATTCCCAACAACTTCTCTGCCTTGCAATACTGATCTCCAGACTGCTTGTATAACTTCACTGCTAATGCCATCTATGGGGCCTTCACCAATGGCCGTTGCGGAAAAAATCCAGTCTGCCACATAGCCAAAATCACTTGTGCGACATGCCAGGTTATGGAAGCTATACCGATTTTTGAACTGGCTTCCTGCTCCATCTGACCAATAAACCATTTTGATCTCAAATGGTAGTTTGCTCTGGGCATCTTCAAGGATTTTCTTGTTGAATGAAAAATCCCTAACCATGAGTTAGCTGGTCTGATACCACCACGTCAAAAATATGCTTGAGCTTTGATTCGCCATCATTCTCCTCTCTATAAAAACTATTGCTTTAAATGAATCACACTTTCTGAAGACCAGTGGGCCTGCATAATTTCGTTTTGGTGTTTCAAAGCATAGTTCTCTGAGACGTCCGCATGCAGTATGATTTTGTGATCTTCGAAATTCTCCTTAACACATTCCATACCATGGTCACAGGCATTGGTCAGTGGTTCTGGCACTGCCTGGCAAGTCATGCTGCAGCTGCCGCAAGGGCAGCTGCAGCATGACTTGCCAGGCAGTGCCAGAACCACTGACTTAAGGCTATAGGCATATTGGTACTTGAACAAAAGCTCTTTTCATGAATAATTTAAACATGCAATTGTCGTCTTAAATCTAGGTAAGTATACGGAAAAATCAGGGACTGGTATGGAATGAGTTAAGTATTTTAATACACAATGCTGCCTCTTGGAATCATACACGTCTGGTGAATGTGTTCAACGGCTCTTTCAACTTGTCTATTGCTTATTGAAGAGAAGTTGTTAATGGTATCTTTTCTGTTTTTCTTTCCCTTGTTTCCCAATGATAGAGGGTGATACTTTGACTGAGATCAGCATCCTTGAAGTGTCTGTCTGTCAATCCAATACCAGTCTCCACATTCAGGATCAATGCATACTACTTGAGTCATACTACAAACTGCCAATTTCACAGCTTCCTCAGATGTCTGTGGAATTGCAGGTACCATTCTGTGGATACTTATAGCTAACATGTCGGTATTTTCATGATACTGGCACAGACAGACTTCATGGTCTTTCTGTGTGATTGGTACCATATGTTGTGGTCTGAACTCACAGAACTTCGAAAACCCAACTATTTGTCCATGTTCCTGCACACACATCTGATGAGCCTCTTTCAAACTCGTTACTAGCAGTCTTTTCTGTCGCTTTTTCGCAGCCAGAATCTGTTTTGACTGATATTTAATCTTTCTTTCCTGGGGACATGGGGCTTATATCATCTCTTTGGTAGAAATCTTGGACAAGTTTTATCACATCATCCTGGATTGCATTCTTTCTCCTGTGATCTGGATCTGTTTTAATGAGTCTTCGTTTTGTTGATGAGCTCACTGCATTTTGCGCTGTCCTGTGTTTGGTTGGTGTCAGTTGTGATGCAAGGCTTGCCAGAACAGCAGCTTTTCTGTTTGGTGATTTGAGCATAAATTTGTCTGCTCTTCTTACTGCCTTCCCCAAACTCTGTGGGTTACTGAACAGACTTGTCCTGTCATGGCCAGGGGTTCCTCTTTGACCCTGAGGTGTAGGTTTTCTTTCCACTTCGCCCGATATGCTCTCTTGCACTCCCTTTCCCTCTTTTTTCATATCCTCTTTGTCTTTTGTGGCGTAAGCTGCCTTATTTGCCTGTCTTTCTCTGGCTTTTTCTCTCCCTGTCTTTTTATCTTTGCATCTTTCCTCTTTCTCAATATGCTGTTTTATCTTTTCCCTATATTTCCTGGTACGCTGCATGCTGTTTGCAGCGATGTTGTAGCAAGAGAAAACTGCATGCAACTGAGTGATCAACGATAATCACTTTTCTCCCATGATGCACATGACAAAAAGTTACAAAGGTTTATGATTGGGCGGTTGATTCTATAAATAAATGCAAATGCTCATATCAAAGTTATGATTTGTAAATGCAAGGCATGGAGTTTTTCTCACATAGAAACCCTTACTGTCACACTCATTGTAAATTCTTAACATCACAGTGATCTTGTAGCTGTTGGTTTGTCTATGAAACATATTCAGTAAAATATGGCATGTACACATGGCATGATTTTCTGCTTCTACTGACTATCTTGTGTACAAACAGAACTCTTGCAGTGAAGTCAATGTGATTGATAGATTTGCTTTCTTTGATAAGCTTTTGTAGATTTACATGGGCAGACAGTAAGCTGTGAAAGCATTGTTGTGGCCACAGCAGTAGCAACAAGTACATGTATCCAGACCAAGGAATCAGGGAGATCAGATTACAAATAAACAATGTAAACATTTCTTACCATTGTCCCTTGATTGTTTTTATTATGAACTTAAAGGATTTGTTGGGTCTGCAGGCTCAAACAACCATGACTTTTTTAATCTTCCTGAAAAAGTAACCAAACTTGACTTCTTTCTCTGGTATTTATAATTTAAGATTTTACATGCGAGAATTTGTTCAAATTTGTGTAGTCCGTGACAAATATGTTTTGTCCATTGCAAGGTATGAATTTTGTATGTGCCACAAACTTTCTTGTTTTAGCAAGCCGCGAATATAAGAATAAATATAAATAACCTAAATGGTTTTCCTATTGTGAATGGTTCATCTATATCCTGGATTTTTCGTTGTATTGTATCATATATGGGACATTACAGATGATAACAGATCTTGATAAATATATCGATAATTGGCCACTATATATAAAATTTAAGTTCATGAGAGACAAACTGATCAAATGAGACAGATGGTACTAGTACTAAGAGAAATACATAAAAAATAAGAAACATTAACCTGTTAGTAGTCTAAGAAACTATGCATTTGTGCTCTTTGATAGGTATGTCCTGTCTGTGACAAATTGTGATTTTAATATTTTGATATTAGCAAGGTGTCAATCCCAATTATGTTTGTCACTTTGAAAAGCTTTTATAATGAATACAGAAAATATAAAAATAACTTTTGATTCCTACCATTATTAACAGTAAATTATTTAACTTTTGAATATCATTTGTAAAGGACGGGGCATTATGGAAAATAGACAGGCTGTATATTAATTATTATAAATATCACATCAACCAGTACATAGTGCATGATAAACAAGGTTGCCATGTTACTTTGTCCTAAGGAATATAAGTCACAACATTATCTATATTATAGATATATTTAAAAACCAAATGTCCTGTCCGTGACACAGAAATGCCAATTTGCATAAATATGGATTCATAAATTGAACATAAGGTGCTGTATATGAAAAAAATCCAAATAATCTGAATACTTTAAAATGTTTACTTTCCAGTGGCATTAAGCTTATATATTTATTATACTTCACGTACACAATACAGGCACACCATTTTGTAAGAAAGTAAGAAGAAAAAAGAAACAAAGAACTCAACGATGATACATAGTACTTACAGATGGCATGTGAATATTAACAAATTGTAAACGATATTCTACACATAAATTTGTAAGGATATCACCCAGTTCCTCTCTTGCAAATCCAATTAAAACTATTTTTGTCTTCAAGTATATCCAAAATCTCTATTACCATGTGTATCTTTTCATCAAATGTACTTTTCTTTCGTTCTGCCAACTTGTGTTTTGCAATGTGATATTGAACATTTCCGGATATTAAACCTAAAGAACTTCTAATTAAAGTGTAGTTACTACCAATTATTGTCAACTTATTATCAATGCAACATTTTGCAAGAAAGGAAACAGTTTCATTGTCTATATTTTCCATTGTCAGTATCATTTTCAAAACTCTTAAATATAACATTTCTTTTACATGTAATGTGTTGGTCAGGAAAGGCAAAATTTTTGTATGGGTCATTACAGGGAGTTTACACAAATGTCTTGCACTCTTATTCCAAGCTTTCAGTATACCATCTATATGGTTATCTTTCAAATTCCATGCCTGTGCTCCATAAAAAGAATTACAATATGAATTAAACAATTTCATCATGAGCCTATGGCCAACATTATGAAAGTTAGCATACAATTTGTTCACCGAACTGTAAAAACTACCCCTGTTTTTCGATATTTCTATTTCCTCAGACAAGTTAAATTATATCCAATTTCCTAAATGTTTCACTTTTGATACCCAAGTTAACTTTTGACCGCCTAAATATAAACAGGACTCAATATTCCGCATTTCAACTTTTGAAAACCTAATACACTGTGTCTTGGACGGATTAAATCTCACATCAAATTCCTCACTAAATTTTTCGCAAATATTCAACATTTCCTGTAAACCTGAGAGACTTGGATTCATTATAGTCATATCATCAGCATATGATATAGCCCCAATGTATTTACGGCCAATCCAACAACCACTACCATTTTCCTGTAATCTATTTAGAAGAACATCCATATAAGCTGTGAATAGTAAAGGAGATAGAATTTCACCTTGACGTACCACATTTGTGGAGTTGAAACAATATGATTTTGTATCTTTCCATTTTACACTAATGTTTTGTCTTGCATACGAATCCTTTAGCATTTTCAAAATGAATGGGTTTACGTTTCTATCCAATAACAATTTAAAAAGACGATCATGTCTCACTCTATCAAAAGCCTTGCTTGCATCAATAAAGCAACTATAGACATTAGAATTTCCAAGAAAGTAATAGTTAACTGTGTCTTTCACAGTTAGCGAAGCCAAAGTAGTCGAGTGTTGATCTTTATAAGCAAATTGCACATCAGATGATCGAATTTTATCTCCTTCCTTCTCAATAACTACCATTTCGAAAATCTTCAAAATTGATGAACATAATGTAATGCCTCTATAATTTTCACTTGAACACGTATTTCCTCTTAAATCTTTTGGTATGGAAACTATTGTAGAATTAAGTAAAGATTTCGGAACATAACAGTGCATTATCATACTATCGAATAAGCATTTCAGTTGATCGTGTAATATATTTCCTGCATGCAAAATATGATCCGAAAATAGAATACCATCACTATCTGACTTATTACGCTTTAACATACTTACCGCTTTCTGTATATCCGAAATATCTATTTGAATGAGCTGCGACATGTCTCTATTTAATCTTTCATCAATTTCACGATCAATTTCTTCAATTTCATTTCTATCTGATGGCACAGAATTATATAATTTTTCATATTTTTCTGCAAATAAATTTGTTATTTCTTCTTTTGATGTTTTTCCGTCAATACAAGAGGGATAATTATACTGTACTTTATTTGTTTTTTTCACCTCAGTCCAAAAATCTCGATAATTATTCTTAGTTATACTCTCTGCCTTTTTATTTTTTCTCAACTCCTCATCTCTGTTCTTTAACCTTCTTATAGCATAGTGATATAATCGTTTTGTCCTTTTCATTATGTTCTACATTACTCCTTGACCAGGTCTATCACAACTGCACCGCAATTTATACCAAAAATTAGCATCATCTTTAAAATCCTTAATTTAGGTGTTATTTTATCTATGTGCAAATATATTTTCTGGTATCTGTAGTATTTTGTCTGTCATTTCTTCCAATTTTGTGCTCGAAACTGGATAAATCTTATTGGATTTAGTGAACTGAATATCGTTTTCGTCGACAAAATCGATAAGATGCTTTGAATTTCGTGATAATTTGGACAAAACTGAAAGATTACTAGATTTCGTGGAGTATATAGCAAACCTACACACAAAAATGAAAACATTATTCCATTCTTTGTGGACGAAATTCAAAACTATGCTCACAGAAATGAAACAACACACTTGAATGAATTATGTGATACTGCTTGGATTTCGTGATTTTCTTTCACAGTTTCGTCCACAGAATCGTATTAGGGTTGCAATTTCCAAAAAAATTAGTTCATTACTGTGAATAGTATGTGAGAATTTCGTGGACAAGACTGATATATTGATTGACCATTATGTTGACAGAATCGATATGGATTTTGTACACAATCCTAGGTTTATTCAAATTCGTGGTAAAAATTGAGGTTAATTGACCATTTGTTTCCACATTTCAGAGGCACAATAATGTTAAACTTCATGATCAATATTGGAGACTTTATAAGTTTATAATTTGTTAACTTTACTTCCTTGCCTGCAAAATTCAAACTAACGGATCATCATCATGAAATGTGGAGTAAAGTCAGGGATCAGCGCTAAGTGGGCCTACATTCAAACCACTTATCATTCAAAAAAAAAAAAAAAAAAATGAATATCAATTTGACTGTAGAACTTGTCGACTTCTGCTGTCAAAAACTAACTTTTGATTTTGTGCCAATAAAAAATGGCAATTTTTTATAGTGTGAACGCGGTATAATTCTCCGTTCTGAACCGAAGCAACGAAGTGCCCGCCAGGCAGATCGGTCGGACTTTGTTTAACTTCCACTGTATAGATTTTTTGGGGGGCAAAAAGTTGGCCCGACCAAGTCGGACTGGTCGGACCCGGAGGCTACGGCCCTGACCTCCAAGTTTGAAGTGGGTCTGGCCAACTGTATTGGACAAGTCAAAAATGTGAATCGTGGATGGACGGACAGATGACATGCAACTGACCATTGTACAAAATAATTAGAAATAACTTACTGATACAAAAATTTCAAGAAAGAAAGAGAGAATAAAACAAATAATTTTGCGATCATATCCTCCTTGATTATTCTGCTTAGTTTTTTTTTTTTTTTTTTTTATGTTTTGTTACTCCTGAGTTTAGTCGTGTGCCCTCTGTGCCTTACTTTGCACGTAATCCTTTGGACAAAGAGTCAATAAGACTTTTTTTTTTATTTCAGTTTATTCATTTGCCGAAAAATATTTTTATCTCGGCAAGATATAACTTTAAAATGCAATTGTACTTTCAAAATTACTAGATGATTAATCAAGAATATTCTTTGGATATGCATCTGCCCCAATATTGGAGAATAAAGATCAGGAACAAATCGCATTGTAGGAGTATTAAAAGGTTTTATTGCATAGACATGTTCGGCGACTTGGCACAGTAAAATCAGGAAATTATAATATTCGTGTCCACGCTTGTGAACGTGCCAGGCAGATATAAATACTAATATTATATCACTTGCCCCCATGCCGCCTCTGAAACACGAACTGTTTGACCTTTTAATTCTTAATGCCTATAAATATTTTCCCCTCTTTCATTGCAAAATTATTGACTCTTTAATTCACTATCATTTGCATATAAAACCTTCGTTAATGCGCAGCCCAGACTTTCAGATAAGAGGGCGACAGGCTGGTCAAGTAATTTGAGTTTAAGAGGGCCGTTAAGAAGTGCTCCGCCGACCAGGGTTTAATATAGTCGTCAGTAAGTAACAGTGTATTGCGAGTGTTCACTGTGCCATTCTCCCTGTATGGCAAGTCCAGATTGTTCAGTTATAGATAAATACCCTCTTCTTCATAATATGCCTGTGGTCCACCATGACTCATTTAAATGAAACGCCTCTTTCTAGATAATAGACTTCGTGAATTAATCTTTTTTGATCAACTGGCATATACAAACGCCAAAGGCTGTATCAAACACTGATCATCAACCTGGACCCATGCGCCCCCTTATGCTAAATTTTCCAGTACTCTCCTGTGTTCGAGGTGCATGTTGGTATTTCGTATGAACCCGTTTCTAACTTTGATATCTATAAATTTATCAAGAATCAGTCATTTACTACTACTTTATTGACAAGACAATTTAATTTTGATGTCAATTGTGACACATTTATATGTGCAGACTTGTTCTTTCTTCCCGGAAAAGAATATTTTTGTGGTTTTCTTACCTATAGCACTAGAGAGTTACCAGGCTATTTGGTACGCGGGGGGGGGGGAAGGGGGGAGGGTGTCCATGTGTGATGAGTTTGCCTTAAAATCCCGTGTTAGAAGCCAATGCTGGCCAAGCAAAGTGACTTATTCAGGTGCTTGCTCGTGCACATGTGTATATTTTATTTTACCTATAGCTAATATACCTTATATACGCATTGATAGAGTGCTAAATGTATTATGTATTGAAGGCTGCATTGGTACCCCAAACAACAGACTTTTTATCATAGTGTTAGATGTTTGTGGTAACACCAAAATGCGGTGCTTCTTACTGAGAACGTTTGCATTTAGTGGAAGTTTGTGGCCTTTGGTGGCTAACTGCGGATCTGAGACGGCACATTTTGCCACAGGTCGCCGCCATCGAAGGCATTATAATTCCACACTTCGCGACAGTCCGCAGTCACCCAGTGCGAAGGCACTTCAGCCTGTGTGTCAGACTGCAGCGACGTCCGCCGATTGTTGGTATGGCCGCAGTTTGCCCGTAACTGTCCCAGGTCGCCGACAACATTATCATCACCAAACTGGAAGAGGCTGGGGCAACTCAAAAAGTTACACATGGTCCATATGTCACCACCCCCACCCCCACCCCCACCCCCTAAAAAATTCCAAATAGTTCTCATTGTCAATTGATTGCTTCTTGGATTAATGGGGATACTTTTACATGACAAAATGATTTTGAGGGTCAGTGATCATTTTCACTAGCACACTTGGGAGGAGAGTGTCAATGCTTGTGTACTCTTGATATTGCCATAAAGTCAGAATTTAGTATTTACAAACATTGTTATTGTCACTTGATATTAAAATGAAGGTTGGAAATACTTTCATTGTAAGCCCAATAAATCTTGCTGATACATTTATACTTCAAGTAAAAACCAAAAGTGGAACATGTTTTTCGTAAATTCTGTTTTTCTGTTGTCTAATGAGCTGGGCAGTTCATTATTTTTATTTTTATCTCGAAAAGTACTTATCCTGGGGGAGGTACGTAGGGAGGGAGGGAATGAAAAAGACTACTCTTTTGAAAATGTTGAGGACTCCCTCTGACATTTCCCTATTGCCTTCACCATTCAACATGTGGCGAGATAAACGATCAGTTGTATGGAAATTGTTTTTTTTTTTTATTTGTGCACCTTAATATTACAATAGAATCTCCAATGAAGACCTCCGTATAAAGACCATTTTTAATTCAAAGACCAATTTAAAGTTCGCTTTTTGTTTATCCTTAACTGAATTCTATCCCCGACCAAGACCTCTTCCCTACTAATACCACATTTTTTCAATCTCTTGGATGGTCTTAAAGATAGATTTCAATGAATTTTTTACACTTTACCCTGGACATCATTTGATAAGAAATTATCTCTGTTTCAAAAGAAGCAACTGGCTTGCAAGTGAGCCAATCAGTTGACAATGAGAAGCCCCTTGCTTCTCGTCATTTATTACGATATGCTTGGCATATATTCTATTTATAACACGCCAATGCGATACTTGCAGTACACATTGTTATCGGATCTGTCACAGAGCTGAGGTTGTCGTCTCAGTATTTCATGATTATTCAAGAAAAACAGGTACTCCACATAACTCTCCCTGCTGCTGAGTTGGATTTTGGCGACGATCTGTGGTATTTGGCGGCGAACTACGGCAATACCAACCGTCGCCGCAGGTCGCCACAGTTTGCCAAACAGGCTAAGCTGCCTTTGGTGGCCGACGGCGGTAAAATCAGCGTTGCTGCAAATCGCCGCAAGTTATTGCCACAGTTCGCCCCCATTTATCACGGTTCTCAGCCAAAAACACTTTACCCTGTACTGGCCCATTAGCTCATGTGCTGTTAACTGTGTTGATCATGGCATTCACAGGTCTGCCCCACTGAATTGTCTTTTCACAGTCTGGGGACGTAGTCAAGTGGACATGTGCGTTTCCCATTTTTGGGGCTAGGCGATAGATATACCAACGGTAACTGGTTCAAAAACCAGTTCGCTGGCCAAAACATAGAAACTAAACATAAAAAAGCCACAGGTTGGTGATATATAGGTCTAGTATCCAGTGACATGTTATGTTGATGAGGGAGAATGGACCCCGAGTAACTAAGAAACTTAAACAAAGATTCTGCTTCTGCATACTTTGAGGGAGGATTACTTACTGTCAACTGTACAGAGGTTGATTTGTCCAGCATGGTGTCCATTTGTGTGTCATTGTGAGGGTAAACAGTGCAGCCAGTCAGCGGCGACAACCCATCAAAATCCATGTCACCTTTTGTATCATTTGGTTTGACATCAGAGAAATTAGAAAAGAATCAGATGCCCTTAATATGAGGAACCTCCCCCTCTCTCCCCCCCCCCCCCCACCACTAAAAAACCCCGACTAACTTGAACTGATGCTTGTCTACTCAGTGGTCGCGAGCACGAATTAAGCAAAAACATACGTCGAGATAACTGTTGGAGCTATCAAATAAAGAAGACTGAAAGTATTAGCTGGTGCCATGTTCTTTTTTGCATTGATCCAGTTGTCGATGTGTTTTTCTAAAATGCTGAGAGGGGCGGGGCCAAGCTCCAGCACTCTGTCATGGAACTCTCGCTGGTTGAATGATGCACCTGGAAAAACACAATTTCTGTCACTTAATTCCAGTCTTCATGTTGTTTTCGCCTTTTGATAACATGCCAGATATACCCACAACTTGAAACAACATACTCAGATGACCGAGCATATATTTTTCATTTCAAACATTAAAACAAACTACTTTTTGATTGCCAAATAGCTATGCCTGTGTGGTCATTAAGTGCTGACAAAAAGCTGTGTCCCTCATAACTTTGATTGCTTTAAACTACGTAACTATAATGATGGTAAAAAGAGTAATTTGAGGTATTCAGGCCGTGTTTGTCGTCATATGAAGAGATACATTAAGATCATCAGGCAGGCTGACAATGACCACTTCCATTGTTTCCTGGTCTACAAAAATCTATCAGTCTGTTGCTATTGGGGTGTCCACTGCAATTCAAAAATTTCTGTTTGAAAATATCTAATATGGAAATCAACTTCTTGATGCGATGTCATATCCTGCTCTCATAGTTATTTCACAGTTTGAATGGAATTCTAAACTTTAAGGTAAATTTATTCTTGTCTTGGAGAATTAGTCACCACGCTGTCTAGGTATCACGTCAGCCTCGGACCACAGATATCGCATTCATTTGCGGCTTCAACCCCTACCGACTTTAAGGTAAATGCCAGATCTCTTGAATGTTTGCCTTACTGCTCAAATTGCTGTGACAACATTTCACCATCGGAAGGAAAACTTCATATTTTGGCTACTTTTACAACTTACTCAGTTGATTTTTCAAGCACATCAACAGAAGAACATTGCGTTTTTCTCTTATGAATGTTTATTTGTTACCTTGCTTGTTTATGAATATATCGTGTTAGTCTCTCGACAACTACGTCGTGGCGCATTTATTTCGTGGTGATTTATAATATAGTGATGAGATGTCCTGATGTACAATGAGATGGTATCGATGATAGTATTTACACAGTCATATTCCTTTACGTATAGCAAACAAGCTTACCTAAACGTTGCTTAGCTTTTCTCTTTATTTCAACAATTTTCAGCTCTCCGTATTTGTATGAGCATGCCTGTAGGAAAGACAAAGAAACTATTCACTGCTGTTATACCTTGAGCTAAAGTTTTTGATGTTCATTATTCCTCGACCCAAAACAGTGAAGATTTGCATATTTCTAGATACAGAACAAACGTTTTTAGGTTTGCGATTAAATATCATGGTCTGATAGTCAGGAATAGCATACCTGTAGATTTACGAACCGTACCTAGTTTGTTTTCATTTAAAAAGAAGTTACAATTCTTGTTACTCATTGGTGTATACATGTAATACCATCTGGTATATAGATGTCATATTTATTTAAATGAACCATTGGATGGGGATATCACAAGGTCACCAGAGTTTCTTTCCCCAATTTATACTGTCTATATTTGATTATATTATTATGCTGGGTTAATAAAATTCACTTCAGTGAGTAAAGTAATCAGCTACGACTTTCCTGAAACTGGACCTACAGACATTTACTTTATACAAATTTTACGACGTGATGGCGTGTATTCCAATTGTTTCACATATCGCATTGGCATATTGGTCGTATCGATGTAATTTCCATGCAAAATAATTGGTGAAACAATGCACTGTACAAAAACCAGGGCATCTGGCACCACGACTGAACGTTGACGGGCTCATAAGGAAAGCGTTGGCGCTGCTTTTGTGTCTGGACCTTACCTGACCCGGCCAGCTAATGTATCTGTTGACCTCATTCTTGATTTGTACATCAGTAAACGTGGATTGGGCTTTCAGAAATGCTTCAGCTTTTTCAGAGGTCCAACTGGCAAAATGATAGAATTACAATAAAATTTGTTAAGCTATAGCTAGATTAAAAATCATACAGGTAAATTTAGGGGAAGAGCTTGGTTTGCAAGTTTGACAGGGTGATATTTGTACGATAAGGAACCACGACATTGTTAATGTAAGAGCACAGGTTGCACAGCTTCCTGTGGCCACAAAAGTATGTTGAAGAAATGAGGATGCTTAGAAACTGTTATGATCTATGACAGTTTATGTCCTATGACAGGATTGTCTCTTCTTTTCTACCAATATGTATTTAATAATGTCATTGAATTGAACAATTTGAAAATTTACATTTTGGAGCACGATAATTTTGCGTGCATATTTCCGTTTACTTTAGTGCCATTTTCACATTCTTAAATTCATTTCAGTCGAAGTTGGATTGTCGAAGTTACATATTTAATTGATGCAAGGAGCCACCACCATAGCGTCCGGGTGTGGCTCCGAAACGCGTTCCGGCAGTATCCCATGAAGACCCATGATACTTATTCAGGTTGCAATTACTAGTACCTTCAAATTGACAGGACTTGTAAAGTTGAAGTCCCTCCCTCTCCCCACCCCCGCGCCCATATTCCAACCCATAAAGGCAGAGAGCAGCAAGTGAGCACGTAAGCGCACCCGAGCGCCGCAGGTGCGCTGCTTCCCTGCTTCCTCAGAAAATTTAAAAAAAAAATTAATAAATAAAAAAAATAAAAATGTCACATTAAAAACTGATTGATTCATTAAAAAATCATTATTTTTCCCCTAACTATATGTGTTGCTGCCCTGTGAAGAGGGACTTTTTCGTCGCTCACATCTAACTATGTTGCAGAACAAACTATTAAATGCGTCGCTCAAGTTAAGGACACAGAAGCCTGAGAGTACATACGATGGTAAAGGGTTCATTAAAACTTTGGATGTGTTTCAGTATGTTATAATGTGGGGGAGATGCAAAATTGAATATAGCCGATTCTTTAATTCTGATCACAGAAAACTGCCAAACAGGGTGTGGCTGCAGGTACTGACCCTTTAGCGTGTATCCCGGTATCCACCACCAGCCGCGCGGCACGGAATAGTTCCCACAGATATCTACCAAATCTGTCCAAGCAAACAAAGCTCAGATTATCCTGCACTTTATACAACCCAAATGACACAGACATGACAGCAACATTAACAATGGAAAAACATTCTGGAGAATTGTGCAAACTCTGGAAACTACAAGCACAGATATGGAAATAAAGTTTTGTCCGTATACCAGGCTTTGAAACCTTTGAATCTACGTTATGATTATGTATATCAGCCACAGCATCTCTGTGCGTGAGAAATTTTACTGTATCGTCCGGTGACTGAACAAATTATCATCCACAACTGAATATACGTCTTTCGTTCTCCATGTGTGCAGAAAATAATGATGCCGAGGCCGCCGGGCCGAGGGTCATTATTTTCTGCAGAGGAAATAGAATAAACTGACATTTAATAATATTAGAAAATAATCCAAGGAGAAGACGTATATTCATTGCACTGTAAGCTTATATGTGTATCATCTACCATTTCCAGTTCCCATCGATGCATCACTGATTAGAATACAGTGTGTGGGAAAATGTCAATACAGAACACCCCTGTGTGTGGACGTCCATTGAAGTTATTTCGTTCAAGAAATCTCAAAACCCAGGGTTTTGTGCATGAAACCACAAGTTTTGTGTTTCAAAACTCTGAGTTTCGTAAGAATATCCTGGGATTTGTTCACAAAACTTTGTTTCCTAGGATAGGATATAGGATATACAAATACTCAGTTTTTTAGTAAAAAACCTCTGAATTTTGTTGCCAAATTTTCAGTTTTGCATAATTCAAATCATATATATATATATATATATATATATATATATATATATATATATATATATATATATATATATATATATATATATATATATATATACATATATATATATATATATATATATAAAAGCACCAAACCCTGGGTTTTGTGACCAATATTCACGGTTTTGCTACAAAACCCTGCGTTTTGTGAACAAAACTCCTGGTTTTCCTGTGAAATTCAGGGTTCTGTAATACAAAACTCTGGGTTTCATGCACAAAACCCTGGATTCTCTGATGTATTGAGCAAGATAACTTCCGTAGACGTCCGTGTCGTACTAACATCGAGTAGTGTTGATCATAGACACCAAGTTCGTCTCCCAGGGCCTCAGCGTACAAACTCCACCCCTACAACAGTACAAGCAATGAAAAAATTGAAATCTCTTGAATATGTATGAATTTTATTCTGTCATGGCCTGCCTATTTTTTCAATGTGAATTTGCCCATGATTAAAATGCAAACATGCCCGGCTATTAACGCCCGCTTCCGACGCGTGGTGCCGCCAGTGTGGTCGATCGTAAACAAACAAACATGGCCGGGCCTTTTTATAATTTTTACAGTGCAGGATATCACATAACTTATGTCTGGGAAAGTGTGCTGCATGTCGAAAGAGGCCTAGATCCAAAATGTCACACTTGGTCTGCCAGTTTTTAAGACGTAAATTAGGCCTATCGGCAAGGCAGTTGCGATGTGGCCACTTTAAGTATATCTGTATTATCTTTCGCGCTTTTTTCGCAACAAAGCACTGCAGTCGCTTGCACGTGTCATTTATGCCCACAGGTAGGCCCATTTAGACATCAACAAGAAAAGTGCCATGATAGAATGGGGTTTGATCACGTTTGTTGATGTTGGCTCCTGATTACGCCCGGGTCGGCAGTCTAAGCTATCACCCGTGCCCGACGTTAGGGGGACACGGACGATTTGGCTTAGACTGGCGACCCAAACGTAATGAGGAGCCCAACACCAAGCGTGATCAAACCCTCAATTATTATACTTTTATGAAGTTGATCATTTACATCTTAATATATTTATAGCTCGTATGTCGTTAGACAGTAATAGTTATATCATAGAGCTTAAAACCTGAAAAAAAAAATCCCAGGAACTTGAGAGTCCTCCTAGTCCTGATCCAACTTTGTGCACACTTATGCATGCCTGGCGCTGAATAAAAGCATGTCACGTCATGTCGTGTCATATCTATCATTTCATATGCCATTTCATAAGTCAGATCACATCGTATCGGATTGTATCGTATCGTGATGAAGAAATTATTGCCAATAATTTATGTTGGATGGGATTTCGTTGTGATGATGTTTTACGTATATAATACGAAACTTTAGATCTGTGTGCTATTTTGACAAATAATGTTGCAATAATAAAAGCACAGTTTAAATAGATTGCATGAAAAAGGAGCATTTGATTTCCTGAAGAAAGAAAGAAAGAAAGAGAGAGAGAGAGAGAGAGAGAGAGAGAGAGAGAGAGAGAGAGAGAGAGAGAGAGAGAGAGAGAGAGAGAGAGAGAGAGAGAGACAATTGTCGAGTTGGTGGATTGTATATCAAGCGCGAAATATCCTAATGCTACCGTCAAAAAAAATTACAAATTTATCGAATCACGCATTGTGTGTGTTTTATCATGAGTGTCCGGTGTGATGCTATCAGGAATACGTACTTCCGAGTAAGCTGTGTGGAAGAGCCAGTTGAAGGGGATTGCACTGTAGTGACGGTATTCCACAGCACGTCTCACTAAAGGCAGTGACGCTTCGATGGCATACGCCACCTAGAACAATAAGATGATTTGCAAAATAATGACACAGCCTTCTAGGACAACGACATAAGAAAAACAAGAGGATTGTGGTATCTCAGCTGACCTTACATGCACAGACTGAAATGGTCCTGTGATCTGACAGGACTTTGGTGTTGGAAGGTTGACATCTCATTTTAGCTTCATGAAGTAAGGTGTTAACCTCAAAGCATAAAAAAAGTCCTAGAAGCCAAAGCAAAATTTGCCAAAAGTGAGACCCGCTTTTTGTAATCACTTCGTATAGTTTATTTTGCCACAAGAATTTTAAAGTTTGAATGAAAAATATGAAAGGTTGAATCCATTTAAAAACTGAAAAATTAGAAAAAAAGTGCGTTCACTTTGCACAATTGCTGTATAAACACAAAACAAGTGACTCAAATGACAATGACAAAACACAATTCTCCACTTACTGTACTTTTCAAAAATATATACTTTATTCGACTTATTTTTAGTTTATTTTGTGTTTCATGGCATATTTTGTATAGACACCTCTGCTAAGCAGAAGTATATCCTTAACCACATTTTTGCCAAATGAACCACAAAATAGAATTTTTACTTTATGCACAGATAACGGGAGAGAATCCATACTTTTGATATCAGAACCCCAAAGCAGAAGACAATCTGTACCGGATTACATGTAGTACAGCAAGCACAGATTTCCACAAATACATTTTAATTCTTTAAATGCCAAATTTTGGACTGAGACAACAGCTTTTCTGGAACTAGAGGCATGCTGGTACTTGAATGAAAGGTCTTTTTACGAGGAATACGAATCTGAGATCCTAATGACAATTCAGACTAGTTTCACTTTAGTAGAACGACTTTACACGTGATTGGCACTAAAAGAGTTAACATCCGTGTCAAGACCAGGTACTGCATTCCAACAGAATTCAGTCCATAATAAACACGTTGACAATAATACTGAAGCTGGAGAGCAATCCAAAGAGAGCTATTTGCATTTGGTAAGTCTGGAGTTGTACAATTACAAGCTTAAATGAAATTTCATTTTTTCATTGTTGCCTGAATACTCAGCAACTCATTACATTCGACATGTGGTGTAAACGCCTGTTTCCTTGCACGCATCGATTGATACAGATGTTTGTTTCTCGGAGTGAAGTCTGGCAACAAAAACAGTTTTATTATTTTGACATAGTACATGGAGACATACGACTTACAAACATCACACGTATTTCAGTGCTTTACGCTCTGACTGATTCGACAATTTTCCTCTGTGCGATTTAGGCGCAATGCGCCAAAGCACGCCGAAGAGAGCGGTTGACTTGAGCCATTCTTATGGTCCCTGCATTTTTTTTTTTTTTGGCATTCTGGTAAAAGGTCCCTTTAACTCCTGCCACCCTAATGACGCATCTCCCCGCTAAAATCTAAATGTCATCTGCTAATTGTATTTTGCTAGTTTCAGGATTATTTTTCAAAATTTTGGATGGAACTTGCATGGAAGATCATTCCAATTATATGCCCATGGTCAACAGCTTTTCTTGGCGCGTTCTGGGCGCATTGCCCCTAGGGCGCGCCAAGGAAAGCTGATGACTCGGTCTTCTATGAGGGTGGAATGAGTTAAAAAGAACATAAATGAGGTATCCTTATGTCATTACGGAGCACATCGACTGTTGTTGAAATTGGCAAAGGAAGAGTCGACTCTAGCCTAAGTTGACAAATTGACATTTGTCTGTTTTGACTTTTGACCGGACTCTTGACTACTGATTGCCGACATTGCTCATGCATCTGTCTTGTCGGTGTCAAGATTTCTCTCATTCATGCTCAGTGCCTGTCTTGTGCTGTCCCGTCCAATTGTCCCTTCTAGCAAGAGGGATTTACGTAAAATACGCCCTTTTTCCAAATTTATATATCGCAAGCTCAAAATTTTGTAATTGTAAGTTTATGAATAAAAGTATGTCTAAACCAAAGAGTTAAGTTACCTGTGTGTGGTGACCTGGAATGGCCTCATGGAGAGTCAGAGCCATTTGGTTGTACTTTGGCCTGAAAAGGCAAAAACATGATGGATCTTGCACGAGAAGCTATATGTTAAGACCAGAATTGTAATGACGCGTTATGTTATAATTTGGTTTAAACGTATTTCATTGCATAGAAATCGGGACAAGGAAACAAGTAATTTTACTTTTTTGAGTTTGTCTCCTGTGTATAAACTTCAGGTAACATTGGCCGTCTTGGATCGATACGCAGGGATTATAGTATATACCACAGTTGTATGTAGAAATTGCAAAGAAAATAATCAATGATAATAAGCAAATATAATGACAATATTACCTAAACGAAAAAAAAGCAAAAAACAAAAAAACAAAGAACAAAGAAAAATTGGACCGGAAGTGTACCATTACACACTTAATGAACGCTTTGATCTTAGTATGATAGCCTTTTGAATAATTTCTATGCAATAGAATTACACAGCCTCTAAGGAAAGATTTCAAAATCTCTTGTCGAACATCGTGAAATAAAGCACATTCAAGGAAAAAATGAGAAACGGCCTCTATTGCCGCATCAGATTCTTACATGGGGTTTGCGGTCAAATTACAACGGTACTTGAAATCATTTAGGATGCAACAATTCATAAGTATTGGAATGTGTTGAATTTGAGCAAACCTGTTTCCTCCGAAGTAATGCTCGGGAACACTGGCTACGTTTCTACTGAATTGCCTTTTAGCACAACTATAGAATTCATATCCTGATATCTTGATCAAGTAATCGCCAAGTACGTACAGTTGAAGGAAAAAATTCTCAATTCAGAATGACATTTTTTTTCAAAGGTGTGGTCCCCGAATTTTGTGTATCATGAACAGTTTTGAAATAGTCGGGAAATCCATATCTTAGCTAATCAGGAGATCCACAAAATCATTTTAATTCATCTGTATTGACTTATGTTTCTTGCTCCGATACTCAACAATTCCCACTTAACTTCGTCATTCAATGAATTATGTCTGTGTGACAACACAGACATTCTCTTTCTTTCTTTCTTTCTTTCTTTCTTTCTTTCTTTCTTTCTTTCTTTCTTTCTTTCTTTCTTTCTTCTTTCTCTTTCGTTCGTTCGTTCTTTTTTCTTTGTTTTCTTTCTCTCTCTCTCTTCTGATTCTTCCAATTTGTCTTCTTTTTCAGGTATTTTGTCCCACAGTATTCTCAGACACTATTATACATATTAAGAACTCGAAACTTGGTTAAACTATAGATCCACACATGAAGTTGAGCATTTTGAAAAGAAGAGTAAACATTTTGAAAATTATTGCAATTAGGACCATATGAATGTTCACAACCCACAAAAATGAGTCTGGTAGCTGAGGACATTTGGTGGTAAGAAAGTTCAGTTCAGGATGTGGCATGTTTGTTGCGCAACTCGCTGGTCTGGTCCTAGCTAGTGACATCTGGTGGCTCAAAAGTGCAGTTCAGGGTATGCGAAGGTTGCTAGGCAACAAGTTCTCTGTAAGTGGAGTGGAAGCTAAGACCTAGAAAAGTCAACACGGCTCTTTCAAGTGTTGGCTTGCGCATGAAACTTCGTATGTGCGAAACACGAAACATGCAACTAAGGCACAAATACATGTCTAATACCCCAAAGCCTGTATGATGGCTGGCAATAGAGACGGGCACATCATGGATGTGGGCTGTAGTATGATCTGGCATGTGGATGAAAAGTCATACTTGGAAATGTCACCAGGGCATAAATTGGCTCCTTACTCTTGAACATTAAAATAGCCAAATTTTATTTTAACATTTTGACAACCATGGAAGAAGGTCAAATGCACGCCACAGCTACACAATACTTCACACCCTGTAGTAAGCTGGAACAAGGTGGCTTATCAAATGCTTGCTCTGCTTTCACCTTGTGCACCGCAAACAACCAGATATGAGGGGTAAACAGAGAGCTGCAAGATGGTTCCCAAGTTCCAAAGCATCTTGAAACCTGGGCACTAGTTTCACCAGTGACTGTATGGTTGAATGCTTGTCATGGCAACTTTCTGACAAGGCTAGGAATAACTCAACTAATTATCTTCTAGTAGTTATGCATGAGTCTCTCTCTCTCTCTCTCTCTCTCTCTCTCTCTCTCACTCACACACACACACACACACACACACACACACACACACACACGCACACCCCTTCTAGCCCCAGTAAGGAGGGGTCATTCCAATCAGACACAAGGGAGGTTACATAAAAAGGTAGGTACGGTAGCAGTTCAAATTGTTGGGTTTAATAGCTTAGTGTAATTTATTGTATGAGTAAACTTGTTAAGTTGGAGTGAAAGTAAATGTGAAGAAAATTTTTTCAGTGCTTATGCCATGCTCAACCTCAATCATAAATCTGTGTTTTAGAATGTGTCCCGCACTGATGAATTGGCATGCATGAAGCTTGCACAAGTTGTGGACACTTTAAATGGACTGTTGTAATTTTGGCATCATCAAAGAGGTATACACATACGGATGCAAGCTCTTTCAGCTGGGTTGACTAGATCTTTTTTACAATTAATGTGATTGTATACTACAGTTTGTTTTCCAAATATTGTACAGTATTTTGTGGTAAACTATTTTTGCCTTATCTGAAAGTACTTTTGTCTCAGTGAGAGATTGATTCCAGCGAAGTTGACTTGCTGTCATTGGCTAATTACTGTGTACGATCAGTGCCATTATAAGTCTAGACTATTCACAGACAGCAACTCCAAACTAGACACAATATATTCCATACATGGCGTTTTTTTATGAATATGTGTGGCAGATTTGAAAACTATGGCAAATTAGGACCATTTGAAAATTTAAACTTTGAAAATCTTCAAAACTATTTTAGTAGATGTGCTATTCCAACTTCAATTCATGGGTTTGTGCTATAAGAGCGTCCAATTAACCATAAACAAAAGAATTTAAATTATGCTTGCTAATTAGGAGACTTGAAAGGTTTAAATGTTGAATATCTCCACAATTAATAGGTAGTGGTGTCATTCCAACTTCAATTCATTGGTTTGTGTTGCAGGCATATCCAGTGAACCACAAACAGAAGTTGTAACCTAATAGAGAGACTTGAATAATTTAAATGTTGAATATCTGTCTTCAAAACTACTATGTGTAGATGTGCCATTTCGATTTTACATCCTAGGTTTGTTCTTCATCAATTTTGTCCAGAGCTAAGCTCTCAGATGCCATTGAAGCCTGAATATCTGAACAGTGTGTGGCCCTATCAGCAAGTTGAAATAATGCAAATTAGAAGCAACAGTAGCAGACTTGCATGTACATATTTTTGATAGCCCAGACATACAACAGGTCATGATCAGTTATCAGCAGTCAGTTACATGTACATGTATATATGTACATCACTAGAATTTGTTGTTTACTCTAATGTCAGACATAACACTTTTATGCGACCAATGGTCACCATTTTGCCAGCAGTCCATGCTGTAGTGCCAACAATGATCCATAAATGAATCAAAGTTGCAAGAAAAAATGTAGTACAAGAGTGTCACACTACATGACCAAATCTTGTTGGTTGTCCGACACTTGACATACTGTTGTATCAAGAATTCTTTCTTTGTATTTGGAAATTCTTTTTACCTGCTGATGTTTTCAAGCCAAGAGCCTTATTTTGCTGATTTCGTTTTCTGAAATTTCATATTTTCTGTCATGTTTCCTTTCCTATTTTACTCTGAACATACAAGGGAACAACTTTCCTTTCATTTTGGCAAAGATAGATTCGCTTGGAAGCAAATCTTCTTTTCTAGCTAATGCTTGTGTTTTGAGTGTCTCCTGTCACAATTTCTGCTGCGGCGAGTTGAACACGTTCTAACATATCGGAATGCTTTTTTTAGCAGTTGTCCCAAATAATATGTCTTTATTCTCATATAGGCCTGATTATATAAAACACAATTGTAATTTATTGCAATTCAAAGCAGCATAATAACAATGTGACAACCCTGGTAATTTGCCCTAAGATGCCAAATTGCTAAATTTTGCAATAAAATTAGGTGCATCAAATTGTAATAACCCTGCACAAAAGGGGTGTTCCAAAAGTACGCACGAGAAACAATTTCATAAAAATACTTGTTTCCAAGTCCGACGAGAGCATGAAAAGAAGCAATAATAATAATAATAATAATAATAATAATAATAATAATAATAATAATAATAATAATAATAATAATAATAATAATAATAATAATAATAATAATAATAATAATAATAATAATAATAATAATAATACTTACTCACCAAGGCTATATTTTATTTGATTAAAGAAATTAAACAAAATTTTGTACATTAAAGTAGATTACCACGTGCGACGGCGCGATCTGTATGCACTCTAATTGCAAAACCAACTGGAAAGTGAAAACAAGTACTGCACAAACGTTTCTATGTGCGAGAGATGCTGCAACACTTGGAAAATCCTTTTGAAGCGTACAAAACCAAACTTTCCAAAGAGAAGTTCAAGTATGGGCGATAGCTTGTACATACATTCTCATCGCCACTTTCGTGCAAAGGTGTTGCATCAGCTTACTTCTAGACAGAGGGAAAATGTTTCGTTGAGAGATAAGTCAAATAATTGCAAAGAGGTTTATAAATAACAGTGCAGCTTCCCTCAGAGGTTTACAACTTATTGCGTCTAAACCTTCATCTAACAGGTGATCCGTCTAGTGCAACACATTTTTTGGTCCCTCATATCAAAAAAAATACCATATCTCTTTTAAGTTGATACTGGAAAAATTGGGAAAGGCAGTTTCAAACATGTGTTCGTGTTCAGTTTCTTTCGGGATAACATGGACATTTCTGGGAATTCGAATCAGTCAGGATTTATACCTAGAGATTGCAAAGTCAGACAATTAGTTGTATACCATGAATCATGTTCAGCAGTAGATCAGTAAAAACAAATTAGATTTTTTTTAATATTAGTAAGGTCTTTGACGAAGTTCGGCACAATGGCCTTTTACACAAGTTGGAAAAATTGGCAATACTTATTACCGTTTCTTGTGTGTTCAGACAGTATCTCCATGATCAGAAGCAGCGTATAGCTTTGAAAAGAAAATCATCTGGATGGGGATACATTACTTTTGTGTCACCCAAAGATCTGTTTTTGGTCCCCTACTTTTTCGTATATAAATTAACGATATTATTAATGTTAAACCTCGAATAAAACGCTTTGCTGCTGATCTGTCTCTTTATTTGACCATTGACAGTCCAACACGCGTACGTTGCAATGTTCATCAATGGCAATATTTCACCAAATTGTCAAAAGAAGGGTTAATTTCCTTTAGCGCCCTTAAAACTGACTCTATGTTCATTTATTTAAGAAGAAACCCCCTGTCCAACATTTTGTAAAAGGCACCACATTTCGACGAGAAACCCCTATTACAGTCTTCAGCAATGCTTTGACATGCCCAATCTGTCGTATCGTAATACCAGAAGAGTCCCACTTAAAAAGTCCTTTTCTTCCACCTGCAACTAAGTTCCGGAATCGTACCGTTGAAGGAACTCGTAATTTATCGATTTTAGCACAGTTCGAACAGACACTCTCTGACTCATGTGTGCCCCCCCCCCCCCGACGTAAAATATCCCTAGGTTGTAGTTGTTGGCAAAAAATAGTTATCCTTCACTCCAGATTGCGTATGGGTTGCAATCACCTAAACGAACCCCTATTCAAAATTGGCGTTACAGTATCACCAGCTTGCTCATATGAAGGCTTCCCGTACACCTGTAAAGTTTATCTGTTCCGCGGAAACCCATTTCCAGCACCAGAAGCCTGTTTGCCAGGCCCAGGTTCTACTCTAGCGAGGTTTCAACAATGCGAGTTGGTGAATCGTTATCATTTATCACACTTTATCGACAACTTTTCTGAACACACATGAATTATTTAATAATTTCCATAAATCCCAGTAAGTTTGAGACTTCGGTGCAATTAAAAATGGCAAGTTCCTGGGATGCGTAAAAAAGGCAATGGCGCCGCCAGTGTGCGCATGCGCAGCAGGGGGGTGACGAAAAAAAAAAATCAAATCCACAGACTGGATACCGAGTAATTTTCTGATTAGATGATTAATGGTTGTGTCATGTATGCACATGTACACGAATATATATATATATATATATATATATATATATATATATATATATATATATATATATATATATATATATATATATATATATATATATATATATATATATATATGTATATATATATTCCTGTTCATTAATAGACTTTAGTGATGTCGGATTTGTGAATAGCATGACTCCAGAGGTACTCTTTTTCAAAATTGTAAGTAATCCCTCATTGTTAAAGGTCACAGTTCTTGGCCAATTAAAAAAAAATGGACTTCTTCACATTCGAACCCTCTGTATTATTAGGGGCAATCAGCGTAGGGTATATCAGGATCATACGTCTGTACACATGATGTACATATCATGCATGATGAATCGACTTGACTTACTTTTTAAGATAGAGCTTGTTTCACATTCATTGAGACATCAATTAGTTTTCGTCGTCATATGGGTTTCCCTAATCACATGTAAACATGAACAAGCATATAATGCATCAACCTTGCAAAAAGCCTAATTAACGAGTCATCTCTGAAAAGCTTAATCCGCAGGAGCAAACTATCATGTAAAGCCAATGACCTCACGCACATAAACTTAGGCTGTAATATTACACAAACACACACACACACACACATACATATATATATATATATATATATATATATATATATATATATTTATCCAATATAAAAAAACTTTGAAACACCTCTTGTTTTAGGTTAGTATCATTTGGCGCAACTTATTTCTTTACCATACACCTCTCTTTTTATTCCGAATTACCGCGATTGTTACATATTAAGGCGTTACTGTGCAATGAATTGTTAAAAATTACAAAACAAGACGCTTTACAAATTCTAGACTCTACCATGTTTGTCTGGTCATTTTGTTTTGATCAAATACATTTTATCACGAGATGCTTGCGTACATCGCATGGGAAACATTTGTCATAGGATCTACAATTTATCCAGCCAGACTGTGTTATATTGCTTCTTGTTCCCTTTTTGATACCTTTCTTACCCTTCCTCAAAACCGTCGAAACTGTGTGTGTGTGGGGGGGGGGGGGAGGGGGGGGGGTTCCGCTTTTGGTGTTTACCCTACCTCAAAACCATTAAAACTTGATTTATTTTACATAAAACGCTCTGAAGTTAGGCATAAAATACGGGACCAAAGTGACTGACCTGACATCACCGATGCGTTAACTCTCGATGGAACATCAAACTGCGACCTCAACACAAGGTCAATTTCCCTTAAAGCAGTACTTTATTGATAAGTACTATCAAAGTCAACAGGCCAACATGAATTCCATTTCCTCTTTTTTTCCAATGAAACAAAATGTGGTGTGGACATAGAGCACTCATCATTGCAACTTCCAAGCGACAAGACAATATTATGTTTCCGTATTATATAAACAGGAGCAACAGTACCACATCTGCCGTGTCGTTCTGAACGAACACACACATCACAATCCGATCTCTATGCTCCATAGCAGATGCAGTTACTGTCTATGTCTGAACCTATACATTAACTTATCATCACTTTCGATTCAAAATTTTGAAATTCAACCTTCAACAGCCTACTGAATTTATAAACGGGGTCATCAGCTGGAACCTATCATGCATGTTTCGCAGCCCTAAATTTTCGGGCATGCTTTTTTGATTGGTCGGCGGCTACTTGCCTTTACCCGGTATTTGGTAAAGACAACCCACTTCGATTTGGAGAATAAATGAACGTGAAATATCAGCAAATACAAACTCAAGAACAAGTTCTTGCTTATGCATTTATGTGAATTACTATATGCACAAATATACGTAAAGATAGCAAAATTCAATTTTAACTTCTCCCGAGAAAAGGAATCCACGGCAGTATCACATTGACCTTTTTTTGATCAGATCATCGCCGAAAGCAAGAAGACATTCACTGTTATCTACTGTCGGAATTTCACAGGCCACAAAAAATGACATCAAAATTAATACCCTAAGTCATACAGAAGTAAAAGTTCGTCGAAGCCCATGTGATGTGAAAATAAAAAGGATGTCGACTCACAAAACATCAGACAAGTTCCATTCATCAGTCACGATAATTATACGGGCCTATTACCCAGTGTGAAGAATGCCCCTGCCCACTCTCCTTTGACACACCACGCCTATATGACACTGATTATGAGGGGAAACGAAGCGAGTCCGCCGGAGAGAGAGAGAGAGAGAGAGAGAGAGAGAGAGAGAGAGAGAGAGAGAGAGAGAGAGAGAGAGAGAGCTTCAGTATGGTTAATTACCACTTATATAAAAACCGGCCGGTACTTACGGACCTGTATCCACTCTCGGGGCAACATTCTCCCCTAAGCTTCATCTTTCACTCAGAAGGGGTCCCACTGGTGCTGCTACTAAATTCATAGCTTGGGGGCGACTTCGGTGTCTGACACAATATCCCTATTCTGGGGCCCATCACCACCAACAACTGGTAATTTCAAGGCGTTGTATTTACATTTTTAGGTAATCCTCATACTGGAAAATTCCCATTTTAAATTTTCCATTACATTCATTCGACAAATTAACCTTCTGTTCACACTAATCACACATACTTTGGATACTACCTCTTCAAAATACGGAATCGGGACTAACCCATAAAATTGGCTGCCATTTTGAAATATTCTGCACCCAATGGGTTGTAAATGAGGAGAGTAGTATTCGGACGATCTTGGGGTGGGGTGGGGGGGGTTATAATATGAAATCAAAAGTATATATTTTGCAACTATTTCAGATCATCAGTAATGATGTGATATATGCTGTGGCTGTGATTCACTTTGATAACCAAATCAACTGTATTTTGTGTGACTGTCTCGCAATGCATTGCGCCATGATCAAAATGGTGTATGATTGGACGGCTCGAGGTCTCGTGTCGCATTTGGATTTGTAACTGACGATAACTGCTTCAAACACAACCAAGCAGGCAGATTAAAGTTAAGATAGTAAGTCATGTTTTAAAAGTACTTTAACGACTGTTTGCCCGGGTAACGCGGAGAACAGCCATCAGGAACCTAGCAAAATATTAAGATAACAATCACTGAACAACCGGGCCTATGCTGTTTCACCGAACAACCCTGGCTATGCAGTTATGCTGTTTCCCCGGCCAAAGTTAACCCTCCAAACAAGTTGAAATAAAATGCTGTGTTTAAGTTGACATCATTGAAAAATAACGGCACATGACGGCCGCCTTCTCGATAAAGTTTTTCAAGGGGGGATATGGCTATGCCGATTCACAGAACAACCTAGGCTATGCAGCTATGCTCTTTCCCCGGCCCAAGTTAAGGCTCCATTCCAGACAAGTTGAAATACAGTACTCTGTTTGAGTTGACTTTACTGCAAAGTAACGGCATACGACTGCCACTTTCTCGATAATATCTTTCAGCCAGGGACGATCAATTTTTATTAGGCAAGGGCGGCTTGAAATTTTTTTTTATTTGATTTTATGTTTCATAAAAATTATTTAGGTTCGGTGGTACTCGGGCCTTTTCGGTGGGGTCGGTTGGGTTATCGGAACCGCAAATGTATTTTTGTTAGACCTTAGGTAACTTTGACATGTTTAAAATGAATGTTCTTCCCCCTTTTGCATATTACCTCCTCTGACGTCAGTTTAATTTGTTACCTCGGCACAGTCGAAGGCATTTGTTATGACAGAAAAAAATATAACTTGTGGCTGTTTCACTGGTTCGGCCAGGTGTGAGAAATCATGTTCAGATTCATAACTCACTGGACGTGTATTTGCTAATGCCAATGGATGACTGATATTTCTGGTCAAACTTTCGTTCTGCTTTGTTGTAGTTGTTGTAATGTGCTGCATTCTTTAACGAGGCTCGGATAGGCAGCTGAACAGCTGACATAAGGCCCACTTTAGAGGAAACTTCCAATAGACAGGTGGTGCACATTTTCTGCAGACACCCCTGCACTAAAATAAAATACATACTCACCGTGTTTTAGGATTAAAAACGTTAGCAATAAAGGTGCCAGGCTTCTTGCCATCCATTGAGGGTTCATTGTAGCGTCCATCTGGACTGTTTGGGTTCGTTGCTTTTACCACTCTAAAGACATGTAAATACAATACAATGATGGGGCCATGTTCAAAACTCAGTCTTAAATCATAAACATAGTTGTACTTAAAAGCTTAGTATCTGCACACAAAATAGGCTCGCGACATTTTAGTTTTGCTTTGGTAGGAAGGCCCTAAATGATAATTTGTTATATTATAATTTATACTTTGATGTGGCAAAATATGACTATTCTCTTCGTGTGACGCAAATTCGGCCACAAAGTGGCCGCAGTGATAGGAAGTTACTGAAGCTATACGTTCCGCTTCCTGTTCACGCATTTTACGGATTCTACTTCATATCATAGAGGTACTATAATACCTCTATGTTCATATGGAATACCGATGAAAACAAGAAAAGGACTCCACGGTAAATGTACATCACTCTCTCTCCATTGTATCATTGCAAGGTTCTGCATTGCCCCTGAATGATGATTCGTTATATAAAATATTAGAGATTGTACTTTGATGTCGCAAAATATAACTTTCTGTACCAATGACGCATCTTCCGCCTTAAAATACATTTTTTCGAGAAAAGACTAAGACACAGTACCAAAACGCCTCAAATTTAATATCATCTGTTGAAATTTAATATCATCTGTTGAAATTTAATATCATCTGTTGAAATTTAATATCATCTGTTGAAATTTAATATCATCTGTTGAAATTTAATATCAACTGTTGCATTTTTGAAGTCTATCATTTGGTTATCAGTCACGGTACCATTGCACATTCAATACTTTCATTTTATTACATGAGGGGAAGGCAAATTATTACTCAAAATGTATGAAGTTGGGCATATATAAATCTTCTGTTCACATATAGTTTCTTTTGTATAATAGAAACGACTGCATAAAAGATAGCATTATTACAATAGTTTTTTTTTTTTTTTTTTTGAAGAGTCTTAAAAAGTTGGTTTATTCTGGTGCCCGATATACAAAGGGAGCGTTTCATACAAGCATGTTCACAACTGCGTACCTAATTTTTGCTTTCGGGACTTTCACCACAAGAGTGTGCACCAGTGACGCCAACCGGGCTATCTTCGATCTGTATCCATTGAGTAAATCTTCCTGTCAACAGTAACGTACACTATTTGTATTCTCTACACCAGTTAACAAATTACTTAAGAAAAATTAATTGCAAAATATTTATCCATATAAAATATCTACACTCATTGCAAACTACCACGTAAAAAGTACATGTTACAGACAGAGAGTGAGAATTGAATGAGCAACATGTTTATTCGGCTGCATCAGGCAAGACTCATAATCAAAATTAAGATCAAAGCCGCCAGCTTTACATCATGAAGGCAACTCTTATCTCCGCCGAAGATTTGACTTTGTGAAAAAGATATGATACCAATTGCATACTTATACATTGAACAACTCTATTGTGGACATGAAATGTGTGTAAATTCAAATTCGCCCGACAAGATTGTTCTAGGTCAAAACGAAATTTCAAATTTCGGATGAAATCGTGATTTCTAGGAAAGCTGAGCTAATTTGGACTTAAGATAATTATGCATATACTTGCTTCTGTTTCATAAAACATTCCTGGCATACTAGACAAATTTCTTGCGAATTCGTGAAGTTTTCCAGGAAAATTATTCTTCCGCAACAGCTGAAATGTCAAATTTAAATGCGTATTACTAGTTTATAAAATAACAATAAATGTGACACTACCAGGGGCCAATATATCTGAGCTTTTGACTTTCCAGTCATGTATGGCTAGACACTGTTGGAAATCAAATGAGCAAATGTTTTACAGAACTTCCTCTTGAAATTTTAAATAACTACCAGAACAATTATTGTCTTTCCCGCTGGCCTAAACATGAGGTTGAATCATGGTCTTCCAGGTAACATTTTAAAACTTTTATTAAACAACGCACTCTTAACTAAGCGCCATGCATCCTTTAAATTCCTACAATCATTCTGTTCTTGCTCAACATTCATTCCCATTCAAATTTTTACAGTTTGAATGTGAAACTAATTGTTAAAGAAACACAGGGCAGAATTAACATTGACTATTTAAAATGAAGAAATGATGGCCCACAAAATACTTTACCTTTCTAATCTCTGTCTGTATTCTGTTGACCTCTTTCAAACCTATGTTATGAACTTCATTGGGTGAAACATCGGTAGAAAGATGAAATTTCAAGCATTGCTTGTACATCTCTAGCCCTCCGGGTAAAGAAGAAATGCCGATGTTGCTGCGTGTTTTGGGGATATAAACCTGTTTAAGAATCCGTTAAAACAAACCTGTTTTGGATACTGGGTTAAAATAAGCAGCCTTATGCTTTTTTCACTACCAAAAGTACAGTTGTAACCCTCTCATTGTCCATCTCGACAGATGTCATTGTGCTCTTAATTTACATAATAATACCAGATCTTTGTAAGTCGACCTTTTATTCCAGTACAAGCGTGTACAGTTGCAGACGCAGAGGCCATAAGAATGGTCCAAGTCAACAGATTTCCTTTGGAGTACTGTGGGCGCCATATTGTGCCCAATGCGCCCAAAACTCCCCGAGGAAAGCTATTGACTCGGTCTGTTCTTGACACTGAATGATTTTAAGCCAAGGAATCAAATATGAAAATTATCAATTGCAGAATGAAGGTGTTCGTCACATATTTCATGATGTACGACAGGTCTGAAGTCCACATGCAATCAATTTGCAGTCGTGAATTCCTCTTAAAATGTCCTTTAACATTATGTACATCAACATGAACGTGCTGTGAAGTTCTATTACGAAAGCACATTTTGAAATGTTATAAACTTATGACTCGTTTTATGCCACACAGATACAACTTCTCAATGTCCTGTGGACAGGGTGTGCAATATTGTAAAAACTTTAAGAAACAATCATAATATTAAAGGAAAATGGCTTCCATTCATGAAACTCCATAATCTGTTTGCCCAACTTCTGGAAATATCGTTGATTTACTGTTAATTAAAACAGTTCTCATTAATTCTCTTTCGCCATTATTTGTAAGCTATACGTGTTCATTTTGGTCGGACACCTCAATGACAGGTTACCTCTGGTGAACCCTGTTCATCTTTCATAGTTTATCAGTGTTCTAAGTACTGCGACCAAAATTTCATCACAGTAGTGCAATGTACAAAATTTACGATTCATTTTCTTCCAGAAATTGTGTTAAGAAGCCACTTCAATGGAAACTCAGAGTCATGTTGGACAATTTGAGAAAATAAGTACGCAATATACAGATATTAAAGTTAATGCATGATGCAACAAAAGTTTTTTTTCTCCATTTTATTTAAAGTCGGAGCATCAGTTAATAAAATGACTTACATCTCGGATGAAATTTTCCAGTTTTCGGAAGGATGGAGTCACAAAATGATTGATGGCACGTATAGCGCCATCTCTTAGTCTGGTCCTGTAAGCGATGCACAGAGAATCCCTGACGAGCGCCATGTCTTGATCGACAGATTTCACGAGCTAGGTCTTACAGAGCATGTACATGGCTCAGCCAGCGGCTACGTCATGTATGATCTGAAAGACCCAGCAGGTCACACCTGTCGATCGAGACATAGACACAAGATTTGAGATTGTATATAATCTATGTTAAAATGCAAAATGATCACATTTTGGTCAAATACTGGCGCATTTCTAAAACGGTATTCAAAGATGCAAAACGGCATCTCAAACTGATCTGCATAGCAACGGCGCGGAGTGATAGTAACCATTCATTATGTTCATAAGTGTGATTCGCCCACTGGCAAAATTGCGCATGCCATTTGATATACAAGGTAATGCTGACCCAGGTCATTCACAAAAAGTTCAACTCAACAGTGGTCACATCGGATACAACGCCCAATATCATATAACTGTATCTGGAACCTGTATGAATGTCATATGAGTGCAAACATAGGATAAACATATTTATGATCAAGGTACCAGATAGATAGATAGATAGATAGATAGATAGATAGATAGATAGATAGATAGATAGATAGATAGATAGATAGATAGATAGATAGATAGATTTTATTTTTCGTCGAACATTACAAACAAAGAACATTAGTCCACTAGGGACTAGTATAGTCGACGTGGAATAAAAGGTAAGATATATGTATAAAAAGTAAAGATTGACACATAAGACTAAAATATACACAATATACTCAATACACACCAGTATAATTCCTTTGTATAATTCCTTTGACCATGGCCAATGTCCCACTCATGGGGGATACTTATAATGTGTAGGTCTTCACTCGGCGACACCCAGAGGCTTTACACCTATGAGTACCAAAACGTTAGATCAATTTCATGAATTTCTGAAGCGATTCAGCTGACCTCTGGGTGTTGTCGAGTGAGTTCCATGATTTTGCCCCTTTGTAAGTGAAGGAATTTAGGCCGTATTTAGTCGTATTAACTTTTGGTAGATTTAGCATGTGGGTTCCTCTTAAACTGTAGTTTGTTTCACGCGCTGTAAATAGATTATTGATATAACTGGGATTTGTGTGATTGACAGATTTATAAACTTCTTTCAATAAACAGGATTTATATCGGTCCCTCATAGATGGGACACCAGCCATGGTCAAAAGTTTGGCATATGCTGACTTGTTATCCCTAAGAACAATACGCAAGGCCCGCTCTTGCAACTTTTCAATCTTGTCCATCTGAACCTTAGAGCTGTTCATCCAAACGAGTGGAGAGTAGTTCAGATGGGAAAGAATGAAGCATCGAAAAGCTGTGAGCCTAGCATTGTAATTCAAATAAGATGATAATCGTTTTAGGGCATTGATTTGCCGACCAGCTTTCTTGCATACTTCAGAAATTTGTTTGTTGAAGTTCAAACGACTGTCAATGTGAACACCTAATAATTTAATTGAGTCTTCGGCTTGTATTGAATTGGACTCGATGTCAATGGAATTAAAATTTACTGCAGCATCTGCCTTTTTGGCTGCTGACATAAAATGAAACTTGTCAGGGTTTGCTTTCATGAGATTGAAAGCAAACCAGTCGGTAGCTACAGAGCCTTCCTGTCCGAGTGTGTTTACAACTGTTTGTAGATTTTCACCTTGTACAATAAGGGTGTTATCATCTGCAAAATTTGCAATAATCGACTGCTCAAAGAAGTAAACAATATCATTGAGGAAGATATTGAAGAGCGCCGGCCCAAGGATAGAACCCTGTGGAACGCCCTTCAATATCTCCCTCCATGTACTTTTGGCATTGCCTATTTTGACTCTTTGGAACCTACCTCGTAGGTAACTGCAAAATAGAGTGACTGATTGTTCTGACATGCCATATGCTAAGAGTTTGGCCACAATGAGATCATGGGGTAGGCAGTCGAAAGCTTTAGACAGATCCATCGCTAAAGCTCCGACAGCCTTACCTTTGTCCAAAGCACTGCGCCAAAGCTCTGTAACCATCAAAAGAGTATGTTGACAGCTGTGACCCTTTCTATATGCAGTTATGACAGATGATAAAATTTGGTTACTGAAATCTACCAGTTTGGTGTTGTAACACTTTTCTATAACTTTGGAGATGCATGTGAGAATGCTGACTGGTCTGTATTTGCTCTTGTCCAAAGAATTTTCATTCTTTTTCAAAGGTACAACTTCAGCAAGCTTACAAGCATTGGGGAACTTGCATTGAAATATGGAACTATTAATGATTTCAGTGACTGCAGGCGCAATACAAGGAGCAGCGATTTTTATGATTTTAGCAGGGATACGGTCATGTCCAGTGGCTTTATTTGATGGGACTGAAAGAAGTAGTTTTAAAACTTCATTTTGGCCGACTGCATCGATTTGAAAAATTGCATCATTATCACGTTCCTTTTGGTTTTTGATTTTCAAAACACTAGGATGTGATTTGTATTTCTCTTGACTGTGTTTGACCAGACAGCTACATGGTTGATTAACTTGAGAAGAATTTCGTGTAATTTAAGGTATTCTGACAACAGGTCAAAAAGTCACCAGTGCCTATTTATTTAATGGACAGGTCTAAGTAAAATATGTAAATACTGACATCGAAGGGTATTAACCCTTTCCCCCTCAAACCAAAACCGGCTGGTGGTCAAATGTCGTCTGCTTCAGTGTTTTCACCTAATTTCAAGTTATGAAAAACAATATGACCTAGAAATGTACATGAGACTTATCAAGATCACATGCCCCAGGTCAACAGCTTTCCTTGGCATGGGGCTCAACCCATGCCAAAGAAAGCTGTTGACTCAGTCTTAATTCAAGGGGGAAAGGGTTAAATAGACTTGCTTGTGAATTCGCTTTTCTTCAAGGCCTTTCCAGAATACATATTTGTGCACTTTCATAATGCCGATGTTGACATTACAGGGTAAGGTTTCGGTCATTTATATCTTCCACACTCGTGTACTCTCTGAAGGTTCACTAACATTGTTTAGGATCGTGTGAACAGCCTTGCACTTTAAAACGCGTTTGGGAAAAAGATTTTCATCCCGAGCGTCTGCTTGACGATCCCAATCTCCCATGTCCCAGCCCAGCCACTGTATGAATATTTCAGATTGGCCACCGGTGCTGAGCCCAACAAATAATACCGAGACCGTCAGCTCATTATTTTTCCACGAATGTTGTAGTCACGAGGTTATCACCTACTTGAAATTCATTTCTGGTCGCGAAAACATTGTATTGGCAATATGAGACGTTCATAATTAACTGCGATCCTGCTCACTTCCTGTGTTGCGAGGGTAACAGAATGATGCTTCCACCATGATCAGGGCAGATTTGTACTATATACTACATAAACATCCATAAATAACACATTTTCAGCCAAAAGAGAGCCAATTTCTAATCAATTAAGGCAGCCTTTATGTTTCAAATATATATTAATACATTTTCTTAAGATTTTTCTGTGTTCATGTTGTTAATTTAACTGAGAAAGTACTTTTGACCATGCTAAATACATGGATCTGCCCAGATGCACGTGGCTCCCTCTTTTGCTCAATAGGTGCTAGAGTAGGACCGCATTTAAATATGAATACATCCTATTGATTATGTCTGTGTCCTAACACAGACATGCCGTTTTCCCAGAATTTTTTTCTTTCTTTCTTTCTTCTTTCTTTACCAGCAAGTTTATCCGCCCTTTTTCTCGGAGACTATTATAGATAGAAACTCCAAACTTGGCACAATTATACTTCTATAGATGAAGTCTTGCCTTTTTATAATTAGAGGTCATGTTTTTCAAAATTATGCTAATAAATGCTAATTAAAGTTTTAAATCTTCAATACCTTATATACTATAGTAGATGTCGTTCCAAGTGCGCAGTAGTTCGATCATAGCAAAGCAAAGGTCGTGTCAAGGTCAGAGGTAAATTTTACGTCAAAATGTTATTTTAAAGTTCTAAGTTCACTTCCGGTAGAGGTCATCTCAAGGTCAAGGGTCATTTCAAGGTCAAAGGCCACTTTTCATGGTGGCTTTCTTCTGGCTATAACTTGGCCAGTTTGTATCCCATTTTGATCATGTTGGGCTCAAATTGTAGCTATTGTAACACTGCACATTTTTCTACATGTGACCTCTAAAGATCAAAGGTCAACGTCACTTGGACCTTTGAAAGTTTCATCAAGCCATTATTCAGCCAATTCACATCCAGTTTTAATCATTTTGGACTCTAATCGTAGGTATTTAAACACTGCAAATTTTCGTAAGAACATGTAACTTCTAAAGGGCAAAGGTCAAGGTTATTTGGTCCTTTGAAAGTTTCATCTTGCCATAACTTGGTCAATGTTCATCTGATTTGGTTCATGTTGGGCTTAATTTGTGGGTGTAGGAACACTGTACATTTTTGCAATTTGCATGTGACCTGTAAAGGTCAAAGGTCAAGGTCATTTGGGCTGTGAAATTTTCATCCAGCCATAAGTTTAATGAAATGTGAAGTACCAAAGGACAAAAATTGTAGCATTTAATATTTTCAACTTTTGAAGGCACACAGACAGATCTGCTTTGAAGCAAATCTTCTTTTCTAGTTATTTCTTTCTTTCCAGTAAATTTGTCTGCCCTTTTTCGCGGAGACTGTTATAGATAGAAACTCCAAACTTGGCACAATTATACTTCTATAGGTGAAGATTTGCCTTTTTGTAATGAGGGGTCATGGTTTTCAAAATTATGCATATTAGGGCTAACTAAAGTTTTTTTTACATCTTCAATAGCTTTTATACTATAGTGGACGTGGTTCCGAGTGTATAGGAGTTCGAGCATCTCAAAGCAAAAGTCATCTCAAATGTCAAGGTTATATCAAGGCCAAAGATCAATTTAAGGTCAAAATGTCATTTTAAAGGTCAAAGTTTGCTTAAGGTAGATGTCGTGTCAAGGTCAAAGGCCACTTTCGATGGTGACTGTCCTATGCACACATTGTCAAGTTTGTTGCCGCGGAAATTTACCATAAATCCATCGTTTGAGTAGACTCTTCTTTACATACATTATTGTACCTTTTGAACAAGTCAGACACAACAATTTAAAGAATAGTCCCCTTTATTGTACTTTGGGCAATCCATGTTAAAAGTTGTCATATTAAGAGTTGTCTCCCAAGTCACTCTAATTTCAAAGATCTCCGAAAACTAAGGCAGACAGACACAAAGCTGAAAAGGGTTGCATTTTTGCTGTTGATTGTTTATTAGATAGACACAAAGCTGAAAAAGATTACTTTTTTGTTGTTGATTGTTTATTTTTGTTTCGCACACGGACAGATTTGCAGTGAAGCAATTTTTTTCTGGTTCAAAGTTAGCTTTTCTTGGATAAAATCGTGGTACGTCCATTTTAACTAGTCATTCATGGAAAACGAATGATGACTTAAAACAGTGACATCACCCAATAGATTTTAAATGCAAGGGAGACAGGCGGCGCGACAAGAGGCGTTCGTTAATGCCTACCAATAATCATAATTGATTACATTCAAGCTTGCTTTATAAAGAACATTGAGCTTGGACCAGTCAAATGTCAGTAATGCCAAGAATATACAATGTTATTAACTAGGACTTAATATCCAGTGCCTTAACTTTTCCCTTCTGAGACAGAAGTGTTCACAGATGAAGATTTCACACATCAAAGTCTTATAATCTATGTTGATCAAACGGTAAAATCTCGAAAGTTATAACCTGTTTCAAAGAAGAATAAAAGATATTCAAAGTACCTACTTGTTTTCCGCACTGACGCCATTCAGTGTTTTGAAAGGTGCAAAGAAAGGAGATTTCTCGGCGATGACATCTATGGCTTTAAATTTGTCCAGTACTCCTGTCTGCAGAAAGGAAATCCATTTCTACGGATGAATTCTTAGAGCAGAAAAGCACGCGTGCGAACGGTACTGCCGAAAGTTTAAGAGATCTGTACCTATTACTCTGCAAGGTTCTTTATAATTTCTTGAAAAATGGGAGCCATTCTTTTTTCATGACCACCCATGGAACTGACAAAATAGGTCTTCTATGTGACAGGGAAGTGGTCTTAATATGGAAAGAAAATTAACAGAAAAACAAACGTGGGAAAAATGTCTGTAATAGAGAGTGGTATTATTACAGACAGGTCTTAGCACATTCCTGTTCAGAGTACGACTGAGTCAATAGTTTTCCATGGCCCGGGTTGGTTGCAGCACGAAACCAAGTTCTCTCCGCTCACGCCACGCCATTCAACTTTGTAATACATACACCCGAAAGGCCACCTAAAGTATGTGGCGACGTGAAGCAAGCATTACTCTTGTTTAATTTTAATCAAAAAGATATGCTGATAAAGGAAGAAAAGTATGTAATGTATGTATGTATGTATGTATGTATGTATGTATGTATGTATGTATGTATGTATGTATGTATGTATGTATGTATGTATGCATGCATGCAAGAATATATGTACATGTATATTGGTTTCACCCGTAGATTATGAATTTTGATCACTCACCAGTGACTTAATGTGCAACGTTGTCTTCAGTCGAATCGATTCGTTCAGCAATGTTATTCTGTCGGATATCTGTTTCAAAGTTAACAAAAATAAGTTTCTCGTTAAGTAAATATTTATGTCATTGGTGACACAAGCTGGGGCAAAACGGCGTTTCAAAATTGTCTGGGTGTACCTTTTGGTACCTTGGTTTAACTAATGAAAATGTCACCATCATTTTTTACAGTATAAAATTGCACATTTCTGTTGGACCTACCCTTGTACATGTATGTGGTATGATACACTTGCTCAGTGTAACGTTGTCCTGTCCCAGTTTCATTGTAAGGGAAAGATAACGCATGGCTCATTATGTCTGGGTTGGCACCCAGACATTCTAATTTTTAATGAGTTCTCTTTCTGTTTCTCTTACTTTTTGTCGTCCTCCTTGATCGTCTATACGGCCAAATTTTGTCCTGATAGTTTCTCAGACACCGCTTCACACAGAAACTCCAAATTTAGCAGGAACGTAGCCCTACTAGTGAAATTGCGCACCTTGGTGTTGAATAGTCATAGTTTTCAACTTTATGCAAATCAGTTGGATTGAAATTTTTAAAACTCCTTTTATGGCTTTTTATTTGAAGACTATATCTGGGAAACTCAAAACCTGGCATGATGGAACCTCCACACGTATAGTCTGGTCTTTTTGTAAAGAGGGTGACCGTTTTGGAAATTATGCAAATTAGGGCTACTGGAAAAAATAAAATCTTTAATATCTACCATACTATCGTAGGTAGATGTGCCACTCCAACTTCAATTCAGAGGTTTGTGCCATAGGCGCATCCAACGAAACACAAACAAAAGTTGTAGAATCTTAATGTATGCTAATTAGGGGTACTTGAAAAATTGAAATGTTGAGTATCGTCAAAACTATTATAGATACAACTTCCATTCTACCTTCAAATTACAGGTTTGTGCTGTAAGTGCGTCCGATAAACGACAGAAAAAAGTTGTAAAGTGTTAATTTATGCTATTACGGGCGTTTGGAAATTTAAATGTTGACTATCTTCACAACTATCATAGGTAGATGTGCTATTCAACCTTTAATTCATATGTTTGTGCAACAGGTGCATCAAATGAAGTCCAAACAAAAGTTGTAGAGTTTTAATTTATGCTAATCAGGGGCACTTGAAAATTTAAATGTTAAATATTTTCAAAAGTGATAGGGGTAGAGGTGACATTCCAACTTCAATTCAGAGGTTTTTGCCATAGGGTACAAACGAAAGTTGCAGCATTGACATGTATGCAAGTTTTGAATGCACACATAGATTTGCTTGGAAGCAAATATTCTTTTCAAGTACCGGTATTTCATTTGTTCTGACATAATACCTTTGCTAAGGTTGCAGATTATACGTGTTTGTGGCTTGCTATCGTTCTAGGGACCTACTGCGATCATGTCGTTAGGCCTATCTACTTTGGATATGGCTTCCTGAAAATGGTGACAGCTGTATTTCGTATCGGTATTCAATGAACGGAAGTTTTGCAACTATACTCCGAATGTGCTAAACAATTTCACTTGTTCAATCTGAATTGTTTGTTTTTGTTTGTCCTTTTTTTGTATTTTGATTAATGTGTCTATGTTTTTCATTTTGGTAGTGTGCGCACGGATTGAATACAAGGTGGTTTTGATCCCGGGGTTTGATCATAAAGTTCTTGATTGGGATGGACTAGCTGACGTTGCACCTGGAAATTGGATACGATTTTGATGTTGTAGTACTTCATATTATCATCGATGGCAGCAGAAGTAGAAATAATTGCAATGTTACCATAATCCATGCTATATCATTATTATTATCTTTATTATTACCGTCATAATCATGATCATGATCATCATTATACTACAAATTAATATCGTCTTCATCAGCATTATGCATATACATGAAGCCCGGGAGTTTATTTTCGTCCCTTTCGTCTTCTCAGATATCCGGACCGCATCCATGAATACGAAACAGGTGGATGTAATGAGATATACCAGTAACAAACATGTTTTATGAATGAGAATCGAAGCTAATAAAAATCAACAAAATACATGCCATAATAGACACAGAGGGAAATTGTGTTATTTTCGTAAGGATACACAAGTATAAGACAGATAGTTTGATAGTTTAGATCTTTATCAAAGAAAATAGCCGCTGATATATAGGCTTATTTGAATTCAAGTCTTGACAAGATTTGACTGCAAACTTATCTGGTATCTTATCTACCTGTCTTGGAAGAGCCCCGTATCTGGATAGTAGATTATCATAATCAGAGTCCTTTTCAAATTTCATCCAACTGATGAGTTGCTGCCACTCAGACACTGGCGTAGAGAGTGGGGACAGCATACTGTACGCCCCGTATCTATAACCGTAAACAAGAGAATACATGCAGTATAATTCTGCAAAATACACTATTTATTGAAAGATACATAGTTCAAGTAATCCATTTAGATTTCCACGGAATCAGGTCAATTCATATCGCAAGATGAACCTTTTGCACGCCCGATGTTGCCTTTTCATTCGCTGTTTCCACATGCATATTTAGTGAAGCTAAGATTCCAAATGGGCCTAAATGTGTAACAGCAAGACCGACCGAAAGATAAAAAATCGTAATCACACCTAGAATGGTGTCATTAAGATCGCAACTTTTCACAGTTTATCGGATTTCTCCATCATTGTTGACCAGATGTAATTCTCTTCAAGCTTGGCAGAATTTTACTGCAAAAGGGCATATTTTGCTGTGCAAATACAAAAGTTAAAAAACGATACAGGATGCTGGGATGGTAAATTACATGCGACTTTACTTCCTGTTGAACAATATATATATATATATATATATATATGTGTGTGTGTGTGTGTGTGTGTGTGTGTGTGTGTGTGTGTGTGTGACACCACTTCCTGCGGACAACCAGGGGCCAGTAAAGCTGGATTTGTCCACCCACTAGACTAGGTGTCTCTGAGTGTAACAAACTAGATGCTAAGCCTAGGCTTGTAACGGCACCAGCTTCAACACGCAGAGTAATTAAGTGCCCATGATGCAGCGTGAATATACGCAACCGGATTGAATCCTCAATTCGCTTTCTGTGTGTCTCTATTAGCGAGCGTCAGCGAGCTCTTATGGTTACGTACGTATAATCATGAACTGTGTTTCTACCATGGAGAGGGCATACTGTTGACCACAAATCACGGCCGCCCTCTCGTGCCCGAGGTTTTCGCCGCGGGAAGCGCCATTAAAAAAAATAGGCCTAATAATAAGATTTTTTTTTTCATGCATCATAGGAAATTTCCACAGTTTTATTAACACCAAAGTTTCAAACTTACCTGGCATTATGGAAATTAAGTCAATAATTCATGTCTATTCAGAAAACATGGTCGATGAAGTGTGATAAATGATAATGATTCACGAACTCGCATTGTAGAAACCTCGCTGGAACGTGGGCCTCGCAAACACGCTTCTGCGACTGAAAATGGGTTTCCGCGGAATAGAAATCGTTAGGCCTACATGGTGTGAGGGTAACCTAAATAGGGCCTAAACATCGCAAAGTAGGTCCCCTATGTGACATTTATTGCGCATGTTGCGTCTTACTTTAATTAATGTGTTCAGACAGTGCAGCCACCAGGTAGCTTCTGCAGGCCTTCCAGATCGCAACTCGCATAATATCCCATAGGGGCCCCAAAACGCCATGCACTGTCTGGAGACATTAATTAAGGTAAGACGGAACATGTGCAACAAATGTTATATACCTTGCAATATTTATTCAGGTTACCCTCACACCCGTAAAAATTTCATGTTCCGCCAAACACCATTTCCAGCCCCAGAAGCGTGTTTGTCAGGCCCGAATTGTAGCGAGGTTTCAACAATGTGAATCCGGTCGTTATCATTTATTACACTTCATCGACAATGTTTTTTTCTGAATAGACATGAATTATTCACAACATTTCCATAGTGCCCGGTAAGTTTGAAACTTTGGTGTAAGTAAAATTGCGGAAATACTCCGGGATGCTTCAAAAAGGCAATGGCACCGTCCATGTGTGCATCCCAGCAAAGAGCATGAAGAAAACTTATTTCATAGACTGGATACTGAGTAGTCTTTTGTAGGAATAAAAGTGGGAAGATTAGGTGATTAAACTTTAGGTTATGTCATGTATTCACATGTGCGCGTGTGTTAATGATAAGAGCTTGCTAACGCTAATATGCAAACTGTTAGCAACGTACAAAACAAGAACAGCTTCAATCCTTACGGTTTTCTGCATTTTTATTCTATTGTGCGCTACCTGATGGCCAGTCAAAATGTGTCAACCGTTTTGTGGTCGAAACTCCGAAGTTGAGTCCACGGCACCCATAATCTGCACACTGATACAATGTCATTCAAACCTGGAATTTCCACGGTGTAGAACATAAAACATGCGAAACCAACTGCATGTGCATGTGTATAACTCCGTTTCATCCATGCATTATCGACAAGGTAAGATCCTTATTTCGTTATAAATACGAAATGGCGGTCCCCACGGCGAAAATCTCGGGCGCCAGAGGTCGGCTGTGACTTGCAATCAACACTATCGCACTCTCCATGGTAGGAACACAGTTCATATATGTACATAACCATAAGAACTTACTTGCACTCGGTAATATATATATATATATATATATATATATGCATAAATTTGATAAATGAAAAAAAATTGATCAAACCTTCTGTATTTGTATCCCCGAATGTAAGTGTCCAGTTGGTCTTGGAGAATCTGTATTGTGAAGGACGTCTGCTGTGATAAAGCTGAAAGGTCTATGTTCTTCGCCTTCTGCAAAAATGTCTCTGCTGCCATCTAAAAATAAGCGTCAGCAACAAAACTGCATGTGTATTGAACAAATGTTCGTGTCTAGCAAGTAAGGACATAGTTGTGTCGCTTTTTGAAGCCGTTTAACTCTTTGAGTGCTAACTGCGACTTGAGTCGAACTACTTAAGAGGAACTACTCTCAATTATAATAAGGATGCTATAGATTCGTATTTCTCCCTGTGAAAAAGCCTTTTATTTAAGTACCTATAATTCCAGAGAATATGATGGTCCGGGTCAACAGCTTTCCTTGGCACGTTTGTGGCACTGAAAGAGTTAATACCAAAGAGCCATATCACCTGTGCAACTTATTTTGATATACCACTTGACGCCAATACTTATGTTTTTGTCTTAATTTTGTTGTTGTTCTCATAAACCCTGATTTTCATTACGTAAATGCCAAATTTGAAAATGCATCAGGTCCCTGCAACTTTTCCTAGTCCCTTTGACCATGCCGTGGGAACACAGTACGTATCATGCCATGCACACTTCCATTAGAAAACCGTTTTAGTATTTCATTGAGGTGCTTAGTTTATGAAAACGTCTGCAAGTGGCGACACTCAAAAGAATTCCTTGTTTTGGACATGTCTGACGGAGAAATAATTTACTCGCCTTACGGCGGAGAAAGGCAGCTTCATTAAATTCTTCTATTTTATCGTCATACTGGTAAAATCCAAATTTCGTTGCATATTCTGGACTTTCCTTTAATCTCCATTGAAAAAAATCATCCACCAAAGATAAAGCATGAGGTTCTTGTGATGAACCTGAAAAAGGAAGATTTGCAATTTAGTCACGTGAAAAGAACATGGAAAGATATGGATTTACATAAGACCCACAGTAACAAAAAGAACATTGTGGTGTACACATTATTCAATCAAAACAATTGGGTTACAATTATAAACAGACGAACTTTATCAGACCCTCAGACTTGTCTTTTGCTTGTTAAAATTACGTATAAAGGGTAAGCCTGTTCCACCTATATCTTTTCTATCTATTTGAAGCATAAATGCGTTGTGTAGTCTATCTTTCTGTCCGTTCAAGAATTTTTATAGCCAGCGGCATTAGAAGCTGTTGGCCTATTTTAGCCCGGACTGATGTTTGGGGGGAAACACCCAAAAAGCATGAACTTCTGAGGTTGTTATCTCAGCAAATATTGGCTTGATTAAGTAAATTTGCTTTGATTAAAAGGGTAACTTGTACCCCATAATCCAGGTGTATGTGAGATCTGGTATTGGGTGCCTTACTATCAAAGGTACAGCAACCCCAAGCAGTTAGGGTGTGTGATCTGACACAACGTGCCTGTCTATTCAAGGTGTGTATTTCTGCCATGAGAATAATATGGTCTGTAGAGTGAAAAAGGCGTCCAAAAGTACCTCCTTAAAGAGAGTTTCTTTGAAGATTCCAATCTTAAAGATAATTTTGCAAGTATCCCAAGCCTCCACGCCCGGACATACATTTCATGCCCTGGGCCGTGTATGTCTTAAAAGCGGATGCGATTTTCACGCTCTGGGGCGTCAACGTCTTAAAGGCGGCACCGGCCTGTCCAGTGGTCAGAAAGGATATGGCAGGAATATCCATCCCTTTTGTTTCAACATGGCGGCCGTTACTACAGGTAACCAATAACCAAATTGTCCCCTTTTTCTGGCGTCAAAAATGTTTTTACTCTTCACGGTGTTTAAATGGTATTATATATTCTTGTCCATTATGCTATTCAAAATTGTCAGTATCGCTATCATTATCCAAAAAATCTGACCTAATATCCTACTGGGTCAATATTCACTTACATTATAATTTTCTATAGCTAATGTTTGGAGGGGCCTTTTCGGTAACAACTTGTATCGGTTATTGGTACCTTTTTGTGTTTTTAATTTTACAAAGTAGGAGTTCTTCGCCAAAGGTGTTATGAATTATGAATTTAAATAACGCTTGGCCGGGCTAGTGATGCACACTTTAACTCTCTGGTCCCTTGAGAAAATGATTATAACTTTATTCTTAGACTGCCCTTTTGTGGGGTTCATGCGAAACATAAGAGCTACCTTTAGCGGGATCTTTTGGACGGACGTGTATATCACAGGCTAGGAATGTGTTTCTTAAAGGAAATCAGAACACTTAAAGGTGCAATATGTTGAAGATTCCTTAAGGACTTAGTCTTCTCTAAGGCAGGCGTAAAACTTTTGAACTCCTTAAAGTACCACAAAGCTTTATGATCTTTAAAGACCACATTAAAAATGTTTGGATCCTTGAAGACGCCCGTTTGGACTCCTCCTTAAAGGCAGCCTTTAAGTTTCTCAACCACTGATTCCCCGCCCGCCCGAAGATTTCATGCAACATGGTCCCATGCCCCACAATTCACACCTAATGAGGAATGGGGTACCCCATATCGGTCCTACCCCATGCCTGTATTACCCCATCCATAATCTGGTCCCACACCTACCCCGTACCTAATGCCCATTGATACGTCACTACCTTATTCTCATATGGGGTAAGGTCTACCCTGCCACCCCGTACTTTAGGGGTGTCCCCATACTACTCCATATCTACCCCCATATGTTACTCCGCACTACCCCATTTGTACCTCCCCAACCCCCAACCCCCAACCCCCCCCCCCCCCCCCCCCCCCGTGGAAGCACTATGGTCATTGCATATGGCAGGAGACACTGACTTTATGACGACTTGGGTGCAACAAACAGAACCCCAACGTACCCTGTTCTTTGTAGGTTACGCCCTGTCCCTACGGCATTGCCCCATACTTTGTGGTGTCCCCCTCCTTTTTTGAGGTCAAGTTGTACTGTACCAGTTTAACGTTATGGGAATCCCCCCCCCCATTCATGAACTTTCTGGGGATCAAACACATCATAAAGAAGATTGTTCCCAAGAAGATATTCATTTACATTATATGGAATTACTTTGACCTCGTGTGAAGCATATGTGGCTTATGTATATTGATGTGAATACCCAGCAGTTGTATGGCAGAACTCATATTATATGTGGTCTCAAATCCACTGCAGCTTTAGAGCTATTAATCAAACATCTTAGAGCCCCTTTACACTTAAAAATTTCTCTACCCTTAAAGTTGAGTACATTTTTGGGCAAGACTTTGATATAGCACCTCCCAGCTTGCAAGAAAATGCCTGACAAATTGAACTGATTATTAAGCTACTGACACTTTCAAGATGCTCAAAATAATTTCCGCGCTTCACTGCACAATTTACCCCTGCACAGGTAAAAGTGGTTCTCACTCCCATTCATAATATCACAGTGTATTAGCCTCTGAATATAAATAGTTCTCCATAGTTTCGCTTGGTTCAAGTTCACCATTCTAAAATTTGTAGAACGTGATCCGTAATAATTGTCGGCAGACGAAGTTGACATTCGTTAAATTCCTCGTAGGTCACGAATATGAGATCATTACCATATGCTTCGCTGGGGGCTCAGCATGTAATTCTACCAATAGTGATTCTAACAAAGTTCCACTTTTAATTTTATGTATATAAGTGTTCCCTCAATATTTGTCCAAGCTTATATGAAGCATGTGTGTTTAGGCCCATCTACTATTATTTTATGATGTATTGTTATATTTGTACACATATAATCAGGGACATCCCGGGTATAATTGTGAGTAATTAATTATCTCCCATATTTACCCAAGCTACATGGATTGTGGATACGAGTACGTGAACATATGGAGGGTAGGGAAATCTGATTAGTTAACACTTTATCATATTTTTGAGCCTGCATAGTCATCTGCGGAAAACATATAGATATCCCGTGTTCTCAGCCTTGTGCCGAGGAAGGTTATGAATTCAGTAAAGGGGGAGAGGGGCTATTTATTTATTGTCGTTTGTTTGGAGTGTCCGGTGACTCAGCGTCCAGTACGCATATGAAGGCGAAGATAAAAGTGTGTTAGAGATTTGCTGATTCATAGGCATATAAATATGTTTTATAAAAATATTGTTCAGGATTTTCGTCAGTTTAAAAAAAAAATCAAACACGTCATTTTTGCGGTACACTGTGTTCCGAAATAAGTAAGTTCTAGCATTTAATTGAAAACAAAAACTGCCCAGTTCAGCTGACAAGGGCAGAATAAAATGCACAAAAACTTGACCTACTTTTAGTTTTTGTTCCGGTTAGCACTGCATCATTTGACTCAAAACAATTAAGAACATGTCAATTTTTTTCACAGTATCCAGTGAAAAAATACAATAACTGTTTATGATTACTGAATAATCACTTAATTATATCTTTTAAAATGTACAGTGTCATCACGTCTGTGTGCAAGCACAGACAGTCTGTTTTTCTTTCTTTCTTTCTTTCTTTCTTTCTTTCTTTCTTTCTTTCTTTCTTTCTTTCTCTCGCTCTTCCTATCTTTCTTTCTTACTATTTATTTATTTATTTATTTATTTATTTATTTATTTATTTATTTATTTATTTATTTATTTATTTATTTATTTATTTATTTATTTATTTATTTATTTAGTGGAAACACTGCATCTGTGATGAACTTTGGCATCTATCTTGAATTGTTAAAAAGTTCAAAATATGAGGCAATTAGGGGCGATTAGAAAATTACAAGTTTCATATCTTCCAAATTGGTCTTGACAGATAGAAAATTCGAAGTGCATGTAGATTTGTGACATCAATCAATGCAATTGGCTATGAAAATATTGCAGCCCTTTAAATAATGAGGGCACTTGAAAACCTTTAATACTTAATACCTTAAAATCTACAATAGATTCAGTTGCCAATCCAGCTGCAATTTATAGGCTTGTACTATAGGTGCATCCAAAAAACCAATGCTCGAATACGCAAAATATAAATCTGAAATAACTTCAAAATTATTTGAGTGAGAGGTGCCACAAAAATTCCAATTCAAAGGTTACTGCTATAAAGCCACATCTGATAGACCATGAACCACAGTTGCAGCATTTAAATTTATGCAACTGCTTTAGGTGACTTTTGAGAAAAAAATTAACCGATAAAGATACAGATTTTAACGGCCCATACCATTCCCTATCTACCTGTCTCATACATTGGCACATCATTTACAAATAGAACAAATATACCTGGGATCTGGTTAATCATGTACACACTTTTCAACACAGAAGTTTTTTCTTTTGATGTAACGCATGACAAGGATGTCGTTATGACCGCTAACAAATAAGCCATGAGCCTGAAGAAGGGCAACAAAAGCCAACTTATTCATCTGTATATGAGATACTGATGGTCATGGCTATCAACTATATATATATATATATATATATATATATATATATATATATATATATATATATATATATATATATATATATATATATATATATGTATATAGATATGTATATATATACATACATACATATATATACAATAAAACCTCTAATTAAGACCGCCAATTTTCACATCCATTTTTGTTTATACTTAAATCTTCTCCCCATTACGACCACTCCCAATTAAGACAATTTTTCAGTCCCTTAGGTGGTCTTAAAAGGGAAATCCCACTATCTATATATAACAGAGGAAGTTACGTGAATGACAGTTACTATATATATGTATATATATATACATACATATACATATATATACACACATATATATACACATATATATACACTTATATATAAATACATATATATATATATATATATATATATATATATATATATATATATATATATATATATATATATATATATAGTAACTTACATTCACGTCACTCTTTCAGGTCTAAGCTAAGAGCTGAGTCGTGATCTATCATCGTTGCTGTTTGTAAGCAATGCATCCAAGTTAAAGTGTGCTGAGGAATGCTTTTATGCTGGGCAAAATTTCAACAAACACAACCTTTTAAAATCGAAGCTTACTGACATTTGAATGAAAATTCGTCGCATGACGCATTTGAATATTACACATGGTTATAGTTATTTAAATAAGTGTGACCAGAGTCACTTATTGTGGTTAAAGAGTTAATTTCTTTGATGTTGCCTTTGTGATACCTACTGTTCTGTGAGAGGGTGATCCAAGGTTGACCACGGTAACGTGGGTCGTGTTTTTCTGAATTATTCAATCAGATATTGTAGCCATGAAGCATGAAAATGTTCTAAATCCGTGCACGTAATACTAAATTTAGATCACCCTATAGCACTAGATTGTGGTAGTGGAAAGGCAAGATGGGTAACGGGTGAAGGGGAGGGAGAGCAGAATATAGGCCCATAATGTAAAATGTGAATATATGTTCATAAGCGAAGAGAAAAAAAAATCACCTGGAGAAATTTGATATGCTTGTCAGAAAATCAGTGCCTAGAAAACTTTTAAAAATTGCCTATTCAACATTTATTTAACTCCTGTTGCATTATTTGTTTTAAATTGTTGAAAAAAGACACAAAAAATTCATCTGTAACAAGCCTTTATATTGAAGTAGAATGGAATGCACCTGTATCTATAATTGTTGTGAAGTTATTCAAGATTTCAATTTGGTGTATTTGCAAAATTTGCATTAATTAAAATGCTACGACTTTGATTCATGGATGCAGCTGTCTCACAAACCTATCAATTGTAGTTAGAATGGCGCAACTATCTATGGAAATTTTGAAGTTGAATTTTCAAGATTAAAATTTTGTGAATTGCCCAATTTGCATAAATTGTACTACAACTTTGGTTCGTATTTCATTGGATGCAGTTATGTCAGCAAGCAATCTAGTAATTGGGAGTTGTAATGCACCTCTATCTAGAATGGTTTTGAAGTTATTAGGATTTAAACTTTGTGTATTCTCTTGATTCGCATAAATTAAAACTCTATATTTGATTATTGCAATCAAAAGTGAGGATGCAAGGACCATCAATGCTTTTCAATGAGAACAAAATGGCGGGCACTTCTAGAGCACCTGGGGGCATGGAGTGGGCCTCTGTAGTACTAGCAGCAAAACTTAGGTGTATTTCACTTATGCTAATCAGTTATAATGTTCAATATATCATCAACACTATTCAAAGATAAAGTTGCCAATCCAACCATGATTCCCATGCACAAGTCTTTACTTCATGTTAGGTGGTGTGCATGATTCAACATTTAAAAGATTACTTATGTCATTCTCACAGTCCCTCATTTCTTGCTGCACGTATATCCTATGGACACCAAGCCAATTTTATTTGTGTCTTTTTATCCAGAACCACGGCCTGGCAGTAGTTACCCTATTCCGCAGTCCAAACTCTTTATACTCCGTAAGCTAACCTGCCTCTGTCTAAGCTATGTAAATATAGAAGTACTATTGTCCATATTGTACACTTTCGTCTGTAGGATTTTGACATGGGCTGAATTAGCCCAAGTATATCAAAGGGTCTTCAGCGGGTAACTACTCAAAACATGTTTCGGAGCCTGTACCCATACATGACTCTGAGTAGCGGCTCCTTGTCTAAGCTAAATATTCAGCAAAGACAACCCACATAACAATGAATAAATATGAACGTGTCAAATGGCGAATAAGCTTAATAAGTGAAGCTTTGCTTATAAATGAAGAGCTTCAATTTAAATAAAGAATACCAGGCAAACTAAACATAATTACTAAATTTGTATAGCACAAGTTCGGACAAGAATAAGTTGACTTACCCCTGAACTAGTATGTGCCCTTTCTAGCTGGATAGCTTACTTTAGTTTAACCACCTGCCATTGTAAAACTAAAGTAGAAACAAATTGGGGCATTATATTCAGTACCAGTGATTAGAAGGTAAACAGTGACAACTAGATCACCCGTACAGACCTAGGTAATTCCCGGCAAGTACTGTAATAATGGACATCCTGCACCAGAAACGTAAAACAAGCTCCATACTGACACCTACTCCTCACTATGAAAGTCTCCAAACAATAAAGCTATCTTTTGCTGCCAACTCTAAGTTACTGTTTCAAAAGAATGAGTCACGTGTGTGATATTTGAGTAAATACTGCCTATTTTGAGTATTTTCTGACATTGAGTAAATGTGCACTCAGACATGTCAGGAAAGAATGAAAATCATAAGCATTTAAGTCAAGAAAATATATTCAAAATTTAATTTTTCTTCACCAGAATATACTTGCAATCAGGCAAACTTGTGGCTACTTGCAATGTTGCAGGACTTTAATTTATGCAAACTTTGAAGGCATACAGACAGATTTGCTTTGAAACAAATTGTCTCTTCTAGTTATTTATCGCCTCCCTTCGCTAACTGTTTGTATGTTTGCGAAAACGATTAAATGATGAACTGTCCATATAATTTTTATATGATGTGAATGCACTCGTATATGTTTTTCTTTTCAAATAAAGTTTAACAGATCACGGCCCTACACGGAAGCCAGATGTATTTACAAATTATATATATAAATAAAGGGCAAACTCTTCAGGAATACTGCGATATACGGTGTATATTATATTTTATAACAGAGACATGTGGAGCCATCTTCATCTTCTAAGATAAGTCTATTTTAGCGTTCTATAGGTACTGCGGACCTCCGAGATTAAGAATTTATTCGTCACATTGAGCAAACTTGGTATATTATATCTTTAACACATTGCCCTAGATCTGAAGATGTATTGATTACCAGCCTACTCTGTGTCCTTAGACTAGCGGGTCATGTTTATTCGCATGTCTAAATTTCTACATTACTTGCAATCGTAGTAATAATGTTCATTGTTTGAAATTGACCCCTGTCACATCTATAATCGAAAATAATTCCAAATAAAATCCTGTTAATTCATAATGTAATTTAAAAGTTCCTGAACAAATCAAGTCGCGAATATGTTCCGTAAAACTATATAATTTTTCCTGCGAAAGTGACGACATGGATATTCTGTTATCAAACTGCACTGACTCGTTTGATATTCTACTACTTTCTGTCCAGAGGAAAAAAATGTAATACATACCGCCATTTACTAGGGAGAGACCCCACAATATCAACGCTGGCTTAAGCATGGCACTGTGACCTGGTAACAGTTTGTCGGCAAATGATACTGTGCTGAGGTTTGTGATGGTGTTGCTCATCCATTATACCCGGCGGTTTTTTTAACCCTAGGCCTCTTCCCGCTCGAAGAAGTCTATTTGTGCATTTGTGTGTGTGATCTTGGGGACCATCTCAGCGAACCTAACTTACTCCGAAAAAATGAGTGCTGACTTGAGCTATTCGCGTACTTTTATCCCTTCTAGAACTATTTCTGAACTGCGTTTGGAAATAAATATTTACTCACATGGCTTTATTGTACATAGACTGACAACATAAAGATCAGCATATTGTAAGACCAACGATTTAGAATTTACAAACGTTATCACCAGGTCAAGTATTAATTTTGTGTTTTTGTAAACTATTCTTCAAGTTAACACTTAGTCAAAACGGAGTTTCCAAAAGAACCACATTCTTGCCGATCCGAAATATGAGCTTCCGTTGTATTTGGCATGTTTAATATTATATTTATGCTGCCAAGTACAAATGGTCTTATATAACTCGATTTTTTAAAAATCCATTTTATTTTATTTATTCTTGCTTAACTTGTTCTGTGACTATAAGATGTCCTCAGAAACGAACGTTACACAACCCATTCTAAGTCAAAGGACGTGACAGATAAGCCTTACCTTTGTGCACCAAGCTGTCTTGCAAATTTTGGTGTTCGGTAACATCAAACCTACTTTTTTCCTTACAATATATCCTCCAGGAGTTTCAGTGAACGCAAAAGGTTTGCACTGTAATTATCATTTTCTATCCTTAACATATTTTGCATCCGGCATGCACATTAAAGAAATGTAGTGCGATTTGAAGGAATGCCTAATTGAACTTTTCATCTCTTACGTATCTTCAAGGTTACATCATACAGCCTCACAATTCATAATGACAGGACGCTATTTTTCAACTGCACATCAATTCGTTATAGAATACAAATGATAGTGGTCCAAAATACATAATTTGGGGAACTTGAATATTTTATCCAGTAAATTAAATTTTATGCAAAATAGGTAAAAAAAAAAAAAGCAATAATTCTAACGTGTATTCTTATCTTAATGATGATGCTCCTCAAACGAATAATGTTCAAAGTAGAACTGTATGCAAGTGAGGAGTTAAGCGGAGAAGACCAGGGTAATGTGGGACACGGGAACAGTGGGGTAGTGGATTTTTTCCTGCCTAGCAAAATATTGCTCTGTTCTTTGTCATCCATCTTATCTGCTATATTGTCCCCATGCTCGAAGGAACACTTTGCTTTTGGGGGCTAGTGAAAAACGTTTTAAGGCACCCTGAACAATTTTTCAAAATTTTTCACTTTTCTTCTACTTTTCGTATGGTTAGAAGTGAGGAAAAGGGAAATTAGAGTTTGACTGTGATGGTTTAGTTTATAACTAGAATTTAATCAATTTCCACCATAATCACATTGTAGTTCGGAGATTTGCAAATTTTTTATATGGGTGGTGTGGTACGCAGTGGGACATAGCACAAAACATATGTTTACACATAGAAAAGTCCATGCCTGTCACATCACTTTTATAAACTCATCCACCGGATTCAGATACCATAGCAAATGAAGAGACTACCTGAGAAATAAAAACCAGAATGGAAATTCTGTCCCACTGAATCCCCGTCAGCTTATTGGACCATATGTTCTACTGTGTCCCAACACCGGGGCACAATGGGACAGATTTTGGGCTCTCTTTATTTCAGTGTAACATAGAGATGTTTTGATTTGGTATGAAAGCCCATGCTTGTAACATAGGCTGTTACTACTCTGTCACAATAAAAAGATATCTCTGAAAGTAAAGGAAGTCCTCGAGAAATAGAAACCAAAATGAAAATTCTACCCCCACAGTTCCCCGTGTCCCCATGTTCATGTAATCATTCTCCTGCTTCAGAGGAACAAGTCACATAGTGGTTCCCATAAATATGAATTCAAAGCGGCTTACGATAAGGGACCAGACAAGTCAACATAAACAATAGATCACCAGTTGGAAGCTGGCTCCATGAGTGCAAAATATCTGCCGGCAGAGATGCAGACCCTACGTGGACCTTCGAATGGTTGCTCATTTCTCATCGTTTAACTTCAGGATCATGTCTGTTTGCTCCACAGAAGATATACAGGCTATCCCCTTCGTATTTCCACACACACAAAAAACCGGTTCTGAGAAGAAAGCCTGATGTTAAACAAATGAAATTAAAAAACAAAAACAAATAGCTATGTCTCCGTTTTAGCTCCATGCAAACCTAATAATTTGTGGCAAGACGTTTACCTTTACATCTTTTTCTGCACACGATTGAACCATTTAACTTATTTTTCAAGTTATTTATAAGTGACTTTACACACATATACATTAATCATATTCTCCCATTTATCAATTGTAAAACATATACTTGACAAATTTTATTCAACTGGCCTTGTGATTTCTTTTCTGTCAAGTTTTCTTTTACATTGTCTCGAAAGAGAAGGGTATATATTGGTCAAGTATTAGTTTTTCCCCGCTCTCACTCACTTTTTCCATTTTCTTGGAGGGAGGGGGGGCTTGCACGTATTTGCCATTGGAATTTCAGTGACGATGGTACAAAAAGGGGATAAAAGGAATAACAGAATAACTGCAATGTACTCTAATTTTTGATATCGAAATTCAGAGAGTCACGTTCGACCAGCAAGCTGAAAAAAAAATCAAATGTGAACCTATACACTTGCTTGCATGCAGCCATTTTAGGAATCTCTTCCTTCCTCCATGGAATAATTGACTTGTTGAATGTGTCATGAATCACGTCAGTGGTAGCCAGGCTACGAGATTAGGGCTTCAGGGAACACAGACCTGGGTAGAGAAAGGGGATTTACCTCTTTTGTTCCAGCACTTGTTGACCTAAATGTGTCTTGCCTCCCACTCCTGCCCAGGGCATCCCCTAAGATTATGGGAAATTTTCGTTATGTCTCGGTGCCAACCCAGACATTTTGTTTTTACAAGAATTCTTTTTTCTCTCTTTCTTTCTTTCTTTCTTTCTTTCTTTCTTTCTTTCTTTCTTTCTTTCTTTCTTTCTTTCTTTCTTTCTTACTTCTCTTTTCTTTCTTCTTTACGACCAGATTTGTCCGGAGTTTTTCTCGGACCCTACTGTTCTGAAAACCACAAAACTTGCCATGGTGAGTGACTTACCAGTGAAATTAGGCACCTGACTTGGAATAGTCATGATGATTAACATTATGCAAATAAGGGGCAATTGAAATTTTAAAAGCTCCCTATCTTCTAAAGTATTAGAGATAGACACAAAGTTCTAACGTGCACATATAGGTTTGAGACAACTGGCAAATCCAATAGCATACAAACAAAACTTGGGGAATTTAATGTACACTAAATTCACCAAATTTCTCCCCAATCTACATACAGGCCTTGAACTGCTTGCTGTATGACCTATTGCTTGACCTCCATGGTGCCAGGCAACCATTTTGCATTCATAGTTATTTAGCTTGAACCTGTCTCACAGCTTTCTATCCATGCATGCTAAGTGTACGTTTTAGAAGGTTTGGGTCTTGTAGCAAATTGGGGGGGGGGGGGGGGTAATCCCAACAAATCTCTTTCTGTCCAAGCAGGAACAAGATTGACTCCATGCTGACATATGTACCAGGCAGGCCTTTGTTTCCACTAGTGCATAACAGACCTGTCAATGTACCTTTGACTGAAACTAGTGTCCTAGCTGGCCTATTTTTGCCTGCGACAATGTCAGTCTGCTGAGCTTATCAGTTCCAAGGGAACTCATGCTCCAGACTTCTAGGCAGAACAAGCCTGCAGTGTGCCCTCTGTTAAAAATAGGTTACATACAGAGCTGAGCCGGCCAGACAAGACATTATAGTTAAAGTGTGTGTGTCAACACACACTTTTCTGTTTTTCCTGAAATTCTTTCTTTCTTTCTTTCTTTCTGTCTTTCTTTTTTTTTCTTTCTTCTTTACCAGCACATTTGTCTGACACTTCTCTCGGACACTATTGTACATGAAAATTCCAAACTTGGCATGATTGTACCTCCATACAAGGAGTTTGACAGTTTTATACAAAGGAATGAAGATGTTTAAAATTATGCAAATAAGGGGCAATTGAAATTTTAAATGTTGAATATTTTCAAAAGTATAACAGATAGAGATGTCCTTCCAACTTCTACTTGGGGGTTATTTACCAGTGTGCAACTAATGAATCTAAAGCAAAAATTGTTGCATTTAAAATTATGCTAATTAGCAGCATTTGAAATTTTAAATTTAAATGTCTTCAAAACTATTATAGATAGAGATGTCATTTCAAATTTACCAGGGGGTTGTTGTCCATTGCGCATGTAATGAATCTAAAACAAAAGTTGTAGCAATTTAAATTATGCTAGTTAGCAGTATTTGAATTTTCAATCTTGAATATCTTCAACACTATAATCATGAATAGATAGAGATGTCATTCCAACTTCTAATAGGGGGTTGTTGACCATTGCGCACCTAATGAATTAAAAATAAAAGTTAAAACAATTTAAATTATGCTTAATAGCACCATTAGAAATATTCAATCTTGAATAACTTCGAAGCTATAATGAATAGAGATACCATTCCAACTTCTACTCCTGTGTTATGGAATAGTCGTACATTGCCATACCAATATGCTTTGAAGACGCACACACTGATTTGCTATGCAGCAAATCATCTCGCCTAGTTTTGTCTTGGTTCACATGTACATGTTTATGTAGTTTCTTGACAGCTTCTGTTAAAATTTGTTTATGTAATAAAGGAAGGAAGACAGTTTTGTATTGCATTTATACACTGTACACATCCCCTTGAATCATAATGTGTATACACTGTACATATACATTCTCACATACTCGTCTATATTGCCCACAAGGGCTGACCCTCTCAAGAGTGGGCAGTTTTCTCTGGTCCCATGGGTGACTTTTCTCTGGTCCCAAGAGTGCCCACTTTATTGAGTTTTCAGTGTATTAGTAAAAACTGGAATTTTCTTTCTTTCTTTCTTTCTTTCTTTCTTTCTTTCTTTCTTTCCCTCTCTTTCTTTCTCTCTTTGTTTGTTTCTTTATTTCTTTTCTTCTTTTCTTCTTCACAACCAAGTTGATCTGGAGATTTTCTCAAGCACTATTGTTCCAAAAACCACCAAACTTGCTATGGTGACTGACCTAACCAGTGAAATTGTGCATCGCATTTGGAACAGTTATGATGTTTAAAAGTATGCAAATTTAAGGGCAATTAAAATTTGAAAAAGCTTCAAATCTTCCAAAATGTTGCAGATACTCAAAATTTCAATGTGCATATATATGTTTGTGACACCTGCCAATATAATGGACAGTATAAGTTTACTTGAATTTCAAATTATGCTAATAAGGGGTTTTGAAAAGTTTCAAAGTTGATTATCTCCAAAACTATTATACACAAACATGCCATTTCAACTTCAATTTATAGGTTCGTCGCAAAGCCGCATTTAATGAACCATGAACCAAAGTTGTAGGATTTTAATCTATGCAAATTAGGTAAACATGCAAAATGTAAATCTTGAATAGCTTCAAAACTATTATAGATAGAGGTGCCATTCCAACTTCAATTTTTGGATTTATGGCAAAGCCCCATCCAGTGAACCATAAACCAAAGTTGTAGTCTTTCAATTTATGCAAATTAGGCAAATACACAAAATTAAAATGTCAAATAGCTCCAAGAGTATTATAGATACTAGCTTCATTCAAACTTCATTTTATAAGTTTGTGACATGGCCTGATCCAATTAACCAAGGACAAAAGTTGTAGCATTTTACTTTATAAAAATTACGCAAATACACGAATTTTAGATTATGTTGAACAATGGGCAAAGTGCAGCATTTTAAACTGGTTTCATTTTGAAGGCACCCAGACAGATTTGCAGTGAAGCAAATTTTCTCTTCTACTTGCAGTTTGTATGCATGCTTTTAGGGTCGCGAAGAGTGAGTGGACGATGGAGTGTCCCGTTTCAGACCTGTGGAAAACGACGATCTCAAAACATCGAAATATTCGCAGGTGTTGACCTTTATTTGACTTTAAGGTCTTTCAACTTGCAACCACTCGAGGAATGAATCGTTCCTCAAACGTGTCATAAGTACAAAAAATGTAATTGCGTTACAGTTAAATTGTGTGTGTGTGTGTGTGTGTGTCTGTATGTCTGTCTGTCTGTCTGTGTCTGTGTGTTTTGATTGCCTGACTAGTTGTTAGTATATCTAAAGTGACTTGAAAGCTAATTGCCTTTTAATGAACAGCATAGATCATGGAGCTGCTAAAATGATGACCTGAAATGTTAATATTTTGTTAATAGGCCCATAACAGATTTACAAAAAACGTGTGTGGTGGAATTATACTGACACATACTAACAGTTTTTCTGTCACAAAACCATTTACTTTCACTCTGTGCTGAACATATAAAGAATTTGTATGGAATTAAACATATCTTTTATTGAACTTCAACAAAACAAATTTGTTCATTCTGTCATATAGAATACGAAGAACATTACAGTTACAGTGTTGGAATTACACATGGAAAATAGAACAACATTACAATGTTAGATCCATACAACATATTCAAGGATGAGCACGGAGTTGAGTGCCAAGCTCAGGATGATTTTTGAAGACTATAATAATCATCAAACGCCCAGCTTGCATTTAAATGGGCCACAAAGTATACCATTTTTGGGAAAGCAACAAACAGCTGATACATTTTCCTTCATTATCATGTGAATTGTTATCTGTGTTTATAAATCAATCGTTTCACCCTTTGAATGCTGTTTTGTTCGTGATTATGGAAAGAACTATATTCCCACTTTGATGTGATTTACCTGTCATAAATTTGCACAGATGGACGATGGTTTGTGACAAACTTTTGGTACCAATGTAAATTATTAAAGCGTGTCTCAGATTCTATAAATTCTTTCCTTTTTTTAAGAGTGAGTCAAAACCTGGTACCACTTGTAAGCCTGCCCTATGACTCAATGTTAATTCCGTCACAAACGTGTCCGTTTTTGCATGTGCTAAATATTGGAAATTCTCTGCTTAGTTTAGGTGGTTCTGCTATGCCCCGGTAAATTGAGCCTGTTATCCCCATCTGGGCTAAACAAAGTGAAAAGTATTCACATAAACCAAGCAAAGTATACATTTCGGGAAAGGCCATGATCTAGAGATCCTCAACGTAATGAAATTATGATCCTTTGTGTACATTTGTTATGTCAATATCCTCTTCTTTAATCTGAAATTGTGATGTGACATGAGTATACAAATGTGGAAATAACTTGTTACTGGCTCAACGAAATTGTAATTTTGTGTTCTCCTAACGCAAGTGGCTCAAAATGCGTCCCATAGATTTTCTTTATTGATGTTTGTTTTTGAGTTATGAAGGGTTAAGTCTCACAAACGCAAAATGTATAGACGCAGCAACTTTGAAGCACTGCAACTACAAAACAAACACATATAAAACCATTCCATGGGACGCTTTTTAGCCACAAATGTGATCAGTAATTATCTGAAAATAGTTTGCAGTTTCATAAACCCATTAAGACGTTATTTCAACTTTTGTCATACTGTGCTTTCTAATTAAAAAAATGGTTGTCAAGGGGTTACAATTTTAATTTGTTTGCAGCCTATTGCTCATGACCTTTTGAAAATGTATACTTTGCTTGGGTGTATATGAATACTTTTCACTTTATCTAGCCCAAAAGAGGACATAAGCCTTAGTTTACTGGGACATAGCAGAATCACCCTCACCTTGCCCCTTGTTTTGTAAAAAGGTATAACTGTTGACAAGCTATTTGCGTATTTTCTATGCCATTTTCTTTTCGTTCAAGCCAACAAGGTATTTATATTTGTTTTAAAATGCCCGAGTAATTCCGTCAGAGTCTGTATATAATTCCGTCACAGGGACAAAAGAGCATGATATTGAAAAACATTTGCCCCTTTCCATATTTCACCAACGCATATTTCAATAGAACCTTCCTTTGTTTCTTTCTTTTTATGTCTGAGTGCCAACACAGACATTTCGTTTTTCTAGGAATTCTTTCTTTACCTTTTTATGTGTGTGTGCCAACAACGACATATTGTTTTTCTCGGAATTGTTTGTTTGTTTGTTTGTTTGTTTGTTTGTTTCTTTCTTTCTTTCTTTCTTTCTTTCTTTCTTTCTTTCTTTCTTTCTTTCTTTCTTTCCCTCTCCTTTAAAAATTTAACTCTTGAATATCTCCAATACTTCTTTAGGTACAGGTAACTAATCCAACTTCAATTTTATATGGTAATAGCACTGCACATTTTTCTAATTTACATGTGACCTCTAAAGGTCAAAAGTCAGTGTCATTTTGCAATTTTCTTGTTGCCATAACTTGGTCATTTTTTATCCAATTTTAATCACACGTGACTAAAACTATAGATATATTAACATTGTACATTTTTGTAATTCATATGTGACCTCTATTTTCATTAGAGGGATTTTGATTGAGCAATTTAACAAATTGTGTTTCTTAGTGGTTAGTAAAATGGCCGTAAATGGATGTGTTTGGGTCCTGCAACAAAAGGGCGGGAGAAAGCATTTCTCTTCACCATATGGGAAAATTATTGAAAGGGAATCTTCGTGAATATCTAACTCTTACTGGCCATTGCACTTCATCATGTACTAATGAGAACTGAAGATTCACTAAAAATATTATATTTATTATACATGTACTTTAAATCTGGTGTTTTGATCGGACAACGATAGTTTATGTCATTATAAAGTGGTTCAGTGCAATCATATTAATAATAGTATTATGTACTATATGAAAAAGTTTACAGTTGTCGCACTTTAGCATTATGAGTTGGTAAAACTACTGAACATAAATAATCACATCATCGCGACAAAATATTTACATCATTGATTGCTTCTTTTCTGAGCTTTCGGTGATGGTATATGTCAGAGTGGTTCACATTAAGATCCGCTTTTTAATGATTCGCGTTATATTGGATATAATTAACATCCCAAAAGTATATTTAATATATAATAGTTTAAAGTTACTGAGCGTATTATTATGTATTTACATATTTTCTCTCTAAGTTCTTTCTTACCTTTGGGAATTCAACTCTTACATTCCACAGCCCTATTATTTGGATGAATATTCCCCCGATATGAATAATTTAACATGTCCAAAATTATGCAAATTATAGGCAATTAAAACTTTGATAAAACTATTCTTTATAGAGGTGCCATTCCCAGTTTGAAACATGGGCTTGTGTCACTCCTATGACAGGCGAGCAAAAGTTGGGAAATTTTCATTTACGCTGAATGCTGTAAATATCTTGTAGACTTTGCACAATACACAAATTATACACCCAAACGCCCCCCCCCCCAACATGTACAAGCTGCATAATATATTAGCTACGTCCATACTGTTATGCACCCAATTTGTATACTAAATTAGCTTGAACAATCAGAACCTGTCTCCTAGGCGACTTACCCTCTACAGTGCAATACCTGTGCGCTTTGAAAGGCTTAGGTCTTGTAGCAAGTGAGAAAAAAAAAGAAAAAGAAAAAAAAAAAACCCTCCTTATAACTTGGGTTCTCACCGCTGTACAAAGAATCTGTTACTGTTCCTGCAGAACAGGTCTCTAATTTAAGGCATAGATAAATACCGTAGGAGGCTGGGGCTATCTCAGCCAGTCTTTGAGACCAATAAATCTAGAAGAAGGTAGAAGTCTGGGATGTGACATCCAGTTCACAATGACTGTTCTGACAACTTAATGGATTTCAAAAACAGAGAACTGGATTGTGGAACAATTGATTGCTTGGTTCAGGGTCATTTGGGTGATTTGTTCAAGCCTGCAGTGGAAAACTTTTGGTGTTTCTTTTTCTTTCTTTCTTTTTTTTTTTTTTAACCACTGCAATGAGACCTGTTCTTTTTAAAACCACCAGTTGCCTTTTATGAGTGACTGTCCATTTCAAGTCAGGAGTGAATTTTTTTTTCTTCACATATTGATATTGGAGGATGAATAGTGCTATTTTGGTAACTGTTGATTCTCTTGGCTCTCATTGTTGAGATGAAATTTATGAATATAGGTGATGTCTTTCTGAACTATGTTTTACATGCAGTTTCTACATGTACATGCTTATGCATACTTCAAAGGGCTGACCCTCTTTTGAGTGGGCAACTCGCCACAGTGGGCTCTTTTTACCAGTCCCAAGGTGCTGTGAGAAAGTGTTCACTGTAAATAAAAAAAACAAAACAAAAACAAAAACAAAAACAAAAACAAAAAAAAAAAAAAAAAAACAAACAAACAAACAAACAAACAAACAAACAAAAACACCACCACCACCACAACAACAACAACAGGAATATGGGATTATGGGTTTATCTGAGTCTTAACTGTTGATGATGATATTCAAGTTTTAAAATGTGAAATGGTGACCTACTCTGGAGTGGAGACCTCCCTACAGTTGGCACTTTTCACCAGTCCCAAGGGTGTCGTCTATTGAGAGGTGTCACTGTAAAAGTAAACTTTAGAATTGTGTGTAAAGCTGAGTCTTACCGTTTGACGATATCCCAAGTTTAAAATACATAATGTCTCTAATTGGCATGAATATGACTGCTTCATGTCCTTCATTAGATGACACTTTTCCCTGTTATATATGTGAAGATATTCAAGATTTAAAGTTTGAAATTCTCTTAGTATTCAATGAAGTCAATGTATGATCAACAGTAATATCTTACATTCAGGGTACACATGCTGGTTTGCTTATATAATTTTTGTTTTTGTTTGGTTTCTAAAAATTTTAGCAAATACATGTGTCAATGAATCTTTAAGTGTTTAGGTCTGTGCTGTCGGTGCATCCAATTTAATTGAATTAAAGATGTAAAATCACTTTCATGCTAATCAGGCATACTGCTGAACTTCAAATGTTGAATATCTTCACAAGAATTTCTGATAGAGGTCTCAAAAGCAACATAAATTGATTGGTTTGTAGTATAGGCGTGTCCAATGAAATGGAAATTAAAGTTATAAAATTTGACATTGTGCTGATTGGACACACTTAGAAGATTTCAATATTTAACACTTGAAGCCTATTAAAGATAAAGGGTCAATTTAAAATCGAAAGATTGTGGCCAAGCTACATACGATTATCATTAAAAATAATAAAACATTTAAAAATTTATCATTTTCAAGGTACACAGACAGATTTACTGTAGAGTAAATCTTTATTTATTTATTCATTCATTTATGTATTTATTTATTCACCTGTTAACCTTTTACTTAGTTTTTCCAAGACCAGTCTGCTCCGAAAAGTACCAAACTTAGTATGGTGACTGACCTAGTAGTGAAATGAATCATCTGGTTTGAAATTGTCAACATGTCGAACATTATGCAAATTAAGGCCATTTGAAATTTTAAATAGTTAACATCTTTAAAACTATTACAGGTAGAGGTACAACGCCACCTTCAATGCATTTGTTCTACAGGTGGATCCAACGAACCACAGACAAAAGTTGCACAATTTTAATTAATGTTAATTAGGGGCACTTGTAAACGTTAAATGTTAAATATTTTCATCACTATTAACTCTGAAGGTAAGAGTTGCACTTCAATAATCTTCACAGGAATGTGCTACATGCACAACCAATAGACCTTAAGCAAAATGGAATTTTACTTTATGCCATATTAGGAGTGCTTGAAACATGCAAGTCTTCAAAACTATTAAACACGGATCGGAGGTACCATTCCAACTTTTATACACAGGTTAATGGCACAGGCGCATACAATGGACTACCATTAAAAGTTACGAAATCTTAATTTATACAAATCAGGGGAAGTTGAAACATTTAAATGTTGAATACCTTCAAAAATATTACAGGTAGAGCGGTTTTTCAAACTTTAACTCATAGGTTTGTGCTATAGGCGCATCAACTAGACCACAAACTAAAGCTGTACAATGTTAATTTATGCTAATAAGGACACCTGAACAGTTTATATGAGATAAAGGTGTCCGTCATACTTGTATTTCGAATGCCTGATGAGGCCTTAGTGTTCATTAATTTATGCAATAAAAAACTAATTCTTTATTTCAAGTGGAGTTATCCACAAAAAATGCAACATTTAAAACACCACTGGTGTCATTCTTACATGTTTTGCTGCAGGTGCAACCTATAGAGACAAAAGGGAAGATTATAGGATTTCAATTGATGGAAGCTTTAAACGCACACAGAGTGATCTTTTTTCTAGTGTATTTATTACGTTTATCCCCCAACGCAGACTTTTTGTTTTCTCTTAAACAAATTTATTCTTTATTAATTGTTTTTATTTTTTCCGTGTAAATCTTGCCTGCATTTTTTTTTCTCGGACACTTTGTTCAAAACGAATCTAACATGGAAGGATGATTGACCTGGCAGTGAATCCCTTGGTCTAGAATAGTCAACATGTGGAAAATTGCACAAATAGGGCCATTTGAGATTTTAAATGCTTAATATGTTCAAAACTATGAAAGGTAGAGGTGCCATTCCAACTTTAATTCATAGGTTTGTGCTACAGGCGCATCCCATGGACCACAAACAAAGGCTGTACAATTTTAATTTATGCTAATTAGGGGCAGTTAAAAGTTTAGATGTTTAATATCTTCAAACTATTAAAGGTAAGGGTACCAAAATTACAACTTTAATTCACAGGTTTGAGTTAACACTGCCATCTCCAAAGGCCGTGCCACCACAGACCAAGACATAGTGGTAGCTGCCACTATGCTGCATGCTAATCATGCTCCTGGTTCTGTCGATTCTGGTTATGGATATAGATTTTTGTATATTCAGCGAACATTTTAGCTGTAGAACAAACAAAATCAGGCACGTCGTTTGTATACAAGAAGGAGAAGAGTGGGTCGAGAATGGAGCCTTGGGTGACTCCAGTGACCACTTTCTCCCAGGAGGAGGTACCATTCCTGAGTACAACTCTCTGCCTCCGATCTCTTAAGAAGCTCACAATCCAGTTACTGATTTTCCCCCTGACGGTAACTTGGCGGATATTTATAGGGGACAGTATCGAAGGCCCTGCTAAAATCTAGATAGATGATATCAGTTTGCTGGAAGTTATCGAAATTGTCAGTCCAGTCATTCATGCACTCAAGGAGTTGAGTGATGCAAGAGCTGCAGAGTGAAAAAGGCATCAAAAACTACCTTCCTTAAACACAGTTTCTTAAAAGATTCCACCCTTAGATTTAAAGAGTTAAAGATCATTGTTCAAGGATCCCATGCCTCCACACTCGGACGTACATTTTACGCTCTGGGTCATTACCGTCTTAGAGGTGGCAAGGGCCTGTCCAATGGTCAGGTGGATCTCGCAGAAATAGCCATCTCATTTGTTTCAACGTGACGGCCGTTACTACAGGAAACCAACAACCAAATTGTCCCTTTCTTCAGGCGTCAAAAATGTTACAACTATTCACAGTGTTACAATGAAATAATAATATATATTTACGCCATTATGCTATTCACAATTATCCCTATCATTACCAGAAATCTTACCTAGTAGCTTGTTGGCCTTTCAGAAAATGATAATAATTTTATTATTAAACAGCTCTCTTGTTGGTTTCATACGGAACATTAAAGGTACTTTTAGTGGCATCTTGTGGACGAAAGCATTTATCACAGACCAGGAATGTGTCTCGGAAATCATCAGACTTTAAGGTGAGATATGTTGAAGACTCCTTATGGACTCAGTCTTCTCTAAGACAGCCTCAAAGCTTTTGGACTCCTTAAAGATTGCCTTAAAGCTTTAGGATCTTTGAAGACAACATTAAATACATATGGATCCTTAGACACCCGTTTATGATTTTTGACACCTTAAAGGCAGCCATAAAGTTTCTCAACCATTGATTTTATGCTCACCTAAAGATTTCATGGAGTGCGAACACTTGTCTTGAAAGCCATGTTGCTTACAATGGATGGTATTATTTCTAGAAACAAGATATGTCAGCTGGTCACGAATTAAGCGTTCCAGTAATTTGATGATTTGTAGTCAGAACTATTGGTCTGTAGTTAGCAACTGAACATCTAGAGCCTTTCTTGAATGTGTGACTAATGTTGGGAGATCCCTGCAGTCTTGATGCAATATGCCTGTTTGCACAGACTGGTTAAAAATGGCTGCCAGGGGAGTCAAAGTTTGAGATCTTCTTAGAACATGGGAGGCTGCTCAGTAAGAATAGAAGTGAAATACTGATTTAGGCTTTCAGTTTTAGCTTGGACATCTTTGATTTGAGTACCATTAAGTAATAGCATATACACAGTTGACTTGGACCTAGAGAAGTGCACCATGTAATTCCAGAATCTTTTTGGATTTCACTTAATTGGTCAACTAAATTGTTTGCATAGTGGCTCTTGGCACATATGATAACTTGGTGTTCTTGCATGGAGGCTTCATACATCAAGGTGTCAGCCATGAGACAACTCTGTTGAGCCTTATCCCTCTTTTTTTATGATTAGGGTCTTTGGATTTTCTGATTGAAGGGTACCTGGCCCAAGGAATTTGATTTTTGCACCCTGGCTTGACTCATTTGTGTGGTACGAAGGTATCTACTAGCTCACTGTACTTGTCCTTGAAGAACTGCTATGAGTGGTTTATATTTATCGATTTGGAGGAAATATAGGGCCACTCAGTAGATCTAATTTCCTCATCCATAGCAGTATAATTCCCCTTGGTAAAAAATAGACTCGTCTTGAGGCTTTGTTTTTTTCTGGGGATGGGACAATTTATTTCTATTTTTGACAATTTGTTGGTCGCTTGTTGCAAACTATTCAAGGACTACACAACTCATGATTGGTTTAGGATCCCCGGCCCACCACTAAGTCTAGTATATTTCGACCTTTAGTTGGATGCTTAAACACTTGTGTTAGTTAGTTTTCAGAGATGGTGTTGATAAAGAGATGGTCAAGAGCATGCGGACTGGTTAAGGTCTATGTCTCTAAAGTTGAAATCCCCTAATGACAGCACATTTTCAGTGTTTATTTTGTCGATCAACTCATTGATCTTGCTTAACATGAAGTTTTGGTCTACTTCAGGGTGGTCACAGCCACCAACTATCCAAGAGAGAAAGGGTGTAGGAATTATAGCTGTACATAAGATGTCAGCATCAATGTCACCCCCAACATGAGGGATAGGGTTCAAAGAGTTTTTGCTAATATGAGAACTCCTCCCCTATCTCCCCTAGTATATATACCTGGAGAGCAGTACTCGACATTTCTATCTTTCCTGAAGCAAGAATACCCATCTGGGGTGAATCTGCAATTGGATATATCTGCTGTCAAGCAGGTTTCAGTTTTAATGAGAAGATCTGGATCATTTTGTTCCATGAACAATTGAAGTTGGGCATATTTGTTATACAACTCCTGAACATTGAAGTTTAAACTCTTCACTGCAAGTAATCTTTGGCTTCCTCAATGGCAGTGCAACTATATTTACAATGTGCAGTGCTATTTTCAGTTGATGTGCCTGCATTTACTGTTCCCAATACTCCATCTGAGACAAAAGCTACCCTGGCAGCACTGGCTGCCATGTTATCATTGGAAATTGAAAAATTATTTCTGTTTGGGGAGATTTTGCTAGGGGGCCAAGTCTGAAAACAGACCTGACCTCAATATTATCACATCCTATAACTTCGAGGATTTCCTTGACAACCAGAGTATCATTTTAAGGAGACATTTCTTTGATTCCTCTGATTATCACGTTTTTTGCTTTCCTGGCTGTTTCCTCTGACTCAAGACTTCACATAGTCAATTTTGGTATATACCTTAGAAATACCCCCTGCGAAAGCCTGCAGTTTAGTTTTTAATATTGTACCTTTGGCTTCATTTTTATCAACTTGATATTTCTAGGCCTTTTGTGCCATTAACTCTTCTACTGTCTTTAATCTATTTTCAATACCTTGCTAATAGTTTTGACATTTAGCTTTGATTGAAGCATCACTTTTTATGGCCGAAATAGCTTTGGGGTCATATTGGGGACAATGCCAATAAATCCCTAAGTTGAATCTATCTAATAGAATTTTGTATTGATCTTCTAACAGCTTCAAGCATGTTCTACAAACACCAGCAGTCATATCTTTCACACTGGAGTATTTGGTCTGGATCATTTGTGAATGTTTTGCCACAGAGGCCTTGACATGTGTCACTAGTAACATCACCTTAAGCTGTGGGACTTTGAAGTTTGCATTTTGGAATAATAACAGTGATATCACCAGATCTTCTAGTACATCTACCCTTTGAGAGTGTCGTATCTGAATCTTCTGCTTGATTCGCTCTCTTCATCATGGAGTATGAATTTAAATTCCCACCCGTTTTAAGATGATTTGCTGTGTCAACACATCCTAATTTGCATAAAATGTATGTTAATGATGATAATGAGAGAAAAAAGGGTGATCAGAATGGAGAATAGGTGTAAACAAAGATTTGGGGACATAAATGTAGTAGACAATTCACAATATTTGGACTGAGGAATGGTGTATTTAATCAAATAGTACCGCTACTGAGTTACATGAAAGTCCACAGCGTGCTTAACTTCCTGTACTTTTCTCTAGGTAACTCAATAGTAGAAAGTTGACATCATCCCAAAGATATATTCACATGCCTCATCCTGTATCTCCATATTTATTTATGTGCATGTCTCGTCTTAGTAATGCACATACGTTATTCTGTCTTGAAAGAATCTGATTGGACGCGGGGGGTCCAAAATTTGTTTGAATACAATTGACTTTTTGCTGTTGAATACCAAAGGATTGAAGATGCTAGTGAAGCTGAGTGCAATCACAATGTGCAATCAGGCTCAAGCTACTGTCAGTGCTGAATCTTTTCATGAAGATAACGTTAGATGTCTGTTGGTAATACCAATGTAGATGAGCAGGTTGATGAGACAGAACTTTACTTTTGACTTTTTGCTGTTGAATACCAAAGGATTGAAGATGCTAGTGAAGCTGAGTGCAATCACAATGTGCAATCAGGCTCAAGCTACTGTCAGTGCTGAATCTTTCCATGAAGATAACGTTAGATGTCTGTTGGTAATTCCAATGTGGATGAGCAGGTTGATGAGACAGAACTTTACTTTCTGAGTTATCAGCTACAGAACTTGATGAATGCATCCAATTAAAAGAAGAGAAACAAAACTCACAGCTGCAGGAACAAGTAAATGCCGTCAAGTTAGCCAAATTAAAAACTTGATGAAAAGGAACAAGACAAGACTTTAAAATCGGAGATACAAAATAGGCTTATACATCACACGATGGTTTCTACCAATGGGTGAGACAATTGCTCGACCTTGTAGTCATAATGTGCAGTGAAGATAGGACAAAACGAGAAGCTGTTGAACATTAACTCTTTGTGGGAATTTACCCAATAGGAATAATGTGAATGGTTGCGGCTCCTACGTACCATGGTTTACAGGGACTGGACAATGACATTCTATTGGATGCACTGGAAGAATAAGTAGATTTAGGACTAAGTCGTGGATCGCTAGGAAAATCTGCAAACGTAAAATCAGGTAATGATGGGTTTCCTGACAGAGTTAAATCCAGACAAATTTGGCCCCAGTTTCATCTAAATCCTGGTCAAGAAGGGGTAATAAAATTCAGATATTTGAATTGAAAGCAATATGTTATGGGTGAAATTGAAACCATTAGTGACAAAAGGATAAGTAGCAATGAGGCAGTTGGAAGACAAAACTCTTGAAAAAAAATACTTTATTTTGCGGGATCGTTCAAATGGTCTGCTATATTATATTTTTATGTTCAGTGTGTACATTTGGTTGAAATTGACGAAGCTAATTGGGATGGTCAGTTTTATAACATTGCACTTATGAATCCATGAAACAATCTGCTAGTCTTGGCAACGAAAATAGGTATGAAAATAAATCAGCTAAAATCCCAAACAGACCTCAAGTAGAGAATATAGTGACTGAGGTGGAAAATAGATTATGGTTTTGAAGTTCTTACAATAAACAAAATTGTCCTCATATAGATACACATGTCGCGACATTCAGAGGCAAAACTCATGTAATGCAGCATATTTGTATAACATGTTGGAAGAAAGATGAAAACAAAGTGTTCCCTGCTGAAATGCAGAATTGTTGTTCTCACAAAAATAAATTACTTGGAGTTGACATCAGGACACCATTGGGGTTAAGGCCGGAGATATACAGTCAAGGGTAACATTAACCCATTGACTTCCCTTGATTTTGTGGTTAAACCCATATATAACGTGTGTTGTAATAGGCCTATTAGTTTATTGGATATTTCAGATTTGAAGAGGAAGAATATGACAGATATGAATACAGACAAAGGGAAACACAAAGATAAAACTGAATTGAAGATACACGCAGAGAAAGACAAAGATAAGATTGAATCAGAGACTGATATAGAAATGACGGCAAAGAGAGAGACTAATGATAGTGTGAATAGGCTTACTATAGAGCTTAGTCAAGCAAATAAGATCAGGCCTACTTTGAGTGTTTTTACAAATAAAAAAGTTGAATGAAGATTCAATACACATTCATGAAAAAGTCAAACGGGCAGGATTGCCAAATATTTCAAATTGTAAAATTCCTATTCATAAAAGCTTGAATATAAAATTTATATGAAAAGAACTGAGGGATTACACTTATAAGGTAGTGGCAGATTTCTTAGAGTTTGGTTGCCCTATTAGTTTTTCTGGAAATATCCCGGAGGGAAGTAGAGGAATTACTCATAAATGCGTGATTAATTTTCCTAATGATGTAGATCAATATTGATCAAGGAAGCTGAGGAAGGTTCAACTTTGGGAACACTTGATACATGTAGTAGCCCCTTTAACAGTCATCTGGGTTTTTTTCCCCCATTAAATTCGAGACCAAAATCTAACGCATCTGAAAGATGAACAAAGTTGGGTTTTAGTTTTCCAGAGGGTCATGGTGTGAATGCTGCAATTCAGAAAGATTTTTACTTAGGTGAAAAAAGTAAATCTCAGTGGACGACTATGTGGAACAAATTGAATTAGGGAAATTAAATTTCATTGCTGCATGTGTTAAGCCTGGTCGGATTTTCATATCCACAGTCTTGCAGTTTTACCGGGAGTGGACATACAAAGAAAGAGCAAAGTTGTCTGAAAATCTAAAATGGTAGTGTCAGTTTTTTTGTACATTATAATGGAGTTTCTATGATGGCTTTGGATGAATGGTAGTCTGCAGATGAGGAGGTATCTAGTGTTGCATGATTAGATGCTGGAGGTGGGTGGTACAATGGAGAGTATTTTGGTGTGGCATTCCCTGATAAAATCAAGAGGTTGCAGCTCCATATCAATGCATTGGAATTGCTAACCAGCATGATAGCTGTCAAAGTATGGGGGAAGAAAGTGAAAAGGAAAGACAATAGTCTTAATATGCGATAATACATGTTCAGTGTTTGCATTAAAATCTGGCAGAATACGGGATCCTTTCATGTTAAAAGTTTTGAGGGAGATTTTGTTCTGGTGTCCTAGATTTGAATGCAAGGTTCGCTCTATTCACATTCTGGGAAAAAGTAACAGACTGCCCTATCTGCTCAGTAGATGGCACTTGGAAAACAGCTTCCGTGGTGAGTTTGTCAGCAGAACAAAAACTATAAAGCCAAAAGGACATATTTGTTCACTTGGTTCTGTTCAATTTCGATTGCAACTGCATGGTAAATACAATGTAATTGCAAATTCTGAGAGATAAAATATCGCGGAAATTTTAGAGAAGTATAATTTCTGTTGATGCATTTTGTCTAATGTTTTACTTTAGATAGGTAGAAAAATTGTATTTTCTGACGCTATTGCAGAAAACGAATTGAAGAAGTTAGAATTTTATACCGTAAAGTCCCAAAGAGCTGCTTTCGCATTAGGTATGCAATAGAATTTAAAAACACAACGTAATTCATATTTTCTTTTTTGTGTTTATTTTCGCTTTTAAACCATTACCAACTACTGTTAAAATTTTATGTCTTTATGCACAATTTCCTGGTCGTACATGTACATTCAAATCAGTAGAGTCAATTGAGAATTATATAAGTGGTGTGAAGTTTTAATATATATACTGCTGTACGAAGATTGTCCTGCATTCAAAGCTATTGATTTGAGATTAACTCTTAGGGGCATTGTGAGATTAAAGCTGCATAGTCCAACAAGGGCAAAGCCTGGGACTCCATAATTGCTTGAAAAAATATACCAAGTTTTGGATAAAAATGATCCTTTTTATGTGACATTGTATGGCCTTTTCCTTATTGCCTTCTTTTCTCTTTTACAAAAATCCAATTGAATTCGTACAACTGTTGATAATGATGATTTAAACGTACATTTATCCAGGAGGAATATTATTGTAGGAGATAATTTCCTACTTTTGAACATATATATAAAAATAGAGAAAAGGAGATTCCTGTTTTGGCTTTAACGAATAATATTTTATGTCCGGTGTTTGCATATAAACGGATGTGTAAAGTAGTACCAGCTCAAGGAGATAGTTCTGCATTTTGTGAGAAAAATGGATGTTGGAAGTCAATTACTTGCCGCCAATTTTCTCAACACCTGACACAGTCTATTAAATAGACTGCAGTTGTTAGCAATGGTTTCTCAACCGATAGTTTCGGAAGGGGTGGTGCGACATGCACACTATAATATGGGCATTTAGATTTAATGTACCAGCAGAGTTTGTTGAGCTTCTCAGAGATTGGAAAAGTGGTACTTACATGGGGTATATTAGCCCCAAGGGACCTCCCCACGCTCCCTAAGCTTGCGGATAGGCTTACAGAGCTTGGGGAGGTCCCTTGGGGCTACGGGTATATCAACTTTTCCTTGGAACAAGGAAATTTTGTAGCTCCAAAATTATTCAAAATTTATAAGTGCATTTGTAAGTGTTTTCAAGCATTATCTCTTGTTGTATTATACATGTAGAAGTTTCTGGAAGAAGACTTTTCCTAACAGATTCTATTGGAAATGACGCGCAAGTAAAAAACACAAAACTTTATCTGTCCTAGGTAGGACGATAGGGTGGATGATTGACCAAATTGCTTTTGGAAACACATTTGTGAAAGGCTATAATACTATTCTACTACTAATTGGTACTAATGATATGGGTGAAAAAATTGGGGATGGGGGGGGGAACAATTCGTCCATCTTTAATTTGATTGCAAGATATAAAGCATTCGTTTCAGCAATACATTTTCGAAACAGAAATTGCTATGCGTTATTGTCGGCTATTGTATTTGTGTCTTTTTGCCCAGAACCATTTCCTAGTAGTCAATATCCTATTCCGCAGTCCGAACTCTTTACTCTCCATAAGCTAACCTGTCCCTGTCTAACCTATATACATATGTAATTACTATTGTCCATATTGCACACGTTCCTCTGTAAAATTTTGACATAGGCTGTATCAGCCCAAATAAATTAAAGGGTCTTCAGCGGGTAACTACTCAACATGTTTCGGAGCCTTTTACCCGTACATGTCTCTCTGCGTAGCGGCTCCTTGTCTAAGCTAAATATTCAGCAAAGACAACCCACATAATAAAAATAAATAAATATGAACGTGGCAAATGATGAATTAGCTAAATACGTGAAGTTTTGCTTATAAATGAAGAGCTTCATTATGAAAGAAGAATACCTGTCAAACAAACCATATACACTAAATTTATATACTACAGGTTCAGATAAGAACAATTTGACTAACCCCTGAACCAATATGTACCCTTTCTAGCTGGACAGCTTATCCTAGCTAAACCACCCGCCAGTGTATAACTGAAGTGGAAACAAGCTGGGGCCTTATATTAGGTCCCAGTGATAGTAAAATAAACAGTTGCAACTAGACCACCTGCACAAACCAAGGGAAATCCCAACAAGGCCTGCAACAATGTACATCCTGCACCAGAAATGTAAAACAAACACTGTGATGACACCTACCCCTCAAACAATTGAGCTCTATTTAACTGCCAACCCTGAGTCAATGTATCAACTTAATGTGTCAGGTTTGTGACATTTGAGAAAATACTGTCAATTTTGAGTAAATGTGCATTTAGGCATGCCAGAAAAGAATGAAAGTCATTAGCATTTATGTCAAAAACATGTTATCAAAACAATTTTTCTTAACAGGATTTTTAGTACAATTAGGCAAGCTTGTAGCTGTCGTCAGTAGCTGCTTGCTACCTATAGCCCCTGGGGGTTTGACCTAACAGAAAACAAGCTAGCCTAAAATGTTTGAAAGGTGAACATTAAAACAGAATGATGCCAAAAGATAAAGTTAAGTAGGAAAACAGACAAGTCTAAAAAACTAAATTATTGTAGCCAAACTTTATAATAATCTTTGGATATTAACAGCTAAATTGTAGGGCAAGTCAAAAAAGAATGAAAGTCATTAGTATTTAAGTCAAGAGAATGCAATGAAAATATAATATTTGTTAACCAGATATCAAGCACAGTTAGGCAAGCTTGTAACTGTCGTCAGTAGCTGCTTGCTACCTATAGCCCCTGGGGTTTGACCTATCAGAAAACAAGCTAGCCTAAAATGTCTGAAAGGTGAACCTTAAAACAGAATGATGCCAAAAGATAAAGTTAAGTAGGAAAACAGACAAGTCTAAAAACTGCAAATTATTGTATAGCCAAACTTTCTAATAATCTTTGGATATTAACAGCTAAATTATAGCACAAGTCAGAAAAGAATGAAAGTCATTAGTATTTGAGTCAAGAGAATGCAATGAAAATATAATATTTGTTAACCAGATATCAAGCACAGTTAGGCAAGCTTGTAACTGTCGTCAGTAGCTGCTTGCTACCTATAGCCCCTGGGGGTTGACCTAACAGAAAACAAGCTAGCCTAAAATGTCTGAAAGGTGAACCTTAAAACAGAATGATGCCAAAAGATAAAATTAAGTAACAAAACAGGCAAGTCTAAAATCTCTAAAATTATTGAAACCAAACTTTCTAACCATCTCGGGATATTTACAGCAAAATTTGTAGAAATATCTGATCAAAAGTACATGTTTGAATCCTCTTGACTCAAGTTTATTGTACATAAATTTGGTTCTAGATGCAAAGTCCTAAAATTTAGAACAAATACGACCAAATCTCAAAATCTGTGACAAAAACGTATTATATCCAACAGTTTCCGAAATATTACTGTCCGGGAAAGGATAATTAACCACTTCAAAGTTGAACTCATCTATTTTGTGATAGACTTTAATACAAAACTTGTCATTAGTGACCTGAATATCAAAGTCCAAAAACACATCTCTGAAACCATCTGAATTGTTACCCTCCAAACTTTAGCAATTTCACTGAAATTTTGTACATTTACGCAAGCAATGTCATCAATGTATCTTGCGTTGTTTGATAATTGTGTAGTCATTTGATAGTCCTTTTTCATCAATTTATTCATATACTTAAATTCAAACCAGGTTAAATATACATCTGCCAATAAAAGGGAGCAGTTGCTACCCATTGGAATGCCTTTTATTTGTTGAAAAACCAATGGTCCGCATTGAACAATAGTATTATCCAAGAGAAATTATATAGCATCTATCAAAGTTTCAACAGTGTAAGATTTAACGTTACTTTTTGAATATCTATTGTGTGACCAATATGCTTTCTTTGTATATGAATTAATATTTATGTATGGTTTACCATTATGTTTAAACATTTTGCTTATTAATTCTGAAAGTGAACTTTTGACTTCATCTATGGGTAGATTTGTGTACAGTGTAGAAAAATCAAAACATTTGATATTTTTTGCCTTTACATCTTTGATTTTAGATACAAACTCGGAAGAATTGTTAATACTCCAAGAACAATTTATTTCACAGTTTCTAGAAATTGCATTACAGTATTTACGAAAATGATTCCTGATTGCAGTCAAACACAATGTTACTTCTTTTGATAATTGCTTTGTAGTACATTTTGAAGCACCAGCTATGAATCTAGATTTAAAAGGGTTTTTATGTAATTTGGGTATCCAGAACAAAAGTGGAATAGAGGAGTTCTCTTCAGAAATTGTGATATTAAAATCCCTTTTCATCTCATCTTTATGTGTATCTATCAAATTATCAATGGATTGTTTGTGTAATTTATAAACGTCATTTCCTCTTATGTCTGAAATATTGTTTATTCCAAGTTCCTTTTCAAAACATCCAGATAATATTTTTTGCAGATGATCCCAAAATTGTTACCTGCCTTATCTATGTAAGTGACTACAAATCTATCTTGTAGTTCTTTGACTGCTTTAGAAACTTTAAGCTATTTTAGATTAACCGTATTGAAATTCTTAATGTGGGATTTATAATGATAAATTCTATTTCTAAAGACTCTTTTCAAGTTTGATAACTATAACACCTAAATTAGTAGACCATCATATTTCTGGATCGTTGTTGTTTGGTCTAAATTTTGCTACTCAGTCTATTTGGTGTACAAAACAGTACCAGCAGAGAAAATCTTCCTTCGTCATAAACAGGGCATGAAGTTGTTCGGGAAGAATGTTATGAAAACAAGGGTTTGCATCTGAATGGAGCAGGTTTGGGCAGGCGGCAACAAGGTTACATTCAGGCTTTCAGTCCTATAGATATGACAGGCCAGTTGCACTGGACAAGGTTTACCCAGCTCAAAGCGGGGGCAGTCTCTTTTAGGATGATTGTTACGATAATGAAATTTTAAGCAGATGGGGTCAGAACAATTGGACCTTCTTCTGTTTTCTTTATGTTTGGCCCTACGGGTTTGGCGGAGTTGTAATATTATATTATTTACGAAATAGCATTTGTTTCAGCAACTATAGCGATTATAGGGACTTTAGTATTATATCAGTTGTTGTCAGTTGTCACGGAAGGTAGTCAATGTGATACAAAGGTGGATAGCGATAGAAAAAGCATGAGAGGCTGAGAGGCAGAGAATAAGCTGGATCTCAGTTTTAGCTGTACCTTTTCCGAAGAGGACCTTACTGAGTACGGGGGGGGGGGGGGGGGGAGAGAGATGCAGGGTCAAGAAGGGAAAAGGCCTGAGAAATTCAGCCTAACTGGAACGAGCCATTATAAAATGTCTCCCGCTATTTGTTAAATTAAAAATAAGGTACCATATCCGTCGGAGGCTGTAAAGTTGTACTGTTTTGCCGTGTTGCTGTACTATATACGCGCGGAATATGTCTATGATGGTGCCTAAAATGGTTCAAAATGCAGGAAGTCAAGGTGCAAATTTCAAATTTTTCCTGGGGGAGCATGCCCCCACACATCCCTTGCTGTGCTTCGCGTCTGAGGCGCTCGCTCTCCCGCTTTTCAGTACCTCCATGAGGGAGATCTCCCACTTTCAACATAGGCTATCTTGGAGGCTCTGCACGGGTTACGACAAAAAGGCCGGTCAAATTTGCCGGTGCAAATGGTGCTGTGTCTGTACCCAGCACTGACCATGCCTTGCCGTAGCTGCCACGGAAGATCATCAAAGCTGGTGCTTGGGAAGTTCAGACTGGTACGCCTATTGGTAAAGGATGCTTTTCAAGAGTCATTTTGCGAAACTTCCTGTATAAGTGACAGGCTGAAGTTAACGGCAGGCCGTCTTGCGCGGTTGCTAATAGCCAATACCAGCAGTGTACACTGCAGCTACACACTAAAAGAGTGTAAACTTCACATAAACTCAAAAACAGCTGAATTTGAAATCATATAATTTCAGATTCAGCCTATATAGGCCTGCGTGCAGCAGGCTTTTAGTCTTATTCTATTCAGTGATTTTATAACAAGGCTTGGGATCCATGAAGGTAAAGGGTCTCATTGAAAAGCATCTGGAAGTCTGCTGAATGTCTAAACGGATTAATGATGACTAAGTACTACTGCAGCATGCCGCAAACTTCAAAAGAGGGGAATACACAAGGACTTGACCACAGCTTCCATACATATATAAACCACACAGCGGGAGGTACTGCTGTTTTGCCTGTCCTAGCGTGCTGCGTATACTGCAGGTATTGACAATCGCGCTAGATGGCCTGCCTTCTTGGTTTCAATACATGTTTTGCACGCACACACACACACACACACACACACACACACACACAAAGGGGGGGGGAGGGACAAGGAACAAGGGCGTAGCCCTAAAATCCCTTTCGCATAAAAAATAGGAGAAAATAAATCACCGTACGGAAAAAGAAAGAGGGTGTGCGTCACCGAACTAAGACAATTGCACACAGACAGCAAATCACCGAGAGAATATATTGCCTTCCCTCTTATTATAGCTAGGCTATAATCTGGCAATACTCCGAGACCTAAACTTCAACCAGTAACTTATATAGGCCTAGTAATTTGCGCATAATGACTTTTTAAGCATCCCTAACCAGTCTGAACTTCCCAAGCGCCAGCTTTAATTTGGTCATCTTCCGTAGCACTGCAGCTGCGGCATGATCAGTGCCTGAGCACATACTAGATCAGTCCCAGTTGCACCGGCAAAGACCGACATTGTCGTAGCCCGTGGCTCCTTACAACAGCGGTTCACCATGGTGGATGAGTCCAGATTTTCGGGCTTGACCTGATGGTCTTTAATTTGTTACTTGATCTAGTTTGATCCTTTATTTGACCATCTTTCAAGTAAAGGGTTTTATTAAAATTTTTTACAAAACTACAGTCTAATGATAGGAGTCTAGATCTTTTTAAACTAAGGCCTAGGCACCCTAATATATATTATAATTGAATTTTCTTGAGTCTGCACTCGGCACCCTTTGCGCGGTTAGGCTTTTTTCCAAATTCCAGGAAGACTGAACTTGTGTCCGGTTGAGCTCAAGTTTTTTAAAGAGAGAAAACTTTATTACATTTCCATGCCCACAGCGGGCCTACATGCCATCAAGTTAAACATACATAGAACATATACATACGATTATGGCATTCACGCATACCTGCCTCCATTGAACCATTCTTTTTGGGAATGGGGATTAGGTACAGTTGGTATGTGCGTTTCCCATTTTCGGCTTGGTGATTGGTGCCGAAGGTTGGCGGTTTGAGGGCCGGGCATATACGCAACTAGCTCCAGGGAACTAACCCCCGAGGCCTGTTGCCAACCAACTGTCCGCGGGGGTTAGTTCCCTGGAGCTAATACACAACTTAACGTTCCTAAGAAAGAAAAGAAGGAGAACAGTCGAAATATATTTAGTACTATGCAAAAGGAATATATATATGTATATATATATATATATATATATATATAAATATATATATATATATATATATATATATATATATATATATATATATATATATATATATATATATGTATGTATGTATGTATGTATGTATGTATGTATGTCATGAAATCCATCGCAACGAATAACATTTTTGACAAAATTTTTGCACATTTTATTCTCTCCGCATTTATTTCTGAAAGGAAACCCAAGAAAATCATTCTTATGGTTTAAGACTCCATCCAAGCAATAAAAGTCAAATTGAATTATATATGTAATGATTTGGTTCTTGGCAAACAATCGGAATGAGGGCAGCGTAACGGAATAACATGCGAATGACACGTGATTTCTGAAAGTAGTACATACAGGTAATTCTCTGTGATTTGCCTTACCATTGTAAGCTGTCTCTGTATTAACTGAAAAGTTCAGTCGGGGATGTTTCAATGCAAGTATCAGTAAAGACTCTACTGGAGCCAAAAGAAAACTGAAGCTTATTATATTAATGTAACGGAATAACATTTGGCCGTAACGGACTAACTCCTATCAAAGAAGTTGATAAACCAATATATTTCAAAAAGACCAGGCTGTACCGAGGACTTTAAAATAGCAAAAGCACAACAAATACGTTCTATTATGAACTCACTTACGCAATATTTCTTCTTATTAAAAAGATCATTTCATTTCGGACCCAATAATATAGCTAGTACATTTTGTGTGTAACGGAATGACAAGGCAACTAAAGAAACATGAGGTCCTTTTAAATATAGGACTGAACTACTTGACACCTTGTTATTGTTACTACATGTTAATTTATGATGGATTTCAAGATTAATGCTTCCGCTTTAATCTATTCAGTAACACACTGAATGCCAATTTGCGATTGTGTGACTATGGATGAGAATAGCCAATACCGTAACGGAATAACAAAATACAATGAGTTTTCTATGGCTTTAGGACCCATAATATCCAGGTCAGATGCGAATGTTTATATGATGATATAGGTTTTTACTTCTAGGCATCATGCCTTACGTAGGAATTTGATTACATCAATGACTAGAGAACAAAATATTTTCTACATATATGGTACAGTGCAACTTTTCTTTTATGACCATGCATTAATATTGGATCACAAAGATGTGTCATCAAAGGTCAATTTTCACTAGGTAGAATATTAAAGACCTGTAGACCAGGCGATTGTGGTGCAGGACAGACAGTTGCTTAATACAGTTGATTGCAAAAACAGGCTTTATATATATATATATATATATATATATATATATATATATATATATATATATATATATATATATGTATATATATATACATATATATACATATATATACACACATATATATACATATATATACATATATATATATATATATATATATATATATATATATATATATATACACATATACATATATATTGTTTTTCCAGGATTTTTTTTCTTTCTTTCTTCCTTTTTCTTTCCTTCCGCCTTTTTTCTTTCTTACTTTTTTCTCTCTCTTTCTCTTTCTCTTTCTCTTTTCTGCTTTACCTGTAATTTTGTTCGACAAACTCCAAACTTGGCATGAATATACCTTTATGCAGGGACTTTTGCGTTTTTATGTAGAGGATTGAAGATGTTTAAAATTATGCAAATTAGGGGCATTTGAAATATTTAATCTTGAATATCTTCAAAACTGTATCAGATAGAGATGTTGTTCCAACTTCTACCAGCGTATTATTGACCATTGTGTACCCAATGAAATTGAAACAAAAATTGTAGCAATCCATATTATGCTAATTAGGAGCATCTAAAATTTTAAATCTCGAATATCTTCAAAACCATAAAAGATGGAGATTTCATTTCAATTTTTATTAGGGAGTTACTGACCATAGCATAGCTAATAAATTTTAAACAAAAGTCGTTCCAATTTGAAATATATACCAATTAGGAGCATGCTAAAATTCAAGTCGCTTTTTTTATCTCCTTGTGACTGTAACAGCCAATAATGTCACTGTGTGTACTGCTCTAATTAAATCTAAAAAGATAGTCGGACTTTTGAAGCAATTTGTACTTGTCGGCACACAGACAAAATTTGCTGTGAAGCAAATATTCTTTTCTAGTTGAAACTATATTTACCAGCATACTTATTTGGAACACAGAAATCAATGAAGCATTTTTAATATCAAGTGGACAAAGAATTCATGCCAGCACACAAACATTAGCTATAGTATCCTAAAGACAAGACGTTCATGTAACTTTTTCCACTCCACAGTTTTTGTCATTGGAAAGTTTCACATATTAGGAGCAGTAGTTTGTTTCCACAAATGTGTCTCAGAGTATAAATTTGGAAAGCTATAACCATGATAACTCCAGGAAGCAATTTCAATACCAATCGTAAAAGAACCAGCACACAAATGTTATCTGCAGTATCTTTAAAACAGGTAAATGTCTCAACAGTTAAGGGTTCCATGTTTTTTTTTTTCCCGCAGGAGAAATTTCAGAAACTTCGAAATATCAGTGAGCTGGTGGCTACTGGTTTCGTATTTTAAGTCTGTTTTGAATATACCAGGTCTATTAACAACAGTCTAAACACACGAAGTTATCATCACCCAATATTCCATATTCCTCTCCACAGTTCTCATGAAACAAAATGAAACATGTTTCTTCCTACCTCAAATTTGGTTAATGTAAGAATCACCGGGATATACTTATGGGGTAAAAGAAATTATTAGGCCTCAGACGGTCTGCATAAATCACATGCTTGTTATTCCGTTACGAATGGTTATTCAGTTAACATTCTGTTATGCATTTTCTTCTGAAACTATTTATTGCACGTGATGTAGTGAACCACATGAAATTACAATTGTCACTTAGATAAGAGAAAATTGTTTAGCGAAAAATTATTGCGCAAAAATAAATTCAAGGAAAAGAAAAATCACTTTAAAACGTAACGGAATAACAAATTCGCACAGGCATCAAGGTTGATTAATAGATATCAGTAGATGATATTTTTTTTACATAACTCTATTAAAAAGATAGTCCCATTGTGTTCTTATGAATACTGATATGTTTAGCTTTCAAATGATATAATACTTACCTATTCTTTTATCATTTAATGAGCAATAAGAGGACTCACAGTGCTCACGTTTGACGTAGGCCAGCAGGTCTGTTCCTCTCGCAACTCTGGACTGTTACAAGAGTATTTTGACCGTTTTTTTTTTATGCAAAACCACTAGGGGGCGACTTTGAAACCTTTAGTTCTGAGTGATATCACTCATAAACAGATACGTGAACACATATTGGAGTGACACACGCGAAATTGAAGATTTGACATATATGTCCACTTTTTGGTGGATTTCATGAATAATGTGTCTGTGTGTGTGTAATCCATTCTCAGCACCTGTTACTCATTCAACTTTTTTACAGCACCCGGTCAGGCTCCGGTACGTTTTGCAAAACTATAAACAAAAAACTATATGCATCATCATAATATTAATTCATATTGGATAGTATACTGTGTTTGCATTTGGGTTCTTAGTTCAACGCATTCATAACAGTACTTGGCAATACTTTTGATAATTTCCTTCAAACTTCATAACATAGGTATAAACATATTTATTAATATAGGTCTTGGACCAGTAACCCCTCAAGGTCGGGTCAACTGATCATAACTTTTGATCGAGTACGGAATACTGTTGGTGTGTCTATTGCCATATTGGATGTTAATATCACCTGGAGGAGCAGATCGAGCATCCCAAATTAAGTCCCATCATCATTTTGGATAGGAAAATACTTATCAACTGTGAGTTTTAGAAAGGCATTGCTACTCTAGAAGTATTTTACATCATGTGATAACTTTGTGTATTTTTGGAGACATTTTTGGCGCGGAACGGTCAATCATGGAGGTAAGGTACACAAATTTTATGCACCTGTAAAAAAAAAAATCTAATCACATGACCCCCCATTTTCTTGGTTTTAACTTGCTGCTACCGGTATAAACTTGAAGCAGAATGCAAAGGAAGTTGCGGTTTTACGTTTCAAATAGGAGAAATAAGCCAGCGAATGTCGCTATTTTAGCATGTAAATGCATTAGGCCCAGGTTACTGGTCCAAGACATTTAGGCTTTACGAGTTCACGCGCCAAATCGTCCTGTTGTCATTGGCTGCTTATATCATCATAAACACTATAGTTCTGCCCTCTTCGTGCTTTTGATCCAGAATTGAATGTATATTATATTTAATATTCCATCTAGATAACTTGAATGTGGTCCAAACAAAGGCGCTAGATTATGAGCTGTTCTGTAACAACAATTGAACTACATGTGCTTTTGTTAGAGTTGTGAGGGGCCTCAGCGTGTTGCCATGCGCTCTGCTGGAAACAGTCGTAGTTTCGAATGTGAAAGAGTACTTTATATAATCGATTCATATACAACTAATTATCAACTTCGACAGTACTGTTACGGAATACGAGCTGTACAATTTCTATCATAGTAATCTAAGCTTTCCCTCTTGTCCTTTGATACTGGTACTGGTGTTGCAGTGGCTCCGAAACTGTCATCAGAATCTAGGAATGTTAGCTTTATTCAATGATGGCGCTTCACGGGAACTTGTCACATTTGACAGTTTGCTTCGAAGTTTACTTGATTGGATCGGATTAAACACAGTCCGAAATGGATGTGCAGTGATGTCAACGATGCGAACACACTGATTTTTACGTCTGGTATAGGAAAGTATACTTTTAGGGTATGTGTCACATACGCAAAATCGAGATAATGTCATAGAAAAATATGAAATTGATGATCAAATGACAATGCTTATTGACATGCAGCCCCAAGGGACCTCCCCACGCTCTGTAAGTGTAAGCTTGCAGTTAGCTCTTGGGGCTAATTGACATATTATATCATAGCATGGAGGAAAGAATCTAGTTTTATTGCTTCATGATCATAGTTGCTTTTTTATATGGTTCTTCCTTCAACATTGTTAATGTTAATAGATTAGCAAGTGATAACAGTGTCACTGTTATCATGGAGGAATAAACTAGATGGAGGAACAAGCAGAGAAGATCTGAGGGCATATGTGCAACACCGCCGCCGTCCAATATACACCCTCTTATTGCTGAATACACAGCGATTCTTTAACTGGTTTCTTCCTGCAAGGTGTTAGATAAACAAAACGGCTGCTGCCGAGGTGCGCTTCTACCTGCATCAGCAGTGACGATATGTCGTCGTTTACTTTCGCAACTTCCGAATGGTCACTTTGTGTGGTGATCGGGATATTACTTGGCAAAATATGACAATTTTTGCATTAAAATTTCTCCTTTCTGACTTCATCGTACCATCTTATTCTTGCCACATATTGGTTATTACACTCGTTTGCTGAGAGAACATCGTGGTCGTAAGTTGCGCAAATGTGCGGAAAACGTCTTTATTTGATTCTTAAATCAGCATAAATGACTTACTTTAACCCGCGATTGTGTGTTGAAATGTGAGCGTAAAATCAGTTCTATTTGTCGTAGAGCAAAAATTCAAAGAGCGGCAGAATGCCCGCCATGTTGGTATTCATCTCTCCTCACACAATTTCTCCTCATAAAAAGAGAGAGTTCCCATTGTTGCGCCATCTCGTGGAGAAAACACTCTCAGTCGGTTCAGGCATTGGGAGGTCACGGGCGGTGTTGCACATCAGTTCACAATGACCGCTTATCACAGATTAGTGACACCTCACACTTTTGAAGTTTAATTAGAGAACAACTTTAGGCACTCTCCCTATACACAGCTGTGTATATTGGGCGTTGTTTCTCCATCTAGTTTATTCCTCCATGCTGTTATTATGACTTGCTAATCTATCTTCATATGTGATAAGTTGCTGGTCTCTGAACTGTGAAATTTTGTGCAACAATGTCTGTCTCCATTCCCCGGTAGTCTCAGTTACTGGCCAGTAAACTCATACACTACGCAAAAAGCACGCTTTTTCAGAAAAGGCATGTTTTATATTTTAATGATGGCAGAGATCCTCGCTTTTTAGATTTTTCATAAACTGATTTCATGTTTACTCATACAAAAAAAATGTTTGCCCTGTTCGACACTGCAAACTTTATCTGTGCACATGAAGTTTTCAGTTGCTATATGGAGAATAAGAACATTGTTTTTACAAGCTCATCACCAGATTGAAGTGACATGGGCTTGTACAGAAAACCTGCATTTGTCAAGAAAAGAACTTTGTTAGGTTTTATCATGGACCTACACTCTAAAGGCTACAGCTTAGAACTTGAAGTCTCTGATTTCTAACAAAAATTTTCCTATCTACGGTCAGTAAATATTGTGCTGCTTTTTTAAAAACTGCACTGCTAGCCTATTGAAAAGTCGGTACATCATGCACACATACAATAAGAAAAAAAAAGCCAAATTTGCACAAAAGTGACAACCCCAAAAAAGTTTCCACTAAAAAGGGTTGCACCATCCCAAAATATCATGTGTGTAAATTTCATTGAGCTGCAGTGATGTTAGTATTTACATGTGTTGCATTGCTCCCATCTTAGCCGCTACATCCCATACACTAGGGGGTGGTAACCGTGCACCTGTGTCACGATACGATACATATCTCGATACTGAAGTGACGATACGATACATTCCACGATATACAGGCATGCACGTGATGTTGACAGTCACAGTGCACAGCCATACTGTTTCCACGATAAAGAATAACTTATTTTGGGAACACTCTACAAAACGTCATGCACAATTGCGGAAATCCCTTTGAAATGTCATCAGTATTGGTACATATTAAAATATATGAATTGGCGATGCAAAAATGTGTGTAAATATTGCGTTTAAACACCATTTATCAATTCCACATTTTAATGTTTCAAAGCTGAATTTATTTCTGTCATGTTTACTGTCTTATTTGTGAGACCAAAAAAAATCCACTTTTTCTGATACCGTGATGTACCGATAGCCTATATGGACGTTCAGGGCTTCCCCTGGAAATTTTAATTTTGTAGCCAAATTTGTGTGCATAAAACAGTGTTTTGGACACTCCTATTTGTTAACCATTAGCCAATTGTAACAATTATAGCCGAAGTGGGTATTTTCATAGCATTTTGCTACATTGGCAAGTGACGGGAAGGCCTGGACGTGTTGAATCGATTCGCAGTATCGTAACTCAATTTTTACCGGGACACTGGTATAATGGTAAATGGTTGCACCCCTACCATACACTCAGTGGACACCCAACATCATGCTGTACTGGTATATTATGATACACTGAAGAATGCAATGTTATAGACCAACCTTAATCTTTCCTAGCCTACTTTCTTACCAAGACACAAGTATCTGGAGGGAATAAATCCAAGCTTTAAACCTTAAAATTACATGCTGAAGTATACATTAAAGTAAATATACCCTTTAGTAAATTTCACCTTGCTTTCTCACTTACACACATGGATAAACTTATATTATTATTGATTAGGCACAGCATAGGTATAACTTGTAATCAAGTTGCCATTGCTGAGAAATATTCAGGAAAAAGTTACAGATCCTCACCCCAGTCCTTGCTGTATTGTTCATTCTAATGCTTTCTTTGCCCTAAAAATTAATTACTGGTTGGTAAATCTCTCTCTCCTCTCTCTCTCTCTAGTCTCTCTGCTCTCTCGTCTCTTCTCTCTCTCTCTTCTCTCTCTCTCTCTCTTCTCTCTCTCTCTCTCTCTCTCTCTCTCCTCTCTCTCTCTCTCTCTCTCTCCTCTCTCTCTCTCTCTCTCTCATCTCTCTCTCTCTCGCTCTCTCTCTCTCTCTCTCTCAGTTCACATGGTATGGAAAAGAACCCTGATATATCAAAACTGGACGGTGAATTTGTTGGGTCCCGAAGGTCGGTGGGAGGTTGAAGGCATGGCTGAAGTGGCTGAGAAGGGATGGGTCAAAGAAGCCTTTGAGGAAGCAACCAGTGACACCCTGTCCCAAAAGTAAAATTTATTTGAGTCAACAGACACTGTACTCTCTCTCTCTGTCTCTGTCTGTCTGTCTGTCTCTCCTCTCTCTCTCTCTCTCTCTCTCTCTCTCTCTCTCTCTCTCCTCTCTCTCTCTCTCTCTCTCTCTCTCTCTCTCTCTCTCTCTCTCTCTCTCTCTCTCTCCTCTCTCTCTCCTCTCTCTCTCTCTCTCTCTCTCTCTCTCTCTCTCTCTCTCTCTCTCTCTCTCTCTCTCTCTCTCTCTCTCTCTCTCACACACACACACCTGTAGTATTACATGTTATATTTAGGCCACAAAGTGAAAATACAAATTTTTTTTGTTAATATGTTCCTATATAAGACCTTGCTTGGGATTGCAAATTGGTGACTTTGACCTATTTTTGTCGGTCGTGTGGGCCTTTTTACCTAAAGATGATGCAAAAGTGATAATTATTCCTCAAGGATTTGACAAAGGAGATGCAAATTTTGCACGATTATGTACCATAATACAAACTAGGTTGGGATTGTGACCTTGACCTATTTTCAAGTTCTTATGACCACTTTTTAAAAATCATGGCAGAAGCACTTGAGAAGGATTTGACATAGGAGATTGAAATTTATGTGATGATGTTTCTGTGTAAGATTTTTGTAAGACCTTGCTTGTGATTGCAGATGTGTGACCTTGACTTATTTTCCAAGCACTTCCTTAAAGTTGTGGAAGCAACCAGGCAAGAAAGACTTAAGGTAACAGCTTCAAATTGTGTGATTATGTATCTGTGTAAGAGCTAGTTTGTGATCATTGATGGGATGACCTTGACCTATTAATTCAAGGTTACCGGGGTATTTCCTTGAAAATAATTCCAGATGCGATAACTCCAGAAGAATTTGACTTTAGAGATTGAAATTTTGCATGATTCTGTACAAGTATAAAAACTAGGTTGAGATTACAGATGAGTAGCCTTGACCTATTTTTCAAGGTCACATGGCCATCTTCTCCAAAATCATTGCAGACATGATAAGTCCAGAAGGATTGACTTTGGAGGTTGAAATTTTGTGTGATTATAAATGTACGAATGTAAAAGCTAGGTTATGATTGGAGATGGGTAACCTTTGAGCTATTTTTCAAGGTTACCTGGGCATTTCTTTAATAAGGGTGCACGGGGAGACTGTGGATGACATTGACTAATTTCATAGGGTCATGGAGGGAATGCATTTCAGGAAATGAATTTGTGGTGAACGGGGTCAGGCTTTGAAGTGGGTTTGAAGGTGTCAAAACAGAGTGTTTCCCACATGATAATTGATATGATTAGGGTTATTACAGGTACCATATCGGACTTGTGCAAAGGCAGGATAATTCAATCAAGCAGAGGTTAATCAAGCGTGCATCCTGCGTCATAGACGCAAAAAATGAAAAAAAGAGGCCTGGAAATTAATAAAACATTGACAATTTGCGCCTGTGTGGCTGCACGCACAAAAAAGGAGATGCATTTTGAATGATACAACTGCAAAAATTACTCCAAACTTAGTAACTGTGCACCTTTGCGGTCACAATGTTCTGCATTGTCCACCATTATCATGATTATGTATTATACTGGTGGAATCCTCTGATGTTTGTCTTTCTATGTAACAAGCTCCCCTGTATTTGCTAAGAAAAAAATATTCGTGGGGTATCCCTCCAGAAATGGGAATCCAGATGTCATATTACCGCATTATAATGAGAGCACTCTCAGGCTTCTCGTTGGGTGGATTTGATCACATGCCGCTCACTGTCCAATCACACTCGTTGTTGCCCATGTGCATGTCTCATATCCACAATATTCATAGGTACAAGTCGTGTTCACAGAAATATTATTGGACCAGGATGTAAAATCTTCATATCATACTTTCACCAAAAAGACTTGCATCAAATAATTTAGACACAGATAAAGCCTTGAGTGAAAATTCCTTATGGAAGGCAAGCAAAAAACGGCTTTTTTCGGGGGGGGGGGGGCAATGTGGCATTGACCCCTGTCTCCCATACGTCACATAGTTATTCGTGTTTTTTAACAAAATTTTGTTTTAATTTCATTAAAATTTTTGAATGGAACAAATCTGTATGACAGAATAAGATAGGAATGAAATTCATTATCGAAGGCCATAAAAATATACGTACATAGCAGAAAATCATGCTTGTGTTGCTTGGTAAAAAGTGACCCCACTTAAGACCAGACTCTTGACACCTCATATGGCATGAAATTTTTCAGGTTAATTGAAATAGAAAGTGCACAGGAATATAAGTCATGGCATTTATGACCATTTCATCACGTGGAATGAATCGCAAAAATAACAGAGCCCATGCATGTTCTATCATGCATGCCGCCTGTTGTGCAAGCGAGTGACAAACTACCTGGTGGCTCACTGTGTGCGATACCAGATAGTGGCAGCGTACTAGGGGTTAAAATTAAGCCCCTTTCACAAACCATATTTTGGTAGACCAGGGAGGTGTTACAGACTTAGTCTTACTGTTAATAGCAGGTCCCTGGGTAGACCGAATCCCTCCTTGGCCATCCTTGGTACAGTCAACTAACTTTTAGTCATTAAACTTCTTTATCTTGGCATATTGTTACTTATAATTATGATTTACCAGCATGAGCATATATGTTATGTTTGTTTCTGTGTTTAAGTTTCCTGCATGTTTTATCTATTTATATTCTCTCTTATGTAAACTCATGTATCACTGTATGTTGATTGTACAAAATAAAATTAATCAATCAAATCACACCAAATGAAATTTTCCTCCAAAATGAGAACAGCAGCCTATATAATATCAATATTTCACAATTTCAGAATGGACCCACTGATGCAGTCAATGGACCCACTTTTTTTCCTAAAATAAGAAAAAAGATGGATCCAACCAAGCCATACTGAAAAATCCTGAATTTAGGTTCAAGAACTCTTGTTTTACATGTTGTAAGAATTCCAATTTATCTCCAGGAATGATAAATATATATGACTTCTGTTAACCCCAACATGCCCGAGGATGGATATACAGTGCTCCCTCTTTATAACACCCCTCGTTACAAGGCAGTTTCTGATATAACACGGTGGGTACCATGGCTCACACTGAAATAGTTTTCCCATTACTTCTGTGTTAAAAGTCCCTCTGTTATAAGGCGGTTTTGCTATAACACGGTGTACCCTGTGGACCTCAACACCAGCGTTATAAAGAGGGAGCACTGTAACTCTAATATTATGTGGGGATCCAACCACCCAATCCAAGGTGAAACTTTAGTGACACCAACCTTGGCCTAACTTAAAACTCGTGCCCCCAACCCCCAGTGACCTGTGCCATACCAGCCCAAACCTGTGTCCCACTTAACTACAATATTTTCTTGATTGATTAAGTCTGTGTGAACACAGACTTCTTGTTTTTCCACCAATACTTTATTCGTTTTGTGTGAATTTTGTGGTCAGTTTTTGTCAGGCACTATTGTTTGGAAAAGTACCAAACTTGGCATGGTGATAGACCTAGTAGAGAAGTTGTGCATATTGTTTGGAACAGTCATGATGTTTAACCCTTTCCCCCTTGAATTAAGACTGAGTCAACAGCTGTCCTTGGCATGTGATGGGCACTAAGTGCCCAACCCATGCTAAGGAAAGCTGTTGACCTGGGGCATGTGATCTTGATAAGTCTCATGTACATTTCCCAGTCAAATTGTTTTTCATAACTGTTGAAATTAGTTGAAAACACTGAAGCCGACGACATTCGACCACCAGCCGGTTTTGGCTGGTTTAAGGGGGAAAGGGTTAAATTATGCAAATTAGGGACAATCAAAATGTTCGAGCTTCTTTAGAATCCATCACCTCATAGGACAGCCAAAAACGGCTTTTTTTTGGGGGGGGGGAGGCCACACCCTCTTTTCATATGTCTGGAGTTCCCCAAACTATTATAGATAGAGGTGACATTTCCACTTCAATTGGTAGGTTTGTGACATAGCTGCTTCCAATGAAACATGAACCAAAGTTTCAGCAGTTTAATTTATGCAAATACACTAAATTTAAATCTTGAATTGCTTCAAAATTATAATAGATTGAGGTGCGTTTCCAATTTCAATTTATAGGTTTTTGATATAGTCGCAAGAATAATTATTGTTGCAGGAATTTATAAATAAATACTGAAATAGGAATCTTTAAAGGTTAGCTTGATTGAATGGGTACCCTAAATTAGATGAAAGTTGGTGTTTAGAGTGGTTAGATATGATAACCAAACTGTTATAATTTCTTTTTCGAATAGTGTTTTTGTAATTCCAAAAGTGCACCACATTTGCTACATGAAAACAAAGGAATTTTCTCCTATCGTGGCCCAATGTGGGAAAGCGTGGGTGACATCACAAGTACAACTTGCTAGCCAGGATGAATATATTTTAAGCGAGAGTTCCTTCAGGTAGTTAAGAGTCATGGCATATACAGCAGAGCATAGTGATTCTGGAGAGTCTTAATTGGGTCTTTCATGTACATGGTCTGATGAGGACGAAGAATTAATAATTAGGTGCAGCAGCAGAGGGAAAGATCATTTAGCCTTACACTTTACAGACATGAGCCGGATGCCCAGAACCCTGGGGTTACTAGTACTGCAGAGAGTGCAGTCGTGGGATAGCCAGACAATCCCATTTTGGTATATGGGTAATGATAATTCATTGCAAAAGAGATATTTCCTGGCAAAAATTACTAGACTTCATTTAACAAGAACAAGCATGCATGCAATAAATTGGAATTTGTGTTAGGATTTGCCTGGTGTTGTAGTGTTTCAAATTTTAGCATTCACGGAAACCGCAATGACCTGCGCATACAGTATGTAAGAGTCTGTACAAACAGTTAATTTTCCCTTCCCATCTGTATCATGTGTATGGGTATTTAAATATAAGTTTGCCTTTATGAATGGCTTTCAATATCAAACCCAGCGGTAACCTCTTGACCCTTGGGGGGCAGTGATTTAAATTGATGTATGCATCAGTACATGTGCTTATGATCCTTTAATTCAGATCGTATCCATAGTATAACATTGGTAAATATTTTCCTCTGACTGACTTATTTTCTGGGCCCATATTAACAACAAAGACACAATGACATGAGATTTTTACACCTGTTTATTGGGAGCTGGCTGTGGACTGACTAAACAATGGGACATGGCTGAAAGAGATCAAATGCCAGTCACCCAAAGTTGCAGCTATCCAAACAAGTGGTATCTGGTTTTACAGAATGAAACACGTAGCAATATACAACAGTAATTGGACATACACATCACTAGGGCCAATGATTTTCCGTTTCAAAAAAAGAGGAATTCCGTTTCGTCAGCCAAAATGTTTCAAATTCTGTTTCACTGCTACATATTTATATATAATTTATATAAGGAAAAACATCAAATTCCGTTTTAAGGATGAAAAAAAAAAGCACAAATCCACTTCTGTTTCGGAAAAAATGGAAAATCATTGGCCCTACATTACAGTGGCCAGCTAACTCAACCCAGGGACCTGTTATAGACTGTTCAACCCTAGACATGGGTATGGAACAAGATCGGTCCTTTTTGGTCCATGTTTTCCATCAATTGAATCAAAATGGTTTAACATGCTAACGTTTGTAATATTTTGTAACAATGTGGATCCACACTCTCCGTAATTTCTGGTCTTTGGGGAATATAAAGAAGCTGATTGGTGCAGAACTTGCATTGCTACAATTAGCAGCAACACACCAACCCATCCTGGACAGGAAAAGCGAGGAAAATGAATATTTCCGCTTGCATTTTTAAACCTGTTGGTGATGTGACATGTGAGGGCCATAGCTTGCTAGCATGGAGTCTTCCCTATCAGCCAGCGATGTTACGTTTGTGATGTCACTAACCTTTTGCGGCTTGAGAGTGTTGGAAATGAACGGAAAGCAACAATTGAAGGCACCTTGAATTTTTTTCATTAAAATGTAAATAAAGTATTAATTTTACATCTATTTTTTAAAGTGCACCGTATGGTTAGAACAACCCATGAATCATCCAATTTGAAACATGTTCCATCAAGCTCCCCTTTAAAAGTTACCTAGGTACACAAACTGATTTGCTGACAAGCAAATCAAATTTTTCTAGTTGACAGTCTGCATTCCGTCCACTATATAAATCATGTGTACTTTGACAATTTCATATAAATTTTTTTTAATAAACACCTATTTCCCCAAATCGCCTATGGGTTTTAAATACATGCACACAAACACACAGCATACGAAATCTTGATTTCTAAGAATCCTTTCAGATCCCATACATGTTTGTCAGAAAGTATCAGAGCTCTCATCAAAGGCTATCAAGGATAAAAGATGTACACTTTTACAAATTTATGGGTAGGTTGTCCTATCCAGAAAAATAATCAGCTATATTGATCTTTTTATATGAAGAAAAAAACATGCCAGAATATGGATCCACAATGCAAATTGGAGCAACAGTGCCAAAACTTCGATGCCATTCTCAGTCAGGTACCAGCCCACAATGCTGGTAATGTTACATATTTGTGGTAATTCTATGATGATTTCAGTACTTAAAATTACTTTTTTATGGTAATTCCGTACAGCTTGTCGATCTTTGGCCACTAGATGGCAGCACAATTGTGCTTTTACTTTTATTAATAAACTCTGAATAGAAAGAGAAAGTGAGAGACGACTCCATTGAGAAATCACCTGCCTTTTAAAAAGCCACACACACTATTAGGTCATTGCTCTTTTTTGTGTTAGTTGGTTGATCTGTTTAAGAGACTCATATATTCATATAGCCCGTGTCGACCCTGCTGTCAGGGTGGTCTTTCAAAAGAGGGCCCACTGTATTTACATGTATTGTTGTTGACATGAACTCACAATTGCTCATCTTACTGCACCTGTAAAACTGATACTTAATAAATTATTACCATATCTTATGTTGACATGGCCCCTGGTGGACTTTGTTTGTAATAAATTATTTCTCTATGATAAATGTGTAACTTTGTTTTTCAAATTTAAAGTAGAAACAGTTTTTAACTTGACACAATACTAATTTGCTGATTAAGCATTGATAACATTGTCAGAGATGTTTCCTTTTCGAACATTTGGGTTTTTTTGTTTTTTTTTCTTGTATTTTCGGAGATAGACACTGGGGTGGCAGTAGTGTGGCAAAGGGGTATACATTGTGCACTGTTTTTAAAGAAATGTGTTGTGCGCCCCAAAGTTGTGACCTTCAGAATTGAGTCAAGATTATTCAAATGCAATTCCCACCTTGGTATAACCAAGATACATAATGCTACAAAATGTTCACATTTGTCAATATATGAAAAACAGTGAAAATTCTTTCACGTACATGACACAAAGCAATTTGCTGTTCTTGAATTTGCTGCCCAGAGTTGCAGACCACACCAGTACAGTGGCAGCTCATGTCATTGGTTAACTGCAACAGAGATTCAACATGCATACATGTGCATGTACTAATTTGCTGCTTTCCAAACTCAATGTGTTCTCTATCACAGTCTCATTATCCCCTACCCATGAAGTGGTTGTGGGTCATGGTAATGGGCTTCGTCTGTCTGTCTGTCTGTTGTCTGTCCGTCTGTCTGTCCATCTCTTTAATAAATGTCTTGCACATGAGATCTTAAGGACTGGATAACATAGGATCATAAGACTTTTACAGTTAGTCACCCTTGTCAAAGTCTAGCTCAGATTTAAAGGACAGTGACCTTGACAATTTCAAGGTCATCAGGGTCAATCCATTACAAAAATTGCAATGAATATCAGAAGAACCAGATAAGCTAGGATCACAAAACTTTTACAGTGATCTTCTTTTCAAAAGGTGAATTGAAGTTTGGAGGAGAGGACCTTGAATCAATTTTAAGGTCACCCAGGTCAATTATTTTGAAATTCTTGCGATATCAGGAGAACCAGATGTGCTAAGATCAAGAAACTTTCATAGTTTATACCCGTTTGACAGGAGGGTCTGCTTCAATTTTGTGGGGGGGCCAAAGGGTTTTAAGGCATTAGCTCAGCTGTCTTGTCTGTCAGTCGGCTGAGCTTATCAGAGGTTCATTTGTTCTTTGTCTCTGTTGTTTATAGTTCAACCTCAATTCAAATTCGCCAGATGCACTTTAAATTTGGTGTGCGTCTACCTTGGCTTGATCTCTATCAAGTATGTTCAAATGGTCATCATTCAGTGATTTTTTATTTTTTAAAATGCAAAATGCACATGTAATTGAATGACATTTTTAGGGATATTATGATTCTACTCTGGTTTTGTTCTGCATGTAAAACTACATGTCAAGCTTTCCTCTGGACAGGAAATTCTTAAAAAGAGTAGGGGGGTTGTTAAAATAGCCACAGTAGAAAAATTAAAGCCCTAGCCTCCTATTCAATGCAGTAGGTGACCAAATTTGACACTTTAAATTCGGACGCAAAGCCCCGGAATGTTAGGGCAATTGGGGGGGGGGGGGGGACCCTTCATATACATGTGCCAGTCAAGAGATCTCATGTGCCGCAGGTGTTGTTTAATGACAAGTACAGATGAAAAATACACTCTTTCAGTGCAAAGTTTGAGACTTAGTTGACAGTTTTTTAGTGGCACACTTCGGGTGAAATGTGCCAGAAGTTCAGAGAGGAAAGTTGTTGACCTGGACCATTGTTTTTTGGGAAGCACAGACATTCTGGTACTTTGCATGAAAGCTCTCTAGGTCTCTTTACCAGAAAACCGTAATAGTTCTGATGAGTCCAGCTTTTCCTTACATGTATAGCAGCACTGCACTTGACACAGATAGAGTCTAGTGTCTTGACGAGGATTTCTTTTAAAGCTGTACATGTTTGTATCCATGTGCCTAGATGTTAACATTCAGGAGAACACTTTATAAAACATTTATGACTCTAAATGGCAAATGACTGCTGTAAAAACCATAAGCAAGCACAGTTTTGCATGATTAGGCATATAACTGTTATAAAATTACACTGCTTAACAGGATTTGTAATTCAGCTATTGACAGGATTTTTGTTCCTGCCTGTTGTAAGCCAGACAAGTAGAATAAGTCGTATAGGTGTTCAATGAAGTATTGTTACTTCTGTATAGCTTGAGCTGGCCTCTTTCCAGACTGTGAACCTAGACATGGAAACAAACTATGAGTACATTAACTCTTTCCTTCTTGAATTAAGATTGAGTTTTAAATTGAGTCTACAACTTTCCTCGACATGGTTTTGAATGGCACACTGATGCCAAGGAAAGCTGTTGACCTGGGGCATGTTATCTTAATAGGTCACATCTACAATTCTGATTGATTCTTTTCTTTTTTTTTCTGCTACTGTTGAAATTAATCAAAACATTGAAGCAGATGTCTTGTTTGACCACCAGCCAATTCTTAAGGGGTAACAAGGAATGGGTTAATGCCTGAGAGTAGTTACAAATGGTCTGGCCAAAGTGATGTGCTCTAAATGTAAGGACCCCCTGGTAACTAATACCTAAAGTAATGCCTAACATGCGACATGAATATCAAGGCTCTGCAGTGCAACATTGTTTAGTAAAAAAGAACTACCTTCCAGAGTAGACTGCACACAGTCTGTCAGGCAGGTTTTGACTTTGACATATGGATAAAACATCAAACTACTTTGATCTTGAATTCCAGGTAGGATTTACCTTGTTCACCTTTAATACAATATTTGTTTCTTGCTAAGAAATTGTTCATCACATGTAAAATACAACAGCCTTGGATCACCATGATGTGCTGGATGCATGTACCTTTCTGAGACCAGAATGAAGATATAATCATCTGATAGATACAGTTGTTGACAATGTGTTGAAAGTTTTTGTCCACTTTCTTGACTACAGGTAACCATGCTGTAAATATCTCTGCCACCATGGACAAGTTATCGCAGCTGAGCAACCTATCGACCAGCTTCAGCATGCACAGTTTGGCCGAGGGCAGTGAGGCCATCAGTGAAGCTGAGGAAATCAAAGAGGTTAGTGTTACAAAAATGATGCAGTCTGGCAAAGGCCTTGGGGCTGAGAGTGGTCATGAGAAAAAACGATTTGCTGCACAGGAAATGTGTAGACCAGCATGCCTTCAAAACTTGAATAAATGAAAATGCCACATTGTTTCCTTTGAAACCATGTGCACACATACAAATTCTGTACAGGTGAATTATAACAATAGTAAAGCCAGTGGCAGCCAGACCAGCTCCTATAGACCAGTTCATAGGACTCGGGTTTATTCAGTTTGATTTGGGAAGCGCACTCTGCCTTCTTTACATATATTGTGCTCAACCACACTGGCCGGATTACATGTGGAAGGATCGGAGATTAAAACACAGGATGTGCTTGGATTTAATGAATAATCAAACTGTCAGCAAACTAAAAATGCACGTTTCGCCACTGATGTTACATTTTAGGTAAAAGATTTGCACTGTTCAGCACAATCCATGCTGTAATCACAAGTGTGGCATCCGTTGTAAAGATGAAGGTATGGGCCAAACTCGGCCACTTGCTGATTGGACAATCAGGCCAACAATGGAATGTATGATTAATTACGGTCCAGAAAAGTTCAGTACAACTTGGTATGAACAGGTCTATTCACAGGTCCCAAGATAAACAGAAATTGGTTGTGCGCAAAGAAACCATATACAGTGAAACCTGTTTTAGAGACCACTGTAATGAAAGACCACCTGCCTTTTAAGACCATATTTTCCAAGTCCCTTTTGCTATCTTTCACATGTTATTGCACCTCCATTGAGAGACCACCTGCCTTATGTGACGACTTTTCAGCCCACCCTTGGGGTGGTCTCTCAAAACAGGTTTCATTGTATGACAATGAAATTAATTGCAGCACTTTATACATATAATGTGAATTTTGCATAGAATATGTGACATACTATATAGGTGTGCATGGTGAATATCGTGACTACCCTTTGGCTATACCTCGGGTTGTTATCGGGTGATATTCACCTTCCACCCGTGTGGTACCTGTATCTCGCAGAGCTTGAATTTGGATTAAAATCCTTCTACAGAGTAGCTTTAAAGATATTCAATGCTTAAATTTTGAATGAATGAAAAATCAAACTAGACCAGTTAAGGTAAACACAAACAGGGAGATAAAGCAAGACCGGTTTTGAATCGTGAGATTCTCATCAGTGGCAGTTGGAAATGCTGTGCATGGCTATTTATATAGCCAGGGGTAACATGGTAACTGATGTTAGGAAAGCATCGGTGAAGGCATACATCATGATGCACATGAATACTACCAGTCAATCATCTATTTGGATGGGTTAGAAGTGACATGTCTAAAATTGGAGGATGTCACGTGTAAAAGTAACCATTCTTTGGTTACCGATTTAACAGATCCTACTGCACTGAGTAAGTGTGGAAGCTGAGTTTGGAAAGGGACTTTTCCAAAAAGGCTTGGGAAAAGGGTGTATGACAAAGATTGCAAAGTAAAAATAATCAAAGTGCTTTACAGTGTTGCTGAGGTCAACAGAAGGGTCGACCTATTGTTATGTAGTGGTAGATACACTCAGGATTTAAAATTCTAGCATAAGACCTAGCAATTGAGTCTATCTACCCATAACATTGAGGCCGAATGGTTCAGTGATGCGTAACTGATTTAATGTTTAAATTTTGTATGTTATAATTTGCATAAGCCATAATTCTACAGTGCTCCCTGTCTTGAGAGACCACCTCAGTAAGTGACCACCTGCCTGAAAGGTCTGCCTTTTCAGATATTGTGCATTCTTTTTCATTCAATTTATGTTTCCTTTGAAAGACCACCAGTCTTCAGAGACCGCAACTTAATTATCTTAATCATATCCAGTGGTGGCCTTTCAAGACAGGTTTCACTTTATCCTTTGTTTGCACTCATATGACCTTAATACAGGTACTATATGCAGCTAGGTCATATTGTGCATTTATCTGATATGACCATTGTTATAATTCCTTGTTTGGAATGAATGAAGGAATGAACTTTTGGTGAATGACCTGGGTCAGCGTTACCTAATATGTCAAATGACATGCTCAGTTTTGTCAGCAGTTGTATCACATTTAAGAATGTTTGGTATCACTCTGTGCCATTGCTATGCAGATCAGTTTGAAAGGCCGTTTTGCAGCTTTGAATACTATTTTACAAATGCACCAGTCTTTGACCAAAATGTTGTCTTTTTTCTTTTCAGCATAGAATAAATATATTCTGTCTTGTGTCCATGCCTGAATTGACTCGATAGGTCTTTCAGAGCATACATGACAAAGCTGCAGGCTGTATCGTATATGCTCCAAAAGACGTAGCTCGTCACATCTGTTGATCAAGGCATGGTGCTCATCAGAGAATCTCTGTGTCTCATCAATTATGTCCTCTGTTAATGTAGAGCTGCATTTAAATAATTATGCCCCTGATAGCTTCAAAAAGGTGGAACGTATAGAAGTAAAATAATGGGACATATATATCCTTATAAACTCATGGGCAGAAGTTAAGCATAATATGACATAGAGCACTTATTTTTGTCCTTGAGTATACAATGTATTTTATCAGATGGACATATATGCGAAACAATATTTTCAGGTCAAACTACTGCAGGAGAGGGGGAAGAAGGCTTTCCAGGCAGAAGACCTGAATGAGTCTCTACGTCTGTATAACGAGGCTTTGGAGATCCATGAGGAGAATCAGGACAGTCTGAGTGGGAGGGCCGCTGTGTACTTGGAGCAGGGCAACTATGTTCTGGCGCTCCAGGATGTTGAGAAACTACTGTCCATTAATCCCAATTACCCTCAGGTAATTCAACCTGGCTCCATCTGACGGCATGTAGAGCTTTCTGCATGGGCATCTCTATATGCTGGGAAAATAATTATGCTACAGATAATATATTTAAAACTGGTCTATGATTATGCCCCCTCTTCTGAAGGAGGAGGGGCATATAACAACTACTTTGTCTGTGTGTCAGTGTGTGCCTCCGTCTGGACAGTTTTCACACAATAACTGAAAAAGTTTTTGGCATAGGGTCTTCATGTTGTACATGCATATAGTCCTGCATAAGGTCTCAAACAAGTTCGAAGATGGGTGACCTAGACCCAATTCCCAAGGTCACAGAGTCATTTTAGTGAATTTGGTTTCATGCAATAAGTTGAAAAGTTTTTGACATAGGTCTTTCATATTGCACTTGCTTATAGCCCTGCATATGGTCTCGAATGAGTTCGAAGATGGGTGACCTTGACTCAAATCCCAAGGTCACAAAGCCATTTCTGTGAATTTGGTTTTCACATGATAAGTTGAAGTTTTTGACGTAGGCCTTTATATTCCACATGCATATAGTGCTGCATAAGGTCTCAAATGAGTTCAAAGATTGGTGACCTAGACCCAATTACCAAGGTCACAAAGCCATTTTAGTGAATTTGGCTTTCACGTAATAAGTTTAAAAGTTTTTGACACAGGCCTTGCATATTGCACATGCTAATACATGTAGTCCTGCATAAGGTCTTGAACAAGTCCGAAAATGGGTGACCTTGACCCAATTCCCAAGTTCACAGAGCCATTTTAGCAAATTTGGTTTACGCATGATAACTTGGAAAGTTTTTGACATAGACCTTTCTTATTGCACATGGTTTCAATCCCACAGAAGGTTTCTGACATTTTCGAAGATGGATCACCTTGACCCAAATCCCAAAGCCACAGAGCCATTTTGGTGAATTTGGTTATCACGCAATAACTTGAAAAGTTTTTCACATAGGCCATTCAAATTGCAGGTGATAACGGTACCAGTCCTATATAAGGTCTCAGAAAAGTTGGAAAATGGTTTTAGGAGGGGGAGGGCATATATCTAGCAATCTCTGATTGCATTTTAATTTTCAGCATATTTAGAATGGGCAGGATTAAGGTGAAGCTTTTCTTGCTAAACAGACCGATTTCTGCCGAGTTCACTCTACCAATGTACAGTGTAGTGGAGAAAATATAATGCTTATGGGCAATATGAAGCTTCATATTGTTTTTTGTTTTTAATTGCTAAATGATTATCCTGGGTTGTAGATGATCTTGAGCAAAAATCTGGGGTTTAGTATTTGGACCACTCATTTATGGGAAAATGAGTAATGGCATACACACACACAACTGAGAAATAATGCGTATTGAACTTGCTGCATTCCATGTCCACGGCATACAAATACACAGAACATAAATATGAGGTGCAAAAATGTGAAAAACCTATTCTGTGAAATGATAACTCTTTCAGTGCCAATCACATCATAAGTCCATCTGCTCAAGTCAAACTAGTCTGAATTATCAACAGGTCTCAGATCCGTATTCCTCGTTAAAGAAAACCCTTTCATTCAAGTACCAGCATGCTTATAGTTGCAGAGAAAATATCCCAAGTCAACAGCTTTTCTCGGCACACATCGGGCGTATTGGGCCCAATGCGCGATGAAGATAGCTGTTGATTCAGTCCAAAATTTCGCACTTAAAGAGTTAAGCATGTATACATACAATTTGTATTATCTTGTAATGAAGTGTAAGGGGGAAAACGACTTTAAAAGTTAGTGCAGAAAAGTATGAGATAAGAAATAAGAGGAAATTAACAAAACGAAAATAAAGAAAACATTCGTTTACAAAGATTAAAAAACTTTCGACAACGAGTAACAAAAATGTTATCAGGTATCAAACAAGGGATGTAATTGATTTGTTTGCAGGCATACTATCTGCAGGGAGTGGCTTTGGACCATCAACGCCAGTACAAAGAGTCCCTGGCAGCATTTCTGAAGGCACTGGAGTTAGACCCAGATCATGCAGACATCTTGACAGGAAACATAGCATCTCTGGCTGGCCAGTTCTGTACTGTCCCAGAGGAAGTTGTCCACAGGTTACCAGGTGAGCCAGACTGACAGCACAGGCCGATAAGTGTGCGTCAGCCTTTCCTTCTAACTCATTCCTGCTTAAGAGGCTAGAACGCTTTGGGACTTTCATGTAGAAATATGTTTACAATCATTTCATTCGTTTTTCATGCAAGACGATCAAAAGCACATATTTTCTGAAAGAAAACATTTGTCTAAATTTAAATTCACTATTGAATTTCAGATTTAAATATTATAATTATTTCTATTTTATTCTGATCAAAATTTGCAAAATTTACATAAAATGAGAAATAGCATGTTCAAAAATTAACATACAAGTTAGCATGTAATATCAAATTAAAGCTAGCACTTGTGTTTAAAAATATGTATATCAGATGTTTTAAAAAGGCTTAGGTAACTTTTTATAGATTATTGACATTTTCTTGAAATTTTAAAAAGTTTCAATAAAATTTAGAAAGCTTTAAAATTTGAACTAAACCCATTATGAAAAATTTGATATATGGTTTTGCACCCAACAATGTGCTCTGTCTGTTTTGATTGAAACCAAATGTTTATCTGAAAATGTGTTTGAGCCTTTTTTTTTTGTTTAGACTCAGAATATGAAAAATTAAATTGTAATTTAAAAACTAATTAAGATTTAATGACTGAACAGTTACAAAAGATCTGTTGCTGGTTTTACATTTGTCAAGATGTCTTCTTTCATAAAATATGTAGTTTTTATTGGTTCAAAGGAAAATTGTAGAATACACAATTTAATTTTCAATAAAAACTACCACTTTCTAATTTTATTCTTGTAAAGTGTTCTAGCCCCTTAAGCCAGCCAAAACTGTGTGGTATCCAAATGTTTGCTTCAGTGTATTTAGTTATTTCAATAGTGGTGATAAACAAGTTGAATGAAAATGAAGATGAGACCTATCAAGATAACATACTTCAGGTCAACAACTTTCCTTTTTGTAGCACCCAATCCATGCCAAGCCGGCCTTCCTCTGAAAGTGTTATTTTTGTAGCCAAATTTGTGTAAATTACCACTTCTTAATTAAAAGTTAGTCTCTGTACTTTCTATGTTGTGAAGTTCTGTTGTTCATGTGATCATGTTAATATTATTATGTCTGTGTGCCAACACATTCTTTCTTTCTTTCTTTCTTTCTTTCTTTCTTTCTTTCTTTCTTTCTTTCTTTCTTTCTTTCTTTCTTTCTTTCTTTCTTTCTCCCTCCCTCTCTCTCTCTCTCTGTCTCTTTCTTTCTTTCTTTCTTTCTTTCTTTTTTTCTTTCTTTCTTTCTTTCTTTCTTTCTTTCTTTTGTCTGACAATTTTCTTAGACACTATTGCACTTAGAAACTCGAAACTTGGTATAATAACAGATCCATACATAAAGTCATGCCTTTTTACAAAGACAGTTTAGTTCACTTAAAGATGTGCAAATTACATGAATTAGCGGCATTTGAAGTTAAATCTTGAATATCTTCAAAACTGTTATAGGGAGAGTGCCATTCCAACTTCAATTTATAGGTTTATGTTATAGGTGCATCCAACAAACCACAAACATTTTAATCTATGCTAATTAGGGGCACTTGAAAAGTTAAAATGTTGAATCTCTTCAAAACGTTATATAGGTGCCATTTCAACTTCTACTTATAGGCTTGTGCTATAGACACATCCAGTGAATCACAAACAAAAGTTGTAGAATTTTAATTTATGCTAATTAGGGGCACTTGAAAAGTTTAAATGTTGAATGTCTCCAAAAGTATTATAGGTAGAGGTGCCATTCCATCTCCAATTTCAAGGTTTGCGCTGTAGTTGCATCCAATGAATGACAAGTAAAAGTTAAAAACAGTTTGACAACCATGGAAGAAGTTCGAAATACATGCCACAGCAACTCAGTACTTCACACCCTGTAGTAAGCTGGAACAAGATGGGTGACCAAATGCATGCTATGTCTTCACCATCTATACAGCAAACAGCCAGCAAACTCCTCAAGTGGCACAGAGATATGAAGGCCAAACAGAGAGCTGCAAGATGGTTCCCAAGTTCCAAGGCAACTTGTAGCCTGGGCACCATTTTCATCATGCATGCTTGAATGAATTTCCTAGCAGTTATATGCATGAGTCACACACACACCTTCTAGCTCCAGTAAGGAGGGGTCATACCTGTCACACACGAGGGAGATTACATAAACACAATTCTTGATTTTTCCGAAAGGCTGGTATACTTGCCATAAGCTGTGGAGCAAAAGTGTAGTGGAGGGACTATGCTTTTAATTAGCTCATTACCAGCTGTCGAATTATATCAAGTACTTTATGGTTTGTGAACTTGAAGGAGATGTGTCAGTTCACTGTATGATTTCATTAGAGCTTCAGGTGAACTCCAAAGTGATATAGAAATCTCAATCTTAGAATGGTTCCCTACGTCTTTTAATGGAGTGAAACAAGCAAGGATATATAGGCAAATGAATTTAAAAATCCCAGTATCCAGTGTAGACTCAACATTGAACAGACTTCTGGAGATGTGTGTAAGTAATCACTTTCCAATTGATCAGTGTATGGCATATTTGAATGATATTTTATGATGTGGCCACACAGTGTGTGGGACATAGAAGCCTGGAAGAAGTGCACATGTAAAGAAGAAATTATAGTTGCAATTATAGGAAAATGAAAAGCTTACTAAATGTATTGGCAGGTAAAGTGAGGGCTAATGCTGCTGAACAGGGTGTTCTGGGACTGTACTTCTTGAAACGCAAACAATAGGTCAAATCATGTAGGAAAGTTAAAAGAGAGTACATTAGAATAATTTAGTTCGGACCTTAGAAAGATATCCAAAGAAGTCAAAGCAGCATTGAAAAAATTTGGATGAGATGAATAATGTGGAAAATGTACCAAAGAAATGTGATTATGCAGATGACTGGCTGTTGCTCTTTAAACACCTATATAAGGCACCATGTACAAACAATCAAAGGATAAGAGAGCTAACTAGTGATTTTGAAAAAGTGAAGATATATAATGAATTGGATAATATGATAAGAACTGATGAAATTTCCAAAGTGGTTAAACAGTTGAAGTATAACAAATCCCGTGGACTAGATTGCATCACAAATGAAATGATGAAGTGTAGCCTCAACATAAAGAAGCTTCCCATACAGAAATTGCTCAACAAAATCCCTAGTAGGGGTGTATATCCCTAGAAGTGGCGTGAAGGATATACATGTATTGGGTCAGTTTTAATACAAGTCAGGTTGTAGAAATGATTTCAATAACTACAGGGGTATAACCATAATTAGTTGCCTCAAATGGGATTTTAAACAATAGATTCAAGGAATTTCTTGACAGGTGCAATATCGTGCATGATATACAGATAGAATCTTGCAAGGCATCGAGAACAGCAGGTCATGTTTTTGTACTAAAGACATTCACAGATAAATACATCAAAGATAAGACATGGAAAAGTAGGAAATATAGGTCACTTTTGCAGACTTCCGCAAAGCGTTTGATGTGATATTGAGAGATGCATTATACTTCCAACTTCTTCATGCTGAAGTAGGGTCTATGTTTTACAGTGTGTATACATGTATTTCCGTGAAAGTACAAGTTAAACTAGGGCAATATTTAATACATTCATTTGATACATATAATGGTGTATGTCAAGGTGATGTTATGAGCCCCACATTGTTTAACTTCTTCATTGATGATATCCCTGATTTGTTGATACAAATGATGACCCAGCATATATATATATTTGGTAGACCTCTCAATTGTTTACCATATGCCGATGATCTGGTGCTAATTTAAACAAGGAAGGGGTACAAAAATGGCTTCAATGAGCTTCTGTTCAGGACAGGTCAGTCCCTGGTGAGAAGCAGTTAACTTCAAAACTAGCTGAACTCTTTGAATGCCAAAAAGCCTCTGACCATAACGACTTTTGCCCAGTCATTTTTGAACATACATGTACATGAATCAAAGTTGCGATAAATATGTTCTAGAATTAGCTAGAGTTTCTCACTACATGACTAAATCTTGTTTGTTTGTTGTATCAAGAATTTTTTTTTCTGTCTGGAATTTTGTTTTATCTGCAAATTTTTTTCAATCCAAGAGCCTTATTTTACTTTTTTTTTACATGAACGTTCATGTTTTCTGTCATGTAGCTTATCCAGTTTCACGATAAATGTACAAGGCAACAACTTTCCTTTGTTGGCACATGGACAGATATGCTTTGAAGAAATCTTCTTTTCTAGTTTTAACCCTATTATTTAACCCTTTCCCCCTTGAATTAAGACTGAATCAACAGCTTTCCTTGGCATGGGTTGGGCACTTACCAGGCAAATCTATATGCCCACTAAGTGCCCAACCCATGCCAAGGAAAGCTGTTGACCTGGGGCATGTGATCTTGATAAGTCTCATGTACATTTCTCAGTCAAATTGTTTTTCATAGCTGTTGAAATAAGTTGAAAACACTGAAGCAGACGGCATTTAACCACCAGCTGGTTTTGGCCAGTTTGAGGGGGAAAGGGTTAAAAAAACCAGACTTCTAGTCAATAAATATATGCATATAGATTTGCCTGGTACAGGTTTAAAAAGTAGGTGCTGCTTATAGATTGAAAAGAATTACCCTTTAAGGACTAAAATACTGGCAACTTCTAAGTACATGTATCATTTATTCAGCTAATTAAAATTTAAATGTTTATTACCATACAGTTGGTAGAATTAGTAACTTAGCAGATATGCATGCTGCTATAATGCTTTTCAGAATTGGAGGTATTAGAGATTTGTGACACAATATTTTTTTCGCTTCCAGATATGGACCCGTATAAAAAACTGTGTGAAGTTGGTGCCTGTCTCTTCCAAGGCAAGAAATACGAAACCTGTATCAAAATACTGAAGGCTGCACAGAAACTAGAAACGAACCAAAAAGGAATCACAATGAAAATCCAGCTGACAATGGGAAACGCTTACTCTGCCCTTAAGGACAGAGAATTGGCCATCTCGGTTTACCAAGACTGCTTAACGACGGCAGTGGCTGTTCATGATTACCAGTACCAAACAAAAGCACTCGTCAATATTGCCAGCCTCTTTTTGGAGACTAACGATACGCATCAGGCCATTGTGTACTATGAGAAACTGTTGGCTCTGGAAGCTGAGTTGAGGGGAGAGAATGGACAGGTTCCATTGCCCGACTTCTGGAGCATTGAATTGCAGTGTGCTTTACATTTGAATCTCAGTATTGCGTATAAAACAATTGGAGACATCCACAAGGCAAAAAACCATGCAGATATTTATGTTTCTTTATTACAAAGTGAAAAAGGAAAGGAGTATCACCAGGCTCAGTCTGTGCAGAATTTAGGAATCCTCAATGAAATTTTAGGAAACTACACTGAAGCTTTGGAGCAGTACAAGAAATATTTAGAGTATTCCAGGAGAACCAGTGACCAGCGGAGCATTGCGAGAGCATATGGATGCATGGGAAGTATCTACACAACTTTGAGGAATAAACAGTTGGCCGTCACTTTCCACGAACAACATATTGCAATGGCGAGGAATCTGACAATGCAGGATCCACCATTATTAGCTATAGCGTATGAGCAGCTGGGAAACTCCTACATGGAATTTGAAGACTATGACAATGCCATAGATGCCTTTATGCAAATGTTCCATAGCTGTGTGCGAAATGATTTCCGATCTCAGACTAATGCTCTTTGCAAACTGGGAAACGTGTACAGGGCTCAAGAACGCTACCAATATAGCCTGTACTATCTTGAACAGGCCAAAGTGATTGCCGAAGATTTTGGTTATAAGGATCTGAAAGATGCCTGTGAATATTATCTTGCTTCTATTTTACAGCATTCCACTCAAATGTTTGAGCTTGACCAGGCTAAAAGATATCTGGAGAAACTAATTCCACTTTATGAAACCAAAATTCAACAACATAAGGATGAGGACACATTCTGTCCTCAAGAGTTGCAGGAACAACTGAGCAAATGTTATGATGCATTTCAGAATGTGCTGAACAAACTGGGAGATAAGGAGACCTGTTTACAGTACGCAGAGGCCCAAAGACGAAGGAGTATAACTGAGGTAAAAAACTACACGTCTCCTGCATCACAGAACATGGTGAGCATGACTGGGAGTCAGGTTGGTTTCGTCAACTTGTGGGACATGGAAAAAATCAAGCGTGTCATCAGTCAACAGAATTACACTGTGCTTTATTACACACTGTTACCCACTAATTTGTTACTGTGGGTGTTACAACCAGGTATGGGCTTGTCTCGCTTCTATGCTGGTAGGCCACCTAGGGACAAAACTATGAACCATTATATCAAGGAACTGATTGCAGATCTTACAAAGGACAAAATACAAAACTCTCTACAATACAATGGAGAAAATCGCGCCTTACCACTGAGAGAGATTGAACTTGAATTAAGTAGAAAGAGAAACAGGAAACTGAATATGAAACATGACCAGGCTAAGAATGAAGCTGAAGTTGAAAAAGAGGGAAATTCTAGCAATAAAGAAAAGGGTAGTAAGCCAACAAAAACAGCTGCCAGGAAATTGTTTGATGTTTTGTTGGCACCTGTCTATGACATCATCAGTAAGCTTGAGGAGGGCAGTAGCATACTGGTCGTACCAGACAAAGACGTTTGCCAAGTACCCTTTAACTTCCTTCAAGATTGGAGTGAGCATACCCTGGGGGACAAGTTTCATTTCACGTTCGTCCCCAGTCTGTTTTTACTGGACAAAGTGATTCACAGTGAGATCAATCAACTGCGAAGGGAGGATGATCTCGACTTTGATCGATCTCAGTCGAAATCAGGTGGCATGGGAAAAGTCCTTGCAGGATCACCACAAATATCAAGATCAGGGTTTTTTCAAGATTCCTCTGGCTCTGTCAGCAGAGTGGAGAGTGGCTTTGGATCAAAATCAACTGAGGAGTGTGACCCTAAAAGATCCTCTAATCCCAGACTTCTGAAGTCAGGTCTGTTAACATCTCCAGATTTTCCAGGCAAGGACAGTGCTACGTTGTCACGAGAAGCAACACTCTTCTCCCAGGTTTCTAGACACTCTTTTGACAGTCAAGTTAAAAGTCTTCGAGTGCTAAACATGATCCCTCCTAGGACAGCCTCATTAAGGAGTCTAAAACAACTAGGGACACCAACTCCATTGAGCAAGATGGCAAGTTTACATTCGTTTGGTACTTTGACGACATCCACATCAACCAAAACAGACATTGTGAACTCTTCCTGTGTTGTGCCAGAGTTCAAACAGATCAGTGATCCTGACAGATGTGTGGTTATTGGTCACCCCATTCTACCTGAGAGGTTGGTATTTATGATATAGTAACTATCAAATGAATTTACCAAACTGGCCAGTCTCTAGTTTTTTTTATATGGTTAGTTATACATCTATAAATTTAACTTTAAGATGAGGGATTGCATATGCACAGTTACTTCATATATACTTCACATGGAACTTTCATTCAAGTATCAATGTGCTTGGCATAAAGTGGAATCTGAAGGGTTTGTTTGTCTTTTTACCCCTCGGCCCACAAGGGCAAAGGGGTATTGTCATCACCTACGCATCCATCCGTCCATGCCTTGTTAAGACTATATCTCCAAAAATACTCACTTTACAGAGACCAAATTTTTATCACAAGGGGTTATTGAGGTGGGCCAGGTGCCTATTGAAAAATAGGTCACTAGGTCTGATTTTTAGGTCTCAGTACTACGTTGCAAGAAAAAGAAAAAAAAATGGCATTAACACAATATCTAAAAAAATTTTGAATGTTGCTTCATCAATTATTTATGACAGTTGGACCTAAGGATGCCCCAGATGCCTATTGAAAACTAGGTCACTGGGTCACACATTTGGGTCACAGTGCTGCATTGGAGAAAAATGGCCATACCCACGATATCTTCAAATATTAAATTACTCATTGTAGCTCCACCAATTGTGTATGACAGTTAGTCCTAAGGATGCCTCAGACACCTAGTAAAAACTAGGTCAATGGGTCACATTTAATTCACAGTACTGCATTGAAGAAAAATGGCCTTGCCATGCCATACCTCCAGAAATACTCACCTTTCAGAGACCAAATTTTAATCACAGAGGGCCATTGATGTGCTTCAGGTGCCTATCGAAAAGTAGGTCACTAGGTCACAGTACTACATTGAAGAAAAAACGACGTTAACACAATATCTAAAATATTGAATGTAGCTTCATCAATTATTTATGACAGTTGGACCTAAGGATGCCCCAGATGCCTATTGAAAACTAGGTCACTGGGTCACACATTTAGGTCACAGTACTGCATTGGAGAAAAATGGCCATACCCACGATATCTTCAAATATTAAATTACTCATTGTAGCTCCACCAATTGTGTATGACAGTTAGTCCTAAGGATGCCTCAGACACCTAGTAAAAACTAGGTCAATGGGTCACATTTAATTCACAGTACTGCATTGAAGAAAAATGGCCTTGCCATGCCATACCTCCAGAAATACTCACCTTTCAGAGACCAAATTTTAATCACAGAGGGCCATTGATGTGCTTCAGGTGCCTATCGAAAAGTAGGTCACTAGGTCACAGTACTACATTGAAGAAAAAACGACGTTAACACAATATCTAAAATATTGAATGTAGCTTCATCAATTATTTATGACAGTTGGTCCTAAGGGTGCCTCAGATGCCTATTGAAAACTAGGTCACTGGGTCACATATTTAGGTCACAGTACTGCGTTGAAGAAAAATGGCCTGGCCATGATATCTGTGCTCATTGTATTTGCACCAAAGCTTTGTCATTAAGTTAAACAAAAGTAATTTGACCTACTGGAGGAGTATTGCCGTACCCTACATGTCTGTCCGTCTGTCTGTCCCTCCATCTTGGCTGAGGAGTTTTGCAGTCACTGATCGGCTTCTTTTTTCTTTTATTTTTAAATTGCAAGTCAAGTTGCAGCTGACCTTGCATCAACTACCGCTTGACATGCCATGAAATGAAAAACTAAAAAAACACTAAAGGCATTTACCATCATAGGAGTACATAGTGTCAATGTAGTGCTACTGCTGTACCATTGTAGTGCAGCTGCTGCACCACTGCTGTGCCACTCTAGTGCAACTGCTGTGCCGCCCTAGTATGGAATGCTTCATTGAATTAAGCATGTCATGGAGTAAGCGTCCTAACTAAGTGGATTTTGCACTGAGTTGCCTGGTTCCTTACAGTTGACTGTACATCAGTTGCAGCATAACTTGCCAGGCAATGCAAAAAACACTGACCAAGTTTTGGGTGTTTTTGCATTGACTTGCAGGTTTCCTTGCAGTTGCAGTGCTCATGACTTGCTGGGTACTCACCAAGGCTTTTACCATTGTATTTATTCAGTGGAGCATTTTATGCGGCAAATTTATACCATGTCCTGCCTGGGCTTCCTGTGGAAGTTTTAATTTTTTAGCCAAAAATTGCATATTTATGCAATTTGGTGAGACAGCCAGTTTCTCTAATGCACGTAATTTTAAAAAAAATCATGCCAAACATAAAAATGCAGCCACAGCTTTAGAATTAAGAGGAAGCCCTGCCTGCAAATGTGGCTAGATGACCATGTTTTGTTTTTTCCGCTTATGGAAAGGGTGTACCTGTATGTCTCATTTCTTCCACTTATGCACAGGGTGTACCTGTATGGCAGGGTGTGGGAGCCCAAGGGAGAGCTGTTGCAGCAGGCACAGAAGGAATGTTTCAAGGTCGCGGACTACTTCGATGTAGAGGCAGTCGTAGGAAAAGAGGCGACCAAACAACGCTTCCTGGCAGAAATTCAGCGGGCAACTGTGCTACATATTGGTTAGCAGCTCAGATGGTTTTTTTTCCCTTCAGAAATGGTAGCTACTTCTGACAGGACATTGGTGCATTACCGGATGAAAAGGATGGATATTTAGGAAAAGCTCTCAAGGGGTTTTCTTTAACAATCTGTGCTTCAACTGGGAGAAATTTTCATCTTTAATTTGAAACAAAACATTTTGAAGGGGAATTAGCCTAGGTCAACAGGTTTCATTTAAATGTTGTCTGATCTGTCTTCAGTAAGCTTGGGGTGGGGAGAGGAAATTTTGGGACACCTTTTATACAAATTAAATCTAGAATATATAGCAACTAATGATTTGAACAGTTGTGAAAAATTGAGGGTTGAAAATATGAATATATTATATAATAAAAGTGTTTTGATCAGTGCTGTGATATAATGAATTAGCGCTCCAGACCATCAATATCATTTTACATACTTCTATACTATATATATTTACCGTATATATTATTTGTATACATGTATATTTGGATGTGGGCTCAGACCTAAAATTTCTGCAGCAAGAAAATGTTCAAAATGATGGATGCACCAAGAACTGTTATCTACATTGATCCCATGCTCTTAATTGGTCAATATCTGTAGACATATTTTTGCCATAAAATATTATATTTTGGGATGAAAAGCTCAAGCTATTTTTGCTCCCAAGCCCTTGTTTTTTTCACCAAACAGCTACAGTTGGGAGCCTAAAGGAAGGTCTCTTGGTGATGTCACCCAACCCTCTGGACACGGACATTGAGCCTCTGCCTGAGGCATCTTACTTGGTCACGCTGGAAGATATCGTCAACACCAAGATGGTGGCCAGGCTGGTGGTGCTTAGTTCCTGTTGGAGCACGTACAGGAGAGAGGCTGGTGATGCAAGCTTCTCACTGCCGTCTGCTTTCTTGGCTGCTGGTGAGCACAAATCTGATTACTTTTAGACTTCAGAAGTTGATAAACAAATTTTGAACCATACTGGATAGGCAAACAAAATACTTCAAAGATTCTGGAGGAATTGGGTGGAGGACATTTGGCTGGAAATTCTTACAACATAACAGTTTGATGATGGACTCTGATATAAAGTGAAAGCTGCCTGGAAAGTCTAATAATAGTGTCTCATGGGATGACCAAATTGTGGTCTCACAAGACAGGGTGTTTTGTCATAGCAGGTACAAATAACATGAAAAATTAGTGTACTTGTATCTTGAAAAGCTGGTAAGCAAGTGGTCTCTGAAGACGATGACCTCAGCCTATGTTAGAAGGTCTTAAATGTAGCTTTTATCACTTCTGTCATGGAGTGAGTGACTGAGTGACTGAGGGGGGGGAAGAGAGAGAGAGAGAGAGAGAGAGAGAGAGAGAGAGAGAGAGAGAGAGAGAGAGAGAGAGAGAGAGAGAGAGAGAGAGAGAGAGAGAGAGAGAGAGAGAGAGAGAGAGAGAGAGAGAGAGAGAGAGAGAGAGAGAGAGAGAGAGAGAGAGAGAGAGAGAGAGAGAGAGAGAGAGAGAGAGAATACAGTAGTACAGTGTCTGTGAAAACTATTGGTTTTAATTAAATTTTACTTTTGGGGCAGGGTGTCACTGGTTGCTTCCTCAAAGGCCTCTTTGTCCCATCCCCTGTCAGCCACTCAGCATGCCTTCACTCCTACCACTTGGGACCCAAAAATGTTCACTCAGGTTTGGATATATCAGGGTTGTTTTTCCATACCATGTGAACTGAATTTTTTTGTCTGCAAAAGTGAGGTCTTATGAATAAATTATTTTAACATTTTCTCTCCCAGGTGCACAGTGTGTATTAACCTTACTGTGGCCAGTACCGCTACCTGTGCTGGACAAGTTCTTCTACCACTTCTATGAAAGTTTGCAAAAAGGGCACCAGGTGGCAGCAGCTGTACACATGACAGCAAACATTTTAAAGGATGATGAAAAGTGAGCTTGATGATTTATTGAATTTTAATGTTTGCACTTGTTTTAATCTTTCAGTGCCAATCATGTCTAAAGTCGGTCTACTGAAGTCAAACTAGTCTAAATTATCATTGTGATTCGAGATTCGTATTCCTGGTAAAAAGACCTTTCATTCAAGTACAGTATGCCTAAAGTTCCCAAACTGAATACCCCAGGTCAACAGCTTTTCTCGGTGCGCATTGTGTGCAATGCGCTGAATGTGCACTGAGAAAAGCTGTTGACTCGGTCCAAAATTTGGCGCTGAAAGAGTAAAAGGCTCTGGCTATGTCGTGTGGAATCAGTCAGGTATCACAGTTTGTGAATCATAAAACAATGTATCAAATAAACCAATGTAATGTATATATTTTTGGAAGCAGCATGGTCCATAGATTGTGGATGTATGTAAACTAAAAGAATGGTTATTGTAATAGATGAATAAACAATGAGTCCTTTGGTCAGATATTTGATTGTGACATGCACACAGTCCTGTAGAGACTACCTATTGGTGCAACCAAATTAGGAAATATTAAAACAAGTTATAAGGCATTTTACACACCATACGTCTGTCCCTCATTTTGAAAATGCTCATCCAGGCCATATTTCCTGTATTCAAACGACCATAGATACCACTGCCCTCTAGTGGAGGACTAATTATGTTTTGTTCACACAATACAACTGCATTTATTAGAATAGGAGTGTAAAGAAATATATGCACATATACATTGTATGTGTGTGAATCATAGTGTAGATACATGACTGTATAACTATAAGGAAAGGACCCTAGATACCACTGCCCACTGGTGGGGGACTAATTACGTATTATCACACAATACAGTTGCACTTATTAGAATAGGAGTGTACAGAAATACATGTGCATGTATGCTTGTGAATGATAAGTGTAGTTACATGTATAACTAAAAGGGTATTTGTATATTAAGTTTGTCCTTGGATTCACCCACTCAATTGAGTATCTTTTGACATTATAAACCTTTTTTAATCAGATATAATAGCACCATCTACTGGGCACCTTATGTACTTCTGGGCAAAGACGTGACTGTTACGCTGAACTCAATCAGACATGCAATGCTGGACCAGACTGTGGACAGAGTAGAGAAACAAGTGGCCAATGCTATGAGCAAAGACCCCCTCAATCCTGAACCTGTCACTCCTTATGGTAGGCATTTTATCTCAGAGCCCACTAAGAGGAAATACTGTGTCAACTAAATGTCAAAATTTACTGTCGAGAATAAGTAGAGGGCACCACTGGTCAGGTGGGTTCATCAGACATGTCCTGCTATTTGCTGCCTGTATCTGATTGGTCATTATATATCAGGTGAGCCATCTTGGCCAGTAGCACCCTCTACTTTATTCAAGTGTTTTAATTGCATTATTTTATATGCTTGCACTTACTGGTTACCTTGACTCTGAAATTTAGTTGGTCAAACCATTTAATTGTGTCAGGTAAATTCAGATTTTTTGTCTTAATTGTTATTATGTGTGTGATTTTTATGTGTACAGTCCTGCATTAGACTCAGTTTTAGTTGACTGAGAGCATACAGATCATACAGATCATTTGCAATTCTTGTGAGTAAGAAGGATGAAACTGATGTGTAGATTATATTAAGACCACAATGAATTTTGAAGCATGTAGATGCATCAATCTCACTCAATACATTAGCAACAGATTTTAATATTTGTTTTAACTTCTGCTTCAATTTGAAGTTTGAAAAAAGCTCTTCCTCAAAATGTATGTACATCTCATGTTATCAATTGATTGAATGATTGATTTGCCAGTAATTCATAAATAAATGTGTTTATATTGACTACTGTTGTATGTTGTCCGTGCAGTATCCAGTAAAGGAGACATCTTGTGTGCACTACAGTCATGCATAGCACAGCTTTTGTCTCAGCATTCCAAGGATCCTTCTGTGTTACCACAGCTCATTGATATGGTAAGTCTGCTGGTCTCACAATGGAATAGACCCACAGTGCCATATGCACAAATTTTGTATCAGGGAACTCTTTCAGTGCCAAGTTGTTGACTTGAACCTTAATGTTCTCTGAAACTAAAGTCATGCTGGTACTTGAATGAAAGGTATTTTCACAAGGAATATGAATCTGGCATCCTTATTATAATTGAGAACAGTTTGTCTGATTGTAAGTACCTGTAGTTTGACTTAAGTTGCAGTTGGTATTGAAACAGTTAACCCTTTGGCAGCTGGTCACAGCTAAAGTTGCATGCATCTGACTTAGCTTGCCACAATGATTCAAAATTCAAACTTCTCATAAGCTGACTTTCCACCCAAGTAACAGCATGCCTGTATGTCCTGAATATAATGACTCGGGTCATCAGCTTTCAAGGACATGCTACTAAACTCAGATCATGCAGAGGAAACATGTTGACTCCGTCCAACACCTGGCATTGCAAGACTTGAGGAAGAGAGAGTGTGATCTCATTTGACACAATTTAGTTAGCTATTTTTTGCACTTCATGCAATTATTTATCCCTTTACTTTGATGTTGAACAAACAATAAAGTAACACCAGGATTTTGAAAGACACATTTATGACCTCAGAGGGCAGCACTTGACAGTGTTTTTTTATAATTTAGTCATTTGCTTATCAAGTTTCATTATTTTATTAGATCGCCAAATTGGGAAAAACATGATACATAATAACTACAAAAAAATAATATACAGCAAGCATATAAAATCATTATCTACAGATACATCATAAGAACAAAGGGAAACACACACACAAATCAATCTGACACTTTTATTGTGCAAATGAACACCCCCAAGTGCTGCCACCTGGGGTCCTAAAATCGATGATTCACAGCAGATGATATAGCAGCTGATTTTCTGTGCTGAGCATATCAATTTTACTTTACATGTCAGTGGGGGGAAGATAAGTTATTAATGACACTGTTACAGATATCATGAGCTCTCCTCTCCTCCCCCCCCCCCCCCCCCCCCCACTTTGGTCCGTGTTGTATTTACCAGCATTCAAAGGGTGTGTCCTTTTGATGTCTTGCCACAATGAACAAACATAAAACTACATTGAAAATTTAGTTTTTTTGTTATTATCTAGCACAAACTGGAGCCAAAATATGGTTTCAGCTTGTTGGTTTCACATGTGCAGGGCTAAATGCTCTTCTGATCATAAGTGTAATTGTGACACATGTTGAAAGATAAACTGGCACTTTAATAATGAGACCAGGTGTTGTGTGCACCATAAAGCCATGTGCATCATCGCACATTCCCAGCTTCCGGGTCAGGTGGATTGGCAGAGCCTCCAAGTCTCCTACCTTGGCGGGAGATCTGCTTTGTCTCACTTTTTGATGCCTCCCGATTTTTATAAAATTTTTAACAAAATAGCATTATTCCATCAGTGGTTCTAAAGTTGTACTGATTTGCTGTGATGACCATAAATACACATATGTATGGCTTACTTTCGTTGGCTGTCAGAGCAGATGAGTGATCATTTTCATTGACTAAAAGTGTCTCTGATGGTGCCTTAAATGGTTAAAATGCTGGAAATGAAGGTGCAAATTTCAAATTTCTCCTGAGGGAGAAGGCCCGCCGACCCCCTTACCTATGCTTTGCGCCTTCGCCGTTTGCGCTCCCTCTTTTCAGTACATGCAGGTGAGACATCTCCCAGTTCTAACATAGCCTAGCTTAGAGGCTCTGGATTGGTATCTCTAAATAAATCACTGACACGTGGCTTCACTTGTAAAAGGTGCTTACGGCAATGAATTATTTGGGGCTTAATTTATCTCATAAAACTAATATAAAGAAGGGCACAACAAAGCTACTTGGTATAATGGGAGATCACCAGTAGTAAGTACATTTAACCAAAAATGATGAAAAGTCAATTTTGAAGAAGTGTGATTTTCAGAGCAAACTGACCTTTATATCTGGTATCTTAACTGAGAGTATTTACAGGCAGTTTGTTGCTGCTGAACATGCCTGCATATAATAAACAAAAAAAGATGTCACTGACATCTGGAGGCCTAACTCACTTTATTCAAGATTTTGCATATGTTGAGACTTGATAAATATGTTTTGTGATTTACAGTTGGACAGTTCACTAAAACGTCTACACACGGAAGAGAACAACCGGCAGACCTGTCTGCTTGCAGACTGTGTCAATGATAGCCCAGGAGGACTGGCTCTGCTCAAACTACTGGGCTTTCACTTTCAATATCGAGAGGGTCATGTGACGGGGCCATACATCGTGTATCCACATTGGAATCAGGATGAGCTTTTGGTTCCAGCATATGATGCCCTGCGTGCTTGCATAGGTAAGCTGTATGATACAGCTAAGCTTCCCTAAGTTGAAGGCCTTTAAGACTGCAAAAATTGTTTGGCTTAGAGAAGTTTCTTTGGCAGTACAGGGTCCTTTTTTAAGGGACCACTTCAATGGGAGACCACCCACTTTTTAAGACCACATTTATTAGGTCCCTGTCGCTATCTTTTTCATGTTGTGTGACCTCTTTTTAGAGACCACCTGCTTTATGTGGCCACTTTTGGGCCTGCCCGAGGGGTGGTCTCAAAAGAGGGACCACGGTCTACTGTATTCAGAAAGAACGAAGGAACTGAGAAAAGGTGTTCACCTTGGGGTGTTTGGCAAGAGAGGTTTTGCTGAACATGATTATGTTTTCAACAAGTTTAGAAAAAAAACAAACTAAATGTGCACTCAAACTTTTGGGGGGTGGGGCTAGGGGATTTGAACCTGAAGGTTATCTGTGACATTTGAATTACTAACCCATGTATCAAACATGATTCATTAACCTGATTCATGTACAACAAGCTTCAAATTATGTAATATTTTTTGTTCTACATTCACAGCTATTCTAGGTTTGATGTTTCATAGATCTTCGTGAAAGTTAGTGGGATTGTGGAGGAGGTCAAAATATCAGTTGCTTACGATACTAGTGGCGCCACCTATTAGTTGACGGAAATTATAAGCGAAGATGTGTGTAAAGATATAAAATTTCATGTTTCGTAAAGTGATTGAATTAGACATGCCAAATTTATAGGATTATAGATCGTGTCCAATGCTAATATGTTATATAAGATAACTGACCTTTATGTAGTTTTGTTAGGTCACTAAATCTGTTAAGTTGGAAGAGGTGATTTTGAAATGGCAGGGTGTGGCTTGGACATTAATGGCAAAGAGAATTTAGCCTAAAGATCAAAATTGCACTTGAGAACATTGTATACAAAAGTCTACTTGGTGTCCCTATTTTGGGGTCACCTTTACCCAATGATTGTGTGACCTTGACCTGTTTTTCCAGGTCATTAAGCACTTAAGAAAAGGACATTTAATTCATTATCTTGAAAAAATAATAAGGGGAATGATACCAAATGTACCACAAATGTGTATCATGTGGAAGTTTGATATTGCATAATACGGATGACCTTGATTAATTTTTCTAGGTCGTGGAGGGAATACATATCAGGAAATGATTTATGGTGGTGGTCAGCAGAGTATTAGGTCCATGGGCCTCTTGTATTCGTTGATCATGAAATTTCTACAGAAAACAGTTATATGTGACACTCCAAAATTGAACAAAGCTTTCTATTTGCTATTGAAATCTAAGGAAATGTCTGTCCAGAAACAGATTGTTGATATGAAACAGCTCAGAGTGGCAGCATGTAGGTAGTACGGTGTAGAACATTTTATTGTTCAAATCAAGCTTACTGGTTTACATAAAGCATATCTGGATATTTAATTATTATTAAAGTCAAGCTGAATTGAAAAGTTCATGACCAGTATGGAATGAATTAACTTGGAAGTCATGCTACAGTTGACCACATGGCAGCTGTAGCATATTTAATTTGCCAGGCAATGCAAACCTAGTTGCCTTAACTTTTTCAGGGCAAACTCTGACTACAGTCAAACTGTTCAAGACGAGCTCTTCTATATCATTATCAAGGTGCTAGATTTATGTTCCTGGTGAAAAGACCTGTCATTCAAGTACAGTAAAACCTCTCTAACCAAACAGCTCTGTAGACCGAACACCTCTCTATACTGAACACCATTTCTGGTCCCAAATATATACTTCCAATGGAAGCAAACCTCCCTATACTGAACACCTCACTATACTGAACACTTTTTTCCGGTCCCTAGGGTGTTCGGTATAGGGAGGTTTTACTGTACCAGCATGCTTGTAGTTACACGGAATATAAAAGTCCAGGTAAACAGCTTTCCTTTGTGCACTTTGGGTACATTGTGCCCAAAGCATGCCGAGGAAAGCTGTTGACTCAGTCCAAAATGTGGCACTGAAAGGGTTAAAGCACTGCATGTTACCTACTTTTTGCCCTTAGCCTGGAGGGGGTCAAATATTACCAGCTTCAGTGTTTTTTATTAATTTCAGCAGTTGTGAAAAACATTTTAAATGGGAATTGTAGATATACCTATCACGATGTTAAACATGCCCCAGGAAGTGCCCAACCCACCCTAAGTTCTTTCATAAAGAATTGTATGAGTTAAAGAATATTAGGGGCTGGTCTGGAGTGAGTGAAAATGTTTGTGTTTACAGAACTGGTGCATGCTCATGCCTGCTGTAAAGCGATGTATGAACTACTTCCGGCTGCTCAAGAAAATATTTCCAGATTGGTTGATGTGGTGAGTACAAATTTTCTCTCTTTCAAGGGGTGGGCGTGGGGGGTAAGGCTTGCATGTTTCTTTAGTCAGCAGTTTCCCCTTGAAACCATTTTTTCTGTATTATATTCTATAATTTTGTGACATAAATAGTTTTTCATTTTAACACTGAAACCAAGATGCAACACTTTGACATGAAGTGCAGTATATACATACATGTAGATTGTATAAAGTGCACAGATACACTTGGCAATATTTGATTGGTTATATTTCAGCTATGCATCACAAAGCATGCCCCGGATATCCAACTGAAGACATCAGATATTTCGGTGAGACCTTTATGGCAGAACACAAAGATTTACCGTCTTCTCACGGCTATAGGTTTTCAACAGATTGGAACTCTACTCAACTTTACCAGTGTTCCAGCCAATAGGAAGTTGCTGACAGCCACCTTACAATTGCTCATTTCCTTGTCCACACACAAAACTCCCATGATGCTCCATAAACTTGATGTCAACTTGCTGGGTGGACCTCATAGTAATCCCAAGGTATCGGTTGTTTTGAACCAAAAAAAAAAAAAAAATAGTTTGAGGGTATAAAGTTATGTTTATCATCATTCAAGTGTATACAGTGAAGTGGCTGTTTTTCATAGCCTAAGTTTTGTAACAGGAAATTACATGAAAATACAGTAAAACTTCATTATAATGACATCATCTGTTCCCTGCAAAATGTGTCAACTATCTTAATATGTCAGATAAAGGAGTCAAATGTAGCTCGGGAATTTACCTTTAATTCCCAAAACTTGTGTTGTTAGTTTAATATGCCAGTTATCTGAATTTCATCATAATGAGGAGCAAGGTTAGGTGTGATGCAGGACATCAGTTTTGCCATAATTTACATGTGGAAGGGCAAGATGCCAGGTGTGACTTGTATAAAAGTGTGAGTTATACTGCGGTTCAAATGTACATCAAAGAAAAAGAAAAAAAAAATCCAAAAAAGTAAAAAAATAAAAACACTTTAGATTTGTGAAATGTCATTGCTTCATTATTTGGACATCTATCAAATAAAGAAAGGTATTGAACTGTTACTTTCATTTTAAATGACAGGATTCCAGTTTCTCTACAGACTTGGTAAAACTACCTTCCCTTACACCCGTACTGCTGCCCAGAAACCAGGTAAGTGGCACAAAATTACTGTAGGTTGGTATCTTTGTATTCTCATATTTAACTCATTCCACCCTGATGACGCTTTTTCCCGCTAATATCTAAATGTCGTCTGCTAATTGTATTTTACTAATTTAGGGATTATTTTTCAATATTTTGGATGAAACATGCATGGAAGATCATTCCAAATTATATGCCCGTGGTCAACAGCTTTCCTTGGCGCGCTCTGGGCGCATTGCGCCCAGAGCGCGCCAAGGAAAGCTGTTGACTCAGTCTTCTATCAGGGTGGAATGAGTTAAAATCACATCGTTCAATTTATGAGAAAAACTTAATATCATCTATAGAGATTACCAACATATTATTCCCTTACCAAGTAAAATTACATATACATGTATGTAAATCAAATAGATGTAAACAGATGCAAAGCAAAAAAATATGATATGTGTGGAGTAGGTAATTACACACCTACACAGCAAACAGCCAACGAATGTCATGTAAAAATATTCTGAATCTACAACACTAAGTTTCATTTGTGAAAAGAGATATGTATATTAAGTAAAGGACTTTTCAAGTCTTCAGAAAGACCATGAAGAGCTAGGAAAACTGAAAAAAAAATGCATTGCAAGGTAATTCAACTGTGACTTTTATGCTTTGAAAATAATGTTAAGTAGGCAGCATGCAAAAAATCATTGTTTTCCCAAAAATGATATTTCACTGCAGGTCAGATTAAGTACACCATGGCTAAGCACAGCAGAGAAACCACAAGAAATGAATGAGAAGATGAAACTGGCCCGGAGGTAACCACAGCCATTCTTTTGCTGTCACAATAAGACTGAGTCAACAGCTTTCCTTGGTGCATATTGGGCCTTGAGCACGCAATCTGTGGAATGAAAGCCTGTGACTTATGGCATGCTATTTCTATAAATTTTATCCATACAATCTCGTCAAATTTTTTTTGTATTAACCCTGTCACTGCCAAATTTTGGACTGAGTCAGCAGCTTTTTTGGCGCACATGTGCCCAATGTGTGCCGAGAAAAGCTGTTGACCTGGGTTTTTCTCTCTTGAAGTATAGGCATACTGGTACCTGAATGAAAGGTCGTTTAACGAGAAATATGAATCTGGGATCCTAATGATAATTCAGACTAGTTTGACTTAAGTAGATTGACTGAAGACATAATTAGCGCTGAAAGAGTTAAGAATTCATGAATACAACATTTGATATCTGGTCCTTCTTTGAAGTTTCAGCAAGAAATGAAAAAATATTTGCCCATGTTGTTTTACATGGATTTCGAAACAGGCTTTGCTTATCTTAATCAACTTCTGTGGCACAGATGTTAGCATTTACTTAATTCCCACCATAATATCCTGGTCAGTGGCCATGACGTTAACACAGTGATGGTGATGTATAGTGTACATGTTTTTGGTGGATGATTAAGATCACACAAGTGAAATCCTTGACACATGTATGTGTATATACATTGAGTTGTTTTTATTGAAAACACTACATGAATGTTTGATGTTTAAATTTTTCCTGCAAGTGAAAATTGTTGATTTCTTTGATGCTTGCGACTGTGTGCACCTGGTGTGTACAGTATCCAGTTTCTTTTAACCATCTCCTCCTTGAATGAACCCAGAGTCAACAGCTTTCCTTTGCTCGGGTTGGACACTTATACCCTATCCCACGCCAAGGAAAGCTGTTGACCTGGGGCATGTTATCTTGGTAGATTTCATCAACAGTTCTTAGTCAAACTTTTTTGTTGCTGTTGAAATTAGTCAAAAACATTGAAGCAGCTGATATTGGACCACTAACAATTTGGGGAGTCTACAAAGAATGAACGGAATTTCGCTTGATACAAAATGTAGAAGACGCTTTATTTACTTTGGTGGAAAAGAGTAAAAGGCACAAAATAACTCATTCCATACTGTGGTCACCTTGGTCAGTGGTTCTGGCACTGCCTGGCAAGTCATGCTACTGCTGCCTTTGCGGCAGCTGCAGCATAACTTGCCAGGCAGTGCCAGAACCACTGACTTAAGACTACAGGCATGTTGGTACTTGAACAAATGCTCTTTTCAAAAAGAATTTAAATATGCAATTGTCGTCTTAAATCTACGTAAATATCAGGGACTGGTATGGAATGAGTTCATGGTACATTGCTTAGAAAAAGGGAATCTGATGACATACAATTACATGTAATTCATTGATAAGAAAATAAAAGAGAGCATCATGATCATATTCAATTTGCTTGATGTTACAGCAAAACAGACCTGAGTGAAGATTACCAACATCATGTTGAGCGAGCCAAAACCTGGCACTCGATTACCGTGTCTGCACAGGTCAGTGTCTTCCTCAAATCTTCCCGCATGCTGTGGTCTCCATCAGATGAGGCGCGTCTTGCCAAAGGCCACTTTCTTGTTCAGCAGGCATGATATCTGCAATCTGTATCACTGCAGCGTCTTGCCACCATAGGAAGTGGCAAAAGAAAAATCAGTTACTGTGAAAACTTGTTATAATGACACCAGCTGTTCCCTAAGAAATGTGTCAGATTACTGAACATGTCCCATAAATGAATCAAATAACAAAGAAAATAAACCTTTTCCCATGAAAATTTGTGTCGTTATATCAAATATGTTGGATATCTGAGTGCCGTTATAATGAGGTTTCACTGAGCTACATTTTGCTCACAGTTCCAAAGTTTTCAGATATAGCACCTCTGTAGGCTTAAGTGGCTTTCATGATTGCAACATGTCTCTATTTCCACTGATGTGACCTATACACAAGGTTTGTAGCAACAAAATGGGGGGGGGGGGGAGGTTGAAGCTGTTTACATACTTTTATGATTTTACTTATGAATACTGTTTGTCAGCTTCCTTTACTACTGATACTATAAGTTGACCTTCATGTACTTACTCCTCCGCCCATGGTTTCCACATGGTAACATGAGAGCTTTTTGAGCTAGGGCTTTCATAGTGCACAGAAGTATAGTCCCCTATAAGGACAAGCTTAAGTTCAAAGATGTAGTATTGCACAAGTTTCCTTTGTCTGTCTGCCCGTTTGTTCACCCAACTGCATTTTGGGTTATAATTAGAATGCTTTTTGAAGTAGGATTTCCAAGTTCAACATGTTTAGGCAAAAAAAAAATATATGTTTGTTTCCCCTAACAAACCAGAATTTTGGGGGGTAGGTAGGTGGGCATTTTTTTTTTTTTTAGTCTGACAATTTGGGTGGGTCAGTATGTTTTCTTTGTTGAATATTCCATAATTTGGGTAGGCAGGTGCTTTTATTTTTTATGGGGTCATAAGTAAGTTAACAGGGGGTTGTTGGGGGGGGGGGGTTAGAGATGGGTGGGTCGGGTTCGGGGAAACAAACAATTATTTTTTGTTTGGCCGTATGCACCAGTGTGAGGCTTAGGTTAAGTTTAAACCCCAATGACATTGACCTCTTTTTTCAAGGTCACAGGACAGTTTTTGTGTATTTGGTTTCCAGATGATTATTAACTAGAAATTGTGTGAGTAAGAGTGTGAAAATTATAAATACATTACACAATTTTAAGTGCGTTGTTCATAGCAGTGGCTGGAGGGTAGACACCAAACATTTTTTTTTAGCTTGTGAAGTTTTAGCTGACTTGAAACCTTTGTATCTGAATTTTGGTTTGAATTGAAGAAATTAGTTGTAAAGTAAATCTCTTTTTTTTTGTTTTTTTTTTTTTTGTTTAGTCAATATCCACAGTTACATCAGTATTTTCATTTTACCTGTGCAGGCTAACAAGACGTTGGACAAGATTGGCCGTCGTAAAAAGAAGCCCCTGAAGGTGAAGGTGATTGCTGGGAGCAGTTCGTCCTGTGAGCGGGTGCCTATTGACAGAGAGCCAACCCTCAGTATCACAGATGTGGACCAAAGGCGTGATTATGCAAATTACTTGCTAAGCCAGAGACTGGACAATGTGGCCCTGCGATATCGTAATGACGTTAGGAGGTTGTACTTACCTTATGTACAAAATGCAGCCACTTGAACTTGAATAGGTGACTGGCATGTTGTACCCATGACATTGGTTTCAGTTGATGGTTGAAAAAAATGGGTTAATATGTATGTATTTTTCGTTAATTCATTTGCCATGGAAAGCTATATAAAGGATAAAAGTCATTGTACGTTCTTTTTTTTGCTGCCCCAGCCCCCTCAAGTGTCCATTTGATCATTATTACTCAGATTCAGAAAGTGTCAAAGTAGTGTCATAACATTCAAACCATACACCTAGACAAGACATGAAACAAGTCTGGCTCACATTTGGAAGATTCCCCAAGCTAGGCATCAAATACAAGAGTAATAATACAGTGTTGGTACCCACTCAGTCCATCAACAAGTGGGGAATGACTGTGATCAGGCCCTGCAGATTATTGTATGTATGTATTATAATTTGTAAAGTAAAAAAAAAAAAATTCAAGCTTTGTTGTTGAACAGTTATTGTTGTAATTTGGGAAATTGGCATTATCAAAACTGTGGATACCTGTGGTTTGTTTCGTTTAATGTAATACTCAATATTTTTAGATCGACATCTCCCTTCCAAACAAAATATAATATGATCAGCTCAAGAAATGAACATAAAATGGACATGCATAAGAGTTGGATAATATGAAATGTGTTTGCAGTATCATGGTTTCCTATTGTGCCAAATGTATATATATATGTGTGTGTATGTCCTGTGGAAGCAGCAATGATCTTGTGCCTGGATTTTGAATATAGCCCCTTCCCCCACAAAAGGCCTTGTAAGAACACTATATAGACATTCATGTAATGTGCATAACATACAATCTATAGATTGATGTTTCTTGGTTTGTTATATGTGCCAAATAAATTTATGACTGATGAGTCAATATTGATTCCTTTTCCGTCCATAAAAATCTTACTTACTTATACATTAGCTTTTGAAGTTTATATAAAGTTCTGTTATATATAAAGTACGAAAGATCTCTGCCATAATCATGGTAATATAGGGGTATGGTGTATCTGTTAATACCTTTTATCAGTGTTCAGTGCCTATCTGCTGATATGTTTGTGATTGTGGTACATTGATGATTGCATAATTATGTATTTATAGCTGCATTGTGTACTTTATCTTACGACCCCGACCAGTGCCTTGATCATAGTTTAACTCATTCTGTCCCTGTGATAGGTTTGTGTATGTATACATATGATGGGAAATAAGTAAGAATACCAAATATAAAATCCTGACAAAAGGATTACTGCAACTCAGTACTTTAGTCAGGGGTGGGGTGGGAGAGGGGGATTTGAATACAGTATTTTGCATGGCATTATTGTGATAAGGAATATCTGCTTTACTGCATCATTTATGTACAATGTACTTGATTTTTTCTTTGCTTCTCATGTATATTTTTTAATGTTAACCATGGATCATGGTACTTAAATGTCAGGTGAATGTTTGTATGGCATGATGAATAAGATGTAATTTATTTTAATATTGAAATCATGTGCTCTGATTTTTGTTGAATTTTCTAAAAAACAGATCATATATTAATTGTACATTAAGCCGATACCAACAGTGCCTTACACAGTCAATAACACAGGTTGTCACCACATGAAACACGCAGAATTAACCTTGAAATAATGGACTGCAGCTTGGTATTTGTTACAAATATCAATGCATGCTAAAGGTACAGGTTTCCATAATGAGCTGATTAATTTTAATATTAAAGTTTTTGTCCTCTTGGTCTTGTTAGTCAATGGGATGTGGTCATTGTCCTGTCTGTTTGTGTGTGTGTGCCCATTACCCTTGCCTATGCAATAACTTTTTATTAACAATTAGAAGTACTGTCATGAAACCTTGTACCATAGCAGTATCTCATCGGAAGGTTGAGTTCAACATTCTGTGACCTTGACCTAATTCAAAGGTCATCATATTTTACCCTGGCTGAACAGGTCATAATGTCATTCCAACTTTTACATCAATTTTGCACTCTTCATGCTCTTATAGAAGGCCATATAGTTTGATGAAAACCATATTTTATGAAGAGCTTTAGTCAAGTACCAATATGCCTTAATGGAAAACAACAGTTTCATCATTTTAATCTAGGCCAAAAATAGTCCCACAGCTTCCAGAGCAGCAGGGGCATTATGTATGGCAAGGGTCTGCAAACAGCTAAAATCCTGTAAACTGCATGAAGTATGGGATACATGAGTAAAGTATTCTCAGCTCTGTCATTGATATGGGATACATGAAGTGTTCTTCATAATGTTGTTAACATGGGATACACAAGTAAAGTATTATGTCATTAATAAGGATATATATTAGTGAAGTATTTGTCAGTGCTGTCATGGGATACATGATTGAATTATTCTCAGTAGTCACTATATGGGATACATGAAGAATTGTCAGTACTATCATCAGTATGGATACATGTCAGTCATTAATATGGGATACAAGTGAAGTAATGTCAGTGCTGCCATAAAATGAGATACATGAGTGAAGTTTTCTCAGTACTGACATTAATATGTGGTACATGAGTGAAGTATTTCCGGTACTGACATTAATATGGGATACATGGATGAAATTTTCTTGGTACTGACCATATGGGATTTTTGAGTGGAGTATTCTCAGTACTGTCATTAATATAGGATACTTGAGTGGAGTATTCTCAGTACTGTCATTAATATGGGATACATGAGTGAAGTATTCTCAGTACTGACATTTATATGGGATACATGAGCAAAGTATTCTCAGTACTGATATTAATATGGGATACATGAGTGAAGTATTCGCAGTACTGATATTAATATGGGATACATGAGTGAAGTATTCTCAACACTGATATTAATATGGGATACATGAGCAAAATATTCTCAGTACTGACATTAATATGGGATACATGAGCAGAGTATTCTCAGTACTGACATTAATATGGGATACATGAGTGAAGTATTCTCAGTACTGAGCAGCAACGAACTTGACAGGAAAGAGGGTAGATTCATGCGTTAAGCAAGGTCACAGGAACTTCTGTGTTAAAGTAATTGCTTGAAAAGGCAAATAACTGAAGCATGTAGTTCACTACTTGTTAAACATACGAGATGCCTAACATATTCAGAAAGTTTCATTTGCTTGGTAGAAACAGTGTCCAACTTATTTCTGGAGGGTTAGGTAACAACTGGTGCAAGTGCTGCCATCATGATGGAGGGGTAGCTCTGTTGCCTGGCAACTAAGGGGACCAGAGCAGGTCCGCAGTTAATATGGGGAACTAAAATATGAATGCCTCCAATATGACTAAAAATATTGCATTCACCTAATTAGTGATGAGAGATAAATTCAGCAGGACTTGTACTTGAATGCTATGTATATGCAGTGGTTCTGGAGAAACTGGTCACAGCTCACTGTTACACAGTGAAACCTCATTATTACGACACTCAAATATCCAACATATTCGTTATAATGACACAAATTTTCATGGGAAAAAGTTCACTTTCTTTGTTATTTGATTCATTTGTCTTACATATTCAGTTATCTGACACCTTTCTTAGGGAACAGATGGTGTCATAACGAGTTTTCACTGTACAAGGCAGTGTTTACAGCAGGCTCCGGAATAAAAAAGATTTGAAAATCCTATGGATATGGATTAAATTGTTCATGTGGGACCATGAGGATTTATGTGATGAACTTTTGCTCATGTTATACAGAATGTCTTTCCAGTTACAGCTTTTTGGCTATTTTACTAACAAAGCATCTGTGATACATGTACGGCCATACAAAGTTCGTCTATGGTTCCAAGACACAATTAATCTATTGAATTCAACTTTTCAAGAAATTGAATGACTGTGATGTGCTCTCATGACATGAATGTTGAATCTATTTTTGTATATACAATACTGAACAGAACTGAATGAAGACTATAAGCATTGAAAGTCTACTGTACACAAAAATTAATTTCTCACCTTTTATTTGTAATGGGGTGGGGGTGGTGTTGGGGTGCAGGTTTAAAGTCTATTGAGTCTCGGTTGTCAACATGTATGTACACTGGTACTGCTACATTCATGGTTACACTTTTGTCCTTAAAACTTTTTGGTGTGTTTTTGAAATAAATTTCAAAGCATGTGCACATGAAAATTGCTCATATAACAGTCAGTTGTGTTGAACAGAGAGCCTAGGTGAAAGCCCATGCTGTAAAAAGAAGTTGCTCATCGAAGAGTGTTTTTCTTTCATTTTTCAGCAGGCAAACTGCACAGCATTGACTACATATTGTTATTATTTTTTTTAGAGAGGAAAATTTTATAAATGCATGCATATAAAAGGTATTTTTCATTCAGATCTCTGTGATACATCATGTTGACTTACATGTATTACTTTGCTGTTCAAATGGATTGCTGGTGACTGGTACACAACTCCCTTATGTAGTCCCTTTGCCAAATGTCAGTGTATTGGACTGTTTTTTACCTTCATTTAGCCCCCTCAAAACAGCTGGATGTGTCAACATTTATTTTGACATGTTTGTGCATTTTGAACACTTTGGGAAAGGGGGCTTAGATCACAAGGCAACAACTTTCCATCAGTTGTGTCACCCAGACCGTAAGGTGGGCGTATTTTGACGATTTATTTTTTAAGAAAAACAAGAAAACAAAACAGTGTAAACATCAGTAATAGAAGACAACTTTTACATTGTGCTACCGGTTTTGAAAGGGTCAACATACATGGAGAGCCAAATACCCCACCCAAAAGGGCATGTTTTGACTAGTCTGATCTACCTTCCAGGCTCACATTTAATTCATTTAAAGGGGTACTGCGGTGATAATTTACAATTTTTGAGTTGTTTCATATAATAAATGTGAACCAATATCAGAAAATAAAAACTTTATTCCTAATTGGATAAGCAGATATCAAGTTTTCTTAGATATGTAAATGAGGGGTCGTGATGTCACCTGGACCAACTGCTACAGCTAATGCAATCACAGCCGAGTAAAACTTTGACAAAAACATGGAAACCTGACCAAGTACACATATTCCACTTTTACTATGGATAAAGCAGTGTGTATAGATATAATCAAATTTACTAAACTGAGATATTTACTCATTTAATGAGGATTAATAAGGAAAGAAAAATGCAGAAATCAGTATACACAAGCTAACAGCTCCTGAGGTTGTGTAATCAACTACTGAAGCAGGTGTAAACTAATATACCACACTGATAAGATCAAAGGGGGTGATTAACACAGTACAGAAAGTCATTATGATATGCCTGCTAATGTTGTGTTATCTCAGCTTGGTGCCCCTCAAGGTTTGTGTATTATATATGGAGGGTAGCCCAGGTGACATCACATATCAGAACACCTACTGGAAATATAAAATAGCTCTAACTAAATACCTGTTTGAGAAAAAATGTTGAAAATTTGTCACATGAACACTTATAATGACCATTAATGACTAAAAAAAGTAAAAACTTTCACTGCTGTTCCCCTTTAAGATAGTATTTTTTGGCATATTTGATGAAATTAACTGATTGTGAAATACCATGTGTTTGCACTGTAAATGATGTGTTTTTGGGCTATGTTTAATATACAGTACTACAAATGAAAAAAAAAAATACTGATCATCTTTCCCATTCAGTTCCTGAATATTTGTAGCATAACTTTTTCTTAAAAATATGTACAGACCAATCACTGCATTTTTAAACGGTCAGAAACAAGGCAATATTTTTAATTGGCCCAACCTTAATTTCCTGTACAAATATGAACCCTTTCAGTGCCAAATTTTGAACTGAGTCAGCAACTTTTTTTTGGCGTGCATTGGGTGCGGTCCAATGTGCACCAGGAAAAGCTGTTGACCTGGGGTATTCCATCTGGAACTATATGCATACTGGTACTTGAATGAAAGTTCTGTGTACGAGAAATATGAATCTGGGATCGTGATGATAATTCAGACTAGCTTGATTTAAGTAGATCCACTTGAGACATAATTGGCACTGAAAGAGTTAATAATGGTAACCTCCTTTAAATTTAGACTTCTTGTGAAGCAGAAAACAACACTCCAGCACACTGTGCATCTGATGGTGAAAGAGGGCTTGAACCAATCATTTTGGCAAAAAGATGTTTCATATGGTGTTTTTTGCAATAAAGTTTTAAAAATGGCATTGTTCTTTTCTCTCTGTGGCTGGAGTTCAGGAGGACAGAAGCGAAGTGGAGGAAAGGGAAAAAATTAGGAGTTTATTAGCCATGTGTTACGATGCCCACCTTTAGAATATCCTAGATCGTAGTGGAACTCAACAAAGAATCGCAAAGATGAGATAACTTTAACCAAAACAATATACTAACAATCAAAAATCAGTACAAAGTAGGTCAATGAAATTATACACTTAGCTATGCTGATACTAGATAATAATTAAAAGACTGCAGGTAAATCCTAATCCCTGGTATGAGATTCTCCACAGTTACTGTCCCACAGTTCCAAGTCCTTTGGTTGGTGCCAAATAGTCTGGTCCAAATCACACAGAGGCACAGTTTTCTTCCAATGTGGTGCACAGAACACCGTGCTGGTCCAAAACCCACAAAGGTACAAGTTGGTTCCAGTGTGGTACAATTAAACACCAAATATACCAGTCCACTCAAAGGCACATTCCACACTCCATAGGTACAATGTATAAATGAGATTCTCTTTGGCCATAGCAGTGGCTCACAGTCCACATTCCCACTGGCTTGAAGACACACAGCTTCTGTCAGATCTCAGAATTCTCTCGCAGACATGAAGGGACCTGCTTTATATACCCATGCTGAGAACCCTCACCAGTATTCTAAAATTTTCTAATTATTCCTACATCATGCTTCTCTGTGATCTTTCTAGACCACATCAGAACTTTCCCCATGTTTACTACTGTGCCTGTATGTAGGACTCGCCACTTCATCACATTGTTCACTGATCCGAGCTCAATGACAAAGCAGGACAACCCAGTGACCTGACACACACTCAATGAATCCAGTGACCTCTCCAAATCAAAACAAACAGCCATACCCACATTCATAACACCATGTACATCTGGAAGTCTTATTAGCTCTCCGCACATTAGTCCTTTGCCTTTGCTTTCTGCCATCACATAACTTTGACAATACCCCAAATTTACGAAATTTAAATTCTTCATACTCAGGTGCTCAGCATGGGGTGGGGGGAGCGAGGATTGTCTGTTTTAACAGCAGATAAAATCTTTCAGTTTCCATGGCGGTTAGTAGTGGTGGGTGGGGCATATTAAACCATTTCAGATTACTTTGCCTCCATAGCAGAGGTTTCAGCTTTTTAACTCCGCTGACTTGTCAGTCAGTTGAGCTTATAGGATGGTTGTTGTCCATTCACATTCTCCGGAAACATTAGCAGTTTGGTAGGGATCTACCTGGTATAGGTCTCAACCAAATTGTTAAAATGGTCATGCTCCAGTGCTTTAGTTGTTTTTTTAATTTTTTTACCCTTTTTGGGGGCCAAATTTTAAAAAATCTCCAAAACTGCACTGTTTTCATTCACTGCATGGTGCTCCTGGCATTTCATGATGGTTTAATGAATTTTTGAAATAAGGAATTACTGGTAAGGGTACATTTTACATGTACATGTTAGCATTGTTACGTTTTAAATGGCAGGTTATCTGTGACATACTGGTCTGGTCTCCGTAATGGTGGATCCTCGGCCCATGCTTAATCTTAAACGCTAACAGGAAAGTACCTATAGGGTTTCTTTTGGAGTTGATTTTGACCTTGAGAGACTTGAAAGCTCAAACTGACATGTTGGCTTATGTGTCAGTATTGGGGGATAGTTGGCCCAGGGTTACTATGAAACACTAATAAAAAAGTACCTTTGGGGCTCTTTTTAATTTTGACTGCATGACCTCGGAAGGTCAACAAGCATATTGGCTTCTGTCTAGGATTGAGAATCCTGCCACTTTTCATCTCAAAATGGTGACTTGAGTGAGTGATGACTTCCATATTACAAACTGGGATGATAGTTTTAACAGAAAAGTGACCTTCATATTATTTCAAAGGTCACAGACCACATCAGTCTCTTTATCCAAGGTCAGTTGAGCACAGGACTGTCACACCCTTCTTGTTTTATTATCTGACAAATTTGACAGGAGCCCTTTGACTTCAAATTCAAAATACATTGTAATAATAATAATAATAATAATAATAATAATAATAATAATAATAATAATAATAATAATAATAATAATAATAATAATAATAATAATAATAATAGCTGTTTTGGGCTAGTTTAAGGAGGAAAGGATTAAAAGAGGCAACCCAAAGCATCTGCTATGGAGGCAACAATCACAAATTCCACATTAAGAAGACCTCTGTCATGTCGAGATGTGAGGAGACTTGACATATTACATGATTTTACAGTGAACTAAAACGGAACACTAGAGTGCCTGGTCCTGCGCTTTTATTTTTCACATATACACATATAAAACTAAATTTCTATGTAGAATGCACATTAGAGACCCGCTACGTTGTATATGGAACAGATTGGTCCCATGAAGATTGCACAAGATACACCTTGTACATTATATATATATACACTACATCAATAGTCTTTTAACCTTAATATTCATAGAAAACTTCATCTTTAAAATCCATAAAAATACAAAATGCCTGATATTTCTTAATACTGAACCAGCACTCTTGTAATTTACCCTGAAGTTCTTGAACACCATGGGTCAACATAATTTCTCTTTTAACATGACAGTCTAATGTTATATGCCCCCAATAAAAACCAAACCCATACTGTGGTTATAAAGATCAGCTCCTGCAAAATACATACTTGTAAGGCCACCTTATATGACAAAAGTACATATAGGCTGGCAACAGGGTAGTTTTGCATATCACATGTATCAGGTACCATTCTCAGGGACAGATCTAGGCCTTCAAAATTTGTACCCAAATTAGAAAATGAGACAGCGATCACTGCAGAATTCGACCTACCCCTTACCTAAATTCACATTACAATAAATTAGCCATTTGCAAATTTCTTCAGCCAAATGAATGAAATATTAGCATTTGACTAATGGCACCAGTGGTCCCTCTACTCTACCTACAACTGCTTCTCAAGAATATTGCTACATCTTCATTAACTCCACCATAACTACAGGCTTCCATTTTCACTCATTTCACTCCAGTCACTCACAGTTAAATGAAAATAGCATCTTCTAATTTGTCCCACAATGAGTCTTCATCCAAGTATCAACCTGTATAGCATACAGCTCATAGCTTTTACATTGCCTTGCTGTGGCATGACTTTTCAGGCAAGACAGAAACCACTGACCTTGATCAGCTGAGTATTGAGTCGGATCAAGGCAACCCTTTCCCCCTAAAACTGGCCAAAACCGGCTTGGGCCCAAATGTCATCTGCTTCAGTGTTTTCAGCTAATTTCATCAGTAATGAAAAATACAGCAACTTGTGGGGGTATATATATAGCACTAGGAACACCATTCTGTGGCGGTGGGCGGAGGATGGCGGCAGTTGGCAATAGGCTGTGGTCGGCGGTGATCGCTGCCAACTGCCGCAGAATGCTGCCAAAGCTTACAGTGATCTTCCTTGCCCGCAAGCAGCACCCACTGCTGCTTACTGCCACGGAGGAGCTCAAAGGCAGCCCCAGGGAGCATCCATTTGTTTCATATTAAAGCTAAGTGAACTAACACAAGAACTGGTTAGTAAAAGGGGAGGAAAATAAAAGTTCATGTGTTATATATATATATGTATATATATATATATATATATATATATATATATATATATATATATATATATATATATATATATATATATATATATATATATGTTTATATATATATTGTGTGTGTGTATGTACTTGTGTGCTCATACATGTACAAAACGACATGAACATTGGACATATACACACACAAGCACACATACACATATGATCATGCAAGGCATAAGTTCACGCACATAATATTAATTATGCACATTGTTGATCTTGTCCTGGCTATATGCATCACAGGGTAAGTCCAGAAACATTTAAAAGGATAACCTGCATGATTTAGATGTGTTCTAATGAATCCCCACATCAGGGGCAGTTTTTGAGATAGAATAAAATTCTAATCCCCTTTATATATGTATTCCCTGCCCACTCTTAAGCATACTATTATTATTATTATTATTATTATGAGGAAAGATCATTTGATATTTATCATGAGCTAAAAATTAACAAAATTGATGCTTTTTTTATAGAGCTATTAAAGCAGCAATCATGTATTGTCCTTTTATCACAGTTGCAGTAGCTATAACATGAGTATGTCACAACATAGATCTACACACCTGGTTAATACCCAAGAGGCCCAAAACACAGCTACTGCTCACCAGCAGACAGGTGATCCAGAGGTGTCAACTGTGTGCACTGGGGGCTAACCAATTAAGATAAACTGAGTAACGTGTTGAATACACAACTCCAGCTTGCTGGTTTCATCATGAGATCACACAAAGTTCACCGCCAATAATAAATACTGATAAAAGAACTCCCTTCTGCACAAATATTACACACATCACGTTCCATATATGTATACACCTTTCACTTATATTAGCTGCCGTAGTCATACTTGTAGATATAAAATTTGCATAAACGTTATATAGACTACTTGCACCAGCTATGACAATGCTTGATGCAACAATTTTTTGTAACTTTTCCTATCCAAACTTCTTGCTATAGTGACTTGAGGTTCCTTATGCAAGTGGCCTTTCCAGTCAATCACCATTTGTCCACGTGTACGATGCCCAACTGTTTCCACGACAACATAATGTTTATAACTTTTAGTTAGTACATCCTGGTTTATGGCTATAGCCATGGCAAGTTCGTCACATGGAACATAATCCCTCTTGGCTTGTAGTCTCCAGTTTCTCAGCATGTGCTCTTCCAGTTTCTGAAGAAACTTTGATTTCTCTGTTTTCACACTGCGCATGTCATAATATGCATCCTAGAAAAAGAAGTTTCTATTGTACTGTGTACATGTACCAATATGTAAGGTCAAGATCAATTGGTTCATGAGGGCTCTGTAGGCAGGTGGGCTAGGTATGTGTACTGCCATTAGTTTCCATTGTAATTTGCTCCTAATATGTATATACAGTGGTACCTGCTGTATGCAACCACTGCCGTGAGCAGCCACACTGCCTTTTGTAGTCACTTTGCTGGGGCACAAGAATCAGTTTCTTTGAAAAGCTACCTGCAGTCACAGGTCACCTGCTGTATGTGGCCACTTTTTCTTGGCAGATGGGTGGCCACATACAGCAGGTACCACTGTATAGTCTGTAACTTTAAAACTGCTCTACCTACAAACACAAAATTTCTCGTGGTAAATAGTTGTATATAGTTAAAATACTCCTGCCAATTTCATAACTATTGCAGCAAAACTATTTAACATATTGAATGTTACTTTAACCATGTTAACATTGAATCTCATGGGAAAACACCTTTTGCCCACAAGAATTTTGTGTATTGGGTTGTGCATTCAGCCAAATATACATAAAACTGCCACCTGCTACCTGTCCTTTTTGCCATAGGGATAGAAGTCACAAAATGTCATAAGAAATAGAATTTGCAGTGCCACCTGGTGAACAAATGAAGGACTGCGAGAACCTAGGAGTGTTTCTGTGTGATATCAAAGCATTTGAGCGAGTGGTTTCGCAGAAATTTGTCAAAGATCTGCCCCCCAGATGAACCCCCCCCCCAAAATCCAAAAATCATTGGAGCATGAACACTTGAATAAACTAGGTAGAAACCCACCCAAGGTACATTGCCACCAAGTTTGAAGTGAATCTGGCTTGATGGTTTCAGAGAAGAAGTCAAAAATGTGAATTAGCATTAGAATACCCATTGACTTGCATAGTAACCAATAGGAAAGGTGCAGTTACCCATAAGTACCCAAATTGAAAAAATCAAGAATCCACAGCAATGTCACATGGTGAACTACTTTGCTTAAACCTTTCACATGGAACATGCCCAGCAGGTTTCAGTTTAATCTGAATGACGGTTCTGGAGAAGTCGAAAATAGTGAAAACACACAAAAAATCATAAACAAGAGGGCTGTGTGAACAGCCCATGCTCAGCTGACCTACATATTCATCATTCTTGTGGCCCTGTGAACTTCAAATAGGATCAAGGTAACCCATATACTGAGTAAGTCTGACCTATATGGAAAAACACTAACATGTGCCATATCAATGTCCCAGTTCAAGTAGTTTTAAATTACATGTTATAGTGAAGAGTGAAATTTATGTACGTTGCACTGTGATCTCAGAGATGAGGTCAAGCTCACTGATGTACTATCTAAGCATGACCGTCATAGAGAAACATTAACATATGCAACATCAAGATTCTAACTGCAAATAAATTTCAAGTTATCAAGTGAACAGCATATTTCATGTTAGTTGTCCTGTCGCCTTGGGAATGAGGTTAAAGTCAATCATGTACTGTCCGAGTGTGGCCCTCAAAGAGAATCATAACCATGTAAAACATCAATGTCCAGGCTGCAATAGTTCTCAAGTTATCAGTTGCTGAGTAAAACACACCTAAGTGACCCTGTGACCTTAAGTATGAGGTCAAGGTCACCCATGTACTGTGTAACTTCATCTGTCATGCCTTCAAGTGTTCCTATGCCATTTTTAAATCAATTGACCATGTGGTTTTGGAGAAGATTTTTTAAGATTCAGCCAAAAACTGAAGAAAAACAAAATCATAAAAAATCCAAAAATCACTGGAGCATGAATATTTGAGCAAACTCAGTAGAAACCCACCCAACGTACATCCCCACCAAGTTTGAAGTGAATTTCGTTAGTGTTTTTGAAGAAGTCAAAATTGTGAATCACCATTGCAATCTCCTTCACTTACATAATCAATGGGACTGTGCATTAACCGCTAAGTACCCAAATTGAAAAATTCATTAAAAATTCAGGATACACAGTAAGGCCATCTTGTCAATAAGTTTGGTTGGCCCTTCTGCAATGAACATTTCCACAAAATTTCAGCATAATCTGAGTGACGGTTTTGGATAACAAGTTGAAAATAGTAACAACATACAAAAGTTCATGAAAAAACTATTTGAAAAATCGCAGCGCCACCTGTGGAACAAATTAAGGTCTCGAGGTCCCCAGTAGTCTTCCTGACCAATTTTGAATCAATTGGCCAAGCAATTTCTTTGAAGAAGATTTTTTAAGACTTGGCTAAAAACTGAACAAACTTGGTAGAGACCCTATGTGAAATATCAAAGCAACTGGCCAAGCAGTTCTTGAGATGAAGATATTTTTTTTCTTCAAAAAATCAATTAAAAATTTCCTAAAAAGTAGAAAAAATATTGCATCATCATCTGCTTTACAAACTTAGTAAAGGTCCACCTGGGGAACATCCAATGCAAAATCAAAACATTCCAAGCACCGATTTTTGAGAAGAATTTGAAAATGTAAATACAATAGCCATATATACTACATGTGTACAGCGGTAACACTTTCCTACAATCACAAAGTTTGATTTCACCTAACTTCGTCAATAATTAACATATATTCATATCATTTTCACAAACTTTCATTGTCTAACATAAAATTATATTCTGATAAAATTTTAAGCAATTCTATTTTGCCCTTCTGGAGAAGTCAAAAATAGCCTCAACACACAAAAATTCGTAAAAAATTAGGAAAAATTGCAAATAACAACTAGGTGACCTCATGTGCAATATGAAAGCAAATGGCCAAGTAGTTCTTGAGATGAAGAATTTTTTTTCCAAAAATTAATTAAAAAATTCATAAAAGATAGAAATAAAATATCGCATCATCTCCGCTGCAAATTTCGTAGAGGTCCACCTGGGGAACATCCATGTGCAAAATCAAAACATTCCATGCAGCAGTTTTTGAGAAGTTAAAATATAAAAAGTCTAACAACAGACATATGGACAGACGGATGACAGATGCAAATGGATTCCAATAGCTCTGCTGCTGACTGACAAGTCAGCAGAGCCAAAAATCACTGGGGCATCACCATTTGAACAAACATGGTAAAGACCACCCAAGGTACATCCCCACCCAGATTGAAGAGAATCTGATTAGTGGTTTTGGAGAAGTCGAGAATGTGAAAGGTGGACATATAACAGACGACGACCAAGCCTCCTAAAAGCTCAGCTGACTGACAAGTATACGATTTTGAAGAAGTCAAAATGTGAACTACCAATGCAGCTCCCATTGACTTACATGGTAATCAATAGGAATGCAAAAATTCATCAACACCCCCCCCCCCAAAAAAATCTCAAAATCATTGGAGCATGACCATTTGAACACAGTGGAAACCCACCCGATGTTACAGTACATCCCCACCAAGTTTGAAATGAATCTGGCAAATTGTTTTGGAGAAGAAGAAAATATGAATTAGCATTGCAATCCCCATTGACTTGCATAGTAATTAACAGGAATGCATGATGGAAACACTGCTTCAGAGGAAGGATAGCTCCATACCCCTAGCAGGTGAAAGGCCAGGTTGGGTACGATGGGGGGTCCAGGTTAAGCTTTTATCTGTTCCTTGGCATGTACATTATGCTTATTATGCTGATAAGGACAGCAGGGTGCCTACTATACCAATATGGTAGACAAAGAAATAATAATTAACATCTGCCGTTATCTGGCACTGGGTCACCAATTAAATGCCTCTCAACTAAATTGTTTAGCAGTGATAAAGCTGGACTACAGGCTGTGCTTGAACATACTGTTACATGTTTCCAGTTGTGAGGGAAAGTTTTCAGCATGTGTATGCAGTTTGACCTTTCAATGTCACTCAGGTTTAAAATAAACCATACAAATTGAAAGCCCACAGGTACTTTCCTATTAATTTTTATTACATGTAGATACCTCAGGCCTAGGATGCACCATTAAGAAGATATAAGCCAATATGTGAAAATTGCTGAGTCAGCAGAAAAATGCAACAAGGACTTGACCTTGACCTTTGACTTGAAGATTATATATCTTTATATGGGAAAAAATTCCAAGAACCACAGATTATCTGTACCAAATTAGGAGGCAATAGGTCAAGAAGGGACAGAAATATAAGGAAAATGAGATATGTGGCGGTAGTCCATATGGCGGATGAAGAAACTCAACTCTATATGCATCCCCTCCCATGGGGGATGCATAATGATTCATGAGCGTATCTACCTGTACATTTAAGGTCATGTGAACTTAAAGGTTATTTGTAATGTCAGCTGTTTTGTTCTACATGTAATGGTATCAACTGCACAGAAAATAATGACTGCTCCCTTCATAAAACCACTGTAAATACATGTACCAACATTTTACGTTTTTACATGGAGTACTATGGAAGCCTATAAGGACCAACAAAAATAAAAATGAAACTCATAATTTCAAGTTTTATTTTAATTTTTATGTGTTTTTTTACTTTTAAAAGTCAAAACTTCGACTTTTTTTCTCAAAATTTCACCTTTTTCCCAAAATTTTGACTTTCAAGTCTTGTAATTTCAGGATTTTTTTCGTTATTTTGACTTTTTAAGCTGAAATTTTGACTTTAAAAAGTCAGAATTTACAAATGCTGCAAAATGTCGACTAATGCTGGGAAGTACAAAAATTGAATTAAGCCTTTTGGAGCTCAGCGTTAGCCAGCGTTGATCAGTATTTCCCATCATTTGACACTCTTTCAACATTGGCAACAGCTGAGAAATGCTTGCTAACGCCAGCTATTGCTGGCAAATGCTCTGTAGTCCAGACCTCTTGACTAGCAAATTCAATGGGATATATGTAAAATTCGAATCAGTTGAACTGGGATGAAAAGGATCCATGGAAATTTGTGTCTTGTACTTCTATTGACCATCAGTATACTTTTATTTTTATACTCATGGGCAATATAACATAACATTTAATATTATGATGATGAATTATCCATTGAGGTGCATGTTGTGAATGACCTTGTTCATGATCACTGATATTTTGGTCACCTCAATCTTGGTTACAAAATAAAGACAGACAAACAACCCAGTTTTCAAATTAGAATTTATTTAAACACTACAGGCTATAAAAGTGAAATAGAATAGTAGAATTGAATAGCACAAAATGTTGAGAGAATTCCAAGGTTTGATTCTAAACCATGCATTGCTAAACTATGTTTCTAGCAGCCTAAATAAAGTACCTATATGTAGATAAAAATAGCTTGTATACTAGAAGGAAGGAAATGTTTTCATAAAAGGATGTGTAAGCCTAGGTGGCTTGGATATCAGTTTTTTGTTTGTTTTGTTTTGTTTTTTCTGTCTTTTTTCCTGCAAATTACTTTCGCTAGTGTTGCCTGGCACTACAAACAGGATGTCATCACTAGAGTGCCATTGTTTTGTAGTGTTTAGAAATATGGAAATATAGCCCGGCTCTGGATAGTTATGAACACAAGACAGCCATTAATGTTTCGTTGAGTGTTTGGAAATATAACCTAACTCTGGATGTCATCACTGGAGTGCCATTGTTTCGTAGAGGAACGTGATCACTGGAGTGCCATTGTTTTGTAGAGAAACATGATCACTGGAGTGGCATTGTTTCCTAGAGGAACGTGATCACTGGAGTGCCATTCTTTCCTAGAGGAACATGATCACTGGAGTGCCATTGTTTCGTATAGTGTTTAGAAATAAAGCCTCACTCTGGATGTAATGATTGTAATGCCACTGTTTCGTAGAGTGTTTAGAATACAGCCTAACTCTGGATGTGATCACTGGAGTGCCATTGTTTCCCTGAGTTTATAGAAATAAATGTTTATCTCTGGACCTGATCAGTGGGACAGCCATTGTTTCGTAGAGTGTTTAAAAATATAAGCAAATTTTTGCAGACAAAATCAATGATGTTTCGTTAACATGAAAATAACAGACTAAATATATGATCATATAATCCCTAATAACGTATACACAAAATTACTATGACTTGGTAATAGTGTTGTACATGTATATGAAAGTTCAACTATATAAAACTCAGCTGAAATTAAATGGTCTGTCGCATGTACACGATCAACTCTATAATAGTCAGAAACTTCAGATTAAAATAAAAAAGTTTAGTTACTGTATAATTTCAGATGGTCTAGGATCACATAACTTGGGACTTGGATTCTGAGGTCATGATACTTGATGCATATCTGTATGGAAATATCAATCACATGAAAAAAAAAACATTTTGCCCATGCTGTGAGTTATGACAATCTAATACGGAGGTGATGATATGTGAAATCACTATTTTGGGTTTTATGAAATCATAATTCAAGACCTTGCAACTTTGCCATGTTTTTGGCACAAAAAGTGAATTGTACAGTATTTATATGCCTTGACTTCTTTGCTTCAGGAAATTCTGTGCATTTTCATTAAGTGTACAGAGTGATGGTGCAAAAAAGGTGCAAAATTGAATCAAACACAAAAAATTCTAGACTTACCGTAGCTGTATCTAATGTTCCATCATCTATCAGAGACAAGAGGCCCATGGGCCTAATGCTCTGCTCACATATAATCTGATGATCATAACCAAACAAGTAATTTCCTGGAAAATATTCTCTCCATGACCTTGGAAAATTAATCAAGGCCATCCAATTATTCAATATTACACTTCCACAAGAAACAAATACATGTATGTGGTACATTTGGCATCATTCGCCTTATTCTTTATCAAGCTATTGAATTAAACATCACTTTTAGTGCTTAATGACCTTGAAAAATAAGTCAAGGTCACACAAAAAATAGGTGACCAAGTGAGTTTTATGTACAATGTACTCCAGTGCAATTTTGATCTGGAGGCTCAATTCTCTTTGCTATTAATGTCCAAGCTACATCCTGCCATTACAAAATCACCTCTCTTCCAACTTTACAGGTCCAGGAACCTACTAAAATACATCAAGGTCACTAATATACTATAACATATTAGCATTGGATTTGCTCTCTCTCTCTCTCTATATATATATATATATATATATAAGTTTGGCTTGCCTAATTCAATCATTTTTTAGATACGGAATTTTGTATCTTTCAAGACATTTTGACTCATAATTCCCGTCAAAATACAGGTTGCACCACTAGTAATACAGGCAACCGAGATTTTGACATCTTCTATAATCCCACCTAATTTCATGAAAATCCATAAAAAATTAAGAATGCTGGACTGGTTACAATATTTTCACATTTTGACCCATATATTACACAAAATTAAGTGGTGCTACCAACATTGACATCAACATAGACTTTTATACAGTTTATAAGTCCTAAAAGTAATATGGGGCTAACTCAAAAACCGTGGAAGTAGAGCATTCTGGAGATGGCCCCAATATTCCAACTGGCCATTTGATCTTGACCTTCGACTTGAATTAATTTAAAACAATTGTTATGTTTAAGATGTGCACCTTGCATTAAGCTTTCCATATGTGGTCAATTTTGTTCAAATTGGGTAATAAATTTTCAAGTTAGTGAAGAAAAACCATAAACTTGGACAAAGTGCCAAAGTCCATAATTATTGGGTCACAGTGACCAAAAAGGTAGGTGACAAAATTAAGTTTTATGTACAATTTACTGCAGTACAATTTCATTCTGGAGGCTCAATTCTCTTTGCCATTGATGTCCAAGCTTTACCCAGTCATTACAAAATCACCTCTTTCAACTTTACAGGCATGGTGACCTTACAAAAACATGTCAAAGTCACTGATATTATGTAACATATTACCTTTAGATATCATCTATATATCTTCTTAATTTGGCATGAGTAAGTTAATTATTTTTCTGGAGAAGGGATTTTATATCTTTCACCACACTTTGGTTCATAATTTCTGTAAAATATTTTGGTAGGGCCATTACTATCATATGCAACTGAGATCTGGCCTCCTCCACAATCCCAGTAAATTTCATGAAGATCTCTCAAGCATTTAGAATGCTTGAGTGTTCACAAGATTTTCATATTTTGACCCATATATTACATAATGATGTAGGTGGCACCACCAATATCAAACTTGATCTAGATTTTCACACACTTGATAAGTCCTGACAGTTATATGGGGCTACCTTGAAAACTGGATGTATTGTACTCAGCAAAAATTTATGGATGGACAGGAGGGACAGACATAAGTGATCGCATAAAGCCTGCAACCTATTGTCAGCAGAGCTAAACATCAATGACTGATGACTTATCAGGAAGGCTGCAGGGATTTTCTGGTCATAATATATCCCGTGTGACTTTCAGAATTCAATCAAATTTCGGTTGCTTTGATCAGATATATGAAGCTTCTATAACCCACCTAACTGTTTACCATTTCCTGTATCATTTGACTATAAGTTTCATGATGTATACCAGTCACCAAACACACGTTTGGTGAACACTGCAACTCATTGTTCCAATCCACCACCGCTTGACCTCGGGTGAAGTGTCCCTCACATTCAACAACACAATACACTTGTGCTGCCTCTTGTATAATCTCCTTGTTTATTGCAAAAGCAACAGCAAACTGATCTGCATGTCTATAAGGTAGTTTCTGCTCGTTGTAGTACTTCTCTAAAGTCTTAGCCTCTAGTCTTTTTATGAAACGTGCTTTGGCAGTTGGTGAGTTTACAAGGGTGTTGTACCATTCCTACAAGGCCACAACAACAAATGTCAACAAGCAATCCTACATAACGGTTATGTAACCATATTTTATCTTTGCTTCTATGTAATTGACCTACACCTGCTCGAGGTCTGTATTTTGAATACAATTCTATTGCATCATAGTATATTTAGGTGGGCCTCATGATAGCCTCAGTCATGGTCTCCTGGCCTCTGTGGTATATGATTGTATTTTAGTGCGCTATAATTGTACTTTAAGTTAGTAACTTTATTCACATGATGGAATACAGAGTATATATGTATAAAGAAAGTCAGTTTGAAAAGGTAGCCTTATAGGTATGATATCTCTGCTTAGAACACACACATCTGTACCTTGTTCAACATATCGAAGTGATCACTACAAATAACCTGACTGGCCACCTGGAAATAATGTCTTACAAGAACAAATTTTCCTGTACACAAAACAAATGACTAGCGAGATAGTAATAGACCAGTAATAATAAAAAAATAATAAAACTCATCTGCATTCATGGTCAAATAAGGAGTTGAGATTTTTAACCACCAGGTGGCAGTGTCAGGAAAGCTGTTCCTGCTGATGCCTTTTGTGCATAATTTATCAAGACAATGTCATATTACTTTTGTTTCTTTCAGCTTGCAGGTGACACTCCCATGGTGAAAAGTCTTCTGTTGTGCAATAATATTCTGTCAAAGTTGCTTTGTACACTCAGTACGCCACCTACTGGCAATATGTTTATACAATAACCCCATAGTGCCTCCCTAATGAAATGACATGGAGAAACATCTGTCAACAGGGAAACTGCACATGATCAACAGAGATATTAAAAGAAACAAACAAAAAAACTGTTAACAACATGTATTTCCACAGAGTTTCAGAACAATCTGAGTGACTGTTTTGGAGAAGTAAACAATAATGGAAACACCAAAATTCATAAAAAAAAAAATAAAAACAAAAACCACAAAACAAGAGGACTGTGATAGTCCTGTGCTTAGCTGACATGTACATATACCCTTGTCATTTTTAAAATTTGCCCCCCCCCAAAAAAAACCCCCAAAGTAATTCATAAATAATCCACAAATCAATGGAGCATGTCCATTTGAATACATCTGCTAGAGACTGACCCAAGGTAAATTACCATTAAGTTTACAGTCAATCTGACTGACAGTTTCCAAGAACAAGTCAAAATCGTGAATTAATATTAGACTGCCCATTGACTTACTATAAATCAATTGGAAAGGTGCATTAACGGTAAGTACCTTAATTGAAAACATCGTAAAAAATCAGGAATCTACAGCATTGCGACCTAGTGAATCATTTTGTTTGACCCTTTCACATATTATAGAATATATCCACCAAGTTTCAGCTTAATCTGATGTGATAGTTCTGGAGAAGAAGTCAAAAATAGAAATAACACACAAGAAGATTTTTTAAGATTTGCCCCCCAAAAAACCAAAAAATTCATAAAAAAGCAAAAAATCACTGGAGCTTGACCATTTGAACAAACTTGGTAGAGATCCACCCAAGGTATATTGCAACCAAGTTGAAGTGAATCTAGCAGACGATTTTGGAGAAAAAGTCGATTGTTGACGACAGACAAAGGATCATAAGATAAGCTCAGCTACTGACAAGTCAGTGGAGCTAAAAAGTGCAGCACCAACTGGTGAACAAATTAAGTTTCAGGGGTCCCCCAAAGTGTCCCTATGCAATCTTGAAGCAATTGGCTGAGTGGTTTCAGAGAATTTTTTTCTTTAACATTTTGCCAAAAACTGAAAAAGAACAAAAACAAACAAACCCCAAATCAATGGAATGGTACCATTTGAATACACTTGGTACAGTCACATATGGTACATTCCCACCAAGTCTTAAGTGAATCAGGTTGACAGTTCTGGCCAACAAGTAAAAAAGGTGAACTGTTGATGGATGGATGCTGATGCCAACCATGCACCAAAGACCATAAGACAAGCTTGGCTGACTGACAAGTCAGCTGAGCTAAAATTTTAGGACTCTCATAAGAAAATACATTAGCTGCAAATACCAGCATAAATACATTGAATGCCCAATATAATTATAAGTTAAATAATACAGAGCCCTCCAAGCTGGCCTATCTTAAAAGTGAGTGATTTCCCTCCTGCAGGTCCTGAAAAGCAAGAAGGCCAGTGCCGAAGGTGTGAAGCATAGCAAGCGGGGGTCTGTGGGGCATGCTCCCTCAGGAAAAATTTTTAATTTGATTTGAACCATTTTAGGTACCATCATAGACATATTCCACGCATATGTAGTACAACATGGCAAAACAGTACAACCTTACAGCCACCACTGGAATAATGCTACTTTTTTAAAAAAAAATTTACAAAAAGCAGCAGACATTTTATAAAAAGCGGCTGAGCAGGAGACTTTGTAAAAGAAGTATGAAAAAGCAGATCTCCCACCAAGGTGGGAGACTAGGAGGCTCTGCTAATATTTCCAAAATAGACCTTAAAATGCCATTATTATTTTTTTTTTTTTTTGCATCATCCTCACTTTTGAATACTAGAAGTTCATTCAAGAAAAAATTTAAAAAGACAGTGTTTTTCCAACTCTTTGACCCTGTAGATTTTCTCATGTGACAGGAAACAAATTTATTTTCAGCCTTACACACTATGTTTGGCATTATCTAAATCAAATATTTATTGACCTTACCCATGAAAAGGCATACTTGAGACAGAGTTCCCAGCATGCCAGTGTGATTGGACATCCCAGCTCCTGAAGAACTATGTTAGCAGCATCTGGATCAGTGTGGAAGTTGAACTCAGCACTTTGTGTGACATTGCCTTTACCTAAATGTGAAAACAAGAGAAAAGTAATATGTACACTGACACACTTGGGAAGTATATGTACACTTGCTGCAGTTGGTATTTTTAATGGAGCAATGGTGGCCTGAAGTTGGAGAAGGCCATTTTGTTTTTCCAGGATGTAGCCTATGTGGAAAATAGACGAAAAATGTTGCAGCATTTGTACACACATTTACAAACAATATACATTTATTAACATTTTACACGGGTTAAAGTCTGTAACAAGGATATCTACACTGAAAGACCAGTCCTTCATTAAAACTTTCCAACAGGCCATTTTAACTACATTAGAGGCCCAATGCCAGTGCATCAACATGCAACATTTTGATGCTGATGTTGTATATATCGTCTGCTTCATTTTTATCAGTAGTAAGAATAATCTGCTAGGAGTCATCAACTTTCCTTGGCTCACTGTGGGTGTCAGAGTGCTGTGGAGAAAACTGTTGACTTAGTCACCATATACAAAGTATTTAACCCTTTCCCCCAAACCAGCTAGCTGTTACCTTTCATCTTCTTGGCATGGGTTGGGCACTTATAATAAGTGGTTAATGATGCCAAGGAAAGCTGTTGACCAAATTCAAGGAGAAAGGGCTAAGTGCATATATTTTGACTTCAGTCCATTGAGCATGCCAAAACTGAAAGGGGAGTAAATGGTTCTACAATCTTCCTAAAATTTTAAATCCCACCCACCTATGCCATTCATGTGTGTCACCACTCACGATCAAGTTTCATTATCTTCAATGTTTCCACATATGCTCATCATATACATGAACAGTGTACTTGTCTTTAACTTTCCCTCTTGCCACATATATTTATAATATACCAGTCTTACTGTCCGCTTTGCCACATGTGCTCATGATGTACCAGTTATTTATCTTATCTTACATATTCCCATCCATGCCATACCAATAATGACGGGCAGCTTTGTTAGGGCACTTTCTCACAAAAAGGATACCTCTGTTAGAGAATTATTTAACTGCAATGGTAGAAAATATGGTCCCAAATTGGCATGAAAAGTGCTTCAGTAAGAAAATTTTGACTGTAGAGAAATTTTCCCGAATTTTGGGCCATAAAAGAGAAAAATACCATTTTATACGGAATATTTGGCAAAATAATGGATTCTTAGGAAAATTTTGCTGAGAAGAGGGGCACATACCCAGTATTGTCACCAACGGGAGTATCTCCCCCCCCCACCCCCAACACTTACTTTTCATGTTACCATTCATAATGTGCTGCTCCTTACCTTCCATATTACCCCCCATGATGTAACAGTCCTTCAGCTTATGTCCAAAGTCCGGATCAAGACGTAGTGCCAGTGCTATATTTGTGAGAGGTCCTAACGCCACCAAAGTCAACTGATCTGTAATTGCAGGTAGTTTTGACATGAGACAAAATGTACATTTATTCTATGTTTGAGGGTGAAGTATCTTTTTCTGGAGTGAAATTCACAAGTAGTAACTCGCAGTAGCTCACATGGCCTAAACAAACATTACATCTATATTGTGATGCGCCTGCATCAGTGACTTACTGCATTAACACATACACAAAATCAAATGTATGCCAGGGTTGATCTACTGTAATAATGGTAATACAGGTCTTCAACTGTGAAGCTCTATTAACAGTTAGTCGTTAAGCAACCATCTTTTTTTTTAATTTAAAAAAATCTGGTACTGTTTGAACAACCATTTTTATTTGAATAAAATTTTACAATAGCAGTTGCCTGCTAAGACAGACCAAGTTACACTATCGTTACTGTGTGGGCGCTCCACTTATCCATGGAGCACAGTCACACATGCAGAATAAGAGTCTGTTTAGCAGCCAACTGTAACAGTAACATTGAACAAATTGTATCACAAGCACATAGCATTTCTGACCATTAGGTCTTTTGAATTTTTTTTTTTTAGTAGACTTGTAAACTTACATGTAGGTATCATTATCAAATTATCTGTTTCTGTGTCTAAACATGAAAATTATGGAGTCTTTCTGTTAACACATTCCTGGACAGAATACAACTGAGTCAATACGTTTCCTTGGCATGGGTTGGGCACAATGCACCTAACCCACATAAAGGAAAGCTATTGACCTACGGCGTGCCATTATGAATGGTCCCACATACAAATCTAGGCAAATTTTTTTTTTTTTTTTAAGTGAAAGGGTTCAGGCAGATGATAATTTACATCTGGGCACTTTTGGACAATTTGAGAGGGAAAGGTTAAAATACCAGAGCTATGCCCGGGGGGGGGGGGGGCATGAATGTCTCGCCAGCATTGTAATTGTATGGGTGAGGATTATTTTTGTGCAGTGGTGCCTGTATTGGTAGAATAACATGCAGAGATAGCACAGTGTGTCACTGGAGGGGTTATCAAGACAGGTACCACTGTATTTGGTAAAGTTATTTGGTAAAATTTGGGATGATAACAATGAATCATCCACCCAAGCATGAAAGCCTTTCCTAGTCTAGTTAGTGAAATAATGCCACTCAGAAGTTTTTCTCCAATGCTCAATCAAGCATAAAGTAATCAGTGAAGTGTGACAGTGATGACCCTCATCTCTAGGGATGATTACAATAAGTCATCCACTCAAATATGAAAGGCCTATGTAGTCTAGTTAGTGAAATAATGCCACTCCGAAGTTTTTCTCCAATGCTTAATCAAGCATGAAGTAATCAATGAAGTGTGACAGTGATGACCCTCATCTCTAGGGATGATTACATTAAATCATGTACCCAAATATGAAAGGCCTATGTAGTCTACTTACTGAAATAATGCCACTCCGAAGTTTTTCTCCAATGCTCAATGAAGCATGAAGTAATCAATGAAGTGTAACATTGATGGCCCACATCTCTAGTGATGATTACAATCAATCATCCACCCAAGTACGATAGCCCTATCTGATCTAGTTAGTGAAATAATGCCACTCCGAAGTTTTTGGTTGACGGACGGACGGACTGACGGATGGACGGACGGACGCAAAGTGACTGCTTAGTCTTGCAAACAGCTAACGCTGGCGAGACAAAAATGAAACACCACAGGAAAAACCTTGCTAAGCCATTGTTTCCATCACAGATCTTCCTGTTTGATACACTTTTTATGGTTTACAGTTAATGTATACTGCATCAACATAGCATATGAAAAAAATGTTGAAGGCAAATAATTTTTCACCATATTATTCTTATATTAATTAGAACCATGGACGCTTAGCAGATTTTCACAATGTAAGGCACCAGTTCAGACCTATGTTTTGAATATTAAAGGCACTGTTGGGTGAACCAGCATAACATTTCTGTAATTAAATGCAAATCCACTGTTATTATTTCCTTGATTGATATGTAGTGCACCACTGTAATTGGAGTTTGCCCCTGAGATATTTTTTTGGACTTACCAACAACACAAACAAGAAAGGCAGGCGAAAGGACTTCAAGGGACTCACTGACTTAGCAAGCAATGTGATTGACAGGACATGGCCATGACATCACAAGCTTTAAGGAGTTATGTCACAGGCTTTCAGAGTGATGCTGTTACACCCCTTTCTTGAAAACTGGTCCACTTTTATCTATTTACTTTTGGTGATCTGGTTTGCCTCTCAAACACTATTTTTACATGATAAATGGTAAAAATATAGAGTACTTACACTATTTCATGATTTGCTGGGTCAGAAAAAGGAGGTGGTACCCATGGGACAGCGGTGCCAAAAAGGGAGAGTGTGGTATATTTCATAGACCAATACCTGCTACTTTTTGTCTGGTGACAGCACGTACATGTTAGAAATTGGTGGGTTCAAATAAAAAAAGCTTATATTAATCATCTTTAGGTCAAAAGAACACTGCCTGGCTAGTTAACCCCTTAAACCCACCAAATCCAGGTGGTCAAATGTTGTCTGTTTCAATGTTTTTGACTAATTTTAACAATAGTGAAAACTAATTTCACTGAGAATTGTCTACAGATGAAACATAATAATATAATTTCCTATGTCAACAACTTTCCCTGGCATGGGTTGGGGACTTAGCACTCAACCCATGCCAAGAGAGGCAGTTCAAGCTCAGTCTTACACTAATTCAATCTTACCATAGTTCAAGGTGCAAGGGGTTAATTGGGATATGAGAAAGAGACTTCTTACTTTTAGCAGGACATCTTCTGTCACACATACAGTAAAACCTCTCTAACCGAACACCTCCGTATACCAAACACCTCTCTATACTGAACACCATTTCTTGGTCTCAAATATATACTTCCACTGTAAGCAAACCTCCCTATACCAAACACCTCACTATATTGAACACTTTTTTTCAGTCCCAAGGGTGTTCGGTACAGTGAGGGTTTACTGCATATTGGCTAAATAATTTTGAATGGAAGAAGTCTTTTCTTTATACATACTTTTGCTATGTGTACCTACTTGGATGATCTGTTACCAGTCTGATAAGAGTGTTGACTGCATGTTCTGACTGAACCAGTGAAAAGTCTGGTGCATCTGGGTCTGGCACATCTCCAAATCCATCCTTCCCATGATAAAATGAAGAATCTCCTTTTTTACCAACTAGAGGTTTCTCTGTCCCTTTGTATACAGGCACCTGGAAATATAAAATACAGGTTTTGACAGGTCCAATGGCCAGTCTTCACAGGCCACAACCTGTCCCCTCCCCCCCCCCCCCCCCCAAGGACGGTCTTTAAAGGCAAGTTCCACATACAGTACATGAACAGAGAATTCAAAGATACACATGAAGTGCTATGTAAAAGCAGGAACAGCCAACAAGTCTCTGAAAGTGCATATACAGTAACACCTGCTGTTTAAGACCACCATGCTGCCACCAAAAAGTGATCTTGTAGTGCAGGTAGACTGACATCAAAGGTATATTTCAAAAAAAGAAAGAAAGAAACTCAGGATCTTCAAAGAACTGTCTTAAAGAGGATACTGCCCCACCTCGAATGTCACGTGATATAATGGCTGCTGGGACAGCTTGGGGGCACTGACAAGGAGTAAGTAAAGTTAAAAATATTAACCCTTAAAGTGCTGATTTAAGATTGAGTCAACAGCTTTCCTCCGGACACTTTGCACGCAATGTGCGCAAAGTGTCCCGAGGAAAGCTGTTGACTAAGGCTACTTTTTGCTTCAGACAAGGCTTGCTGGTATTTGAATGAAAGGTATCTTCATGAGGAATTTGACTCTTTTAACCATTATATGTTTAATGGTAATGAGAAAGCAACTATAGCAGTGATTAGCACTTTAAGGGTTAATACTGAACCATTATAACTTTACTGCCTCCTTTGTCAGTGCCCCCCTCCCCATGTCCCAGCAGCTAGGCCTGGGTCATTCATGCAAATGTGGTATTCTAGGTGGTGCAGTAGCCTCTTTAAAAAGATATAGTCTTTAACTAGAAAAGAAGATTTGCTTCACTGCAAATCTGTCTAGGTGCCTTCAAAATGAGAACAGTTCGAAATGCTACACTGCCATTGTTCAACATAATCTTAATTTTGTCCATTATCCTAAATTTCATAAATTTAAATGCTATAGCTTTAGTTCTTGGTTCATTGGATGTTGCCATGTCACAAACTTATAAAACGAATTTTGAATGACACTACTATCTATAATAGTTTTGAAGCTATTCAAAATTTTAATTTTGTGTATTTGCCTAATTTGCATAAATTAAAAGCCTACAACTTTGGTTTATGGTTTATTGCATGTGCTATGTCACATACCTACAAATTGAAGATGGAATGTCATCTCAATGTATGATAGGTTTGAAGTTATTCAAGATTTAAATTTTTGTGTACACATCTTATTTGCATAAATTAAAATTGTTCAATTTTGGATCATGGTTCATTGGATGTGACTATGTCACAAACCCACAAATTGAAGTTAGGATGGCACCTCTATAATTATAGTTTTGAAGCTATTCAAGATTTAAATTTTGCATAATCACCTAATTTGCAAAATTAAAATCATACAACTTTGGTTCATGGTTCACTGAATGCCGCTTTGTCACAAACTTATAAATTGAAGCTGGAATGGTATCTCTCTCTATAATAGTTTGGAATTCTGCAACTTTCATTTACTGTCCATTACCTTGGCAGGTGTTACAAACCACTAAATACACATTGAAATTTTGTGTCTATTGACAAGAAAGAAAGAAAGAAAGAAAGAAAGAAAGAAAGAAAGAAAGAAAGAAAGAAAGAAAGAAAGAAAGAAAGAAAGAAAGAAAGAAAGAAAGAAAGAAAGAAAGAAAGAAAGAAAGAAAGAAAGAAAGAAAGAAAGAAAGAAAGAAAGAAAGAAAGAAAGAAAGAAAGAAAGAAAGAAAGAAAGAAAGAAAGAAAGAAAGAAAGAAAGAAAGAAAGAAAGAAAGAAAGAAAGAAAGAAAGAAAGAAAGAAAGAAAGAAAGAAAGAAAAAAATGTCTGGGTTGGCACTCAGACATACCGGTAATTACATGAAAGGACAATACATAGGCTCCCAAAGGGTAGTTTTCCATGGCAGTGTGGTTGGAAGCACAAGTGGTTTTTGAAGACAGTTATCACCTTAATGACTTTGCGGGTATTTTGTCAAATTCCTGATGCTTTATCTTGTTAAATTTGGTGTAGAGTAGTACCTGCATTTTAAAACCACTGCCAGGAGACACCAGCTTGCTTTTGTGACCACATTTCTTGTTAATTATAACAACAAAAGACCACTTGCAGTTGCAATATGTGACAATTTTAGTTGGCATAAGGGGTGGTCTTAAATTGCAGGTACTATTGTTTTTGTTCTTGACTGCAATCTATATTAATTCCAAAAGGACAGATTTTTTTTTTTTTTAAACCAAAGGTGTATAAACAATTCTTACATCAAGTTTGTCTGCCACCTTTAACAATCGTAACACATTCAATGCCACTTGCGTTGCAGAGGTGTTGCCATGGACAGTTGTGATTGCGATAACTTCTACATCGGACTGTGCCAGAGCCATAAGGATTGCTTGAGCATCATCCAGACCGGCATCGGTGTCAATTACAAACAGCCTTTTCCCACTCATTGTTGTTTGTATGCTATAAAATAGAAGCAAAGATACTGGATAGTGTAATACAAGATACACTTCTATTTTGGCAAACTGAATTACCATCACCAGGAACAGATCAGGCCTTCAAAATATGTAGCCAAATTGGGAAATAAAACAGTATTTATCGCAGCATTCAACTCCACTCTTCTATAATTCATGTGAAAGTAAATTAGCCACATATTAATTTCTTTAGCCAAATGAGGGGAATATTAACATTTGGCTAATAGCACCAGCAGTCCTTGCATGATCATGTTTTGTCATAAAAACAAAATACTGAAAATTGCTTTATTTTCATGTGTATTAATTTTCATGATTTTTGTATTTTTGACATTTCACTGTAGTTTTAATTTCAGTTTTGGACATTATCCCTATTCAAACAATTGTTAGTTGTTATTTCAGTCTTCAGTTTTGGCTAAGAGCAGAGCTAAAAAAATTCTGTGCTACTCTGTGGCTGGCCAAAAGTAGGAACTTGGTGACCCCAAGTGACCTTGTGTGCAATATCCAAGCAAACTGGCCACATAGTTCTTGAGAAGTAAATTTATTTTTTTCAAAATATATTTTAAAATTCATACAAAACAGGGAAAAATACTGCACCATTATTTCCACCAGACACTTGGTGGAGAACAACCCAGGGAATATCATATCTACCTGTGACATATTGTACGGCTCCTCTTTGCATTATTTCTGTTTAATCTGGGTACTGGCCCATTGAAGCACAGCTAGGGCAACCAGCAGAATGGTAGTCCTCATATTCTGGTATATACGAACCCACTGAAACTGACCACCAAAGTCCCTGTCTAACTAAAATACTGATTAGGTTTTAGTGTTCTCAGTAGACAGTGACTCCGGTCGTCAGTTTCTATGGGTTCCTATCTAGCAGGGTTCCTATCTAGCAGAATACCAGGACAACCATTCTGCCGGTTGCCTGTGTGTATTCAGGTGTTGGTTGTAAAAGTGTGAAATAAGCTTTTTCTTCTTTGATTTAATTTAAATTTTTAAACATTTATTGAACATAGTCTGCTGTCAGATTTTTGAAATGCACCACACCATTGCAATAATTTTATCAGCACATTTTTCCCAAAATTTTTAAACAGTACAGAAAAAAAGCTGACATGCAGGCTCCACTGATATTTAATATTATCCCTTCAATTGCTGAAATAAGCCAGCAAGGAACCTGAGCGGACTCCTTTCCTGGGTGCCAATTGTCTTTTACACAAAATGGACACTATGGAAAAAAATAATGACAAGGGTTTTTTTATTAGCCCCCTTTTTAAAGGGATACAATGACACCAGTTCAGAAATTCTCAATAACTCTATACTTTCAACTTGATATTAGTAAGCATGTATTCATAATGCAATAAAATTTGACCACAAACTACACCCCTGCTTGGGCACTAGCTCTTTCTGCGGGTTTTTTATTTGCCTGATCTGACAAACTATATGGCTGTAGCCTGTCATCGGGTAAGTCTTCATGAAAATTTAATAAAAATGCTTTCTGTCAAAGTATTTACCTCTAGTTTTTGACACAGGTCAGTCAAAGCTAACCATTAGACCCATTTATTTTGAAAAAAAAAAATAGTTGATTGATATATTCCAAAATAGCTTGTTAATGGCACAGTTTTAACTTGACATCCATGTAAAATTCACCCGGATATATTTAAATTCAATCAAGTGGTTATAAAGTTTGATGCAACAAACTTTCAAGGCCATTTACTTTATTTCTGATACTTGTGAATGTTTACCAATGTAAGAATTGCCAGCGTTTATGCAACTATGTATGCCAGACTCTTAATATACTGAACCCCAATGAAAAGTATCCACATGCCAATTTTGAAGTATTTTATTGTTTATACTTGAAACATTTCATACCTAGATGTGCTTAGAACTTAACAAAGCATTCACTTTTCTGGCGTAAAAATAATGTCACGCTCTACCGACATTAACGTCACTTACAGGCAAAAAATGTCATTAACTGCCCTAATTGAAAGTCACACAAATTTTTCTGTTCAATATGGGATGTGGCCACCTCGAGCATCAACACATGCTATACATCTGCGGCGCATACTGCTCACCAGGGTTTGAATTCTGTGTTGGGGAACATTATTCCATTCTTCCTGCAGAGCTTGGATCAGCTGGTTTCGGGTAGTAGGCCTAGGTGTCCTCCGTTGAATACCTTGGCCTAACTGATCCCACAAATGTTCAATAGGGCTCAGATCGGGTGAGAACGCTGGCCATTCCATGACATTGATGTTGTTCTCATTGAGAAAGTTCATTGTTAATCTTGCAGAGTGTGCACGTGCATTGTCCTGCTGAAAGATCGCCAGATCTTGATGCTGCTCCATAAATGGGACCATGTGCGGCTCCAGCACCTCATCAATGTACCGCCTAGCATTGAGGATCCCTTGAATGACCACTAGGGGTGTCCGGTAGCGGTTGCTGATGCCTGCCCACACCATGACAGAGGGTCCACCCCATCGATCTGCCTGACGGACACAGGCATCTGCATATCTCTCCCCAGTCCGGCGCCACACACGTTCTCTGCCATCTGCTCTGCTGACACAAAAACGGGACTCGTCAGTAAAAAGGACGGTATTCCACTGCTGGCGAGTCCACCTGGAGTGTGCTCTACACCACTGCAGTCGTCTTTCTCTTCTGGGTTGGGTCAGCAGGTTACCCCTGTAAGGTCTTCTGGCTGTTAGGCCACTGCTCCTCAGTCGCCTCTCCACAGTAGAACTACTGACAGGACGGTGATTCACCCCTTGAGTCTCACGGGCTGTTTGGGCTGCTGTACGGAAACGGTCTCGCAGGTGCATCAGCCGGATGTGACGGTCTTGGCCAGGTGTTGTCACTCTTTCTCGGCCAGGCCTAGGCCGATCATCTACGGATCCAGTTTCTTGTTGCCGTTCAATTAGTCGTTGGATGGTGCGTCGAGTACACCCCATTCTTTGTGCGATTTGAGTGATTGGGACTCCACCCTCTGCAAGCCCCAAAGCATGGTGTCTTTGACCTTGGCTCAGACGCGGCATGATCGCCTCAACACACCTGAGACCACTGGCTTTTTTCTTGGCTGAACATCCCTTTTTAAAGCCACTGAAAACATCAGGTCATTTTAGCCATCCAATAGGAGTGGTGGTCAGAAGCCATATTCGGTGCACAAAAGTCACATGCATTATGTAACAACCCAGCAAAAGTTAAAAAGTTGTCCTGAATGACCCTGATGTAGGCTCCAAACCATGCATATATGCACACACAGTACTTAGTAACTTACAAAATTAATTTGTTAATTTTTTTATGTGGATACTTTTCATTGGGGTTCAGTATAAATACCACTCATTATAGGGCTGTAGCCTTCATTTAAAAGTTGGTCAGGCCAAAATGTGCTGGGGGTGTGCGGGTCAGGGGCAGCGCCCCGGCGATGGTCCAGGGGGCAACACTGCTGCAAGCTCCAGCACTTTGTGCATTTTAGAGGCCAAAAATGACCTCTGAAACACCCCAAAAATATTGGGTTTTGTTCTTAAGACTCATGCAGTTGTATAGACTAATCAAACATTTTCCTTTGCGAAACTTTAAAATGGCTTTGGGAAATGTTGTTTCTAAAAACTGTAAAAAGTATGGACACTTGATCATACCTGGGGAAAAAAAGTATCCATCCTTGCCTACAAAACAGACTCAGGGTTCCCGCCAGAAGCTTTTTTAGAGTAAGAAATTTTTGGAAGGCACCAGGTCTGGGAGTCCTCATCCAGCAAATTTGGAAATTGAGGGTGCCCTGATGTGCATTCTAGCACATTTAGAGGTAAATGTAGGCTTGATTGTCACATCGCTTTTTTTTTTTTAAGAGTAGGAAATCCTAGTTTCCATTCTTTTTCTAGGGTAGCATTTTTTACCCTCATTATTCTCTGGTGGAAACCCCTAGACTCTGAAAAGTTTTGCTTAGAATGTTTCATTTAATCATGATAACAGTGGGCCCCTGGGTTGCCTCATGCGGAACAATTAACCAAACGAAACTCAGTGATAAGTTAAATACAGCAAATTTAATATGGGTTTGGTTCACATTGATAAAAAGTGAAATGCTCTGTTTTTTGTTTTTTTTATCTACAACTGTTTTTTTATATGGCACAACAAAAACTTTATTTTGCTACATGCCACAACACAATTTTTTTCCTCCTGAACAACTGTTCATTTTTTTAAATTTAACTGAACATTATAATTTTCTTTGTAACACACATCAGGTTTTTGTAGTTTAAGGAGCTCACCCTTTTATACATAATATTTCTGAATTTAACACCCATAGCAAGATGTGCTACATAGTAATACACTTGCATTTTTCAATTTAATTTCTTTTTATTTTTATTTTGAGTATGCCAGTTTGTATGGCTATCAGATTCTTCTGGTGTTTAATGTTACTTTTTCCTTAGTTAAATTAGGAGCTTAGGTTTTTTCTCACATTTTTGCTTCAACAAACAACAGGTTACAACAGGTTTATTTTCTGATGACAGGCTTTACTCCCTTATACAATAAGGGAAGCCTCTGGTATCAGCTCTTGGTTAAATGTATTATCATTACTTGCAAAGCGAGTGCAGCGTGCTCCAGTCTTTCGTTCTACATCAATGTCCACACTATACATTACATCACTGTCTTTCCACAATAAATCCAGTCTCTTTTCAAAGTTTTTCACTGTTTTAGTGTTTACAACTTCGTCAGGCAGATTATTCCACTAATCAGTGATTCTCAACCGTGAAGAATATTTTCTTATGTCTAATCTGCAATTTCGCTTGTATATATTATAACCGTGACCTCTCAGGGATGATTCATGCAAGGGGATAAGACCATCAGTAACTGCTGGGTCATACAAAGATTTCATAATTTTGAAAGTTTCTATCATGTCTCCCTTATATCTCCTACAAACTATTTTTCCCAATATTTTGTGAACAAACCTTTTTTCCAGCCAGTTTTGTAAGCAGAATATTTGTTTTGCCGTTGATAACTGAGCAAACTTTTTTTGCCCCCCCCCCCCAAAAAAAGGAGAAAAGAAAAGAAAACGCCCATAAGAATGGGTACATGTAGCCCCAGGGGACCTCCCCACGCTCTGTAAGCTAACCGCAAGCTTACAGAGCGAGGGGGGGGGGGCGTCCCTTGGGGCTAGAGTACATGTTGACCATTTTGCTTAACCTATTACTGCCACCATCTCCAATAGACCAAATGAATAGTATTGGAAATAGGGGAGCTCTAGCCCCGAGGGGCCTCTCCATGCTCTGCTGGTTTAGGGTTGGCCAACAGAGCGTGGGAAGGTCCCTCGGGGTTAGGGGAGATCATGGCTACTTAATTTGGAAGCAGGTACTTCGATTTGTTGCCTGCTAAGACGGACTAAGTTACGTTATCGTTACCGTGTGGGCGCTCCACAGAGTCAAACACTAGTCAATAGTTGGTTTAGCAGGCAATTCGATTTGATGCCTGATGCTAGTGATGGCAATCTCCGCGTGACTGATTGCCATCAAACTCAAAGCAAAGTACCTGGCTTCCAAATTAAGCATATTCTTGGCAATATGTATGTAAACAACAGTTTTACCCGGTGGTTTTATTCCGTACAGGTTCGCAGTGCTGCAGTCCTTAGCTCATCCACACTTTCCTCACCTATACAGATTGAATAACGTTTGTGATACGATAACATCCCATGTGACCCAAGGTTCGGAATCAGAGTGACATGCAACGCCCTCTTTGATAGATGCTTTGAAAATGATCCATATCGAGACAAAAGTGCAATAAAGTGAACTTGAAAGGTCAGAATAAACACAGGCCATTATTTTTTCACGCGCAGTTGACTCGCAGGAGCCACGCGCAGTAAAAAATACCTCTTTTGTCAACAGGCCTGTAAAAACATCTAGCCTATATATTATTGCTTGCATGCAATTTTCATGTGTTATTGAGTGGGCATTTTGTACAAGTGTAGTTTTATTCAAGGAGACGTCTCAATATTCCCACGCTTCATCGTTCCGACGGCTCATTTGGTCCGACGCTTCATTGGTCCGACACTAATTTATCGGAATTTAAGCAATAAATTAAGTTGGCACACTACTGATAAACGTATAGACCAATAGGCCTATAAAATAGAATTAGTTTCTATGTGTATTAGTTTTAAAATATTATAATATTTTTTCTTAAATATTTTTTCTTTTCTTTTTTTTTTCTTTTTCTTTTTTTTTTTTTTAATCGCTAACAGAGATCCGAGGATCAACTTCATCGGTAGGGCCATGACCGTCCGAGAAGACGCAAAATAAGAAGTGAGCATACAGGAAAGCATAGGCTGGGGGGGGGGGGGGGGGGGGAGGCAAAGGATGCTTTCGTAAGGTGCAAAAAGCCTTTGTAGTTATATGTAAAATCAATTTAATTATCTGTAAAACTGTAAAATAATAATTCCTGTAAAGTGTAAAATGGCTTTTTAGTGTTTAATAGGACTTTGGTTATCCGTAAAATGTACCCAAAAAAAAGTTTTAATTTATTGTAAAACTGTAAAAAGGACCCCCTTCCCCCTCCCACAGTAAAGAAACAATATTGAAAAACAGCTTTTCACTGGTTCTGTGTATATATAACATAAATTTATAAATGGAAATTGGATTGGCACCTCTACCCATCGGAGAGATATTCAACATTATTTTTTGTGAGGATTATCATTTAAAAAATGAATTGGCTGCATAACATATAGCCAAAAATTAACGAATCTCTGGCATTTTGAAGATAAACAAGCCTATTTTAAAAAATGTTACAGAAACTCAGCATAAATTTACTTTTTATAGCTTGCAGTTACAATACAGCTATATCTTGCAATTACAAGAATGTTTCATTGTAATTACAAGATAAGTTTCTTGTAATTACAAAATATGTTTCTTGTAATTAGGCACTACAATAAAATTTTATTGCACACGATAATATCTTCTAGTTCAATATAGTTTTATTGCAATTGCAAGATATAGTTATCTTGTAATTACAATATAGCATCTTGTAATGACAAGGTATCTTGTAATGACAAGATAATATACAGTCCTGTAATTACAATATAATTTTCCTGCAATGACAAGCTATTTTTTAAACTGCAAGATAATTATCTTGTTATAACAAGAAAATTTTATGTCAATTACAAGATAAAACAGCCGGACCAATGAAGCGTCGTACCAATGAAACGTCGGACCAATGAAGCGTCGCACCAGTGACAAGTAACCGTAAACATAAAAATAGAGACAATTGTTACAAAATTTTCATATTTATTTTTTAGATATCCCAGCAGACGGCGCCACCAATATCGAACTTGCTCAAGCTTTTCAGTCCCGGAAATCATGGAGTGTGTCCAGTATGGGGCATACCCTTATTGTGTAGATTCTGGGATTAAAATAATGGAAATGAGAATGGTTGGCATTTCGGATCACTTGTCGGCTATGTTGTGTGTTGCCATACATTGACCATGAATACCAGTATTTGCTATCACCTGCTATGACAAAGATTTTGAGAAAATTTTACCACTGTACGTGGCTTTTCAATTCAAACTTGAAATTAACCCCCCCCCCCCAATCTGGATTTTTTTGACCGGTGATCTTGAGTGGAATTCGAAGGTACATATTACATATGCCAACCATTTAACTGTTAGATGATAAATTACTCAAATATGTTTTATTTAGTTTCGAACAATGCTCGCCCACCTGCCCCATTTTTTGTCATGCCATTTAATAACGTTGTATCATAATTATATCATTATCGTATCCCAAATGCAACACAGCCATGTCAATCAAGACTAAAGGAAGTTCGGATCTCCAAACCTGTACCTAACCATAGACCCAAACTTCGAAAAAATACTGTTAGATCAAAGTAGCAGTTCCGTTCCTTTTTTTTCTGCTGATGTAAATTTCCCTTTAAGATTCTTGGTCTCAATTTATTAAACTTAATGCAAAGAAATATTAAACCCAAGGCATTCAGAGGTACATATTTGATGTTATTCTATGTTATGCGTTTGATCCGGGAACACATACAGTATACTGGGAATGTGATAGGTCTGTAGTACGAAAGAGCTGTGAGCTGCGGTCCTGTCCTCATTCAAGGTAAAGTAAACGGTCTGAGGGAACCTACACACACATGCATTTATACTTGTATCCCCATACTAACTATGCTAAAATGCGCTCTTATTGACCATTACAAAATTTTCTAAAGTCTGTAGAAAAGGAAATAACAGCAGCATCAACCGCTGAACAGCATTTAAGTTTTTGGTTTTACAAATAACCACATCTAAGTAAAACACATCAAGCCAAACTGTAATGTTGGTCAGCAATAGAAGGTTGCTCACAGAAAATGATTTTATAGTAAGCCTAATAAAAAAAGAAATGAAACAAAAGGACTCCAACACATGAAAAGTAAAAATCCTAAACAGATTGCTTCTTTATTCTCGTTTTGCTTGTTTCACATGGAAACACTAAACTTCATTGGTTTGCTGGTGCCGCTGGACCAGCATATTCAATACTCTGGATCTCTGATCCACCTGTGACATTTGATAGGTGCTTCGTTGAACCTCCCGTTCCAAGGGGTCATCATTTTGGCTCTGGCAAGATTAAATGGTCATTCTTTGATAGTTCTGGAGATTCGGCGCGTGGTTAAAAAACCGACATTCAAGCTGGATGAAACACATTACTAATTAGATGCGCATGCAAGCTCATACAGGCAGCTCATGTAAGCTCGGACATAGCTCTTGGGATTTGGTAAAGGCTAGGTCGTGGCCAATGAAGTAAGTTTCTTGCTGCCTGCTGATTGTTCATTCTTTGGATCAGTTACGGAACTGCTTTAGCTCTGGATTGCAATCTGTTAAGCGGCACACAATTGGCTTCCCTTGTCGTCATTCGCTGAGAAAGCAAGAGACTGATCGATGTGGACAGATATTGCATGCTCCCTCAGATCTAGCAGTTTATGTGAGGAATGACGTTTCCTCCATCGTGTGACTGATTATGAGTTGCTACTGGGAGTGGACCAGTTTAGCTGAACATGGTCCACTGGGGAACTTACCATGTATTGCTAGGAGTAGAAGGCGTTTGAAGCAGCCAATTATGTAACCAGTTATGACTTGCATGAAAATTATTGTTTGTCATAATAAAATACGTTTAAACCAAGTAACCATTCCAATTAGAAGAATATGGATGTGATAATGTTGATGGCTACATCATTATGTCCCTGTCTTATGTTTTTCATCACTTTCAGTATGAAGAGAAAAAGCACAAGCACTCTGATCCTGTTACATTAACTTGGACAGAAGAAGGGAGCTCTGATTTTTCTACATTGGTAAAGGTAATTTTGCTAAGATGCCTGCAACTATGAATCCGGAAATGGAATTCAAGCAAGTTACGGTCCTGTAATCATTGGACATTTTTCTCATATCGAAGCCAGGGAGAATTTTGCGTCTGTCGCGAGGCCTAAGTATCGACCTAAAGCGTGCGTTGCTTGTCCGTTAATGTTCTTTGGCATTGCTATAGGGTGTAGTGACCCAAGTGTCATCTGAAGCTCGAGAAGGGAGTCGAAATACAGTACAGCTAGGATGGCAGTAGTACATTCACTTGTTCAGTTTTACCAGCTCTGTGTATGCAAAGTTGCAACCCTGGTGTCCTCACGAGACTAATCGAGTAATAATTGGTGTTTCTTGAAGCAAAATCTTGTGGCATGTGATACAGTTCCACTACAGTTAAAAACAACTGCCCTTACCAAGATACCAGCTGGTTTGATGCAATTGCAACACCAAAGCAAAGTCTGACAGCCAATGTATCATAAACTTTATCTATTTGCAGCAGAATCTTCTTGAGAGCATTAGTATCCTTTTGTAACAATGGAAATATGTCACACGTCTTTATTCTGTCTACTCGATGGTATGTAAAATATATTATAAAAAATCTCTAATTCCGGCGGTACAAATGTCATTTGATTGACTCGATCCACAGAACTAGAAGTGCCATGTGTATCTAATTACTCTTTACAATGTTTATAAGTAGAATATTATTATGACTGTTATCATCACTCTATGCTGGAACCATGTCATACAACTTGGCGGCATTTTGGGTTTGGGGATATGACAAAAGCTAAGCTCCCTGAAAGGGCTCATTTTGCTGCCGGACAACATGGTTTGTATCAGATTAGTATGTAAAATGGTGTGTGACCATTTTATGGAGTAAGCTGTAGACATTCAATGATCATATGTGATGGAATTTGAAAATGAATACATAAACAGTATGTACATGATCTAGTACGATGATCTCGAAGGCCTGCCAGATAAAATATGTTTACACTAGCCAAGTGCAAAAACTCCTGCATATCTTTGCCCTTTTCTGGCCCAAGTCCGTGAAATAGCAGAGCTACTTAAGACAGTATCATTTTTGGATTTCAACCCGCCAAAAGATTTAATAAAGCCATTGAGGTTCATTAATCTTTTCTCTGTATAGCAGATTAAACAGCTTGCTTTCTGTTCCACACATCGCATCAACTGTCCTCTCAAGATGACAGAAAAAATTTTGAGGTTAAACTACAATTTTGAGGTTAAACATATTCGAATTAAAAATATTATATTTGCCAATTGTCACAAAAATAAATATGATATTCTATTAGAGTTGGCATTTAGTACAGTCGATACCTGTTCAATCCACTTACATGATTGCCATATACCTAAAAAAGCTAGCACAGACGCAAAACAAAGTGTGTGTATGTGTAAATTTGGACCCTAACTTCCTCTCAAAATTCTCCATTTTTTAAAGACACCTCTAAAATTGACAGAGTTGCATACACTAAAACAATTTCGTGGGACTATCGAAAATGTAGAATGACGGTTTTTGACGGTCTCAGGCAATTACTCAACATAAGAAGAATTGACACACGGCTGCAAACAGATTATCGCCTCAACTATATGCGCCGTGGCTCAGGAGAGTTGATATGTTGAAAATTAGGCGAAAGGTCTGTTCAATCTGTTTAATCTATACCTTCATAAAGACGAATCTGGAATGTGAAATGTAAGCCATGCAATGACGAATAGATCAAAATGAATCTGCTCAATTCAACACATTTTAAAGATCAAAACGATCACACTAATGTCCCGAGTAAATATTGGTGGTATTCAATGTAAATTTCAAAAATTTTGTGTTGGAAAAATAATCATGAACACAATATCAAGTATTATCATTTCTAAATCAAATCTCCAAGTTCGATCGGACGCAAAAACCAGAACAAAAACAAAACAAAACCAAAAAGAACAAAAACAAACAAGAAAAAAACAAAAACAAACAAGAAAAAACAAATTCAAAAACAAAAACAAAACAAATAAAGAGCACACAAAAAGGAAATCACGTTAAATATATATATATATATTTATATATATGTATCTATATACATATTAATTACAACAAATGTTGCTGCAGTATATCTTCTATGTATATAACAGTTTATGAATAGGCGATATCACGCGTTATCGGGGTATATTCTGAAAGTCTGCATAATAAATTCCGACCGCGTAGCGGGAGGGATTTATAATACAGGGTTTCAGAGTTCATCCCAATAACAAGTGGTATCTCCTGTTTAAATCATGCCTCTTTTGTGACTGCCACATTTTTATGCTTGGAGACACTTTTCACTACCTTAATCCAAGACACAGTACAGAACCAATTTTTGATGTGCCTGTGCACCCACGTGCCAGGTCTTCCTTGGCGCGATCCAGAGAGCAGGATAAGAGATACAAAACGTGCCTCAACTGCCAGATCACACTGGATGGTCGCTTCATCCTTTATGGAAATCAGTGCCGGCGCCTTACTGATATATATATATATATATATATATATATATATATATATATATATATATATATATATATATATATATATATATATATATATATATATATATATACGTATTATAGTTATGTCTTGGGTGGTTTATGCGCAGAATTTTAATCCTCAGACCGAATGGTGGGCAGTTGTTCTCTTTATGGGCAGTTGAAAAATTCCCATAAACCATGTTTGCCTTAAATTCAATGTGCTAACTAGGGGGTTTCAGAAATGTACAAATTAGCAAATCTGCCCAGATGTTATGGGAAGCTATAAATTCTCAGAAACTGTGGTAATCTATACTTGGTATATATACTGCCTACAGTCCGGTTTGACCCGCAGACAATGGGCATGCCCCACAAACCGGTTGTAGGACCTATTCCTTTGTATATATATATATATATATATATATATATATATATATATATATATATATATATATATATATATATATATATATATATATATATATATATATATATATATATATATATATATATATATATATATATATATAGACAAAATTACCCGAGTCGTTAATCTGTCAAACCGAATCCCCCGAGTTGTTTGCCTGCCTGCGCGCCTGATCACCCAAGCGCGAAGCGCGCGGCTGATCAGGCGCGCAGGCAGGCAAACAACGAGGGGAATTCGGTTTAGATAGATTAACGACAAGGGTTATTTTTTATTTATCTACTACGGTCCATTAATAAGGGAAAAAAAACATTTATATCACTAACATTTTATTTCACTACATTACATGGGACTTTGACACAATCATGCCGCGCGTATGAATATAAAATTTAAACAACCAAGAAAAGCGGTCGACCACATGCCTAGGCTATAGTCTGTCAACCCTGAGTTACGGAAGGGAATTTTTCGAATATTTCGTAAACAGCGGGCAAAATGACCATGTATTTCATACATAACCAAATCTGAGCAGTTTACCTAGCTCTTCAAAGAAATTTGTTTGCAGTGTGGTTTGTATTTATTTCTGTAACCAGCAATTTTAGCGTTTTTGCGGTCTTCTCGCGGACGGTGCCGGCAGTTTAAAAGGATCTGTTAATCACATGTGCGCACACGCACTTATCATTTCTCGGACGATATGGATTGCGCTAACTTTTGCTTGCGACCGCATAAATGCCCCAAAATGCGGCTAAAAAGAAATACAAAGTGCATATAGCTACCACATATGCCTCAAAAGTAGGGTATATTGATGAAAAAAGGTTATGCATTAGATATGTCGGCAAGTAATAATCCATTGTTGTAATATTCACAAAATCCGTTTCCGTACGGCAAGGTTGATAGACTAATAGTATAATGGCGGATTTTTTTGAACGGCCGTCGCTTCAGACAAAAATATCGACAAAAAGACACTTTTTAATTATTTTTATACGGAATTAATTTGGTGGAGAGGAGAATTGGAAGGTCACGTTGACTTTGAATGTTGCACTAGCAAACATTCCAAAGTATGCAGTCGTGGAGCTCAACTGACTCTTGGCCGTTAGATTGTCCCCATCATCAGGGACGGCAGCATTGCCAGCATTGCCCAAAGAAGCGGGGCGATGACTCCTTGCCACGCTAGCTGGGACAAACGATGAAGACAGAGTCTGGGGAGTGGGGAGTGTTTTGGACAGATGTTAGAGGTCTTTGAAAAGATGAATAATTTCGCTGGAGAAGGCTGCACGTGGCGTGCAGTTGATTTCTGCTTGCTGTTGCATAATTGTTCACGGGCTGTGCATTTTTGTGCCCGCTCAGCTGTTGAGTAATGGTTGGCGGGGCACTTGGATGTAGGCCTAAAAGTCGACTGCACATCGTGCGTCTTACAGAGTGATTGTTTTTCTGCCAATCATCAGTCCTGCATTTTTGGCCCTAGTTTCCATCACGGAATCAAGTTTATTCTTACCCATTGGCTGGGATTTATACCACGGACCGTCAGGTTTTCGGCCGTGATTTATGGCAAGGTAATAAGGCAAGTTTGGATATACCAAATATGGAATTGATTCCTTCCATATTTGGAAAACCATATCTCTGACTTTACAAATATGGTAAAAAGTAGTCCTACCCATGAGATATGGTCAACGATATCACACGGGCCATATCCCATGGGTTTTCAATGTAATATGGTACAAAGTACGGGATAAATATACATATATATATATATATATATATATATATATATATATATATATATATATATATATATATATATATATATATATGTATGTATATATATATTTGTGGGCAGTGTATAATTGCCCATAAACCACCCAAGACGATTTTATATATATATATATATAACTATATATATGCATAACTAGTGCTCTCTCTGCTCCATTTCAGAAATATATATATATATATATATATATATATATATATATATATATATATATATATATATATATATATATATATATATATTTATTTATATATATATTTATTTATTTATTTCTGAAATGGAGCAGAGAGAGCACTAGTTCTCCATGGCAAATTCGCAGTCCAGCATTCTAGTCACTGAAAGTAGCTCTCATTGCCAGAATGTGCTGCAATTTAGATGCCTGGCCCGTGGACCATGAGCAAACGAACTGGCTCATTGGTGCGCAGATTCTTGTATCTGTAGTCTGGTAATTCACGGATTCCGAAAACCATTGCAACGGATCTGATAATTTGATGAATTAAGCATAATACACAGAGCTGATTTAATGACACCTGAGTAATTTTGGATACATACACAACTGAACGATGGTCACGCATAGATGAATTAAATATTACACAACCAGTCGTGACACACCCATTTTGCCCATCCTTTGTCTCGTTTCCACTGTGCACAGCGGAGCATGTGATTTATTCCTCGAGGATGAGTGTATTATCTGCAGCTCAGCATGGGCTTGGAGCAAGTATAGACATTTAAATGTGTGATAAACTCACGCGCGTTTGTGTGTGTGTGTTTTGTGTATACGTGCATTGTCACTTGTTTTCGATTGGTTTTCTTGCCATTTGTTACTCACCAAATGTCTGGATTCTGTTTCTAAATTTTGCACCAACCCTCCATTCACCTCTACCTCATTTCAATTGGACAAATGTCCCTAATAACCATAAATTAAGCTTCTACAACTGCTGTTTGTGGTTCATTGGATTAGCTTACAGCACAAGCATGTGAATTGAATTGGAAAGGCACCTCTACCAAAAATAGCTTTAAAGATATTCAACGTTTAAATTTTCAAACGACCCTAATTTGTATAAGTTTCAAATCTGTCACCCTTCTTCAAAAAAGCCAGATTTTATGTATGGAACAATAAACATGCCAAGTCTGGAGTTTCTACGTATAACAGTCTTCAAATAAAATGTCGGACACATTTGCTGGTAAGGAAAGAAAGAAAAAAAATCACAGAACAAAGAATGTTTATTTGGCACACAGAAATAAATAAATTAAATAACACATGATAAAATAGGACAGAGTATAGTAAAAAGAAAAAAAAAACATAAACAATGGAAAACGACATAAATGAAAATAACTGAAACTCAGAAATATAATGGTAAAAAATACCAAAAATATAAGCAAAATGAAAAAATGAATTTTTACGCTGTAAGTGATAAAATAATTTTTTGATTGCAACTAACTTATTAACTCACAATAACGATCACTAACACAAATAAAGTAGGCCCGGCCTTTTACACTCAAAATAACACAATGAGTAACACGCGATCACGGTTACGCTACATAATATAAGCAAGGAGGGTAGAGGGAGCCCTCTACCCTCCTTGATATAAGTGAACAACCAGGTTTGCTGTCAAATTTCCCCTTACCTGCTGCTGTATCTGTGTTCTCTGTGTAAATGTAAAATGTGTTTCAAATAAGCCCAGACGATCATAGTAGCACCTACATTGTATTGTTTAAGATCACCGTGCATGCTATTAAGTTCATGGTGATGAGTCATGTGAAACCGTAGAAATATAATTCCAGGGGCGATCTAGACAACTGATGCAATCACATGCAAATAAGGTATGGATACTTTGCGCCGAAGAAGAGATAAACTGCTGGGTACACAATCAAGGACTGCTGAGTGTTCACCTTGCCTCCTAAGTACGCTTTACGCCGTATTTCTTGTTTATACCCTTGATGGTAGACCAGTCAAGTTTCAAAAAGTGTTCTGGAAAAAATGTTGACGGCATGTAAGTGTTCATGGCAGGTATTCATTGTGTATAAATCAGTTATGGGGTCCCCCAAAACGTGTGAGTGGACACCCTAGAAGATGACCCTAAAGGTCATTTGCAAGGTCAAATGGAATCAAAAGTAACGTTTTTATAATTTTGCATTTTAATGAAAGCTGCATTTAAGTTTTTCCGAAAAAAATACTTGCAGGTGGTTCTGGCTTGGTTTAAAGGTATTTATATGTACAACAGGGGTTCATATAGGGGCAACCCTGTTCCCCGATTGTTTATGACCTTTGCCACCTTCTGATGTCAAATGTCAGTCAATAGGCTACTCAAAACAGGCAAGGCTATGATTAAAAGGCCCAACAACGTTCCAGCAAACTTTCCAAGAACACTGTTACTTGCAGAAATAAACAGTAGAGTTTGATGAATAAATTTGCACATTTATCTTTACTAAAAAAAATAGCCATCAAAGAGCCTGAGACTACCACCCTGAAAACCGAAAATAATACAGCCACAACTCTTATTCGTTTTGCTCAATTTTCACACTGTTCATTGTGAATGGAATTCAAAGATTGTTTTCATAAATAAATAAACTGTCACTGGAATTACGAACCCATACTCAAATCAAATGAAGACGAAAATATATTTAATCGAAAATAATAGTTTTTCTTCTTATCAGATTGCCCGCTAAGTTGATTTTATTGGAGGGTTTATGAAAAAATCCTGGATAATGTTTGAGAAATTGAATATACATGTACGCCTTTCGCAAAACTTGTGGACGCAATGCAAGTTTTTGCGTTAAAACAGGTTACAAAGATTGCCACTGCCACTCCAATGTCGACCTCTCAGTCTTTGCGCAGTGGTGACTGAAGCATGAAGGTCCTATTGATAGGCGGGGTCTAACTTTGGACAAAGTTGGAGTTAAGATGTCTTTGAAATATTATCCGGTGAAAGTTCTCAAAAATGTTAAATCTAAATGATAATTTTGATACATTAAAATGAGCCGATTTGGCAAGCCAAAAGCGCAGTGGTCACTGGTGCGAAACAGCTGCTGACATCAGAAACAACCCATCTCCCAGCCAGGTTGTGCAGGGCTGCGATAGTGACAAGATAACTTTAATTATTACTGATAGAAAGTGTGATGATGATGGCAGCCTGACTTTATCCATGGATAGTCGAGGGGATTAACCATGTTTTTTTCTTCCCTTTTTCTGATGAGGATGAGCATGTTTTAATAGAGAGGGCCATCACGGCAGACGAGCAGACACAAGCCATACCAACGTGGACCAGTCGCTGATCAAGAACAAAGCCAACGTGATGCGTGCAAACCAGTCCCATGAACGGCACGACCCAAACCTTCCCAAGTTTCTTTCACTGGGTTCAAAAAGTAATTTTCTTCTGTTAATGAATCTTTGAATCCATTGTAATTCAAATTGGTCCATCTTTGACTTTGTTTTGGTTTGCTCATCCCTCCGCATGCTGGTACCTTAAAATATATCCAACAAACCACGGGCCGGGTGGTAAGGACGTTTAGTTTCCATCAACTTAAAAAGTTGGAGCTTGTTCTAAGATCTCACAACTTACAAAATCCTTCAAAGTTTTCCAGTTTTTGTCTCATAAATTTTCTGACGGTAAACGACTGTCTCTGTTTATGCCATGTGGAGCCATATCTCGCATGATGGTTAGCTTGCAGCCAGCCATGCAATGCGAATGAGATCAAAGACACGCGGTAGCTGGGCGTGAAATCCTTAACCACTAATTATACAAAAACCATTGTGGGATTTCTGCTACCTGGCTACTGTGTGCCGGGCCTGATACCCCGTCCCAAAATCTCCGTAGTAGTAGTAGTAGTAGTAGTAGTAGTAGTAGTAGTAGTTGTTGTTGTTATTATTATTATTATTATTATTATTATTATTATTATTATTATTATTATTATTATTATTATTATTATTATTATTGATAACACGATGTAATGTGTAGCCTCCTTGCTATTATCAACGCGAATCTACCTCCATGCCGAATCTTTGAAGAATAAGAAATGTGGTAAATTATTTGTCCGAATGTGCATAGAAATATAGACTTACTCGGTAGTTCCAACTTTTCAAGTGTCCCTAATTAGTATAAATTAAAATTCTACAACTTTGTATGTCGTTCATTGCATGCACCTATAGCGCAAACCTGTGAATTGAACTTGGAGTGGTACCTCTATCTGTAATATTTTAGAAGATATTCAATATTTAAATAAGATTATGCACACTTCCCTCGCCGTCGCTTTTAACTTGAGCCCAAACCTTCCTGTCCACATGGTTGTGCGTGTACACATATATAGACTCTGCAATGTTGGGGATTTTCTTTCACTGTGCGCCCAAATGCAACATTAATTAATTTTGGCGAAATTTTGCTACAGAATCAGAATCTGACCCAGTAGTTTGCATTGTGAGTACGAAACAGAAGAGTGTCAATCAGGTTTTTTAGACCATAGTAGGCGTAAGTACAGTATGAACTTTGAACTTTATTGACTACACCAATATTTTATAATGGTAATCTGTCACATACATACATAAATACAAACAACAACAAGAACAAGAACAACATTGAAAAAGAAATACAATGGGATACACATTACACATACACAAATGCAACAAACAATTATATATTATGAAGCAATTAAGCGAGTAGAAAAAAATAGATAAAGGTAATCTGATGTCATAGAGGTCCGTTGATGTCTGTACATTCTTTTAGGTAAATAGCAAATTTTGAAATCAATTCTGTATCGTTTTAACTCATTATGAATATAAATAAGTGTTCACCGTCAAAGCTATCTAAGTTAAAAATCTGTTTTATTTCGCTCAAAAATTTGTTTCTGGGAGTTGTGAATTTAGAACATTTTAAGACATAGTGTTTTTCATTTTCGATTTCTTTGCAAATATCACAAACTCTGAGATCAACAGGAATTTTGTTTGGTCTTTTGTGGCGTCCAGTTTCAATAGTTAAATTATGTGCACTTATGCGAAGGCGGGTAATATATTTGCGTATATCGAAATCTTTTATCTGGTGAAGGTATAATTCTAAATTGAAATCTGTTTTAAAAAGAGTATACGTTCGCCATTTTTCATCTTGATCACCTTGAGAATTTAAATCTTGCCCCCATTGAGTACAGAATTTACTTTTGATTGCTGATTTGAATAGTTTTGAAGGGTATATGCCTGAACTCTTTCCTTGATTATGCCAAATTTCTTCAAGATTTAAACCAAGAAATGTATTTTTGGTAGTACTGACCCACTGAGAAGATAGATTAGTAGGGAAGTCTAGGTTACACAAATAACAGTCGTACAATAAGCTGTCGGGTGACATATTTGTTATTCGGAAGAAGTTTTTACACACTAGATTGATAATTTTTAAAGAAAGGGGTGTTTTGCCAAGTTCACTTAAAACAGCAACGTTAGAAGCTTTGCGATGAATACCTAGACAATATTTTTAGTAACTCATATATAACCTTTCGTAGCTTAGTTTGTAATACCCAGACAAGTTGTTGTTTAGGAATGTTTTTTCAGGTGATATTGTATAGGCACCCCATGTTTCACATGCATAAAGTAATATTGGAGATATAAGTTTGTCAAACAAATTTAGGCTTTGTTTAATGCTTGTTTTATCGATTGGAAGGATGCGTTTTAATCTTCTAAGGGCTTTGTTTGCTTTTTCACATAAACTTTTAATAGCATTCTCAAAAGACCCATTTAATTAAATTTCAATACCAAGATAAGTATAGCTACTAACATTTTCTAACAGTTTATTGCCAATAAAGAAACTCTTTTTAATCTTTCTACCAGATTTGTTAAATATCATTATTTTTTATTTCTTAACATCAATGTTTAGTTTCCAGTCAAGACAGTAGTTATAAAGTTTATTCAGACCAGTTTGAAGTCCTTTTTCTGTTTCAGAAAGCAAAATTAGATCGTCTGCATATAACAAACAGTTGATTTGTTTATTTCTTAATGTTACTGGATCGCAAGTTTGGTCAAATAATTTGGGGATATCATTGATGTATAAATTAAATAATGTAGAGCTTAACACGCATCCTTGCTTTACCCCTCTTTGTACAGGTATTTCGTCGGAAATTCCTCTACTAAACCGTATTTGAGTAACTGAATTTTGATACATATTCTTTATAATATTATAGGCATAACCATTTATTAGTCCCCCGCCCACTTGGTGGGGGACTATAGGTTTGCACCTTGTCCGTCCGTCCGTCTGAAGCTTCTCCGGGCCATATTTCCAACACCATAACACCCACAGCTACCAAATTTAATGTGTTTGTACTTCCTAGGATAGAGGTGTATCGTGTGCCAAAAATAGGTCACTAGGTCAAATATCTGGGTCACAGAATACATATGTATGAAAAATCTTGTCCGGGCCATAACTTTTTTGTCCTTTTACTTAGAGTCATGAAATGTTACACAAATGTGAAACTTAGTCTAAGAAAGTGTCATAAAGCAAAACTACGTCACTAGGTCAAATATTTGGGTCACCACGATATGTAAATATACAGAATTTTCAGGTCCTGACTGTAATTTTTTTAACTTTTGGACCTCTTTTTATGAAATTTTACATGATAGTGTACCTCGACCCAAAAGTGTGTCATGAGGGGAAATTAGGTCACTAGGTCAAATATATAGGTCACAGTATAAAATTCTGTGTAAAACCTTGTCAGCACCAAATTTCTTATACCATAATACCTACAGCTACTAACTTTGTTATGTACATACATCTTGGGGTGCTGGAGTGTAGCATGGCAAAAGTAGGTCACTAGGTTCAAAATCTAGCTCACAATGGGAAATCCATGTAAAAACTTGTCGGGGCCATAACATTTTTGTCCTTTTACTTAGATTGATGAAATTTTACACAAATGTGAAACTTATCATGGAAATGTGTCGTAAAGTAAAATTAGGTTACTAGGTCAAATATTTGGGTCACAGTAATACATAAATGTACAGTATTTTCATGTCCTTACTGTAAATCTTATAAAATTTTGACTTCTTGTTATAAAATTGTTGGCATAATTTACTACATTTACTTGCTGTCTGGTAAGGAACTACACATAGCTATGCAATACTTGATCCTCTTGGGATTAAAGGGCCTTTTATTTTTTTTTTTCATCTAGGTCACACTCCTATATAGTAGTCCATTCAACCTCGTGGGCGACGAGCGGGGGACTATGTATTGCTCTGCAATACTCATTAACTTGTTCCATAATTCATTAGTTTATAGAGAAGTCCATCATGCCAAATGGTATCGAAAGCCTTCTGGAAATGGATAAAACAAGCATAAAGAAATTTATTTTTTCCCAAAACCTTAGTATATTTGTCTATTAACGTGCGTAAAACAAAAATATGATTACTTGTCCTACAATTTTTCTTGAAACCAATTTGGAATTCGTTATATATACCGTTTTCACTGAGATATTTCACAAGACGTTCATTAATAATTGAACAAAATGTGTTGGTCTAGTTGTACGTATAATTTCCAAAGTTTAGAAGTCGTCGATGTCGAAGTGAACGGACTTTGACAATTAGTTTTAAAATTTAGATAAACAGTTTGTACGTGTACAGTGGTACCTGTTTTGATTTAGAGACCCCATATATATTTTTAAGACTACTCACTTGGAATACTGCGTTATCTTTTTCATGTTATGGTAATGAAAAATCATTAGTTTTGAGATACATTTTGATCTGCCCTGGGGGTGGTCTCTCAGCACTAGGCCTACATGCTCCATGCACTGAACCTATCTCCTTACTTCAAGATCACCCAGTTAGCATGTGAATAGGCTCTACCAAATGACAAAAAAGGGGCGTTAATAGTCTGTCCTATCAGAATAATACATTTACATAGGAGAATATGAAAATTTCAATTTATTTCTAGTGCTACATAATTTTGCTGAGGATTGATTTCTCTGAAGTCCTCCTTGTGATTCAACAAAAATCATTGTGGATTATTTAGTATTGATGAAAGACATACGTATCATACATTGCACATACTTTTGCAATTTAGTATGGCAGGTTTAGACCCATTTACATATATAATGCTACATGTGTGTTTCGATTTGTTAGCACTAGCATAAATAATCCACAATACATCCTTTAACAGACAAACCCAATTTTTGCCGATTATATCCAGTACATACATCCAATTACACTGGGATCATTAAACTGACAGCAACGAAATGAGCAACAAAGGCCAAGAATATGTTGAGAAACCCTGTATTCCGTCGTGGAAAATGATGGGCATGTTTTGACCTGGGTACGTTTTTACTTGGTGTGATCTGGGTACATTTTGATGAGTCAACACGTACCTGGGTACGCGTTGACTTGGGTACGTTTTGACCTGGGTAAGTTTTGACCAGGGTACGTTTTGACCTCGGTACGTTTTGATTTGGGTACGTTTTGACCGGGGTCTGTAACCAGGACAAGGAAACATATTTTGAAAACTAGAAAATTTGATTTGCTTGTTAGCAAATCAGTCTCGGTGCCTGGAGAAACTGCAATGCAATGTATGCAGCTGTGACACAAGCTCCAAATGTGTACTGGCATGCTAACAGTATGGCCAAGTTGGTGAAAAGTGTTGCAGAATGATATAGGTTGACATGTCCATCTTTGACCCTTCAAAGTCACTCTAGATCAAAAAAGACAGCACCAGATGAAAGCTTATATGTCATTTCCTGCTCATGTTCAACTGTAACTATGGCCCCGAAGTGCATCGTTTTCTATATACAGAGACTCTAATGCTGTGTGGCCTTGCTTTGACCTTTTAAGGTCACTCAAGGTAAAAAAAAAAAGATAGCACCAAATGAAAGCCTATATATAATTTCCTATTCATGTTTAATAGTAAATATGGCCCTAAAGTGCGCCGTTTTCCATATGCAAAGATTTGCATGGTGTGTGACCTTGATTTGACCTTTCAAGGTCACTCAAGGTAAAAAAGGACAGTACCAGGTAAAAGCCCATTTGCACAAACCTACATATTGAAGTTGGAATGGCATCTCTATCTGTAATAATTTTGAAGATATTCAACATTTAAATTTTGTGTATTCACCTAATTTGCATAAATTCAAATCCTACAATTTTGGTTCATGGTTCATTGGATGTACCTATAGCAGAAACATATATGCGGAAGTTAAAATAGCATCTTTATCTGTAATATTTTTGAAGATATTCAAGATTTAAATTTTAGGTAATCATCTAGTTTGCACAAATTCAAATCCTACAAGTTTAGTTCATGGTCTCCCCAGACTGTATCAGAGTAATCAAACAGAGTTTGTATTATACTCTTATAGACGGTATTCAATAATGCGGGTGACAGTGTATGCTTTAGGCGAGACAGGAGGGATACTTTAGGATTTATTTAGAGACCAATTATGTTGTGACCAGTTTAATTTGTCATCAATTACCACGCCCAGTAATTTTGTGGCAGTTTCTTGTTTAAGAACATGATTATTAAAATATAAATTTATGACAATCTCGCCTCGAGACTGATCAAAAGCCATGACACATGATTTGGGGACATTGAGAGAAAGTCTGTTTCGAGTAAACCAGTCAGATATAAGATAAGATGGTGGATAGGTCTGTACAGGCTGGTCCCTGATGTATGATTTTCAAAGCATACTGGAATTACAGGTAACTTCTTTAGTCTAGCACCCATTTGGACTTGTTTTAGTTATTGTAATTGTTAATTTTGTTACTCTTTTGTCCGTAACATGATTCCCAAGGAGTGCAAAATAAAAGATCCTCCCATCATTTCCTATAAATATGGCAACAGTATTGGACAAAGTATCATGAATTACAAGAAATTTCTGGCTTCAATTACTCTTGAGGATATCGCAGCGAATCAAAATTGTGACTGTATGTGCAACAGTATAAATATTCTAATTTTGTTGATGCATACCACAAACATGTATTTACAGGTAATTTGGATATAATACAAAATTAAAGTTTAAAAGAAATGATGAAAAAAGGTACAAAAATTTCGGATATGTCCTTAGTTGAGCATTGACAGTATTTTTCAGGATACATGTGATGTATTTGATTCCTACTGCATGAAATGGGCAAAGAAAGAAAAAATGGAATCTCAGAAATTTGAAGGATGATTATCAAACTTGAAAAGAGTCTTTAAAAATATAAATAAATCTTGCACTGTTGAAACTTTGATAAACGCTATAAAATTTCTTTTGGATAATACTTTTATTCAATGCGGACCATTGGTATTTCAACAAATAAAAGGCATTCCAAACGGTAACAACTGCTCCCCTTTACTGGCAGATTTATATTTGACCTGGCTTGAATTTAAGTATATGGATAAATTGATGAAAAAGGACTTTCAAATGGCTACAAAATTATCGAACAACGCAAGATATATTAATGACAATGCTTGCGTAAATGTACAAAATTTCAATGAAATTGCTAAAAAAATTTCCCCAAAAGATATCCCTTTGGAGGGCAACAATTCAGATGGTTTCAGAGATGTGTTTTTGGACTTGGATCACTAATGGCAGGTTTTGTATTATAGTCTATCACGTAATAGATGAGTTTAACTTTGAAGTAGTTAATTGTCCTTTCCCGGACAGTAATATTTCGGAAACTATTGGATATAATACGTTTTTGTGACAGATTTTGAGATTTGGTCGTGTTTGTTCTAAATTTCAGGATTTTGCATCTAGAACCAAATATATTTACAATACACTTGAGTCAAGAGAATTCAAAGATGTACTTTTGATCAGACATTTCTACAAATTTTGCTGTAAATATCCCGAGATGGTTAGAAAGTTTGGCTTCAATAATTTTAGAGATTTTAGACATGCCTGTTTTGCTACTTAATTTTATCTTTTGGCATAATTCTGTTTTAAGGTTCACCTTTCAGACATTTTAGGCTAGCTTGTTTTCTGTTAGATCAAACCCCCACGGGCTATAGGTAGCAAGCATCTACCGACGATAGTTACAAGCTTGCCTAATTGTATTTGATATCTGGTTAAGAAATATGATATTTTCATTGCATTCTCTTGACTTAAATACAAATGACTTTCTTTCTTTTCTGACTTGCCGTATAATTTTGCTGTTAAAATCCAAAGATTATTAGAAAGTTTGGCTACAATAATTTACAGTTTTTAGACTTGTCTGTTTTGCTACTTGACTTTATCTTTTGGCATCTTTCTGTTTTAATATTCACTTTCATACATTTTAGGCTTGCATGTTTTCTGGGGCTATCGGTAGCAAGCAGCGGCCTACGATAGTTACATGTTTACCTAATTATACTTAAAATGCTGTTAAGAAAAATCGTTTTGATAACATGTTTTTGGCATAAATGCTGATGACTTTTATTCTTTTCTGACATTCCTAAATGCACATTTACTCAATATTAAAAAAAAAAAATACTCAAAATTGACAGTATTTTCTCAAATGTCACAAACCTGGCACATTACGTTGATACATTGACTCAGGGTTGGCAGTGAAATAGAGCTTAATTGTTTGAGGGGTAGGTGTCATCATGGAGTTTGTTTTACATTTCTGGTGTAGGATGTCCATTGTTCCATTGTTGCAGTCCTTGTCAGGATTACCCTTGGTTTGTACAGGTGGTCTAGCTGCAACTGTTTATTTTACAATCACTGGGACTGAATATAATGCCCCAGCTTGTTTCCACTTCAGTCATACACAGGCGGATGCTTTAACTAGGATAAGCTGTCCAGCTAGAAAGGGTACATATTGGTTCAGGGGTACGTAAAATTGTTCTTATCTGAACCTGTAGTATACAAATTTAGTAATTATGGTTTGTTTGACAGGTATTCTTCTTTCATAATGAAGCTCTGCGTTTATAAGCAAACTTCACATACTTAGCTAATTCATCATTTGCCACGTTCATATTTATTCATTATTATGTGGCTTGTCTTTGCTGAATATTTAGCTTAGACAAGGAGCCGCTACTCAGAGAGACATGTACGGGTAATAGGCTCCGAAACATGTGGAGTAGTTACCCGCTAAAGACCTTTTGATTTATTTGGGCTGATTGGCCTATGCCAAAATTTTACAGAGGAACGTGTGCAATATGGACAATAGTAGTTCCATATGTATACAGGTTAGACAGGGACAGGTTAGCTTATGCAAAGTAAAGCGTTCGGACTGCGGAATAGGGTAATGACTACTAGGAAGTGGTTCTGGGCAAAAATACACAAATACAATTATATAATCAGCTTGCAGATTTGATTCTGCTTCTTTAAGAGTTTTGCCTTTAGCATACACTGTTGTATCATCTGCAAATAAGTGACATACAGTTGATGATAAACATTGGGGAAAGTCATTTATGTATAGTACGAAAAGAGCAGGTCCAAGCGAGGATCCTTGGGGGATAGCAATATTTACGTTAAGCTTTAAGTAGAATTGTGCCCATTGCAGTTTACAACTTGTGTGCGGTCAGACAGGTAGGATTTAAACCAACTCAGTTCATTCCCATTAACACCATATTTACCCAGTTTATACAGCAAGATGGAAAAATCAACGGTGTCAAAACACTTTTGCAAATCCAGAAAGATTGCAACAGTCGGAAAGCTGGCATCAATGTTTTCTGACCAGTCATCTACGATATAATGTAGTGCAGTTCGATTGGAATGAAATTCGATGAATGCTGACTGTTCGTCGGTTATGAGATTATACCGGTTTAGGTAATTAAGCAATTTCAATTGGATATATTTATCAAAAATGCAGCTTATGTGACATAACACAGAGGTTGGCCTATAGTTCGAAATTTCGTGTTTGGAGCCTTTGTCCTTAAAGATCGGTGAGACGCGGGCCAGTTTCCAGTCAGGAGGAACAATGCCCGTGCCAAGGGATAAGTTAAAAAAAAAGGTTGGTGATGGAGCAATAAATGGGTGGCCGCAGCAAGAAATAGAAGTTTACTATCCATATCTAGGATATCAAGCGAACTTCTCTCTGATAGTTCTTTTAATCATAATATGTAAAATGTTTGGTGACTGTGTCGCAGTGAAATTGACACTCATGATGGGGACCCTCCCACTCTGGGGCTAAGTGGTCCTCAAATTTCTCAGCGAACGATTGACCAACTCTAACAAAATATTCATAGAACATATCGGCTGAGAGATAGTGAGGAATATAGTGATTATTTTTGCGGGAAGGCAAGAGATGTTTTAAAGAAGCCCACATTTGTCGTTGATTTTTTTGCCTTTGTAATACTATCATCTTTCTTCTGCAGAAAGAGTGTGTGTATGTGTGTGTGTGTGTGTGTGTGTGTGTGTGAGTGAGTGAGAGAGAGAGAGAGAGAGAGAGAGAGAGAGAGAGAGAGAGAGAGAGAGAGAGAGAGAGAGAGAGAGAGAGAGAGAGAGAGAGAGTATTTATTCAGTCTGGATAGCCCTATAGTACATCGAGATGACTAATACACGGGTTTTCCAGAACATGGAGACACACAGTAGGTATATACAAGACACACATGACAATACTAATGTTACCAGTGTATATCAGTGAAAACCCTGTGCGAGTATCAAGATTTGATTACTTATAAGATACAAGTTAAACCAGCATGAAGTTGAGTTCAATATTTACCCATTGGATGCACGGTTGGCCGAGCTGCAACACGCTCGCCTTTCACCTCTGCGGCCCGGGTTCGATTCACGGCCGGGGAAGCATGTGGAAAGAGCTCCTACCACTCTGACTGTGCGCGGTGGTTTTCTCCGAGTCCTTCGGTTTCCTCCACCAAACATGTAGGTAGGAAGTATACGCTACGATCTGTGTCATGGAGAGTGATTAATATAGGCTTGGCCTGTTTCACAATCCATGTAAAAGATATGGGCCTATACTTTATTTTTTTATTATTTACCCAATAAGGAAAAAAGTGTGATACAAATAAACTTGCATAGTCCAACCGATGATCATTACAATAACGGAAACATTTAGTCGTTAAAGCCCCTGGTATCAATAATGTACTGCTGAGAGTGCATCACAGATCTGGATATTTGGGCAGGTAGAAAGCTCGTTACTGTTACGAAGAAATATTTCAACTAACCTATCACTGCCGATATGGATTATAAGATGCGGGCTACCCTCGGAGCAATCAAAGGAATAAAAGTATTCAGTAATTTCTTCCTGTGAACGATGTAATAGGGACAAAAGAGAAAAATGCTATATGTATGGAAATCGAATCCCTAATATCGGATGGTAGGTTATTCCACTGTTTGAAGGCATCTAGGAGAAAAGAGTTACACAGACGCGATGTCCTACATCTGACGGGGCACACTGACATTGAATGTCCGAGAGCACGATCAATTCTAGCGGCATTATACTGAATCGATTCCAAGCGATCAGACAGCATTTTACCACAGTTGTCGAATAATACACAACCGCACTCAGGGATTGGACGGATCATAGAACAATGTAGTTCGACCAGGGATTTGCGTGATAGTTTATACTTAAACCTACGGAGTAAGGAAATTCGTTGACCAGCTTGATTGGTAATCTGTTTGATATGGGCATGCCAAGATAAGTCACCACTCAAGGTGATACCGAGATGTGTATGACCAAGGACCCTCTATCAACAATAGAGGTTCCTTCGTATGACTGTCTGCCTCCGGAATCGGAGACCCACGCAAGAAAACAGGCGGATGATGAGGTTTCACTTGTTTCACAGAAAATGTAACATGGTGATTTGAAGGCATTGAATAACACTTGCCATAGCGTGCCCCAGTAATGTATTAAAGACAAATTGGTGTTCAGGTGGCGTGAGAAATGAACAGGGTTGTTGACAGTTTCGAGTATGCTAGTTTCATCAGCGAACAATCTCACTTCACACGTGAGATTGTCCACTAGGTCATTTACATGAACCAAGAACAGGAGGGGCCCGAGAATAGAGCCCTGAGGCACCCCAGCCTGGGTAGGAAGCCAGGCAGAAAATTGACCATGAATAATAACTCTTTGGAGGCGATTAGAAAGATAGCTTTCGACCCAGGTAACAAGATGATAGGATATGTCAAGCCGCTCAAGTTTAAAGAGGAGTCCAGGTTGCAATACCTTGTCGAATGCCTTAGAGACGTCGAGAAATACTATTCTGGCCTCTTTCGATAACTCTAGACTATTGTAGATAATATGAAGTATGTAGACAAGTTGATTGATTGACGTTGAGTCGCCTGCCCTGAAACCTGAATTTTTAGATGTAAGAAGATTGGTTACTGTAAAATATTCATAGAGGGCATTAAACATTATGCGTTCAAAGACTTTAGAAGCATTACAGAATAAGAATACTGGCCTATAGTTACGTTTTATTTGTCTGTTAGATTTTTTGAATACAGGACTAATATTGGAAAGTTTCCACGACGAGTGAAATTAGATTGGTTAAGCGAAAGTTTAAATATTTTTGTAACAGGATTACAGATGGAGTGAGCAGTGTTCTTGAGAAGGATGTTGCCAATATTGACAGGCCCGGTTGCTGAAGTAACTCTTAGAGACAATAACACTTTCAAAACATCCTTCTCACCAAACGTGATTTCAATTAGTCTAGACTCAGTACGGTGACTAAATTCAGGCATTGGTGGGGAATTAAGGTCAGAAGAAAGTTGAGCATTGACTTGCAAAATAGGTGTTAAAAATGTCACATTTTTTACATTGCAAGATGTAATTTGGTCGTTTTAAATTACTGGGGGGAAATATCCTGGTGGATTTTAGATCCCAGGAAAGACTTAGATAAGCTCCACCATTGTTTTGGATTTGGTTTAAACATATTTTTATTAAAAAAACAATTGGGAAACAGGGCAGTGCCCTATATCAATCCCTCATACTTGAAAAGGAAGAGGGGTTACACAGTTCACAATATTGAAGGACAAAATACATTAGGTAGGAATACGTCACATAACTAGGACAGATAGAGTGGCAATCCCGTATATAGTTAAGAAGGACGTCACCCGACGCCGTACAGATAGATAAAAAGCGAATGAAGTATACGTCTACCAATACATAATATGCATTGTATATACAATAGACTAGGTCTGGTTGCTTTTGCTCCCATCAAATATGCGATACAATGTGTAGCTAAAGTTACTGCTCCCAGTCTGCCCGGGGCTTGTATGTAATTGCGGATAGCTTCAAAAATAATTTTGTTTTGTTCCATAGTGCATGTTTTAGAGCCAAATAGTAGAGTGTGGATAGTGAAAGGGGCAAAGGGGGTGATTTTGCTGTGTAACAAATTTCGATGGGTAATGTACAAATTACACTCGCAAAAGAAATGGAAAGAGTCTTCATTACCATTGCCACAGGCACACAGTGGAGAGTTTTTAATACCTTTCTTAAACAGGTCATAATTAAGCTTGCTGCATCCCATGCGCAAGCGAGCATGAGATACAGCAGTCTTTCTTTCACCTTGATAATATAATGGGTTGACGGGTTTAATGTTGCAATTTAACCATTTCTTAAAATCGGCCAGGTCCTCAGCATTTTGAGTGGATACAGGAAGATTGTTCGAACTGGGATAAGAGATAAATTTGCCCTTGAGTGAAAATTATATCTATTGGGATCTTGAACAGTAACAGTGTTTGGTACAAGGTTTTGCAAAAAATTGCGGGGCATCTCCATGGAGAATTTTTAAAAATAGAATAAGCTTACTTTTATTACGACGTTCAGACAATTTCTCAAGACCGGACTCTTCATAAATTAAGTCATGATTTGTGCCAGATGTGGCCCCTGTTACAACTCTTGCTGCAGCTAACTGTACGTTTTCCAGTTGTTCGGATTCCTGCGCGGTATAGTTTGCCCAAACAACTACCCGTATTCAAGAAGTGGACGGATGAAGGATAGATAAAGAATTTCGAGTGTCTTTCTGCGAAAACGAAACTGCAGATATTTAAGTACATTTACCATTTTCATGCCCCTCATTACTAAGTCCTTGATGTGACTAGACCATGTTAGGTCAATACGAAATATTAGACCTAAATGCTTGTGTTCATTTTGGTTTGATAAAGTTTCATTCATAAAGTTAAGATCAGGATATTGCAAGGGTTTTAGTCTCTCAGAGATGGTCATGCTTGTAGTTTTGGCAGGATTAAATGATATCAGCCATTGCCGCGACCAATCCTCTATTTCCTGCAAACCAGTGTTAAGAGAACTGGTCGCGGTATTGGTGTCATCAACCCTGATAAAAAGTGTTGTATCGTCGGCAAATAGACGAAAAGATGACCGCACAATTTCGACGATGTCATTTATATAAATAAGAAACAGTAGTGGTGCTAGGACCGATCCTTGGGGGGGGGGGACACCTGCCTTGACTCTTCCCCCATTGAGACTGTCCACCCCGGACAACAACCCTTTGTGTCCGCCCTTCTAAGTAGTCACCAAACCACTGCAACAGCGAACCATTCACTCCCGACTTTTTTTAGTTTATATAGGAATCCCGGGTGGTGGAAACGGTCGAACGCTTTAGTTATGTCACAGTTATGTTTTTTATTTATTTCGTCATCGTCGAGTTTAGAACGTAATTTATTAAAGTAAGATCGCATCGATTTTCGAATGTTGTTAAGGACATGGTTACGTGACCTCTTGTAAAACTGGTAAAACAGTTCGACCTTCGTCGAAACCTCGAGTGTATAGGGACGTGGCATGTTAGCTGTATTCTTAAAACGCTTCCATGCCCGATTGCGGAAACGAATAAGCTTTTTTATCTCGGTAGTAATCCAAGGCTTATCAGAGGGACTTACGATGACTTCTCTAAAGGGTATAAATTCCTTGGCAGTGGAATGAAGCAATTCTGACCAGTATGAAACGATGTCGTCAAGGTTATCATAGACTTCGTGGGCTGTGTTCCAAGGTGCTGATGAGAGAGTAGAATTAACTTCAGGGAAATTGGCTTTATTGTAATCCCAAACATTACGTTTGTACGGACGGTCTTTAAAGTGTGATAGTGAGTGAGTGAGAGAAGAGAGAGAGAGAGAGAGAGAGAGAGAGAGAGAGAGAGAGAGAGAGAGAGAGAGAGAGAGAGCAGAATACGATCGCATGATCAGAATTTGAAAGGGGAGTAAGAACACCACTGTTAAGTACCAGGCCAGGAGGGTCAGTGATAATAAGATCAAGCAGGTTTTCTGAGTATTCGGTAGTTCTTGTAGGTTCCTGTATAAGCTCACAGAGGTTGGGTTGAAGAACCAGGTTGAAGAGCGCTAAGCCAAGGTCACTATCCTGATGTGGAGAATTCCAGTCTGAGCATCTATCGTTAAAATCGACGGTAATAAGGAGATATGGTGGGTTACTTTCAAGCGCTATAGAGATTGAGGTATTTAAAGCCCCAAGAAGGCATCCCGTATTTCAGCAAGCTGCCCATGAGATCGATAATAATTTCCAATCAGTAAAACGCAATGTTTTGTTGTAATCTCAATCCAGATGCACTATGAGTTAATATCTTCTATATCAGTGCGCCTTTGACACGGTATAGTAGCGAAGAAGAAACATATGTAAGGACCCCTCCTCCTCATCCTGTGGGACGGTCTCTTCTAAAAGGAGGTTGGAAGTTGTCAGTAAAGAGGAGTTGATCAGAAAAATTCGTATCAAGCCAAGTTCCGGATACAGTGATAACGTCAAAGTTTTCTGCTTGCGCTAATAATTAAAGATCATCAAGTTTACCCGAACTCTTAATACTACGGACGTTGAAATGGCAAAGTTTTAAGTAAATTTTCGCAGAGTGGTCGTTTTGACCAGGATTTGGATGCACATCAATGCAGGACTGAAAAAAAAAATTAAATCGCAAAACTGACAGTTTGTGTTGTAGACACGTGAAACCTAGTAGAATCACATTCATTGGAACTAAGGACAAGAAACAGAAAGACAGGATTGTCGGATTCAGCAGTGTACTTGGAGTAGACATACTTATGGGGGGTTGACCAACAGTTGTGATAAAGTCACTCTATAATGATCAATGCTAATCCCCATGACGAATGATAGGAGGAAAGGAAGAAACGGCATTAACAATTAGCTGCTATGAATGTGTAATAGGCGCTGAAAGACCAGAAGTGAGTGGCAGTGGAGAGGGGTTAATTTGGATGTGCGTTAATAGGTCGGTAGGCGGATGTATGGTGTAGTTTATGGGTGATAGGCGTATGGAAAAATTCGGACGATATACCATGGTAACAAAACGAATAACACGAAAACACAGAAGGAAATCAGAAAATATAGTATAAGCTCCTGACTGGAGTATTTAGTAAAACTGACGTTACATGTGAAATTAGTTTGAAAATACGGAGTAAGAAAAGGCATATGAATAACTGTAATACAGGTTGTAGAAACTGCACATGATCACAAAGAAAATGTACTCTCAAGTCGATATTGGAAGTAGCTGGCCATAAACAAAGTGATACACAAATTAAATGTCGTAATTAGTGTGACGAAATACTGGTTTTTAACATCTTGAACCTGGAAACAGACACATGACATAAAAAGTATGGGTATGTAATAGCAACCTGTTTTTTACCCGAAGAATCCACACCATGTGAACCATACAACATAAATGAAACACAGAACACATAAAGAAACAAATGTACGCGAAGAAGTATCATTTTCCGTCACAACAAGTATCGGAATTAAATGACCTAATTAGACAAGTGTCATCACCAGATCCAAAACCGTAGTCCTAGTCCTAATGAAACAAATCCAAGTCAATTCCGACTAAAGGCAATGTTCCTTGGTATGTAAGGTCGTGGAGATATACAACATACGATTAATGGAGAAGTACAAGATGTTTATCACTGAAGGCACATGATATGTATTTCATATGTGGGTTAAACAATGATGTGATCATGACTGTCAACACCATGAGTGTTCATGTTAGGATGACCGCATATCTCTGAACATGTTAAGGTCTTCTTTGTCGTAGATCTGGATTACTCTTCCTTGGTCATGATTGCCCCAGGGGTTGCGCTCACGGATGTACATCTGTCCGTCGTTAGTCCAACAAGAGTAGATTTTACCGTCTCTTTTCAAACCACGGGCCAAGGGGAGGGAGAGAGAGAGAGAGAGAGAGAGAGAGAGAGAGAGAGAGAGAGAGAGAGAGAGAGAGAGAGAGAGAGAGAGAGAGAGAGAGAGAGAAAGAGAGAGAGAGAGAGATTTTTCAAAGACACCATAACTTCGTTTCACTTTCTACAGTTATGCTCATTAGAAGTGGTTTGCGGCAGTCTCTTACCAAGATCACAAAAGTCGATCTGATATATTAATGGTTGCTTATATTACAGGTGTTACACCTCTCTTTATGGGGCGGGGGGGGTACTTTACTCGCTTGCTTTATCAGTGGAGGCCGGGAAAGTGGCGAAATAGTTAATCTGGACCAACATTTATTTACCTGGGAACACCATCAGCACAATATATATATGCATGGTTGGACACTATTGAACACTAAGCTACTTCACAAGCTTACACCAAAGGCCAACACACAGAACACACACTCTTAATAAACAGACAGATAGAAGACATAGATAATAGGAAATCCACACATTCCCCAAATCAACTTCTACCACTCACCTGTGAAAACCACAAAAGTGTTAAAGATGAAACAACACAGCTTCTGACTCTCAGGATAATTACTCTATTGTTCCAAAGCAATACAACAACTACCTAGCCTCACACCCTGTGCTGTCTGACGATTCTCAGGCAGCACAAAGGTTTTATACCAGTATTAGAGCACTCCCTTGCTGAGCCGCCCAAATATGAACGCAAAAACAGCTTTTGACGAGCAAGGCCAACGCACCACAAGAATACTGAAATACCAAAGAGACTATAAACTCATCCTAAAACATAGGCAAATCATGACCCTGCTATTTCTTTGTTTTCTTACCAATTTTTTGCACAACGTCCGACCTTTTGAGAGTAAATAAATCATATTACGTGTTTTCTCACTCCAAAAAGTCTCACTATCCACATAGCCAAAAACACTGGTCACTGCATCATTAAGATTTGACAACTTATTCTTTACAGAAATATCAATTTTAAGCCAGCATATAACATAGGTTTCGCACAATGATGTTTGGACAAAGTCAAAGCCGTTTGATGCTCGAATAAGGTCTCATTATTTCAACTTTGTACGTTAATAGCTCCGGAAGGAAATAAAAATAGGACACGAAACCCGCCTTTGTGGATTTTCACAAGTAGATTGTTTTTTGTCTTGAAAACTTCTGAAGATTATATTCAGAATAAAAAACAGTATCCAGTTTCAATACACATAAATGCTTACTTTGTTTCAATTGTTGTGTAAATACCAGACAAACGACACAAAAAAAACAATGGTATGATGGCATTCTAGTTTGTTCATTTCTCAGAAATGTACATATGTACCTTGTGGGAGATATTGTGAACTATTTCTGACTTGTTTGGAATTTTATGAAAGTCAAAGCTGACATGATGCGCATCTTTAACGGAACACCCTCTGTTTTATGACTGATGTTGCCTGCAGAGTATATATATATATATATATATATATATATATATATATATATATATATATATATATATATATATATATATATATAGCCGTTCCGTGGTCACAAACCCACACCCAAATTATATATATATATATATATATATATATATATATATATATATATATATACATATATATCTATCTATCTATCTATCTATCTATCTATCTATCTATCTATATATATATATATATATATATATATATGTATTCCATGCGAGCCTACTTCGCTAACTAACGAAACGACCTTAATAGTAAAGAAATGAATCCTAAAAATAGTGGAGTCTGTCTTAGACCATCAACAAATTCCCCCAATCCTAGAATGGGGAGTGATAATTTCTGATAATGCCGAAAAGTAGGAAATATTTAATACATATTATGCTAGTCAATGCAAAATTACTCCAAATAACAATCATCTACCTCTTCCAAACTTTACTTCCAGTATTGACTCTCGTCTAGCATCGATAGAAATTCATGAGGAAAATATCAGAAAAAAATTTACTATCCTGGCGCACTTCCTCTGCAACTCGCCCTGACGGAATTGGCAATTTCCTACTAAAAAACTACAGAAAGCATATGCAATCCACTTACCAAGCTTCTTCAACTATCGCTACAAAGATCTGCGTTCCCAGAATCTTTGACACAATCTAACCTCTGTCCCATTTTCAAAAAATCTGACAGACAAAATAAATCAAATTATAGTCCCATTTCTCTTTTGTGTAATGTGTTTCAAAAGTGCTCGAAAGGCATGTATCTAATAAACTATACGTCTACTTCTCAAGATATGACTTTCTCACCAATAAAAATTCCGGTTTCAAACCAAATGACTCCACAGTAAACCAGGTCATAAAATCATACATGCTATATATGATGGAATTGAATCTGGCAAAGAAGCGAGAATGATTTTCCTTGATGTCTCCAAGCTTTTGACAAGGTCTGGCACGAAAAACTCCTCTTTAAACTTCACCAGTTAGGGAACACTGATCCTGTTGTTAGAATGATCTATAGCTACCTCTCGAATAGAACTCAACGTGTCGTTATAAACGGCCAACAGTCAAGCTGGTTATCCATTGAAGCTGGTGTCCCCCAGGGTTCCATATTGGGACCTCTGTTCTTCCTAGTTTATGTAAACGATATTGTGGACGAAATTCAATGTGATATAAAATTATTTACCTAGAATACTAGTATTCGCGAAATTATAAAATCATACAAAACCCAGCAGCCTCAGGGCACCGAATGAATGCCAATGTGATCAGTATTGATCATTGGGGTAACCTCTGGCGGTTCATCTTAAATGCCCTAAAATCAATTTCAGTCTTATTCTAATAAAAAAAAAAAACAAAAGAAAACAGAAACAAAAACAAAAACCAAAACAAAACAAAACAAAAAACAAACAAACAAACAAACAAACAAAACAAAACATAACAAAGCAAAACAAAACAAAAATGAAATAAAATAAAAACAAACATACATACAAAGGGGAACATCCTCGCCTCTATCTTGGCAACACAGCTATCCCAGAAGCTAACAGCCATGCCGGCCTAGGTATTACACTGTCATGTGATATAACTTGGGACGAGTAAATCAGGCGTGCAGTAAACAAAGCAAGCAAAGGAATGGCATTAATAAAGAGATTGAAATTGTCAGGAAAAGCAATAATTAAACTTTATTTAGCAATGGTCCTTCCTATTTTAGAATATGGCAGTGTTATTGTTAACAGCTGCACCTGGAAAATGTCTGATCTACTTGAATCTGTTCAATATGAGACAGCCAAATTGGCGCTCTAAGACATGTAACTCACTGGAGGAAGTGGGATGGCCAGCAGTAAAGAAAAGAGAGTTGGACGCAAGATTTTATGCAAATGAGGCCAAATCCGGGCTTTTGATTGGTCGAGTAGGGTCACGTAACTACATTTGGAGCAGCAAAGGATCCATCTCTCTCATTGGTCAAAATGAGAGACCCATATCAAAGTTCACATGAAAAAATCTGTATTTACATGTGTTAAGTGACCCTCTGGTGGTGAACAAACACGGAAAGCGGTGCAATGAATGATCTTTCTATTGACATCCATGACTCCATTATGCTGTCCAAATTTAAGTCAGTGTTAAAATCGACTCTTCTGGTGATCGACAATGTAACAGCTTACTAATCTTTTGGAAGTCGTTTTGCTAATATTTGTCATACTCAGCTAAGATTCGGTCACTCTAGATTAAATGCCGATTTATTTAGAGTTAACATTATAGCTTCTCCTGTTTGTTCATATGTGCATCCTGAGGAAGAGGAATTGCACTTCTTTTTCTATTGTCCTAAATTTACTGTTCGAAGGAGAAAATTACTAAGGACTATTACAAACATACTTACTCTGGTTTAAATCCAAATTTCTTGCACATAGTTTGGTGACATCCTCATTGAAATTTTTCTGCATGGTAGAAGCGACTTTGACAATACCACAAACGAATTAATATTTGAGACTGTTCAATGCTATATTATATTAAGATTTCACTTGTAGCCCAATCATAAGTTGCGTAAGTTAACTCAATGAATTCACCGAATTTCCTCACAATATACATGACATTCCCCGACCCACCCAAACACACACAAGCTGGTTACTGTTTAATACCATGGCCACAACGTTATGCAACCAGACAAAATTGAACTATGAGAGCCTGGCCTCCCTACCAAGCAGTACAGAGGCTTCATGCCCTGGGCTTACCCTTGAATCCCTAAGGAGACTGGCTGTGTTGGTAGAGTAAGTCTGCATTGCATAACCAAGGAGGCTACATAGTCTGAAGACTGCATGGTGTGACTCCCCATCACAAATAAGCTAGGGTTGACTGAGAGGTGCCACTTGAACAACAATTGATAGGTTAGTGACATAGCAAGATCCAATGAAAAATGAACCAAAGTTTAGAATGTCTGTGAAAAGGGAAATTCATCTGAACCACCAGAAATCACCAAAACACAAATCCATACTCCCTGTAATGACCAACTGTAATATAGACGATATTGGTCAGGGTCAGTGGGTACATTGGGACAGGCAGAACTCCCACAGCTGTTGTATTTCTGGACCCAGAGGTGAAATTTGCTGATCAGTTATCACTATAACATTGTTTCATAACCTTTGTAAACACTGCCCACTTCTAACAAAGATTCATCTTATTTCATCTATGTTCAGCCCGTGCAAACTTGCAAGTTAAGTTTGTCCCCACTTTGAGTAGGTTGTTGAACCTCGACAGTCAAACTTGTACATGTACCATGGTATAGGTTTTTGCTAGGAGCCACGTGAAGTTGGATGTTGCCTGTGCAAACTTACAACTAAAGTTTGCTGGCACATTCACGCTGGTGACATTCAATAGTTAAACACATAGATTTCTGTAAAAGCTATGTGAAGTTGAATGTTATGCATGACAGTGGATAAGGTGAGCCTGATAGGTGATATTAGTGGAGATTGTCACGTAAATGTTTTTGTGTTCCTGTAAATAGTAAAACTCATATACATGTACTTAAAAGTACATGTATATCAATGTATACATGTTTAACTTGTTGCAGGCCTTTTATGCTCCAGATTTACTATCTCCTAAACTATTATAAATAGAGGTGCCAATGCAACGTCAATTTGTGGGGTTGTGACATAGCCGCATCCAATGAATCTAGAACCAAAGTTGCAGCATTTTGATTCATGCAAATAAGCAGAATACACAAAATTTAAATCTTGAATAACTTCAAAACTATTATTGACTGAGGTTTCAGTATATTTTAATTTCTGGGTTTTTGATATACCCACAAAAATATTGTGGCAGGAGTTCAATGAATACTGAGTATGCGATCTTTAAAAGGTTCTAGGCACGCAGACTGATTTGCTGACAAGCAAACCAAATTTTTCTGGTTTAATTATTTATTTCCGTGCCAATTTTGTGGTCCGTTTTTGTCGGACACCATTGTTCCGAAAAGTACCAAACTTGGCATGATGATAGACCTAATAGTGAGGTTGTGCATATTGTTTGTAAAAGTCATAATGTTAAAACATCATGCAAATTAGGGCAATTAAAATTTTCAAAACTCCATATCTTCCAATCTTTTACAGATAGGCACAAAATTTAAAGTAATGCAAACAGGTATATTACATCTGTCGTTCTAATGGACAGTGAACAAACACCAGCATTTGAAATAAGGCTAATTAGGAGCACTTGAAACATTAAAAAGTTGAATATCCCAAAAACTTTTATAAACAGAGGTGCCAATTCAGTTCAATTGATAGGTTTGGGACATAGCGGCATCCAATGAACCAAGAACCAAATTCGTAGCATTTTGACTTATTCAAATTTAGTGATACACAAAACTGAATTCTTCCAAACTATTATAGATAGAGGTGTCATTTCAAGTTCAAATTGTAGTTTTTTGACATAGCCGCATCCAATGAAACACGAACCAAACTTGCAGCATTCTAATTTACGCAAATTAGGCGGAGACACAAAATTTAAATCCGGAATAAATTAAAAAGTGTTACAGAGAGAGGTGCCACTCCAACGTCAATTGGTCGGTACGTGACATAGTTGCATCCAATGAACCACGAACCAAAGTTGTAGCATTTTGAAAATGCAAATTAGGTGAATACACAAAATTGAATTCTTGAATAGCTTCCAAACAATTATTGATGCAGGCATCATTCCAACTTCAATTTTAGGTTTGTGACATAGCCGTATCCAATGAAACATGCAAAGTTGTAACATCCTAAATTATGCAAAATTAGCTGAATACATAAAATTTAAATCTGGAAAGACTTCAAGCTATTACAGATAGAGGTGCCATTCCCACTTCAATTGGTAGGTTTGTTACATAGCCACATCCAATGAAACATGAACCAGATTTGTAACACTTCAATTCATGCAATTCAGGTTAAAACACAAAAATTAAATCTGGAATAACTTTAAAACTAGTACGGATGGAGGTGCCATTTCCATTTCAGTTGATAGGTGTGTGACATAGTCGAATGCAATAAAACATGAAGCAAAGATGACGAACTTTAATTTATGAAAACTAGGCGAAAACACAAAATTTAAATATTGAATAACTTCAAAACTATAATAGATTGAGGAACCTTTCTGACTTCAATTTATAAGTTTTTGACATAAAAGGATGGAAAAATTGTTGTTGCAGGAGTTAAGTAAATACTAAATATGAAATCTTAAAAAAAAATTCTAGGCACACAGACTGATTTGCTGACAAGCAAATCAGATTTTTCAAGTAAAAAATCTGTTTCTATCGTCTGCATATTTATAATCAAATACTAGTAAATAGAAATTACTTACATGTATTTTTGTCACGCTTTTTCAATTACTGTGTTGCCGGAGGTACGATCGCAAATTTGCCGTTTGTGGACTCTGAGTGGAAAAAAGCGTGAGGACCGAGACAGCTGGTCTTGCATTTATGCACAAACTGAAGTGGTCCGTTGAACTTCAGAATTATATCAAGGTCACCTTTGTTTAAGATCATCATCACTCTTGTTGCCACTTGTAAAAACCCGCCAGCACTTTGGACGCTACCTCTTCAAAATATCCAATCGACTTGGCTGCCATTGTATAAATAACGCGTTCTGCACCCAATCACCAATGCCAATGATTTGTAAATGAGCATTGGGACGATCTTGCCGAGTGGGGGTGGGAAGAGGGTTATAATGTATGAAACCAAAAGTATATATTTTGCAAGTATTTTAGAACATCAATAATGATATATATGCTGTGGCCTTGATTCACTTTGATATCCAAATCAAATGCACTTTTGTGAGGCAGTCCCGCAATCAATGCATTAATTGCGCAATGTTCAAAATGGCGCTCCAGCGTACCGTGTCGCATTTGGATTTGTAATTAACGATGATAACTGCGTCAGACACAACCGAGAAGGCAGATTAAAGTTAAGATAGTAAGTCATGTTTTAAAAGTACTTTCATGACCGTTTCCCTTGTAACTGGGAGAACGGACACCTGGAACCGTGATGAAAACACGTGGCCACGATTCACTGTGATTTACCTTTCCCACAATGCATTGCTCCATGTTAAAAGTGACACAACCGTGCGAGCAGATCAAAGTTAAGACTGTAAGTCATCTTTGACGACTGTTTGCTCTGGTAACTCCGAGAACAGACACCTGAAACCTAGCGATACTAGATACCCATACCGCACGGATTGTGGCAGCTATACTTTTTTCCCCGGCCCAAGTTGACCGTCCAGACAAGTTGAAATAAAATGCTGTGTTTAAATTGACTTTACTGCAAAATAACGGCACACGTTGGCCAGCGTTTCTGTTAACCATGTCATACAACTTGGTTAAGTTGATTTGAACGACTGGGTTTTTTCTTTCTTTTTTTTTTTTTTTTTTTTTTTGCAGCTGGTCTAAGACTGTCCAACTGGAGCTCTGTAGCAAAATTTGCATCACAGTTCTTGAAAAATACTATAGAATTTGTAAAAAAATAACTGTTTCTCATGTGAAGAAGTTTATTGAGAAAATGATCCAGAGAATGTCAATTTGTCGCTGCAATTGGACAGCACCGTGGTCTTGCGCGTCAAGTCATTTAACATGACAAAGCCGCCCGTGCCAAGGAATCTGGTCGATTTGACCAGGTGGGAACTGTGGTCGGTAACTGCAGGTACTACTGTACCATGATTATAGCCTATTCCCATGCAGAACGTGCCAGGGTATATCAAAGAGAGTGAGTGTAAGAACGTTTTCAAAAACAAGGTGAAATCGATCTGGATGCGCGAGATGGGGATACTGAAGAGGGACCGCTTTAATCCTTTATACATTAATAGTTTCAGTATTGTAGTGTTATCAAGGACCTACAATTCATATATATTATATAGCAGATCCCCGGAGTTATAAAAAGTATGGCTTTGGTACTTATATTTATTTATATCTTAATTTATTGAAAAGTTAGATCAATCTTTTAATTCATAAATAATTAAAGCATATCAGCTGCAAACCTATGCAGAGCAACTTAATATTTTTTTCTTATTATGTCTGTGTGCCAACACAGACATACTGTTTTTCTAGGAATTAAAGTGTGTGTGTCAGCACACACTTTTCTGTTTTTCTAGGAATTCTTTCTTTCTTTCTTTGTTTCTTTCTTTCTTTCTTTCTTTCTTTCTTTCTTTCTTTACAGGCAAATTTGTCCGACAATTCATTTGAAAAGTATAACACGTAGAAACTCCAAACTTGGCACAATTATACTTCTATGGATAAAGTCTGGCCTTTTTATAATGACAGGTCATGCTTTTCAAAATTATGCAAATGAGGGCTAATTAAAGTTTTAAATCTTCAATATGTTATATACTATACAGTCCATTCCACCTTACTTCAGCTCCGGGGGCTGTCTCATTAGTTGTGACCACAGTGCTGGTGGGCCAAACCGCCTATCACTGACCTCTTTGCCCTGCCACTCAACCCGGCAGCTATAATTTGTGGTGTTTGTAAACAGGTCCACATGGGTGCTGCTGTAGACATTTATACGGGTTTTATTTTCCCTTTTGTAGCATCAAATAATTGGATTTTTAACAAAATAATCTGGCTAAAGGGACACCATTTTACTGTGGAGCTGGCCCTGCTATGTGTCTGCCACCCCACCAAACCCACATGACCAATGACAGTGAATGATTGGTATCAAATGGCCAGCTTATTCCAAAGTCCTGGCAAGAGTAACCACATCAAAATAAACCCTACCCTTTCTTCCTTAAGTTTGTGTGTATTTTATTACCCCCAATAGATTTCACTCATAATCCACAGCCTTTATCAACATCGTAAGACCTGTGGGACATTTTTACATGGGTGTCACATCTCAATTAAACTGCAAACCAATCATAATCCTGGTATATATTTTACAAGATGTGACATCAAAATGACCCTTTGAAAATGCGGCATCCCTTGACTCATTCAGGACAGAAGTCTTCATTTACTGTCAGTAAAATTTGTATCAAAGGGATATACTGAGTATTCTTATCTTTTAAATGAGGGGATTCTGATTTAAAACTTCTGACATTCATAAAAGAATATAATATCTGCTCATGATTTGTGATATTCTGACCTTTTTTATTTGTTTCACATATTGTATTAGCAATGCAAATTTGAAAGAATTAGCAAAGAGCATATCCTTTGGGTTCATCACTGAATGAGTTAATTTTGTCATATAAACATTGGCTGCATTGATTGAATGGCTATGTCTGTTTGGTAATTTAATGACAAGTTAATGTTTTCTTTCTGGACACCAGTCAGTTCAGTGGCTCTTAAAGAAAACATTTTGGGCTACATTATTTATATACAATTACACAGTCCAGGAAATGCTCAAGATCCCTGCTCATGCATTCTATCATTAAAGTGTGTGTTCGTCAACACACTTTCCTTTCTTTCTTTCTTTCTTTCTTTCTTTCTTTCTTTCTTTCTTTCTTTCTTTCTGAATTTCAAATTTTCAATCTTGAATATCTTCAACAGTATAATAGAGATGTCATTCCAACTTCTACTAGGGGGTTGTTGACCATTGGCACCTGATCACCTAATGAATTAAAAATAAAAGTTGTAGCAATTTAAATTATTTAAAAAAAGCAACATTAGAAATTTAAAATCTTAAATAACTTCAAAGGTATGATAGATAGAGATGCCATTCCAACTTCTACTCCTGTTTTATGGAATAGTTGTACATTGGCATACAAATATGCTTTGAAGACACACACACTGATTTGTTATGCATCAAATCATCTTTCCTAGTTCTTTCTTTCTTTCTTTCTTTCTTCTTTCTTTCTTTCTTTACCAGCAAATTTGTCTGACATTTCATTTGAAAAGTATAACACGTAGAAACTCCAAACTTGGCACAATTATATTTCTATGGATGAAGTCAGGCCTTTTTATAATGAGAGGTCATGCTTTTCAAAATTATGCAAATGAGGGCTAATTAAAGTTTGAAATCTTCAATATCTTATATACTATAGTAGATGTAGTGCCGAGTGTATTGGAGTTCGATCATATCAAGGCAAGGGTCATCTCAAATGTCAAGGTCATGTCAAGCTCAAAGGTGATGTCAAGGTCAAAGGTCGGTTTTGGGTCAAATTGTGATTTTAAAGCCAAAATGTCATTTTGAAGGTCAAGGACCACTTCAAGTAGAGGTCATTTCAAGGTCAAAGGCCACTTTTGATGGTAGCTTTCTTCTAGCCATAACTTGGTAAATTTTTCTCCAATTTTGATCATGTTGGGCTCAAATTGTAGCTATTGTAATACTGCATATTTTTGAAGTCTCGCCTTTTTATAATGATAGGTCATACTTTTCAAAATTATGCAAATGACGGCTAATTAAAGTTTGAAATCTTCAATATCTTATATACTATAGAAGATATAGTTCCAAGTGTATAGGAGTTCGATCATAACAAGGCCAAGGTCATCTCAAATGTCAAGGTCATGTCAAGGTCATAGGCCAATTTTAGGTCAAAGTTCACTTCAGGTAGAGGTCATCTTAAGGTCAAAGGTTATTTCAAGGTCAAAGGCCACTTTCGATGGTGGCTTTCTTCTAGCCATAACTTGGTCGATTTTGTCCAATTTTGATCATCTTTGGCTCAAATTGTAGTATTGCAACACTGCACATTTTGAAAATTGCATTTGACCCCCAAGGGTCAAAGGTCAATGTCACCGGAACTTTGAAAGTTTCACCTAGCCATAACTTGGCCAATGTCCATCCAATTGTAATCATGTTGGACTTAAATTGTGGGTTTTGTAACACTGTACATTTTTGCAATTTACATGTAACCTATAAAGGTTAAAGGTCAATGGTCAAGGTCATTTCGACCTTTGAAATTTTCATCCAACCATAAGCTTAACGGAATGTGAAGTATCAAAGCACAAAACTTGATACCATTTAATATTTACAACTTTGGAAGGCACACAGACAGATTTGCTTTGAAGCAAATCTTCCTTCCTGGTTTCATACTTGCATTTATGCTATTTTTATGTTGTGGTCCACCATGGAAAAAAGCCAAGGCAAGATTCCCTAGGCATTTGGTACTCCCCTTTCATGCATCATAGTTTGGTGTGGTTTCAGCAATATAATTGCACCATCCTGGCATATGTGTTTAAAATATTACCAATCAACATTCAGTGGTAAAAGTGAAGTACATTCAAGCCTAATGATTATCTTAATGTATTTTTAAAGTGTGTGTGTCAGCACACACTTTTCTGTTTTTCTAGGAATTCTTTCTTTCTTTCTTTCTTTCTTTCTTCTTTCTTTCTTTCTTTCTTTCTTTCTTTCTTTCTTTCTTTCTTTCTCTCTTTCTTTCTTTACAGGCAAATTTGTCCGACATTTCATTTGAAAGTATAACACGTAGAAACTCCAAACTTGGCACAATTATACTTCTATAGATAAAGTCTGGCCTTTTTATAATGACAGGTCATGCTTTTCAAAATTATGCAAATGAGGGCTTATTAAAGTTTTAAGTCTTTAATATGTTATATACTATACAGTCCATTCCACCTAACTTGAGCTCTGGGGGCTGTCTCATTAGTTGTGACCACAGTGCTGGTGGGCCAAACCGCCTATCACTGACCTCTTTGCCCTGCCACTCAACCCAGCAGCTATAATTTGTGGTGTTTGTAAACAGGTCCACATGGGTGCTGCTGTAGACATTTATACGGGTTTTATTTTCCCTTTTGTAGCATCAAATAATTGGATTTTTAACAAAATAATCTGGCTAAAGGGACACCATTTTACTGTGGAGCTGGCCCTGCTATGTGTCTGCCACCCCACCAAACCCACATGACCAATGACAGTGAATGATTGGTATCAAATGGCCAGCTTATTCCAAAGTCCTGGCAAGAGTAACCACATCAAAATAAACCCTACCCTTTCCTTCTTAAGTTTGTGTGTATTTTATTACTTCCAATAGATTTCACTCATAATCCACAACCTTTATCTACACCGTAAGACCTGTGGGACATTTTTACATGGGTGTCACATCTCAATTAAACTGCAAACAAGCCATAATCCTGGTATATATTTTACAAGATGTGACATCAAAATGACCCTTTGAAAATGCGGCATCCCTTGACTCATTCAGGACAGAAGTCTTCATTTACTGTCAGTAAAATTTGTATCAAAGGGATTTTCTGAGTATTCTTATCTTTTAAATGAGGGGGTTCTGATTCAAAATATATGACAATCATAATAGAATATAATATCTGCTCATGATTTGTGATATTCTGACCTTTTTTATTTGTTTCACATATTGTATTAGCAATGCAAATTTGAAAGAATTAGCAAAGAGCATATCCTTTGGGTTCATCACTGAATGAGTTAATTTTGTCATATAAACATTGGCTGCATTGATTGAATGGCTATGTCTGTTTGGTAATTTAATTACAAGTTAATGTTTTCTTTCTGGACACCAGTCAGTTCAGTGGCTCTTAAAGAAAACATTTTGGGCTACATTATTTATATACAATTACACAGTCCAGGAAATGCTCAAGATCCCTGCTCATGCATTCTATCATTAAAGTGTGTGTGTGTGTCAACACACACTTTTCTTTCTTTCTTTCTTTCTTTCTTTCTTTCTTTCTTTCTTTCTTTCTTTCTTTCTTTCTGTCTGTCTTCTTTCTTTCTTACTTTCTTTCTTTTTCTTTCTCCCTCCCTCCCTCCGTCCCTCCCTTCTTTCTTTCTTTCTTTCTTTCTTTCTGAATTTCAAATTTTCAATCTTGAATATCTTCAACAGTATAATAAAGATGTCATTCCAACTTCTACAAGGGGGTTGTTGACCATTGGCACCTAATCACCTAATGAATTAAAAATAAAAGCACCATTAGAAATTTTAAATCTTGAATAACGTCAAAGCTTTAATAGACAGAGATGCCATTCCAACTTCTACTCCTGCTTTATGGAATAGTTGTACATTGCCATACCAATATGCTTTGAAGACACACACACTGATTTGCTATGCAGCAAATCATCTTCCCTGGTTTCTTCTTGCTTTTGTAGAGAAAATGCACAACTTACGAATTGCGGGATCATTTTTCTGTTACTTTCCCCCAAATTAATAAACATAATATGTGTGCAAAAATTCTCTAAAGCCTTACATGTATGAATAAAAAAATTGTCTTATCTTATTGATAACATGGCGATGTTTTTTTTTTAATTTATTTTTCACTAATTTTTGCTTATTTTCATCAGATTTTGTACAATCTGAGGGAAAATAGCCAAATCAGTACAATAAAGACTAAAATGTTGTGATTTCGTCAACCATGTGAAGACCAGATACTCGGAACTCTCCAGAATGCACCATTTAGCATGCTCAAATTCAAAATTTTTCCTAGGGGGGAGGGGGGTCGGCAATGCCCCCGCCCCCCCCCCCCCTCCAGCACGCCTTCGGCCATTTGAGCTGTGTAGGTCCCATTTAGGCCACTGGAAAAATTATTTAGGCCACTTAAGTCTCTGACTGAATTTGTAGCCCTGGCCTGGGTGGATCAGTATTTATCAGGGAAGGGCGGCGTGAAAATACTTTTTTTATTTCCATTAATCTTAGGGTTGGGGCCTTTTTAGTAGGGTCTGTCAAGTTACCGGAACCACACACATGTCTTTGTTAGGCCTTGGGTAACTTGGACATTTGTTGAAACATGTTGAAAATGGATGTTCTTTCACAGAAATTGATCAAATGGCTTTGAGGAAACTTTTTAAATGTTTTATTGTTATTTTAATGGATTCTGGTTGACGGCCCGGTTTTGCAAAAGAAGTCGAGCATGTGAATTTCCATTGCAGTACCCACTGACTTACATCGTGACCATTAGAAATGTATGCATGCATTAACCGACGAGTATCACAGCTTGGTGAACAACTTTGCTTAACCCCCCTACAGGCCACAAGGACCAAGTATCAGAACAATGGAGTGACCCGTTTGAAGAATACGAAAATAGAGAAACACACAAAATTCGTTAAAAAATTAGAAACGCTTGCAGCGCCGCCTCTTGAACAAATTAAGATTTGGGGGTCCCAAGATGACTCCCTCTGCAATCTAGAGGCAATTGGCCAGGCGGTGTGGAGAAGCTTTTTTAAAGATTTTGTCAAAAAAATGACCCCACCCCACCCCCCAAAAAAGAAAGAAAAATACAAATATTATCTGGAGCATGACCATTTGAACAAACTTGGTAGAGACCCCCTCAAGTTTGAAGTGGATCTGGCTAACGGTCTTGGGGAAGAAGTAAAAAATGTGAATTGTGCACGGACGCACGGACGGGCGACTGGCCATCCTATAAGCTCAGATGCCATCAGCTGAGCTAAGAAAAATGCACATCATTGACTGTCAGTACATGGAACTAAGGAGGCTATCTAGCCTCCTTGATGGTACAGACAATAATGGCTTTGTGTGCCCTGTCAAGTGTAAGTTTGACTTGAGGATTAGTTTATGTGTGTTCACTAGTATATAGATCAGAATTTCCAATTAGTATCACCTCCTTAAATGGACAATTTCTATATTAAAACCACATTTCCAGACCCTCAGGTGGTCTTACTGGGGGAAACTCTAATATGGTGTATGTATGTGTTAAAAATCGGTAGAATTACCTTGACTGACGTGATCAGACCTTTAGTGCATAAAATCCTGGAATAACGGGGTATATGCCGAAAACTATATAACAACAGTATTCAATGAAAGGTTGATTATATACAAGAACGATAAGTGTGCTGGGGCTACAATATGCTAGATTAAATAAAACATTGACACAGGTAGACTACATGTGTACACCTAGTTCCTCTATTCATGCACCACTAACTTTGTATGTCACATGTGCTGTGGCGTAGTATGAACAAAAAATCTGATGCAAGCATATAATAATAAAATATGTCCTGAAAGCAATCGAAAACGAAAGGATAACCTATTTTGTGAGGGGATTAAACGTGTTATATTTCTTGTCACATTATTATTTACAAATACATATTTACAGCGACGTTTCCCGTTCGGTTTAACTAGTACTGGGCCCTTGATCTCTGACACGCATACATGGACTTTGTCCTCCAAATCTGGTATTAGACTCCCTTTCACAGCTGTACCATTACCGGTAAACATGGCCCTGTTCTTGTACTGGGGAAAATTGAGAGCCTTTTTGAATTTGGTAGAACGTAACAAGCGGCCAGATGTGTTGGCATTGGCGGGTGTCGGCACTGTATGTACCTACCTGACTTACTACAGCCTGCGCTTTTTAATTTTCAACTCCTTTTGCGCAATATTTGGAGGTAAGTTTGGAGTATTATGTGTACAGCTCGTCCAGTGACAGACACTTGATTGATATAGACCTTATACGAGTCAAGTATTGGATAGCAACCTACACGTTGGATTAATGATGCACAAATCGATAGCTTGAGGCTAGGTTGATCTATTTATGTGATTTGGAACCACTAAAGGGATAAAAAAAAAGGATGGAAGCACATGTGCACATGTTCATTCTGGTTTCAATGTGTCGGGATTCAGCTTATGATGTGCATTTTTAGTGTGTCCTGATTCAGTGTACGTAACCTTTTTTTGTTGTAAATCTGTTTCGCTGCTAAACAGCCACGTACCGTCGATTTTTTTCAAGAAGTCAGAATTACTCAAAGAAAAGTGCTTCGCCTGCAACTATTTTGTAGGTTTGCTAGTAGAAATAAATAAATCAATACCCCAGAAAATAACTAAAAAAGAAATTAAGACAACACAAACATGGAAAGGGTACCTGCAAGAATCCTGGTGGCCTTGCATTTTTCAACTCCTTCACTGCTAACTGCGACTAATGTGGAAGTACTCAAGACGAACTTGTATGCATTATCAAATAGATACCATATTAATATTCTTTGTGTATAGGTCTTTCATCAAAGTACCGGCATGCCTATGACCCCATAGAATATAATGGACCGGGCCAACAGCTTTTCACGGGGCGCTTTGGGTGCATTGCACCCAAAAGCCGCCAAGGAAAGCTGTTAACTTCGTCCAAAACTTCATACTGAAATCATTAAAGGCCCATGTAGCATTGGAAACACATTCTGACAAACTGCTTTTGGCGACGGGGGAAGGAAGAGAAACTGTATACATTAGTTGGGACGAGTATAGAATTGGTGCATAGTTGTTTGGATTTAAATGCCAGAACTGTCCTGCACTCATTTTTGTCTATATGATATTCATTTTTTCAGAATGAATTACAGGTAAGATGGTCGCACTGTTGCAACGATTGAGTTTATGACTTCACACTGCCTATCGTATTTTTGAAAATTTTGACTTGTGTAAGCCCATGGGACTATTTAGAGATTTGGACTTTTTTTCTTCATTTTTTTTTCGTGTCTGCAGATTAAAGTTGGTTGAAGTCTTTCCCAGACATGAAAAATGTAAATCATTTTGTAAGCAAAATGGGTTTTCAGGTACCTTTACAAATTCCTCGTTTGATTAAGAAAGTATATAGTATTTTGCAGGTTTGATTTAGTAAATAACAACATTACAACGCACTTTTGTGACATCTCACCCGCGTTAACTTCCCTGTGATATTTAAATTATATTGCAAATATGTCTTTTTGGAAAGTACAGAATATGAATGATGATTTACATCATAAGATTTATAATAAAAATGCAAAACAAATGCATGGAAGGATGATATCATATCTTTATTTCATTTTTTTGGTGGTGGTCCGAATGATGGACAGGTCACTATTAGCAATTTAATGTGTACTCAGTTGAATGCGTAGCCAATACACATTGGGTTTTTTTGGGGGGGGGGGGGTAAGTTGTGTTGGTCCATTGAATCGTATGTTAAAGTAACCTTAGATAGACTCACTGGTAACTTCTGAGGCTAATGAAATAAAAGTTTCAGAATCCTTAAATTCTGTTACACATCCATTGTATACGTGCATAGGTTTTTTAAATACCACTATGAAATGTTATGGAATACTCGACTTTAGCCCTCTTGACTGAAGTGCCATCTACAGGAGGAGTACAGGAAGCTTGTATTCTTGTTCGCCCTTATTTTGCAATGACCTTTATCCTGATGAGGATACGCGGTTGATATCTTGATGACCCTTGTGTCCCGTGTCCAACTTCTGCCGCTCTCACCAAATATAACCATGCACAGGCAGTCCTCTGTCAGCATAAACATGCATGTGGACCACCTTCTGTTAATCTCTACTCCAGACATTACAAGGTCAAATATACTGCACTTAGTTTTTATATTATCAATGAACTCTAAAATTAAGTAGCTGTCTAACTGTATGACACACATTTAGTATTGTTACGGAGACGACAGTTTATAGCGTGTCAGTACATGCATCATCGAACTTTGATCTTTTTTGGCCATAATCACATCTCGAGAGCAATTGATGCTAAATATATTTACATAGCCGATTGAACTTTGCAACGGACACCAATTTCAAAATCCACCCTCTAAAAACATCGAAGTTTCAGAATTTTATCAACAGCTTCCAACTAAGTTGTTGGTGCATTGAAAAAAAATGTATGCCGCAGTTCACTGATCATGAGCTTGAATGTAAACTGCCACAGTCGATAAAATAAAATCCATTGACTGGCACGCCACCCTAAATTACGGACAAAACCGTAACTATTGTGAAACCACTGTACCTGAAATGTTCACGGGCACAAAATGCCACCTGGCCATGTAACTTAAAATATGTAAAATATGATGAGCTTATTTTAAATCAATGCAACCCACTGCAGTAACTTAATTGCAAACTGCTGCGTCATACCGGGTAAATTACAGTAACTTACTGGTAATACCTCTCTTGCCCGTGAAAATAACAGGGCTTAACTAGCGGGCGAAATACTGCAAACCTCTTGCTTAAATGTTATCGCAAACCCATAACAACTTGGTGGTGTAAATTTGAGAAACACACTGCTAATAAAATTTCAGGGAATTTACAGCAAATTTATGACAGCTTTGCAGTATGTCAACTACATGATCAATATATCAGTTACAATCACCCCCCCTCTCTCTCTCTCTCTCCCTCTCTCTCTCTCTCTCTCTCTCTCTCTCTCTCTCTCTCTCTATATATATATATATATATATATATATATATATACGTGTGTGTGTGTGTGTGTGTGTGTGTGGCAGTTTTTTTTATACACACTTTGACTTTTACAAACATTGATTTCATCAAAGGGTATACATCGTCTTCAAAACAGCCACAACTGCATTTCGTGGGTCCCTGTTACATAGACATTTTTTCCCTTTAACCTGATGCTGATGATTTCCTTTCCTTGGGGCAGGTTAGGCGGAATACCCTCGCCAAGAAAAGCCACCGACGTTTGGCTTGCACTCATCCTAGGTCTTTCAATTATTTCTGAGCTAAAGGTTTTCTGAATAGCAGAAGACAATTTACATATGGCCGCTTCTGGGTGATTTGAGCTGGAAAGGGTAGACATGTAGTCGGTTATCCCACCATAATGGTGGCTGTAATTATTTACGGAATTATACAGATGTTCAAAGCTCAAATTCATACGTGCAGCAATCTAATATTTAAGCCTTCAAAAGTGTTGAAAGCGCCTTATATATTTATTGTTGTGGTCTTGATAATATATTCAGCGTGATGTACAGTGGCATATCTCTATTCAGATAACCCACGAGACTTCAGAAAATAGGTCTTAATAGTGGGCTGGTTTTAATATGGCGGGTAAAATAATAAGTGTAAAAAAACAAGATTTTCACAATGTCGTTCTAATAGAGAAGTGATCTCAGTATGAAGAGACCTTATAATCGGGGGCTTTCACTTTACTTGAAATTCGAGAGTGCTCGGGTGGTTTGCCATGATTTCTAACCTTTCTGTCTTGTTAATGACTATGCCATGTTCAGTCGGTTTAATTTATGGGCCTACACACTAATAATCTTCTAGTTACAGGACCTCCGTGCTTTGAAAGTTGGAATTTACGTGCTCCTCGTCTCTTGTTGACATGATCTGCTTTTCTCCGTAAAATTTTAATTCGAATATGTGCTGTATCGAATCCAGTCATTGTTATAGTCTATTTGCCTTCCAAGCAGACAAAGTTTCGTGTTTAATTTTACAATGTATATAAAAAGTTCATGAAAATCAATCTATTCAGCAGTTTTTATGATTCTGTCATCAGCACCTTCCCATCAATAGTAATAATGATGACGATGGCGATGATGGTGATGATTATGCTGGTGATGATGTTATTCTCTTGATATAATCAACCAGATGTGGTCCTGATCCTTGATGTGTATCGTAAACAAAAAATGGAGATGGAAAAAACCATGTGTGTTGCAGAGAGAGAGAGAGAGAGAGAGAGAGAGAGAGAGAGAGAGAGAGAGAGAGAGAGAGAGAGAGAGAGAGAGAGAGAGAGAGAGAGAGAGAGCTAGTATCTGGCTTGTGGATATGTATGGAGTGGTAACAAGTGTTTGCAGCTAGAAATCCCTGTGCAGAGACCTATATAGATTTTTATATACTCCAGTAGCTGTATCAGCCGTTTTGTTTGCTTGGTTGTGATGCAGATATATAAACTTGCATTGTTTTGACACGCTCATGATCAGTCTAACCTAATGCAAATAGTCTGTCCTATTCAAAGTGTATGATTTGCCTAAAACATAGAAAGTGATTTGGTTAAAACATATGAAATATTACGAACATATATGCGCGACCTATGATTTAGATATGGTTTATCATTTTATTTTGTAGGGTTTCTTTGCACCTTCGCTTTTCTAACCGCGGTTATAGCCATCGACTTTTACCGAAAAGTACCCAATGACACAACACTTCCACTTGATAAACTTTTCAACGTCTATGTTCAAAAGACAATTTTCTCTGTGTTAGGCTTTTTTATGTTCCACCGCCTGATAAGTGACACAAGACAAACGAAGGCTACCCAAGAAGAGACGCTGCTGCGCATGATTAAAGAAAATAGCGAAACCGATTACGGACAGCTTAACGGGTTTGACTCTGTTGATTCCAGGGAGGAATACGTTAAAAAAGTTCCACTTACAACGTATCAAGATATTAAGCCGTATGTAGACCGCATAGCAAAGGGGGAGTTGTATGTCTTAACCAAAGAAAGAGTAGCTATGCTTGGGACAACTTCCGGTACATCAGGAACCAGTAACATGCTCCCAATTGTCAACTCCAATTCTACTCTCTTTGTCACTCAAGCCCTTTCAGTTTCAACTTTCGTCATGAACTATTATTTCCCAGGATTCCGCAAAATCAGAAGAGATATGAGGCTCGGTTATACTGCCCAGTGGGGTAGATCTGAGGCCGGGATTCCCATAGGTCCAGGATCCACAGCTAAAACTCGTTTCACGAAAATGATTATGCAGCTGTTTCCAACACCAACCGAAGCATATGCCATAGAAACGGAAACGGAATTACGCTACATTCATTTTGTATTTGGACTTAAAGACAGAAGTATAGGTAGCGTAAATGCTACTTTTGCATCCTTGGTATACAGTGCTTTTTCTTGGTTAAAGGAAAATTGGCGCAACGTTGTACAAGATATAGAATACGGAAATATAAGTCCTGATCTCAAAATTGACGAAAACATCAGAGAGAAGTTAAACAGCATTTTGGAGCCAGATCCACAGAGAGCCCAGGAGCTGAGAACAGAATTTGATAAAGGTTTTGATCGCATTGTTAAGCGAGTCTGGCCTCACTGTCAGTTAATCTATACCGTCGATAGCGGATCTCTCTCCTTCTATGGAGAGCTCTTGCGCGAATCTTATTTCAAGGACGTTCCATTTTATTCGCCTGTGTATGGGTCCACTGAAGGCATGAAGTCCGTCAATCTGTGGCCACTTTCTTCAAATTCAAAACGAGAATATCTTTTGAGTCCCAGAGGAGCCTTCTACGAATTCATTCCTGTTGATCGAAGCGATGAAGAACAACCACAAACCTTATTCGTCGATCAGGTAGTTTTTGTTCCCATCTTAATCCTTGTTGAGTACATAAGGCAGAACATTATGTTCATAACATCACATTTTATGACAAAAAATATAGAGTGGTCACTTTTGAGAAGCATGTTGTGCAGCATTGGTTTGTTTAAAGTGGCCTGTTAGGGAAGCCGGAAGTGTAAAGATTAGTGGTCATAACAGCCATAGAGTATATCCCTTAGGTTGTACAACCTGCACATGTGGTCGATATCAGCACGCGTTGTCAGGTAGCCATTGTCAGTACGGGTCTAGGACTGCATGGAGGGAGTTCATATATTCAGTATGACAAAAGTTGATGATGCGTATTAATTCTGTCTTATATGGAGGGAGCAAAATAGTGTTATAGGTTTTCCTTATCGGTATCAGCTAATTTTCATAATTTACGCTGTGTCATGTGTGCCAAATCAAGTTTGGTATTTTCGTTTTGAGGTACGTTTTCTTGTATGCAATAAATTAGATATAGATATGCTTAAGTTTCAAGTAAAACATATTTGGCAGATTTATGTGTTTGGTATCAAAGTATTACACTGATACTCTAGAAATAGGAAGATTTGTGTAAGACCGATTTAAGTTGTATCCAATTGCCTTCCACTTATCTCTAACATACATGTAAATGACCATAAATCTCGTCCAAATTTGAACTGTTGTCAGTCAACGTAAAATTAATCGTGTTGATAGCGATATGCCAATAAATAGGTACTAGGGTCCATAGGATGTAAATGACCATAAATCTAGTCCAAATTTGAACTGTTGCCAGTCGAGGTAAAGTTAATTGTTTTGATAGTCTGGCATCAGACCTCAGCTCTATTATGTCGTTTTTTTTTCTTAATCTGATTAAACTTAAGGCCGCTAAGCTCCACACTTCGGGCCATCCTGACTTGATTTCTGGCATCCTTTTAGGATTCACTGGCTATACTAATACTACTCAAAGAACCACTCCACAAAAACACACATGATACAGATATTAAAAGTTCAATGACAATTCGATACTTCCAGACTTTGATGGAGATTATTATACAATAGCTGACGTCGTGAATTTTCGCCATGAAGTTCCTGACGTCGGTGTAAGACCACGTCACTTTTTTCTCATTAAAATTGCCATCAGTCACTTTATGTCAAAAATGTCGTCTGGTGTCAAAAATTTCGTCTGCTTTTTCTCTGCCATCGAGAGTAAAATGCAACTTAACAACATGTTTCCTTGGAGTATTGTGGCCGCAGAGTCCGCCGAGAAAAACCGTTGACCCAGTCTCAAAATGCTGATTGGTTTGATATATCAACCACACTTTAGTCTACACCGACGGATTACCCTGTCAAATTAATTTAGACCAGAGCAGACTAGCCAGAGCTAGCCTAGAATTGAATTGAACGGAATGGAATGGAATGGAATCAAGTGGAATAGAATGAAACTGATATAAACTAAAACAAAAAATGGAATTAAAAAGATTTATTAAAATAAATGGGATCAACATACAGTAATACAATTGATAAGATTAATTACATTGTATTAAAATAAAATGAGAGGCTCGATTTTAAATCTTTCTCTTGACCCAGAACAATTTAAAATTGACACCGAACGAAAAGCGTTATCATCTTTCGACTTCATCCGTCTCCTACATCTTTTATGAATTAAAACTGTTCACGTTATTTATCCGAATGCTCTGTGGTAATTGTCCATGCAATTTTAGGTTGAGGTGGGGAAACTGTACGAACTGGTGATTACGTCCGTCAATGGGCTGTACAGATATCGTTTCGGTGACGTGGTGCAGGTGACGCGTTTACACAATGATTGTCCCGTGGTGGAGTTCAAGTATAGGTAAGTGCTCTGTGTCTTGTGATACTATTAGTATTATAACCTGCTGGAATGCACTCTAAGGTCAGAAGGAGCACTTGATGTATGGCACAGATTTTGTAGTTCATCCAGTTTAAGTAAACTATGCTTATTTCTTGGAGAACATGCCTACGATTTTGGTGAAACCCCGGGTAAAGTATTTGATATGATTTCGAAGCAGTATTTGATGGAAGCGTGGGAATATCGACGTGAGTCTCTAGCAGACACGTCAGGGTAAAACCGACCTATTTTAGATAATGCAAATATTGTAATAACTGTACATATTTTATACTGCATTGCAGCATTGTATGTAATGTTTTTATCTGACGCGCCGCGGGTTCTGCCCTGCCTGCAGGCGCCCCCGCTGTGAAGGGGTAGCTTCAGTAAATAAATAAAATTAAATAAATAAAAATAAATACTACCGGGGATTAAAATGAGTATAGAGAGTGAAAAGAAAGAAAAAAAGAAAAAAAGAAAGAAAGAAAGAAAGAAAGACTGAATAACTTCAGGTAGAACTTAAATATTCATTTGTTTGCTGGTTACTGTGCGGCCAGTGATGCTGTCAGTAAGGGTTGTTGTCAATGACTAAACCGCGGAATTGGTTGGTTTGCAACATCAAGTAGATGTCAAGAATATGTCAGCATGTGCCGGACACAAGTAATTTCATGAAACATGCGGCTTTTTGGAAACTTATGGCACCTTCCCACACTTAGTCGTGCGTGTGTGTTGGGGGGGGGGGGGTATGAAGAGCTTATGAAATATGCAATGAGTCTCTGAGTTGGCGCTCATACATGAAGAATAAATTTTTGCTTCTAAAATTCACGCGAAAGGATTTTTTTTCGTAAAATCTACATTTCACTAGGCTGTTTATTATTCAGTTTAATTAAATTCCAGTTTTATGGCGTTTTGCACAAAGTAGGAACAGACGAAGTCAGTGTCAGTTTTGCTGTGTTATATTTCTTAACAAGCATTTTCAGATATTTTTACTCTCCTTTAGGGCATCATACAGAATTCCTTTCTCACCTTGTCTGACCAACGGACAAAAAATTACCGTCATTTAATTTGAGCAGCCTGTCTCTGAACATCCAGATTTAATATGGTACTGTTGTATCTTGAAAGTTATAGATGGAGGGGGTCTGCCTACTAGTTATGATAAACATGGCTGTACCATGTACAGATCTTGTGGTCTGCTTAGTGTCCAAAGACAAGGCTTGGAATAAAGCTTACACCGCGAGGCTAGGTGAGGCCATGACCTGAAATATGCTTGACTGTGTGATATAGAACATGTAGAGCGGTGTATATGAATGTATAAGTGTAATAAGCATATCGAGTTCATGGAGGTGATTTATCCGATAGGTTCCAGAAAAATGTATATAGTACATTCTTCTACACTGTACCCTAAATGTATTGGATCAGCGCGAAATTGTCAATGTCGAGGCTGCTGCAAAGAAACGTATTTTAGGATCGTTTCCAGAGTAGAGTCATTCATTGCAAAGTTTTCACATGAAGTATTGCGTAATCTTGACTTTCTGTGCGGTGATATTTTTGAATGTTCGTTGAAGCCATGTGTTGTTAATAATGTGATTAAAGGCAAGGGCAACTGCTGAACATTGCCTCAGAGAAAACCCCGGAGCCCTCCATGTATCAAGCCATAACCGAGACATTGCAAAAATGGCCTGGGATTCATCTAGAGGATTATACCTGTACTCTCGGTGCCATGATCGACAAAGTTTCAGGTAGTGGTGGATTTAACTTTTTTTCTGCTTAAATACTGTAGTTATAGAAATATTCGCGTGTCATTTATTTCGCGCAAACGCATTTTTTTAAAATAAAGTAATCGCGCAGGTTAATTTCTTAACAATTAAATGCGAACATTGAGATGTACTACCCTTTTCGTGTATTTTAGTTTTACGCCTGAAGTAATAGCACAAAATTAAGTCGAGCGTTAAAATTTTAAGAACTAAAGTACCCCAGAAGTTGACTTTGTCTTATTATAAGTAACAAAGTCAAAGGGTCAATTTATCACAAATAACCGTAAAGTACGATACTTGCTATTTGTATTCTGCGCACCCAATGGGGATCGAATCCTTGACAACGAACAGAAAACCTATCAGTTGTCAGCCAGTGATGTCAGCCCTTTCATCTGACCTAAGTCCCTAATCATACCCCCCAAAAATGGTTTGATAAGTCAGAGTAATCACACAGAGGACAACGTACGGGCCACGCAGATTCTTGACTGTTGCATTGAATCAGTAACCGAAATTAAGACGTTCAGAAATAGACATGAAGTCGGTCGCATGTGCAGTGACAGCTCGAGTCAGGATGACACATTTACAAATTGCGCACATTGAATCTGCTAATCATTTATGACAATTGGAGCTGTATAGGACTCTGAGGCAATCTTGGCACTCAGAAACCGATCAATAACTCATTAAGACTCTTCAGTATTTACTTTTTTAAAGCAAAAATTAAATGATAATATGCTGTTTATCTGTACTGTCGTTTTGAAATTCCAAATTTCACATTATACATAGCTTAACTTTTATTTTGTCCACCAGATGGTGCAAATTCTAGCTATTCATGTTTTACATGCCGAACATGCCCACCAAAATGAACATGAGTTATGATAGTCATGGGATGTTATCGAGGGGGTCTTGGGGTAGGGGTGGGAGGCTGGAAATTTTGTTTATGATTTGTATGCACGAGATGAGTGTCACAGTAACACACGGGACTCTGGTAGACAACAATAACACATTGAGAAACTTTTCCAGCAATTATCTGTGTGCGTGTAGAGAACTGTATATCACCATACTTTAACCGAAAATGATGATTTTGTTTATGTTAGTCTTTGACTTGACGGTGGAAGTGCACCAATAAGTACGGACCCATTGGTGTCAACCTCACTGATATGACCAGATAAAAAGTGAAGTGAGGTTGACACCAATAGGCTTCCGTAGCTTTCCATTTACTTTCTGCCAATTCTAAGTCTGAGATGTACACAAGGGCGTTCAATAATGTAGTCCACAAATTCCTTTACTTATTTCAAAGTAGCGTCGTAAAAAAGGCCTAAATTTGTCCGACTTTCAAGATGCATACAGGTTTCAAAACCCACGCACAGAGCAAGTGGTAGACCATTGTATTATTCAAATTATCACCAAGGTGAAGGTTCTTTAGTTATGCACACCAGCTATAATCGTTTTAGTGTTGAAACACGAATATACATATATAGGTGTGAAAATTTAAGTGTTATTTTTTATTAGCTCCAAATGTATTTTGGTAAGGATACATGTTTATAAGTATTATACATATACAATAGGAGACATTCATATTTAACTGCGATCCTGCTCACTTCCTGTGTTGCCGGGGTAACAGACTGATGCATCCACCATGATCAGGGCAGATTTGTATTATATACTACATAAACATCCATAAATAACACATTTTCAACCAAAAGAGAGCCCATTTCTAATCAACTTCGGCATCCTTTATGTTTCAAATATATGTTCATACATTTTCTTAAGATTATTCTGTGTTTGTGTTGTTCATTTTGTTGAGAAAGTACTTTTGACCACGCTAAATGCTTGGATCTGCCCTGATTCAGGTGGCTCCCTCTTTTGCTCAATAGGTGTTAGAGTAGGACCGCATTTAGATATGAATACATCCTATTACCAATTAGCAATACTTTTCTTTTGAGATAGAGCGGAAGATATAGACCAGGAGAGATTTCCCAGCGCAACGGGGCGGAATTCTTTTATTGCCTGGCTGAAAAATATTTTTTCTCTATCAGATTTAAAGGTTAGAACATAAACTGATCAAAAGTAGTTGTGTATAAAACTTATACTGCAGAAACTATTCCTGCTGTATTTTCCATTTTGTTATTACTGTCGAGGCAAAAATTCCGTCCCCTTGCGTTGTTATATTCATTTAGTTACTTGCTAGAACACATTATGCCCCTTGTAAAATTTAAAGTGTCTAAGTTATCAAATTTTGTACAGTCCTTTTATTTTACCAATAAATGGGACTTACATAAATGAGTGAATTCCTTGTAAAGAGTTGGTTTATTAATGCGACGGGACGTAGTTTACATATCTATTTTTGCACTTGAGGTGCAACGCTCAGATAGGCCAATGCTGTAATTTCTCTCATGTTGCCCAGGCATTCATTTGTTAGGTCACTGCAGTCTGAGAGGAAGCTTTTCATTCTTATTTTAGCTTTTGTCATCAGAGAATCTCTACAATTCTTATGGAGATCATAAAATAGGAATGACCTTGAATGATCAATTTGAGTACTATATAACCAGGACACTTGTAGGATTATTGACCCCAGATATAAAAAAGTAAATTATTTTAAAATCGTCATGGTAATAGCACTCTTCTGACTCAGATTTAAAGTGTTCCTTTCATTTTGTGCATTTTTGCTGTTACAAACGAAGAAAAATAGGTGGACAGAACAGTGTATTCACACTGTGTGAATATACCATAAGGCATGGAGACAATACCAACAAAGGAAAGGCAGGGCACTGCAGCTACCGTTTAGACAGGGTAGAGTTTTGAGTAAAGTTACTCAAAACAAGCATTTGTAATGGTAATAGTGGCTTCAGGCATGCTTACATGTGTCTTACTGTCAGGTCACATTTAGCTGGAGTGGCTTGTGAGTCTGCAGAATTTCAAGCATATATCTTTATAAATATATATCCCCCTCTTGTCAACACAGTCCCCCATACTGATAAACTAATCTGGCCAGACCAGGTTGTAATCATTTATGATTATGCATCATCATGACTACCAAGTCCAATCATGTGCAGTAATTTTCATTTTTTAAAAAGGCATTTCAATTTACTAAATATCCATTTCCTGTCCTGGCTCACATAGCTAGCTCAGTGAGAGACATTGCCATTTGCTGTGGTTGCAGCGAGCAGCACATGAGATGGCCAGACCCAGGGTTCCAATGTAAAAATCAGGCCTTGCCATGAGCAAATCACTGGTGAGCTGCTGATAGCTCACCTAAAATCTGTTCAGGTAAGCTATCAGGGGAGCTGCATTGATAAGTGATCTACAGCACACCTGAGGTGTTTCAGGTGTGTGTGGGCGTGAAAGGAAGTGACCACTCGCCTCTTATGGCAAGGCCTGAAAGTGAACGGCCCTTGGTATGCTCAGCAGGCAGGTCCTATGGATATTGTAAACTTATTATCCACACTATTAGATGGCCCCCCAAAACACCCACACTGATCACAGTTTGATATTGTGTCAGTTGCACTTTTATGTTGCTGCTCATGTGCCACAGATAGCTTATCTGAAAAGATCATGGAGTACCTAGCAATAATTTTCGTCCTGTCGCGCGCCCTATTGTTATTCTGGCCATAAAAAAACCATGGGTTTTTTCAACCTTAATGTACCAGACATTAATGCTATGATATTTTTGTTCAACAAAGTTTTGTTGCTTGTAGGCAAGAGTCACGGCGATAATTCTAAATCCTACGCTGTCTTCCTGGAAACTTCTGGAGAAAACAATGTTGAAATTATCAGACAAAATGAGAAAGAGGTAAGTCGAAACCATACATGATATTACACAAATATTGTAGCATTCTTGTTATAAACATGTTGGTCTGTTTCACATCGGAAAATAAAACACACACACACACACACACACACACACACACACACACACACACACAAGAACATACATGTATTTTGCATAATCAGGGAAAGATTGGATTGCGAAATATTTCCTCAATGAGTGACTACATATGCGTGGAAAAAAAACGTTGTATTTGTGTAGTTGACCCCAAGAGTTGACTCCTCGTTGATTCAACATGGATCCAATAGGTCCATGGCCTGCCGGGTATGCACATTCACATCAGCAAAGTGGGTCTGCTAGAAGACAGAGGAAAAAATTCCCTGTCCAGCCTTTTAACAAAGCAGCTATCCTAGTTTTACTTCCCTGTTGCAGTCCATCTGAGCGTGAGCACCACAGCATGGCAATTAAGTTTAGGGGAACAAGAAGCTAAAATAACACACAAAGAGATAAAAAGAATGAAATTTTGCCCCCAGTGAAGTCATCGGATTTTGTGGGTGATTCAAGAAGATATATATTAAAATATGCCATAAATTTTCATCACAATTAGGCCACAAATACTGTATTTAAAAGTATGCAACTAGGTAGCTCCTAGCATGGACGTATAATACTGTGTGATAAGCCCATGCCCCTGGGTGAATGGGCTCAGGCAGGCAGTACACCTGTAGCGGTTCTCTTTTCCAGTTTGGCCTCCATGTTGCGTAGAGCTTATCACACCTGGGATAATGGTTAAGCTGTACATTTTGGAGGCAACACACATTGAAAAAAATACTAAAAATTGTACAAAATTGCGGAAATTTTATGCTTCATATAATTTTATATTTAACGTTAGCAGTATGTGACAATATATAGCGCGTTTATGTCCATGGATATTCACAATCATTTATTTTATTTATTTTTTTTGTAGTTCGATGCCACACTCTGTCGAGTGTATGAACTTTATGGAAATTACCGGGGTAAGGGATTCATCGAGCCAATGAAAGTGTATCTTTTAAAACCTGGATCTTTTGCGCGTTACAAGGACTACCTCACGGCCGAAACGAAAACCAGTGCAAACCAGCTAAAAGTTCCAAGGGCTCTTAAAAGGGAAAACGACGTCAGATTTATCCTCCAAAATGTTCTAGATTAACACCAATAGAACCAATAATACAAACGATGTTTTTTTTCTGTCTTTTTGAACACTAACAGCAAAAAGTATTCATATAAACCTTAGCAAAGTATAAATTTTTGGAAAGGTCATGATCAATAGGTTGCAAACAAATTAGAATTGTAATCCTTTGATTTGAATTGTTGTATAAGCAACCATTTCTTTGATCAGAAAGCACATTTGACATGGATTAACAGAAGTGGAAATAACTTCTTAATTGTAGCATTTAACTGCGAACAGTTTTCAGATAATTACTTTCCCACATTTGAGGCCAAAAATTAAAGCGTCCCATAGAATTGTTATATCTGTGTTTGTTTGCAGTTATGGTGCTTCAAAGTTGCTGCTTTTGAATATTTTGGGTTTGTGAGATTCAGCCCTTTATAGTTCCAAAACAAACATCAATAAAGAAAATCTATGGAACTTTAATTAGCCCTCATTAGCAAAATTTTGAAAAGCATGGCCTCTCATAAAAAGGGAAGACTTCATCTATAGAAGTATAATTGTGCCAAGTTTGGAGTTATTACGTATTATACTTTTCAAATGAAATGTCGGACAAATTTGCCTGTAAAGAAAGAGAGAAAGAAGAAAGAAAGACAGAAAGAAAGACAGAATTCCTGGAAAAACAATATGTCTCTGTTGGCACACAAACATAATTTCGTTGAGCTAGTAACAAGTTATTTCCACATTTGTATACCCATGTCACATCACAATTTCAGATCAAAGAAGAGGATGTTTACACAAGAAATATAAATAAAGGATCATAATTTAATTTTGTTTAGGATCTGTTCGTGGCCTTTCCAGAAATTCATACTTTGCTTGGCTTTAAATGAATACTTTCCACTTTAAGCCCAAAAGGGGATAGTAGCCTCAGTTCACCGGGCCAAAGCATGACCACCTTAAAACTGATGTATTTGCCAGAAAAAATACACCTAATCACAATTACTTGTGCCTTCACATGCTGTCGAGAGATTATTGCAGGAGAAATAATCTAAAACCGACAAACAAAATGAATAGATTAGAAGCTTTTGAATGTGAAGTTCAACTATAATTGCAGCTTCCACGCCTCGGAGCCGGTGCTAACTCATCTTCCATGTCTTGATGATGTTGAGAAATGTAGATTATATATTTCAGTGGAAAAAAGTTTTTGCATCAGTAGGTTTTACATCAATTTTCTTCGAGTGATGAAAAATTTGCGAATTTCTAACAGATAAAATCCATTGAATGAGAATTCATTGAAGTCAATTATATGATGTAATTATGTATACATGATACTGGCTACAATTTAACCATTTAAATTAGGTGCACAGTTTTCTCTGGGAGGTTCATGCTGTAGCAAGAATAGATTTCAACGTTTTTATCAGGAGGGTGTTTAGTGGTCTTGGTTCGGTAGCAGACATGTGAAGCATATTGCTATCGTTAGATTATGTACTGTCCCTGTGTGGCAATTGCCTGCAGAACATTTCAGGCATGAACGTGCCACGAATGCAAAACTAGAACGATGTTAATTTTTTGCGTGTACAATGATAAAATGAAAACCATAAGTCCTCATGTAATACATTACATTTATTTACCAGTTTTAACTTCGTTGCATGCGAAACATAGACAAATAGATATATGTTTGATGTTGAGATAGAGACTAGTGGGAGTGTTTGATATTATTCAGACCACAGAGAATGCGTGATAGCGAGACATGGAGCAATGAGAATGTTTTGTTATATTGAAATATAGACCAACGACAATGCCGGTTGTCGAGGCATAGAGCAACACGAATGTTTGTTTGAAATAAAGATCGATGAAAATGTCTGTTTCTGCTGATGAGATATACACTGACGGAAATGTTTAAAGTTGACACATAGACCAATGAAAATGGTAAATGTAATTGGGACATTGACCAATAAGAATGCTTTACTTTCTTGAGAAATAGACCAATGACAATGCTTGATGCTATTGAGACGTAAACCAATGAGAAAGGGCTCTAAGTGTGTAGGACATTTATTTTTACTACCTGATTTGCTTTGTTTTCTAGACATTCAAGTCTTAGATTTAATGACTGTAATAAATGTATAAACATTAATTTTACCTGGATTACCTGGTAGTTTAAACTAATCTGGAGGCTCTTCAGACACATAACACACACACAATAGTATGCAATACGCACAGAACAGACATGTAGGCCTAATACGTATTCATAACAATTCTTAAGATCTTGTTCCCCGACATGACTCCCTCGCAACCTCTGGCAAACAATTCACAGGCCGAGAAGAATTCATGTTGAAAAGCGTCTGCTGCATCCAATATAAGTTTGCACAGCGGAGAATTACCCATTACGTAATAACCACGATCGTTCTCTGATTCACGCAAGAACTTCGTTGCTTATTAACTCTTTCTACCCTCCAGAACCCGTCTTAGGAATGCCCTCTCGATAAACATCAGAAATTGCCCCTCCTTAAATATATTCAAGGTACATCTCAAGCGTCATCTATTTCCCATCAGGCTCGAACATCTTAGACACGGACCTAGACAGCTAAATATCTTGATGAATCGACTCATTTGTTTACGAGACATCTTATTGAAAGTCCCAAATGCATTTGCGGATGTCCCTCTGAAACTGTGACCCATTATTTTCTGCAGTGCCCAGTGCACGACAATTCTAGACAAACTCATTAGGCAAGGATTTCAGATATTATTTAAACGGAAATTTAGAAGTAGATTTCAATCGGTTACAAAATTGTGACAAAATGCATTGGTGTTATTTAACGTAGAATCAGCATCATACCAATGCAACAGTTTATTGATTGAGGCTAGTATGCAGTTTATTGAAAATTCTAAATGGTTCCGTTTAGTCTCACTAGATCAAGACACTACACTTCAGCAATTGGTACTGAAATGTTACCTTTTCTACTGGTCATATGTGATTCATTGTTTGTTTCTTTACTGTTGTTTTTTTCAGACATTTTATGTAATTTGTATAATCTCGATGTACTTGTATATACTTGAGGAGAGAGATTTGTATTAGCCACAGGCTATTCTCTCAATCCTCTCTAAAGAAATAAAGTTGTTTATTATTATTATTATTATTATTATTATTATTATTATTATTATTATTATTATTATTATTATTATTATTATTATTATTATCATCATTATTATTTCAGCGGAGAAAATAAGTTCGTTTGACTCGACACCCAGATCAGAACTTCCCCTAAGCATAGATTGAAGCATATAATTTTTGTCAAAGGATAGGAGGATAGATGGGCTGACTCCAGGGCCCACGATCAAGGAAACAGTTTGTAGAAGGATGGTTCTGAATTTGGAATAACAAAGACAGCAGAGGAAGAAATGGTTAATATTTTCATTTCCGATTCCACATGAACAAGTCGGATCGGTAACAATATTAACTCGATACAAGAGATAATTTAATGATGAATGAACTAGTCTAAATTGAGTATGGCATATATTTGGAAAACGCTGCCCATGTGCAAAGTAAGAAGGGGGACTATCTACGAATAGTAAACACTTGAGTTTGGTTTTGAATAGGGATAAGGAGGAAGATTGACGAATGTCGACTGGAAGTTCATTCCACAACTGGATTGTTGACGGAAGAAAGGATTCTTTGACACGTTGTGTTCTAAATTTAAGTCATCTCAGATTATGGGAATTTATCAACATACGGCCAGTAGTTGTTTCAGAAGAGGGCACTAGGACGGAACGTGTTTATTGTACAGTTCGCAGAACCTGACAAGCGTAATTTTTTTTTTCGTACGGAAGGCCAGCGTTTCTCAACCGAGATCAGCAAGTAGACGAGCTCGATTTGTGTGACGCAAAGCACCTGTGCAGGTCCTTGCTGCTTGATATTGGACGGATTCTAGCATATCTGATAAGGTTTGACCACAATTGTCGAACAAGACACAATTGTACACAAGTATTGGGTGAATCATTTACTTATACAGAATGCAAAGAGCATTTCTGAATAATTTATATTTGCTGTATAGGATGAGGTTTTGCCCTTAAACACAAATCGTAATGCTCGTCTTTGCAGAAATAACAGCGGTCTGGTGTTTTCAGCCCCGCATGCATGCCATTCAACCGGGCAATAAGTAAGATGAGAATAATTGAAGGATTTTCAAATGGCAACCTTGGAATTAATATCAAAGAGTTTTTACATCAGTTTTTGTTTCTTAGTTTGTTACCCCGCACGTCTGCATAGTTGATATATATATGATCAGTGAAGCTGTGGTCACGATCTAAGTACACGCCAAGTAATTTTACAGAGTTTTCGCTGGTGATTGTAGTATCACCGACTTTAGTTTGCAGATTCTTTCCTTGCATTTGAACGTATGGCTTTTAACTTTGTACGGTTTGCTCACATACAGTTTATTGAACACCATTCAGTAGCATTAGTTTGTAGCTCAGCAAGAGATTCGGCCGATCCAAAACTCGTATAATCGCCAGCATACCAGTAGTTAAATAAGGAGTTGTCTTCTAAGAAAACGTAGATGTCGTTTGTAAAAACTTAAAGAGCACAGGACCGAGATTTCGGTCAGTTAGGATCGTTGGGGTATGGGGTTAAAGTTTGAGTTTTACCTTCTCTGGGAATGACAAAACCAGTTGGCGTATTCGATACAGGTTATTTTTGAGGTGAAGTTACTGCACACTTCGACAGATAACATGTTTACAAGTGAAAGTACATATGTCGTCGTGCACATTTGGCCTAGCATTTACATAGCTAGCCACTTTATTTACTTTATTCAATACCAATCAATTTCAAATGCGATAAATTGCTGTGCTTGCTGGAGCCCACTTGAAGAACTGTCTAAAAATCTTATTTTATATAATTACCATCCTGATCCGGTCTTTGTTGTATTTGAATCTGTACTCTGGAATAGCCCAGAATAACTAAGAAGGTCAAACTCTGAAACTAATAAATGGCAAATGGACAATATCTGGTGGCACTCTTTGTTAAAACAAGGCCGTAGAGTTCATTAGCAAGCGAGCAGCTGCATTTTATTGTGGTAGCATACGCGGTCTTCGTCATGTGTGTGTGTGTGTGTGTGTCAGTGAGTGTGAGCACAGATATGTAGGTCTTTTTAATATTCTTTTTTGTTGCTTGACGTTCCACTTTACTTTGATGTCGAATTAAACTCAGACACAGCGCAAGCCAGAAACTGCAAATGGGTCATGGGTGTAGCACCTATAAAGACATTTCGCATATCGTTCAGAATAGTCAGCAGATTGTGAATTATGCAAATTGGCCATTCGAAAATTTCCATCGTTTCTAGCTTCCCATTTATTCAACATAGAGTACCAACTATTCATCTCTTGGTATGTTAGTTGCGGCTGCGTATTTAACGGACACATTGCCATGGTTGTACTACTTGAATTTATGACAATTATGGACACCTCGAAGTATTCAAGTTGAATATCTTCAAAACATTTAAAGATCCAGGTGCCATTCCACTTTCAATACAAAGGCTTATGCGGTGCATCCCAAGAACCACAACAGTTTCAATCTATGCTTATTAGGGACATATCAACATTTTAAAGTAAATACCTTAAAAAAAACTCCAACAGATAGAGGTGCCAATCGCAGTTGAGAATATGGGTTTGTTTTAGAGGTAACTCCTATTGGATGTAAACAAAAGTAAGGAAATTTCAATTTATGCTAAATTCATTGAATATTCCCACACTACACATCACCTTTCTACTGCAAAATGTACAAACTGGTTACAGTTATATACCTCAGGCTGATATGCAACCAGTTTGCGTGCATAATAAATTAGCGTTCATGCACATACCCAGCCGTACCACGGAATAGGGCTTACCCTCTGAAACGTGCATCTCTCTACAAAGTGCACCTTTTTCCAGTCCCAAGGGTCCCAACCGTTGAGAGATTTACTGTGAAAATAGGAAAATAAACCTTGGAATTATATGTATGTCTGAGAGCAGCTTTTAAAATACCAAATGCCTCTGATTAGCATGAATGAAAAAGGCAACAAGTTTTGTACTCTCTTCATCAGATGCGCCAAAGTCATACCAGTAGCAGTCACTTTTGAAGATGAATTTAAGATTTAAAACGTGAAATAATCCTCAGTATTCAATGAAGCCTAAGTATTCTTGCCTTTCTGGGTACATGTGCTGACTCGCTCAGATTGGCAAATCAAGACTTTCTTTCAAAAGTGTTACAGATAGAAGTATGAGTCGAACTTCCCTTCCTTAGTTTCTGCTATACATGCATCCAATAAAATGAAAATGAAAATTCTAAAATTTAAATTTATGAGAATTGGACATACTTCTGAACTTTAAATTGTGAATATTTTCCAAAGCTATTCTTAACGGAAATGTTAATAATAACTCAATTTATCGGTCTGTGATTTAGGCAAATCTGATGAAATGAAAATGTAAGGTGTATAATTTCAATACGAGACATGCATATTAATTATTCGCCACAAAGCACGGGGCGCACGCCAATCAGTTACGGAGAACACACGGGCATATCGTCGTCCTGGACAGCGCCGGATACATCTTTCTCACAAAATTAATGTCTTTAGAGAAATTTAAGTTTACAAATACCAAAGTCACAGTCATTTAGTGCTTCCTAAATTGGTTACAACAATAAATTTCCGTCTGTATGCACTAAGTAATCTTTATTGTCAAAATATTATGGTTACAAAGACAACCAGGTATGCAGTTGTGGTGGGAAATAAATATGCATGTCTCGTATTTGTGCCAATTAGGCACACTTGGAAGATTACAATGCTTAACCAATTCAAACCGTCAGAGATGAGGAGTCATTTAAATTTCAAATAAAAATTGTCTTCAAGGTATCCGTTGATACGTATTGAACACAAGTAACTATTCTTGCAGCAATCCACCCATTACCCAATGTCAATATTCTATTTTTGGACCACATCAGATATGATTTTTTGAACTGAGGGGCATCTATTTTTAGTGATGTGTCGATATGATTGTTGATGCCTAATGTTATTGCAAAGTAAAACTGATAGGTGAAAAGTACAGCGAAACACACCCTATCCTTGTCATGTTTGCATGGCAGAGACATGTGGTGCTTTGCCTTTTTGTTGTTATTTTCAGTACATTTACTTTTGGAAAACTAGTGCCTTTCCATCCATGAACTGCTCAGAAAGGCAGTTAACAGCAAATATCTTATCAAACCTTCAGGTCGGCAATCACATAACATAGTCCATCAGCATGGTGCCCATATCTTCGATACCATTCAGCAGGATTAGTGCATTTAAATCGTGTATTTTGATATGTTAAGTAGTCCCTCCTGATAGAATTTTTAGAAAATGCGATCACAGACTACCTGCATATTAAGACCACATAATTATAAGTCATTGTGCTATATGTTTCATTTTCTATGCCTATAAATTGAGAGCCTTGTCCTAGGGATTATCTTTCAAAGGGGGGGGGGACTGGGTGGGTACCATATTTGGCCTCTCCTACCGCCCAGAAAATTTGACCATCCATACACGCAGCACGTGACCTTTAAATGAAGGTAAAGTTCCGGGACAATGACTCCTCTGCCCAACTAAAAGTGACCACAATGACAAATATATATTTTTTTCACACACACAGACCGATTAGCTTTGCAGTCAACCTTAGTTTTCTAGTTTTCTATAATCACATGTGATGCACAAAGGCCCCCGATGTATGCTATGTGAATTTCTGCCACCCGAGAATGAACGTGCCTTTGATCCTGTTTGTGTAAGAGCGGAACTGTTTGTGTAACAACGGAATTCCAAACGGCCTGGATATATAAGGCGTTTTCATGCGAGTGGAGAGCAGATGTAAGTATGTGCAATTGCATTATTTTTTTAGTTCATAACCACACAGCCTTTTCATTCTACACATTCGGGCTATCGGTTGCAAGCATCGCCCTACGCCAGTTACAAGTTTGCCTAATTGTACTTAAATTTGGTCATTTTTTTTTCTGACATGCCACAGTACATATTTACTCAATGTCAAAAAATACGCAAATATGACAGTATTTGCTAAAATGTCACAAACTTGACCCATTATGCTAAAACACTAACTCAGGGTTGGCAGCGAAATGGAACTCTATGGTTTGGACATTTTCAAAGTAAGGAGTAGGTGTCTTCAAGTGGTTTGTTTTATATTTCTGGTGCAGGGTGTCCATTGTTGCAGTACTTGTTAGAATTTCCCATGGCTTTTACAGGTGGTCCAGCTGCAACTGTTTATTTTACAATCACTGGGACTGAATATAATGCCCCAGTTTGTTTCTACTTCAGTCATACACTGACAGGTGGTTCAGCTGAGGTAAGCTATCCAACCAGAAAGCATAGCTACTGGTTCAAGGGTAAGTCAAATTGTTATCATCTGAAATTGTGCTATACAAATTTAGTAATTATGGTTAGTTTGAGAGGTATTCTTTATTCGTAATGAATCTCTGTATTTATAAGCAAAACTTCCCTTGCTTAGCTAATTCATAATTTGCAACGTTTATATTTATTCATTATTATGTGGGTTGTCTTTGCTGAATATTTAGCTTAGACAAGCAGCCACTACTCAGAGAGACATGTACGGGTACAGGCTCCGAAACATGTTCTGAGTAGTAACCCACTGAAGACCCTTTAATTTATTTAGGCTAATACAGCCTATGTCAAAATTCTACAAAAGAACGTGTGCAATATGGGCAACAATACATCCATATGTATATAATTTAAACAGTGACAGGTTAGCTATGGACAGTAAAGAGTTCGGACTGCGGAATAGGGTAGTGACTACCAGGAAGTAGGTCTGGGCAAAAAGACACAAATGCCGACTTAGTATATATACTGCATAACCGTGTTGATATAGCACTCGCAGATAACTACCTCCATTGAACCATTCTTTTTAAGAATGGGGATTTGGTCGAGTGGATATGTACGTTTCCCATTTCAGCTGGGCGACTAGTGCCAAAGGTTGCAAGTCTCGCTGGTTCCGAACATAAATATATTTTCGGTATTTCCTTAATGCCGGTGGATTTAAGTCCCCGATTGTGAAAATAAATATCGACTAAGTCCATATACTGCATAACCGTGTCGATATGGCACTCGCACAAAACTACTTCCATTGAACTATTCTTTTTAAGAATGGTGATTTGGTCGAGTGTATATGTACGTTTCCCATTGCAGCTGGGCGACTGGTGCCAAAGGTTGCGAGTTCGAGTCTTGCTCGTTCCGAACATAAAATGAATTTTCTGCATTTTTTTTTAATGCTGGTGGATCTAAGTCCCCGATTGTGGAAATAAATACCGACCAGGGAAGTGCTAATATACTATAGCACTTCCCTGTACTGACAAAGTACATATACTACATAATCGTGTTGACATGGCACTCGCACATAACTACCTCTATTGAACCATTCTTTTTAAGAATGGGGATGTGGTCGAGTGGATATGTGCGTTTTCCATTTCAGCTTGGCGACTGGTGCCAAAGGTTGCAAGTTCGAGTCCCGCTGGTTCCGAACATGAAAAACAAATATAATTTGTCAAGCATTGTAGCTGTCTATCCAGTTTACTACATGCACGTGAAGTATAGCAAAGTGCAATATACCACATCCACATACAAAGGAATACTATACTAGCGTTATGGGATCTCTTAAAGGCTTCCGATAAAACATCCCATCCGGGGCGTCCTTGTTAGTCAAATCAAAGAGGCTATATACGAAAGAAGAAACAACTCGCTGGTCTATGATATCTAATCAACACGGATCGTGCGCTGCTGTCGCATTTATAACATTTAAAACACCGTGTTCCTCACAAAACATGCCATCGCAGTTATCTTGAACTGTTTTCAAAACATGCCAGTCAAACAGAAACAGCGAGTTTTCTGTCGTGATTCAAACAGATGGTTGACAGGAAATAAGATAGGAATCGACACTACATGGGCATTTTTCTAACAATATATTGTTTCCGACAAATGTGCGACTCCTCGAACGTGGGCAACATCGACGTGACGGAAAGTCTATAATTTGTCTACAGTTCCGAATTCTAAAGAACAGTTGACGTTAATGGAAGCGGTACAATTGTTTTGAAACGTTGCTTTAGGGAGTGCTTCTTTTACATGGCTTCCTTTTCCAAGCTAAAAAGCACGTAGGATGGGAACGATGCAGGCAAGCTTGCCGCTACTTGTTTACGTGGCAGAGGTCAGAAAGCGAAAATATTAGGCCTATCTGCATGAAAGATGGAATCCCTAATAATGGAAGTTCCTCTGGAGACTGTAACACGAGCTTGCCTTTTCCACTTATTCATAAATGCCCTCTACTGGTTCATCAACAGATCAACACTGTCAAATTTTGCAGATGACAACACCCTGACTCAGTTACTGAATCCGTTGATTGGGTAAGAAAAATGACTTCCGCTACAGTTTTCTGTGACGGTACAGTGGTTCATAAATGATTTCATGGGCACCAATCCGACAAAGTTCCAGGCGATATTATTTGGAAAACATGATATTAGTATTTCTGTAGACACATCCTCAGTTACCGAGCTGGTATAGCAGAGAAAGTTACATTGTTAGACATGATACCCGATCAATAAGTAAATTTTGACCAGCATGCATCAGGAATTATATAAAAGAGAAAGAAATCTACTCAGCTGAGTGTCTTAATAAAATTCAAATACAGGTCTATTTAATGTGTTTCATCGAAACTGGCTGGTGATTGGCAAACATTCACTATTCAGTGATTTAGCATTCAACTGGTGTCAAACTCACAAAAAATAGAAAAAACTTTGCAATTGCAGAGATTACTAGGGCATATATGTATCAGCATACAAATATAATATATACCCACACGTACTTTAAGAGGAACATCATACATAATTTTTGTCAATCCTGAGAATGAAATCATTCTTTTGGGCTTCTTTGCTGCTTCACGACAAGTTATTTGCTGAGTACTAGAGCAAGGCTTGCAGGGGACTGTATGGGCTACTAATTATTGGCTCTGTACCTATTTCCAGCGGAACAATGCTGCTTTATTTTTGCTGCCTTTCTTATAATTACCGGTCACATTTGCTATTTTCCAGTCCTTGGGCAACACCCCTCGTTTAATTTATTTGTTGAATATTCGTATCAGTGGTACTGCTAGCTGAGCCCTGAGCTCATGAAGCACCTTTGGGTGAATTTGATCTGGGCCTGGTTATTTTATTTGGGTTTAATGATTCAAGCTTGTTCATTGTCGTATCCACATTAATTTCTAGTTTATATAATGTAAATAAACATGTTTTTTTTTCTCCCACACCTGTTGTTTGCTGTGTATTTTCCATGGCACAAACTGTTTTAAAGTAGGAATTTATAACTTGTGCCTTTTCTTTATACGAGGTGGTATAATTCCCACTCCCATTGTCTTTCTCCAGGTATGGTATGCCCACCTTTGTCTCCATCTTCGATTTCACACACCGCCCAAAAGCTTTTGGGTTATTTCTAACTTCTTTTGCTATTTTTTTTTCTGGAACAAAACTAACTCTTACCTTTTCTGGTGGTCCACCTTGCTTTGTTTCTGGCACGAGTGAAATCTTTATAATCTTCACCGCTTTTTGAGTCAGATTCAATAAATCTTTTCCACGCAGCACATTTTTCTTCACTTTTTAATGTATCTTCATTCATCCATATTGGTTTAGATTTATTCCGACTCTTATCAATTCGGTTCATTCATTCAAATCTGACTTGACTTTTTCCATCTCATTGGTACCAATTTGCCTCACCTTTGCATCTAGGGTATTTTTAATGTGTTCAATTTACCCATAAAGTACTTATGCATATCGCAAATAACAGTCACTGTGATTTTTTTGTCCTTCGTTCAGAATTACCACCAAGAATACTTTCTGGGGCCAGTCCCAGGCTCAGACTCGGCCGCTTGTCACCATCTGATTCACCTTCCCTTCACTTGAAGCTTTTTTTTTTAATTTTTCATTCCCTGCCATGACTCAGGTACTGGTTTTAAAATAATTGACCTATGAAGTGTTCTGAAGTGCACTAAAAAGAGTAAATGTGAAGACCAATATCACACAGTGTTTTGTATCAGGCTTTTACAATCCGCGCATGCGAATAGGTTAGCAGTCACAATTTCGCATGCATGCTCTTAAAAAATTGTTATTGTTTCGAAACTAGATCGTGTTAAGACTCTTTTGTTGGCGACTACAGACAGGGAAGAGCTGGTGGTGGCAAGACATACCTGGTGTTAAATTCACATGCCTTTATCTAAAATGGTCGCGACACATTAAGTTTACCATATTACTTTGAAGTAATGTCGGTTTTTAAAGCTACACATATCAAACTGGTGAAAATATTAAAAGATCGCCCCGTGGCACAAATGCGTCTTCATGAGACGTCATTTCGCTTTGACTCGTTTCAACTGAATAAGACAGATAAAGCGAGGCAGGGTGAATCAGCTGAAGCAAGCCACATTTGGGTACATAAATAATGATGTGTAATACCGGGTCATTCTAGTTTTGCCCCAAGAGCATATGCAAAACAGGCTTGAAGACAAGTAAAATCACTGTATGCATTTCACTTTCATATATCGTGGCTTGACTTCCGTCAAAATTGTCTGACAAAACTTTTAAACTCGCCTCCGTTCCAGAATGATAACATAAATACAGGTAACATTGTTAAAGTTCCTCTTAATTAATTTGTGAGGTCATATACATACTTGGTTGGTCAACGTAGATCTCTGAGGGCAAAATCTTCTCAACATATTTTGCGTCCTATAAATCTGTCTTTGGATATTTTTTCCACATATGAATATATTAGGGAGCCATTCCAATTTCATATGTATAAGCGTTATGTGTTTCGGTTGAAAGAGAGTCTAGCAAATGCGTTCATTTAACTTTGTATCCGAGTTCTAGACTGCATGCAGGCAGCATTCAGTTTTAAGAGAATTTACATTTTGTTGGCAAGGACAGGCATGCAAAACTGGCTTCCATTAATATCTTACTTTCTACCCTTTATGAATTTTTATAAAGTATCAGCTTAGTCTGATGTATATAGTAAAGCCATCGAAAAGCCCTTTTCACCAATTTTGATCAAAAAGTGATTGAATTTATGTTTGTGGTTCACTTTATATGAATCGTCTGACTCGCTTTACCTGAATCGTGTTGGTAAACCGACCCACTTTTTAATACAAGTATATAATATTGGGACTGTATGGCTCAAAAACCAGTGACTTATGACTTCCCATTGAGAGTAGAATGTAAATTACTAGTTCCGGTGTAGTTTTGTCGACGTGGATACTGTGAATACTTCCGACGTTACAGATGTCAATCATGATTAGCACCTGTCAATCATAATTGATATCTGTCATTTTAGTCTTCCGTTTCGTCCAGTATGTATTGTATATACTACTGTCTGTCTTTATTTGTACTGGAGAGCCACCAGATTAGTTTACTATAATTATTAGGCAATCCAGTTGAAATAAATATATTTATAATAAAAAACTGTCTCAAGATGAAAAAATACAAGTCTGAATATGTACTGCAGAGCCTCGAGATTAGTTTACTGTAATTATTAGGCAATCCAGTTGAAATAAATGTTTACAATAAAAACTGTCCTGAGATGAAAAAAAATACAAGAGCGAGTTTGCCACATTTTCCCACAGTCACTGGTCACAACACTCTGCTCTGTCCCAAATGGCAAAATCAGCTATTATTTCAGAGTCGTGCAATACAGATGCGCTAACCCATAACTTAATACGCCTTACTGTCCACAATAATAGCTGAAATTTGTTATTAAAGCTTGAAATATCACCTTTGCTGTAGCATATGTATTTTTCAGCATCCAGTCTCCTTCTCAGTTCCTTCATATATTCATACATAGTCGGCTCTTCTTTCCTAATTTTACATCTATGTATAATCCGTTTTGCCAATAGCATTAGAATAGTTAAGCATAACCATTTTATCTTTGTCAACATTGTCTAGTTTCCAGATACCTATAAGAGCATCTTGTGTCAATGTCCATGGGATATTGAAACAGTTAATGTTGGACCACCAATTAACAAAGCACTTCCAAAATGTATGATTGGCTGGACATGTAAATAATGAATCAATGTGTCACCTCTGTCACAATGGTCAAAGTTTTCAGATTCGGTTATTGTAAGTATAAAAAAAAAACACTTTTTGCATGGGAAGAATCTGTGGATAACTTTGTTCTGCATGGTTTGCAGCTTAGTGTTGCGTGTGACCTTATACGGGATTCTGTATAAATAAATAAATATATATATATATATATATATATATATATATATATATATATATATATATATATATATATATATATATATATATATATATATATATATCCAGTCATCAGGTTCGATATAAAATTGTTCCCATTTAAGTTCTCCTGTACTCTTTATATCTTTATGTTACATGCTGATCTTTGCCTATTATGATGTGCCACATTATCTAACAACATTCCTCTCCATTTATAAGGAATTGCATTTCTCAGGCTGTTATGTTGTAACCAGAACATATTTATGTTAAATTTGCATTTAATTCGTCTATAGATTTGCCTCCATAGCAGCCGTGACTTGGCTTTGATATTTTGCTGGTCCGACGAGCGGCCCAGTAAGAATCATTTAGCGAGTCTGGAGGCTGCTACGGAGGCAATCTATAGATAAGAATTCTCCATTTCTTTTCAGTAAATCTCCTATGTATTTTAACCCATCGTTTATACATGCCATGCCACATGATCGATTGCTTGTCAATTGTAATATATTTATTGAACCATGTAATTTCATGTTGCACCTCACCTGCTGATTCAGGTTCTACAGAATGAATATGCATCCAGATGTTTAAGATCTGTTTATAGAACTGTGGCATGTCTGGTTGAATACAATTCTTGTCAAAATGACATTTTAGGAACTCTATAACGCCCATTCCTTTGATAAATTCATTTGGAGTTGCCTTCCACTTAATGCTGTCATCACTGTAAAATATTTTTTTCACTCATGTAATCTTTTGTGACTTTGTCATTTCTTTGAAGTCAACCATTTTTTTACCACTTCTGTTTATTGGACGTGTGATACCAAGTTTTACTTTTGCCGTACGGTCACTCCACAAAAAATCATATGTTATTTTATTCACATCATTGATTACCAAGTCTGGCACTGTGAGCACAGAAGTGATGTATAGAAGAGATGGCAATGCAAGAGATTTGATAACTGATATCTTCCCTTTTAGTTATATATATCTCTGTGACCACATATTCAATAGGCATTTTATTTTTTCAATTCTTGGTTTAAAATTGTAGTTGTACATGTCCTCACCATTTTCACAGTGGTATACTCCTAAAGATGATACTGTTCCATTTATCCAATCTATGCCAAAAGCATTGTTTCGCATCTGTAGTGGGCCTAATGCCTTTACTTTAGTTTTTTTTTCAGGTTCATCCGCAGACCAGAACAACATGAAAAGAGCCCGAGCTTTAGGAGTAGCAATCGTAGTGATTTTTCATCTTCCAAGTAACATGTGGTGTCATTTGCATACTGACTTAGTATTATTTCTTGTTCCCCAATCTTGATTCCTTTTATTTTTTCATTATTCCCAATACTGACAGCCATCAGCTCTGCTGTGATAATGAACCGATATGCTGAAAAGGGACATCCTTGAAGTGTACCTAGTTTTGGAGTGAAGAATTCAGATAACATTCCATTATTAATTACTGCTGTTTTTACATCATTGTACAAGGTGTTTACCCATTGTATAAATGAGTTCCCAAAATTAAAATTTGCCAAGGTTTTTCTTATAAAGTTCCACTTTATGGTATCAAAGGCTTTTTCAAAGTCTACTAGCAGCAGAATCCTATGGATCTTCTTGAAACTGGTGTACTCTAATATATCTGCTCTTAAACGGACATTCTCTCCAATATATCTGTCAGGTATGTAGGCTACTTGGTCACTGTTTATAATATGTGGTAGTACTGTCTTTATTCTACTTGCTAGTACTTTCGCTGCTAACTTGTAATCTGTGTTTAACAATGCCATAGGCCGCCAGTTCTTCAATTCCAATCTTGAGCTTCTTCTTTTTATTTATTTTTTTTATTTATTTATTTATTTATTTTTTTGGTATTAGCGTGATTATTGCCCTTTTCTGTTCAATATACAACTCACCATTATGATAAGCGTAGTTCAGGCTATTAACAACAATTTCCTTCATATCTCTCCAGAAAATTTGTATAACTCTGTTGTGAACCCATCACTACCTGGCGACTTTCCGTTTTTCATTTCCTTATAAAGTGCACAACTACATTCACCAATAAATATTTCACTGTCACAGGATGCGCGATCCATTGCATCTAAAGTTGGGTGATCCTGTCCAAGAAAAAGCCCATGTGCTTTTTTTCTGCTGCTCTGGTTAACATGGCCTTCTGTATATAGATTTGAGTAGTATTCCCTCTCAGCATTCCAGATTTCCCGAGATTCTCTGATCAGTTTGCCATTTACACTTAGTTGTGTTTTTGTTGTGTTTCTGTAATTCCTTTTTTTCAAGGGATGCAAAGTATTTTGTGTACTTTTCCCCCGAGTTCATTGCATCTGGCCTTTGCTCTGAAAATGGTTCCCTTCACTTTAATTCCTATAGATGTTCTACTTCTTTCTTAACTGTGTTGAATTCTTCTGAATAATCTTCAGTTGGATCTTCAGACACCTTTTTGTTCAGTTTTTCCAATTCATCATATAGTTCATTTTAAACCTTTCTAAGCTCTCTTTGTTTTGAAATCTTGCATCTGTTTGGATGGGTCATTGTTGAACAGATAAAAACAGTAGTCATTGGGATAATTATCTCGATGGATGTAATTTCCATCAATAGTATTTTATCAGTCTCCTTGAACAAAGTGAGGTAAGAGTTAATGTATAATTTGTTTGCATATTTTTGTCTTATGCTTTTCTCAGGTATGGAACACCATCAACTGTGACCTGTAGGTAATTCAAGTTACAATATTAAAAATTGAAGGAGTTCTTGGTGTAACGTGTCCTCACAGCTTCAGAAGCCAACAAGCCGATCATGATTTGAACTTGTACACGAGCCTGGAATAAGTTGTCCAGTTGAATGTGTGGAGTACCTTGTGCCACAGTATGTGTCATGAGGTCTGAATTCATAATGGGGCACTTGGCTGTGGTATTCTGCAGACGTCGAATGATCTCCATGTAGGGTGTGGGGGCCAAACTGAATGTACAGATGCACAGTTTCACTGTTTGAATAACCACTTTGCAATTGTCTGTGTTTACCCTCATTAGACGGAACGTATTTGAACAGGGTGCCAATTTCACCATGGTTGGAATTCCGTTGAGTAATAAATGAGGGTATTGAAAGGTGTCAGAATACAGAGGTCCCTTCATGTTCACAATTTGACCATTATTCATGTAGGAATTTCGTAATCTCAATCCAAAATTCAGACCAACCAGAGGATCTGTTTCGTCCACGTAATCTGCATTGTCTTTAAAGTACAGTTGAGTTTGCAGTTGACTTTCTTTTGCATCTTCAGCATAATTCAGCACCGTATCCAAGTATCCCTTGTATGGATTAAGATGTCCCCCACTCACCCGTCTGTTTTGCCATTATACTTACACCTCCGACCATGGACTGTGTAAACTCAAGCTAACAAGAGCTGCTTTATCTGCAGCACTTATAGGAGGACCATCATTCTTGGTGATGCGGCATTTCACGTATATGCGCGCCTTTTGCAAATCGATCAAGCCGGTCCTCGTATTGTCTACATATATTGGCTCATTGGTGCCAACCTAATGTTATTATTATTATCTCGTAACTACGAGTTACTATCTTGTAATGACAAGATAACCATCTCGTAATTACGACATAACTATCTCATAATTATGATACAAGTATCTCGTATTTACGACTTACTATCATGTAATTACGACTTAAGCAAGGATGTTGTGCTCTTCCAACTGGAAATGAAAAATGCAACCTCAGACATATGACACACACACACACACACACACACACACACACACACACACACACATATATATATATATATATATATATATATACTCGTGGGGGAAAAGATGCCAGTCCCCTTGTTCAACATTATACAAGTGTTATGAGGATAGGTGTGTGGAGTTTTACTATACCACTGTTTTTAACATCTGGTTTAGGAGGAAATGTTTTTCCTTAAAAGAACCTTTTTGGTTGTTGTTGTTGTTGCTGTTTTAGTGAAGCTGCATGCATCGATAGCGGGTGCCACCACCACGCTTCTGTAAGCAAGCTTCGCTCTGCCTTGGCATGCTGCTTGTAAGCTTGGTGATCTCAGTCTGCGGAAGGCCAGCAACCAACATCCAAGTTACACTGCCTGTGTCAAATTCCGACAGCTGTGAGTGACTTGTACGCCCTGGCATTGTCGATTTGCATTGATCCCAGCAGTATCATGGCCCACTTATAAAGCCCATAGGCACGCCAACAGCAGACACACTTTTCGCATCTTTCTGGCTGCTGTCTTGTTTTCATTTTCTGTGTGTGTGGCTATCCAGGCATACGCTAAGCTATCCTGTTGGTGTTACACAATACTCCATGCCACACCCACATTTTTTATATAAAGGCATAATTAGAGCGGTTTAACTAGAACATAGTAGACAAAACCATTGAAAGAGCCCGCGACTTCGACTTTGCAGGACTACGGATTCCACAAAACTTACTTTGGAGTGCCGATATTACTAAAATAGGAAAGAAATTATTCAGAATAATAGATGTACTAAAACGAATACACAACTTTATACCTGTCCAAGTGCATAACCATATATAATTCCCTGTTAATACCTCATCTAAATAATGCCATTCTAATACGGAGCTACTCATGCGACCTGATTGTCAAACTACAAACGAGAGCACTTCCTCTTCTTTCTTCTGTAAATTTCAATGCTCACACCGAACCTCTTTTCAAGAAATTAAACATACTTATGGTCAAACTCAACTTATTAAAAAGCGCTCAACTTCTAGTTTCGTTAGTGTAAAAATTAATTTCAAGATTATTTCAAGAATTTGTTTTCTGGCATTCCAGTTGCCCACACATAACCCACCCGCTACTGTCATGTTCCCCATTATGCCACCCCTTCACACTCTTAGGTTGAAAATTGCATTCGGTATTACCTACCAAAAATACTCAATCTGACACCCACAAACATAATGGGTAAAATTACTACCCATTCATATTCTGGTTTTTCAAAATATACCAAACTTTATTTCATAATAAATATTCCGAAAGATGTACTATTGCAGATTGTTACACATGCAATCGTTAAATGGCCCAGTTTGTGAAAAATGCCTCATGTATTTAAATTCCGAAAGTTGATATTGATACACGCGGTATATACATATATACCCGCTGTCTCTTGTTCTGTGCTGCGTCAATGGCTTCACTTTCGGGGCCATTCGTGCGGTGCTGGGGGGGGGGGGGGGCTATTGGTCCGTTTCTCGTTTGACCGCAGGCATCGATACTCAGCTTATTACAAATTGCTTTGTCTATAATAGGTGGCCCCAAAGACAGCAGATTTTGCATCCTCAGTTGGGGTTACCCTGACATACAATGATATTCTGTTTCTTCTATTTTTACTATATATTTGCAACTACTTTTGTACAACACATTTTGACTGTACTGTCATATTTATATATATGTATATGTATATATATATATATATATATATATATATATATATATATATATATATATATATATATATATATATATATATATATACATATTTTACTCTTCATTGTTTCGCCAAATTAAACTTGAGTGTGAGTGTGACCAGCCCATGTTTTACCAATGGGGGTGGCATCTTTTTCCAGCAGTATAATACGCCCCTGGTCGCAGTTAATGTCTTCACAGAATTTTACTCTCCATTTGGAAGAGTTCTACATCATTGCTTAAGTCGTAATTACAAGATAGTAATTCGTAATTACGGAATAGTGACGTGTAATTTCGAGATAGTATTTCTTAATTACGAGATAGTATTTAGGAATATTACCTCTTAATTACGAGATAGTAACTCGTAGTTACAAAATGCTATCTCGTAATTAGGAGATACTAATCTCGTAAATACGACATATTATAGTACCTCGTAATAACGAGATATTATCTCGAAATTACGAGGTAACCAACTGGTAATTGCGAGATAATAAGTCGTAAGTACGCGATAGTAACTCATAATTTCGAGATTAGTATCTCATAGTTACGAGATATTTTCTCGTAATTACGAGAAAGCAACTCGTGATTACGACATAAAAATAGCATTAGGTCGGCACCAATGAGCTATCTTTTTTTTTTTTCATAGAATTCTACTGGGTTGTCATCTTGCGGCGGAGGAAATGGTAATTTCTCTATCCGTTGAACTCCCTGTGTGGCTTAACTCTCAGGTAGCTTGCCACAATTTGTGAAGGCCGTCTTATCCTCAAGACTCGACCATTGTCCTGCTTGTCTTTTATCCTACTTATATACTTTGTGTTCCCCAACACCTGTTGTAACATGTCGCTGGCTTATGCACTGTACAAAGGCGGCTTCTCGCTGTGGACAAGTGAGCAACACTGACCTCGTGGTCAAAGGGCTGTGACGCAGCCACGTGGGTTTGCAAACAAGCTCACATGGCGTGTTGAATTTTCTTGCCGCTGTTTCACCATGCGTCAGGTTGATTGACAGGTGCTCTCTTTGACAGCTCCTGATCGTTTATGATTGATAGGTACCCATCGTTTATGATCGACAGATGTCAAGCATGATTGACAGGTGCTAATCATGCTTGACATCTGTAACGTCAGAAGTATATAGAGTATCCACAGCATCCATCACCTTAAAACTGCATCAGAGCTTGTAATTTACATTCTACTATTGAGTGTTGAGGCTTTTGAAAACAGACTGGTTCGCCTTACATGATTTAACTCCACATTAATTATTAAACGAGACGGTCTATTGTGTGAAAACTACAAAACAGTAATGCCTCTCTTCGGTGACACCTCCATATTATGGACACCGATCTTATGTGGGCAGTTTTGCCCAGAACCGAATATCTTAGTCATTTTCGTTTTGTGATTTCTGTCTGCAGGAGAAATTTGCCTAGTATGTGTTACTGACATTAATGCGAGTGAAAAATGCTTATTCCAAAATTTGACAACTCTTCAGTGCCCCAGGATCAGTGGGCCATCAGTATGTGTTTGGAGGACATCATTGCGACTTTTCAAACACGCAGATGAATTTATCAAAATTGCATACGTTCCGAAACTCTATTATCAAATTAGAATGCCTACAAGTAGACACTTGCTAATGGGGATACGAAGTCGGAAACATCAAAACAGGCCACACATTTCTGTGAATGTGGAGCATACATACCACACAAGCTGCTTCAAGCTTGCTTCTTTTTTGTTGAGGATAGATATTAATTTTAACCCGTTACCTCCAAAATTACACGAATGACTGAGCTCACGGCGCACATTATTTCTCTGGTCGCTCATCTTCTCCGGGTTGACGAGGACAATCATTAGTGATGTCGATGTGGCTCGGCTGTGCGGTAATAAGTCGATTGGTCTCCTCAACATGTTCAACATCTGTTTGAAAACTGTGCGGAAAGGAAATCAAATGGCGTGAAGCAAGAGACCTGTGAAAATGGTACCCTCCTTGCCCCCCTCAATTACATTTGTATCCACGCAATTAACTCGCCAAAGAGCGGCCGGCCTCTAATCAAACGTATGACGCACCCACCCCGTTAACTTTTTCTTTTCTGCTGCAGGTGGTCATGAATATATTTAGTCAGGATAGTATATGCATCACGTATGGTAGATCTATTGCACGTTTCAAGCTGCATGCTAAAAACAATAGCCCTTGCAAGTCGATCATAGTTTTAGTAGGCTAACCTCGTTTGATTCTACACAAAGCGTTTTACATTTTGGGGGGGGGGATAATTGACGAGATTTTTACATATATTTATACAACCATTAGATTTTACATTTGTAAGTAGCATTTTACTTACATAAGCTACAAGTTTTTACATGTGACGTCGATTTTTATGCATGCAACGAAAGGTTTTATACTATACAAGAAGTGCCTTCGCCTGTGCCCAGGTACCACATTCAACTAACCTCAAAGGAGGTAATGTGTAAAGGGAAAGAACATCCATTTTAACATGTTTCGACAAATGTCAAGTTACCGAAGGCATAACATTATATATATATATATATATATATATATATATATATATATATATATATATATATATATATATATATATATATATATATATATATATATATATATATATATATATATACATGCGTGGTTAGGATAACCCGACCGACCCCACTGAAAAAGCCCGAGTCCTGAGCCTAAACAAATTTTAGGAAACATAAAAAAAGAAAATAAAATCAAGCTGCCCTTCCCTAATAAAAATGATCCACCCTGGCTGAAAGATTTTATCGAGAAAGTGGCTGTCGTATGCCGTCATTTTGCAGTAAAGTCAACTCAAATAGCGTAATTTATTTCAACTTGTCTGCAATGGAGTGTTAACTTCAGCCGGGGATATGCCACGGTTGTTCGGTGGAATAGCATCGCTATAGCCCCTGAAGAGAGATTTTATCCAGAAAGCGGCCGTCATGTGCGGTTATTTGCAGCAAAATCAACACAAACAAAACAGTCTATTTCAGCTTGTCTGGAGAGTAAATTTGGGCTGGGGAAACACCATAGCAACACAAAGTTCAAGAAGGTATACAGCCACTGTGTATTCGGTGAAACAGTATAGGCCATAACCCCACTCGTTCTGTGATGGTTATCGTAATATTTTGCTAGGTTCCAGTTGTCCGTTCTCTGAGTTACCAGGGCAAATGGTCGTTAAAATACTTTTAGAAAACGACATACTATCTTAACTTTAATCTGCCTGCTGGGTTGTGTCTGAAACAGTTATCGTCGCTAGTTACAAATCAAAATGTGACAGATACCTTGGCTTGAACTGGCACATGGTGGGCGCCATTTTGAACATTGTGCAAGGCTGCACAAAAATACATTTGGTTTGGATATCAAAGTGAATCGAAGCCACAGCAAATAGCATACTATTATTGATGCTCTGAAACATTTGCATATATACATTTGGTTGCATATATTATAACCCCTGTCCCCCAGATCGTCCCAATAGTATCGATACTTATTTGTTACAAACCATCGGTACGAAATCCACAATTTTCAAAATGGCAGCCAATATGGGGTAGTCCCGATTCGACATTTTGAAGAGGTAGTATCCAAAATATATGTGTGATCAGTGTTATAAGGGAAGGTTGATTTGTCGAATGAATGTACTGTACAAAATATAATGGGACGTTTCCAGAGTTAGCATTACCTGAAAATGTAAATACAGCTCTGTACAATTTGGTGTAGGCAAAACTAGAAAGTGTATTACAAACGAGGAAATCAGCAATGGAGCAAGATTTGGAATGCTTGCTTATACAAAGTAACTTCAAATATGTAGTGAACCCAGAGTAAGCGTGTGTGTGATTTTTTTCTGCTTCATGTCAAACAGTAATTTGGGAACAGAATGTCGTATGCACTTTTCAGCAGAGATATGTTGTGGGTTGGCATGTTGGGGCACACCATGAGGTAGCTCGACCTGGACGATGTCATAACGAAGTCCAAGGTTATTCATTTTGGCTTTTGCGTGGTTGGTCGCCATGAGGACATACCGGTGTCCTGCACTTCAACTGAAAGGACTTGCTTTTGCAGTCATTGCCCGACAATAGAAAAGCCCTCAGGTGCATCTTAGGCAGGACTGGTCTCTCTAACGGCTTGTATGGTAGACTCAGTATCCTCTCTGGGCTTGGAAGCAAAATAGGACAATCTGTTAGCATATTAAGCAACACAAGAAACCATGACTGAGCAGGCCAAAAGGGAGCTATTACAATACCCTCAGATTATTCTCTCCTAATTTTTCTCAATATTTTTCCCAGTAGACTGAAAGGTGGAAAGGCATATACGACTTTTCCCACCCAAGGTAGTGTGAATGCATCCACCGCCATCGCTTCCAGATCTGGTTTCCAGGCAATATCTGGTTTTATACCTGTAGGCAAATAGGTCTATATCTGGCATTTTCCATATTCTCGTAATTTTTAAAAAATTTCTTCTTTTAACTTCCATTCTGTGTTGTCGAGATATATTCGACTCTGTTCATCAGCATCCTGTTTTCAACTCCCGGACTGACGGTGGCGCTGGCCCATATGTCCCTGTCAATGCACCATTGCCACAGCTTCTTGGCTGTAGCATTGCATTCCGACTTTTTACCACCCATATTATTTATGTATGTCATAGCAGTGGTGTTATCGACACGAATTTGTATATGAAAATGTCGCTCCTGTTCAAAGAAAGTTTTTAAAGTAAACCATGCTACAAGTAGCTCCAGCTGGTTTATATGGAAGTTACTCTCTAATTCAGACCACTGGCCTCCCGATTTCAAATTTCCACCACTACCACCCCAGCCCACAGTGCTTGAAGCATCTGAATCAACAGTAATGTCAGGATTACCATGGTCAATTTGATTAAAAGCAGTTTCTAAGTTTTAAATCCACCAATATAATATAAATATGGTCATAAAAGAGTAACCACTGAGAATTCCAAATTTCCTGTACAAAAGTATGTATGGTAATACAGTAGTCAATTTCAATGAAGCTTATATTTTTACAATCCTTGGGTGTAGAAACAAGAGACTGGTCCGCTGTCATCTGTCTTTTATGGTCATTTTCAAGGCAGTATATGTGCAACTACAGAATAAAGTAGTTAAGGACGTGAAAGTGGCAATTTACACAGGAAATCACGCTCCAGCTTACATTCTGAGGCGATGAAAGTATAAAGTAGATTGGCCATGTCAGTACTTTAATAGATTTTTTTAATCCATATGTTTTTATTCTAAATAAAAGTAGTTAAAAATCAGTGATTAATATGTAAGAGGTCAGCTTCATTAAGCAAAAGGCAGCGACATATGGCCAATTAATTGCTAGCATTTTTTAATATCTAGTTGTCGGTAGTATTTTTTGCATGTAGTTCGATTTAACCAATTACACATAATTCAATAGAAACATCTGACACAATATCGATCGAAAACTAGATTTATCAGAGGTCATTGGCTATGTCCCTAAACAGCCGTTTTTACTGGTGTAAATCCAATATTTATAAGTGGTCCTATGGTCTTATAAAATGGTATATAAACATAAAAATTTCAATGGTGTGAATTAAGGTGGAAGCTGTGAAGCTAGTGCGCAGTGAGACTGGCAACTTTGGATTGCAATTACCCATTTAAATTTTTTCACAAGCACATTAAACCTATATATTTTCTGATTACTACATATCCATAGATTTGTATCCATAGAGTTTTTTTGCAGGATTAGGATTTTTGGATATTTTATAGCATTCTTTCATGACATGGTAGGATTTTCACATTTTTCGCGCAGAAGTCACACAAAATTGTCTTTTTCCAGTTGAAAGCAGAAGAAATTTAAAATACATATCAATGTCCAGGATCGAATGCAATGATTAGTCCTGAAATAGCATAAGTAAAAAGTTATAAAATTTTTAATTTAGTCCTGACAGGTTGTTCATTTTCCTTCTATAAATTGCTCCAAAAGTCACCGAAGGGTTTGTCAGAAAAAAAAATCCTGGGAACTGTTCCTGGATATGATATTTTTCTTTTAATGTCCGTTGATTTTAATGTGATAGGGCAATTTGTACGTTTGTGAGGCGAGATACAAATTGCAGAGGTTGAGTAAAAAACAGTTCCGAGAAAATTGCATTAAAAGAAAAAGTTGCCAATTCTTACGCATTTATGGCTGTAATATGACACATACTCATTTCTTCTGCCCTGTGTTTTCATTATTGTGTGAAATAAACTTGTAGCTTTACTTCTGTGATGTTGTCATTAAACAAAAGTATATTTTGTGGCTTAAATCTCGACTTTTTTTTTTAACTTGGGAACCCCACACTTGGCTTGTATGGGTGTGGGTTCACATGCGGCTTTCCATATTTGGGGACCAGTAAGTGGATTGTGTTAATTTGTTTTTACTTCGATAGAGAATTTCAAAGTAATCAGAACAATGGTAGTGATTAGTCTGAACTGGCCCATTCTTCTCTCCACGTCTCATGGTTTCCTATGAGCGACCCTTGTCAATAGCTCAATTGGTTTCCAGGGGTCATGGACTAATGACTGTGCAAACAATGACATGGTTCATTATCATGCCCATGCAAACAAAGTCATGTGTCCGGCACTGTTTAAACTTTTCATTGTCGACAAAAGTTTTGAGATCAGTTACCTCATATAAATTTTATGTTCACACATCTGAGTTTTTGGGAGCAAGTAGTTTAAGTATCAGACTATCCAAAAATTTGAAAAAGTGATTTGAGGTTATTCAAAGGTGCGGCTTCAGACCTTCCACCTCAATAACAATAAAGAAAGTAATTATTGCTACTTAATAACATCACGGTTTCTCTGCACACTTTTGTTATAGATGATCTTGTGCAGATATTACAGTGATTCTATAAAGAACCCATAACGACACTAGTGTAACAAACCCACAAACACGGCAATAGAAAATTCGAATCATTTACCCATACAGATTGGTGTTAAGATATTCGATAATTTGTACAATGTAAATACCAAGGTCAAAGAAAAAAATGTGTTTTCTTCGCATTAATATAGAAAGTATTCGAGAATTTCAGCAATAGTGTAATATGAGGGACTAATTATGATTTATGTATTGGTGGTATGAGGTAAATGGGAGGTGATTAAAAAGCTTGTACCACAGACCACAGGTTTGGGAGATAATTTTAAAGGTTTGAAAGGCGCCACTGATCTGCTATATCATCCTACATTTGTCGGGGGGGGGGAGGGGGGAAGACACCCTCACCCCATGTAAACAAAACAATTCCATATTTTGGGCACTTCCTAACCCTTGCCTAGCCCCTGTTTCACTTTTTTTTGGGGGGGGGATCTGCTCATGGTAAATACATGACAGTATACGTATATTGTGAAATAAAGCCCGAAAAGGGCCAGTGTTCGAGCCGCTACTTCCTAAAAAGGCCAAAATACCATGACCCTTGATTGTAAAGTGTATCTGTAATGGAATAGATTCAAAATGTGGTGGATGTAGTCGGCGTCACACGACGAAGACTGCCATTCACCTTTGATATTACTAATACTGTAAGGGTACTCTGCTCGTGGTAAATACATGACAGTATACTTATTTTGTGAACAAAACCCCGAAAATGGTCAATGCTCTAGCTGCTACTTCCTAAAAAGGCCGAAATACCATGACCCTCGATTGTAAAGTGTATCTTTAATACAATAGATTCAACATGTATTGGATGTAGTCCGCGTCACACAACGAAGACCGCCAGTAGCCTGCGATATTACTAATACTGTAAGGGTACTTATTTTCGCGTAATATTATATAAAGTTGCAGTGAAATAAGCGAAAATAAAACATGCAGTGAAATTAAGTGAATTTACAATAATTCACTGTAAACTTTTCACTCACATCGGGTGATATTAGTAATATGGCATAAACATAAGGTCGAACATGATATTTTTTCTCTCTTTTTACAGGCAGAGACTATGAGGCCTATGTTTCACACGAGTCTGATAAAAAACAAAATTAAACGTGAAAGGGGCATAGAAGTTTTGGTGAGATTTGAGGGGACCTGCAATCTTCAAAAAGTGATTTTTTTTCAAAGCCCCCTGCCCGAGTAAATATCCTGACCGTCCCTAGATGGCTGTCTTGATGTGTGGTGATATATATATATATTATTTGCCTCTATGATGAAAAAGCATATGTATTCGTTTTTGAAGGATTCAGACTTTTTCTACGAGGGCAGCCTGCTTTCATCGATGGGCGACATACTACAGACAATGCAGTAATGATCAAAAACATTTTTAATAGCTACTTTCTGCAGAAAAAAACGGGTTTTCATAGTCTTTGTCTACTTCAGACGTGCTTTTGATACGATTCCACCGGAAAACTTACATTGAAAATTGCATAAGGCAGGCCTCCGCTCAGAAATTATACAACTGGTTTCACATATGTATGAAAATATGATGGTGTCTGTTAAATTAACTGAAGGTCAAACAATTTTCCCTAGTACTCTTGGTCTGAAACAAGGACACCCTTTAAGTCCACTTCGGTGCAACATCCATATTCATGACTTTGAAGTGTGTAATAATAAAGACAAGCTATATGGAGTTAATGTAGGAGATAGAAAAATAAGCTCACTGCTATTCGCTGACGATGTTATGCTGTTATCAGATTCTTCCTTTGGGCTTGCACAATTGTCAAATGATCTTAACAGCTACTGTCTCAAATGGAATCTCGATGCAAATTTGGACAAAAGTGTGGGAATGATTCTTAACAAAAAGGGTGAATCACTGGAAAAAATGATATATACTCCCCTTTAGGGATAAAGACTTTCGTTTTGTTAACTGTGTAGAGTATATGGGTATCATGATTAAACCAAGTGGGGTGTTTTATTATATAGAAAGGCACCTTGTTGATGAAGCACAAAAGGGTGTTTTCATGCTGAAACGTAGTATTATGTCAGACGGGAATAAGTTGATACTCCTAATGCAGCTCTCACATTATTTGATTCTTATGTTAGCCAATGGCTATCTGCAGAAGTGAAATATAGTCTCTTCATTCTACAAAACTTGAAACCAGGAAGGTACTTTTGTGACCCGAATACCCAAAATTTCATAAACATTCATGAATCAGAAAAGGTACAAACCGGTTTTTATTAAATGCACCCTTGGGGTATGCAACAAAACTCATAATTTAGCATGTTTATTCTAATTGAGAAGAAACCTACTCTCTATTGGCAAGAAAATTTAAATCATAAAATATTGGTTTAGAATTAAAAGCCTGGGCTTGGATAATATATTGGTACAGTCCTTGAATGAAATTTCTTCCATAGAGGACGCGGGCCACACAGTCTGGTTGCCAGCCATTAGGAAATTAATTGAGCAGAATGGATTCTCATACATGTGGAGAAACAGAGGCAAAGATTTCATGCCTGGTGTGTTTTTGAAAACAAAATTGAAGAATACGCCTACAAGATCAACAAGCCCAACTGTTTTACTCATATGTGTGCAAAGACCATGTAATAAATGAATCAGGTGCAAAACCTAAACCATATAGAAATTTCAAACAAGATTATGTAAAAGAAATGTATTTTAATAAGATCAATTAGTTAAGTATAGGAAAGCTGTTTCGAAGCTGCAGCTAAGCAGCCATGGAAACTTAGGGCGGACTCAAATTCATACAGATTTTACCTGGTAAACCAACGCAGTCCAACCTGTAAGTTAAATATCGAATGCCACAATTTACCACATGTATGTTTTGCTTTCAGTAGAAACACCAGCCGACTTTATGGTACCTTAACATAGCACACCAAGGTGCACTTGCAATGATTTTGTTTCAGACATGACTATTGTATTCACATGATGAGGTTTTAGTTGCACCCAGAAAGTTAAATAAGCTCTGAAACAGACCTGAAACGTTTACGTGGCTCTCCAAGATTCCACTAGGGATGCGTATGGAGCCAATGTGAAAAATGTATGACCTCTGAGCACCAAAAGTGCATATGTTAATGAGCCTTTCTAAGCCAGTGACACTGGATGACAGAGGCGTAATGTCATTAGCATATAAATATCCATTGAACTCAGTTTTGTCAATCTTACACCACAATCAGAAACATTTATTTTGATTAATAAACCATTAACATTAACATTGACATGAGTGAAAGCACACTGTCCTGGTGGGTACCCATCGTGACATAAAAATGTTGCTATACTTAGAATTCCATTTTACCACTGCTTTAAATCCGCAATACTTTTTTACAAAAAAATTACCAGTGTTTTACAAGGATTATGTCACTCATTTTGAAGAAAAAAAAACCATGAGCCACGCCCTACCAAAACAATGATCCATGTCCAAACTCCCAACGAAAATATCCGATTTATTACTGCTGAAATGTACGATGAAATTGTGTAGCATGGCACACCTGAAAGAGGTATTACTCACTTTGTGAAAACAGAACTGCAGTCTACATAGTTTGTCGTGTGGTACCATGAGCGGTTCAAGGAGTTTTGAGGAAGTCGTGCTATGGGTTTTGGGTCAGTAACAACTGGTCTCCTTGGGGTCCAGGCCAGGCTTTTTAAGAATAGAATGACACATAATTTTGAAATGAAAATCAGCAAAATTACTGAGGGAAATCTTGGATTTACGATAACAGCAAAACTGGCTTGCCTTTTCGACTGAAAGCTCTGTGTACTTTTATTCACACTCAGTGCTATAGTGCTCAATGCATACCCAAATCTGCCGAAAATCTTTTTGCAGAAGTCTGGGGACCTATAGGTACCTAGAAAGCTGATTTCTGTGTTCAAATACCACTGAAATAGTTGGTAGTAAAGCTGCTTGATTGGCTTGAAACTCGATTTTCAAGACGACTTCTCAGCAAACAGATCTCAGAGATAGGAAAAGCAGTGAACACCAGGCTACTGCCTCCTTTTGGAGTCAAGCTATTGGTGTTGATCCAGTCTGCCAGCATCCTTGTCCTTCTTGGATCATGGGCAGAAACTGTCTTCACAGAACCACTACATGGCCACTTGGGATGACCATCCACACTGCTTTGGTTGTTGCCTGTGGTTGGGTCAAGCTCGCTCTTGCGAGCAAACTTGCAAATACTGTCAGGATTAGGGAGAAGACAAATGGCTGCTCTTCGGGCAAGCATGGAGAAAGTCTGATTTTATGCAAAGTGTAGGTGGCAGGTTGTAGCCGCCAAACACTGGACTGAGATGAATGACTCTGTTGAGCCTTCAACACAGACCCCCCCCCCCACACACACACACACCTCGAAATGCATTTCGTCTGCAGTCCCAGTTGACAAATTTCTTGACACCAGAAACCCCATGGGATAAGAAGGTGAAGAGACGCCACAGTCAAAAGTCAGGAGGCAAAAGATCACCTCATGGGGATCAAGAGCACCCATCTTTACCCCTAATGTCACCCACTTGTGCTCTTGGCACTGACCCAAAGCTCACCTCTGCTTTGGAGTCTATGTTGCAGAGCAGGAAGATGAGATGCTCCAAGCATTGCTTGCCCCCTCTCAGCGGGCTGTTTCTTCTCTATATTTTGAAGAAGTCAGCCAGTTCAGATCTCAGCCCTCTGGGTCTGAGCACTCAGAGTAGCAGTGATCACACAAACTGGTATGTCCAGATCACTGTTACCGAGTCTGAGCAAAGAGGCCCTTTGAGTGCCTTGAGGACCCCAAGGGGGTTTCCCTGAAGTGCTGGATGTGGAAAACTTATTTTCTATTAACACTCGCTTCGGGGGCTAGGAGAAGCTAAATCCATGCTCTGGCTTATAACTGACTCCAATGGTCACCTGACCACTCACAGGTGACTCTGAGGCCTCACTTAGGCTTCCTTGCCAAAAACCAAGTGGTGCAAGATTCACCTACAGTCTTCAAGAGTTTTGCCCTCTGTGCTATGTATGCTGCCCTTCCTCTCAAGGAAAGAACCCTGTGCCCAGTGAGAGCTCTCTGCTGGTACCTACCCCAAATGGACAGACTCAGAAGACAGAGGTCTTGCTGCTTTTTACCACTGAGCAACTCATGTAAGGAGCAATTTGCAGAAACATGATTTCATTGTGGATTAAGCAGACGATCCTTAAGGCCTATGAGATCTAGCTGGAAAGGCCAGAGATTGCAGCTTATCTGAGCCAGAGCTCATGAAGTGTCAGCCTTTAATGCTTCCTGGTGCACCCTGTGGAATGTCATTGTTGTTGACATTCTGCAGGTCTACTGCTGACAATCATTCATGACTTTCACTGAGCACTACTTGCGTGACATGATATTGCTAGAGGAAGGCATGATTGACTTGTGGGCATAACAGGCTCATTTGGTTAAGTTCCGATACTCATTCATTGGGGATCTCATCAGTGCAGCCACTGTGCCACTCAGTTTTATTACTAGGGCTGCCGTTGTCAGCTTCAACCTCACTTAGCTCTGAGGTTTTCCCTTCAGACACTGCCTCATCACTCAGACCAATGGTTAACACCCAGGGTACCAGTCCAACTAGTCAAATGCAGTCTGTGTGCCAATAACGTTACATTCTCCACCTATATGCTTGTGTATCAGTAAATGGTGGTGGAGTGGTAATGTTACGTTAGTAATACCAGATATTTGGAGTAATATCAGTATAAGTTCATTTAGCTCTTGACCACCAGAGAAAACCCTCTGACCAACCCCACTTCCTGTTAGCTGGCTTCAACTGACCAATCTCCAAAAGATGAAGGGTGGTACAGGGAACTTGCACACCAGAAGTAACCACCAGTTCCACAGGAATCGAGAGATGGCGCCACAGGAACGTTAGGTATTCAGAATTAAACTAAACTCAATTTCACGGGCGTTCAACCCAGACACAGAAGTCTAGGCAAATGGTGGCTGAGGGATAAGTGAACTTACTACTACTGATATTACTCCAAATATCCTGTTTTTATTGGCAAGGGAGAAAAACACAGGTGACCAGAATGGATAGGGCCTGAAGCATCTACATGGCAGGCACCCTGCATCTGAGGCTGCCTCATGCATTGACAAAACCTTGATTAGTATAAAAAAAACCATGCTGATACTCTGTATAGTGTAACATTCTGCGCATACATGTGGAGAGATGATGCAAACTTTATTTCAAAAGGTATGAATGGCATGAAAGAACATTTGCACAAACTGGGCAAAGCTTCATTTATTTTGGTATGCTGACATACCATGATGCACAAAAGGCCACCCATCTTGCCCATTGTCACGAGTGAGCATGTGGACTGCTTATTGCAAATACATTCTATATGCAAGATGAAGACAGCAAATTTGTCTTGAATGTCAAACAAAACATCAAATGGCCAGCTTTGGCTGACTTTGGTACCATTTTTGCATCTGGCCGGTAGCCTGTTGGCATCCGTCAACTGTCAAGGAACCTAGGGCTACTTAGCAGGCAGAAGGTCCACATAGATGTGGATAAGTGTTGGATGAAAATCGACATTCTTGGACAAGTACCAAATAATATCATAGCTAATACCCAATTGACTGCAAGAGTTATGTAAAGGTATGTGTCCATTCGTATTCCCTCTATCTCAGAGATCATACAAATAAATGGTCTCAATGCTGGAAATGGAAATCATTGTTAAATTTCTGTTTTTGTTTTCAGTGATGAAGATATATTAAAAGATGAATTTTCTAATAAACCACATGTGCTGATCGAGTCTTCACAAAACCCTAATATTGTGAACCAAATTACGACTTACGAATCCCAAGCTTTCACAACGTCTCAATACCCAGGGTTTATAAGATTTCAAAGCCCATGGTTTTGCTCCATTATATCAAAAGTCACCAAAGCATGGGCTTTTTGCTGAAACCTGAGACCTGTCCAAGGTTGAAGGGGGTGAAGATTTTCATTCCCCAAACCCAGGAATTTGGAGCGAACATAAAGTAGTAGGAAGCTCATTTGGATGTCACCTATGATTCATTACCTCACACAGCTGACATAGCACTTCAGAGTTCCATTCTCTGAAGTCAGGGTCCCAACGTGCTGTATCAGCAGTTGCTGGGAAATGATGTCATGGACAATGTTAAAGAAAGGCTCTCTTATAGACCAGAACATCAGTTCTTTCTGAGCCATAAATACATAAATAGATAAATAAATAAATAAATAGACAAATAAACAAAACAAATGAATAAATAAATAAAAAAAATAAAAATAAATAAATAAATAAATAAATAAATAAATAAATAAATAAATAAATAAATAAATAAATAAATAAATAAATAAATAAATAAATATACAATCACAAAGTTTATAGGTAGGATAAAAGACAAGTAGGGCAATGATCAAGATTCGAGGATAAGATGGCTTTCGTAAATTTTGACAAATTACCGGAAAGTGAAGCCATACAGCAATTGCAATGGATAGAGAAATTACCATTAGCTTCATTACACAAACAATACCTAGATGGACTTAATCAATTTGCAAAAGACACATCTGTATGTGAAATGTTGCAGCACAGATGACGGTTCTCCTATAGGTGCTGCAGATGAAGCATGTCTTGTTAACTTAAAACAGACTGGTGAGTGGTGGATTAATTCAGATTAATAACTTAATCCATATGAAGCAAACCAGGACATGGTGCTGAATTATGCTGAAGACACAAAAGAAAGTCAACTGAAAATTCAGCTGTACTTTAAGGGCAATGCAGACTACCTGGACGAAACAAACCCTCTGGTTGGTCTGAATTTTGGATTCACATTACCAAATTCCTACACAAATAATGGTCAAACTGTGGACATGACAGAACCCCTGTATTCTGAGACCTTTCAATAACTTCATCTATTATTCAGCAGGATCCTAATCATGGTCAAATAGGCTCTACACCCAAATACATTACATTTGATGAGAGTGGCCACAGAGAACTACAGAGTGGATATTGAAACAATAAAACTGTGGATACCTACAGTCAGCTTGGTCCCTATACCCTACATGGAGATCAGTCGATGTCCGCAAGATTACCACAGCCAGGTACCCCAACATGAAGGCAGACCTCATGACACATACTGTGGCACAAAGTGCTCCACACATTCAACTGGACAACTTATTCCAGAGTCATGTACCTGCACAAATCCTGATTGGTCTGTTGACATCTGAAGCTGTTGAGGGAAGTTACATCAATAGCCCCTTTAATTTTCAACATTATAACCTCAATTACCAACAGGTCACAGTGGATGGTGTTCCATCTAGAGAAGAACACTGGAACCAGACTATGCAAACAAAATATACATTGACTCTTACCCGACCACATTCAGCTGGACTGGCAAATGGAATACCTACAGTGGAGATTACAGCAATCAATCAAATTACCCTTCAGACAGGCTGCCTTATAAACTGAACCTGGAACCAAGTCTGTTGATTGTCATCACGGACCCATATCACATACCTTGAAAACATTGGATTGATATATTTGTCACGTGATAGGGGCCTGTGGAATTTTTTTATTCTTTCGGACACACTCCAGGCTACTATAACAAAAACTTTGTGGATTTCCCAAGATGAATAGATAGAGGTGTCAAGTTCAACAAGAAGATACTGCAAGCCCAAAATAGCCTCATTTGTGGACCATATTGTCTACATTATGCCATACACTAGTGTAAAGGGATACCTATGGTCTGCATCACCAGTCATTTTGGAAGAAACACTGAAAAAGGACGATATAGTGTCCCATTTTATTAAAAACGCTTTAGACTCTTTGTGACACCCTCTGACGCCTTTACACATTTATGGCGCTTACATGACGCCCTGTAATGCCTTTACACATTGATGACACTTTGGGACGCCCTCCAATGCCCTTTGTGATACCCCAATCTGAAACTCTTTCATACTGTGCACAACGTTTATAAGTAGATATAAACTGTAGGTATCAAACTACAATAGAATTCAAAATGCCTTACTGGTATAAACATGTATGCCCTATTTTTAACAAACCAAGCCTGGCTCGATTAAATTCACATTTGAGGCCTGTGCATGGCATGAGCAGTCAAGAAAGACACAGATGGTTGATGCAAGCTGTGGACAGTTCAAGCAATGATAAAACCGAAAACCTTGATTGTGAAAGGCCATTGAATGGAAGCCAACAGTCCCTCAGACATAAGGCAGTGCAACGAGGGATATTGGGCCCTTCTTTTAGAGGCAAAGGACTACAGAACAATAAACACAATGCTTTGTCACTTTAAAACATCTTTTGACAATGATATTCGCTGCCCTTACCGGTTTGGCAAAACTGTACACGTGTACAACCTTTAACAGAGAGCAGACTACCACCACTGGAAAGAATTATCATATGTTACTCACAATGGCAGCCCTCCTATAATGAGATGCAAAACAATATTCCAAATGATGAATTTCTTAGAGATTTACCATGAAACGTGGAACAAGACAGTTTTCTAGACACAACCAAAAAATACGATAGTATTGGACGATCTGATGGGCGATACTAATGAAGAAAACAGATTGGCAAATTTCTTTACCGACGAAAGCCATCAACACAATTTGAGTGTTATAATGCTGATGCAAAATATCTATTAACCACACACAGTGACCATTGGTCGAAATTGCTGATGTTTAATTTTAGGCAACATGCCTATGGATTTATAGGCCATCAAGATCAAGAGTTAGCGCATGTTCCCAGACAAGCCATACTGTAGGATGGACATGTACAAAAGAGCCACCTCTAAACCAAATGGATTGCTGGTGATTGATCCACAACCGACAACACCCGACCACGAATGACTGCAAAATAATACTACGTAACACACATCTCCATTAAAGCCTGTAAAATTATCTGCAGAACATTTAAATCGCTTATGTAAATTATCTGATGATTCATCGAGTGATGACAAGGAGAATGACGTGAGACATCAACAACCTGTGACAAAGAATGACAGCGGCTGTATATAAAACGGTTACAAAGTCCCGATGACGAGACAAGTCAAGATCCTACACAGTGGAAAGGTTTTATCAAAATCAAAGCTCATTGCTCCAATAAAGATAAATCGCTCATTCAGAATAACAAAGCATTGGCTCATTAATGTGTGTATGAATGGAATGGTGTGAGACCTCACGATACCTTGCTTCGTGTGTCCACAGGCAAGGATTGTTTTTTTATCTAACTGCATCAGCGCATTGTACATGTTGTAATACTGTTGCTATTCATGTAACCCCAAATGGGCTTACTGCAAACATTGTGAAACTTTATGCAAGCGCAATGCCAAACAGATTATTAAATTGTTCGTAAATTGCCCGACTGGCAAGAAAACATCTGTTGGTAAAGTGAAAAATGCATCTGACAAGAAAAAGCAAGTGTAGCAGGAAAAGATCTGCAGCGTATATAAGGAGCCGATAGGCTGAAAAAATCTATGAATAGCAGGTCGTTTTGCTATCTGTAAGACTTACGCACTGTTGAATAGTGAAGACAGTAAACAATTCCAACCTGGAAACAGTGGAAACAATTTGTGCATGTGTGCAATTGCCACAGGAATTAAATTTATCGGGATATTGGGAAGTTTTTGTGAGTAATATTTATATATTGAACAAGAAGCAGGAATAGCAAATCAATATTTGCTGATGTGCTGTGATATTGTAGACTATACTATAGCCGCGGACAGTTTAAAACAAATGTTATGAAGAATATCACCATCAGATATACATTTTGTCACAGAACAGTTCATCCATCTTGTGGAGAAACCCGTTGAACAATTACGTATTTTCATATTAGACAGCGAGGGCCAACCTACAAATATGCATCACTCTGACGTCGCATTTCATTTTCGGGCATCTCCATTATGACGATGAAAAGCAATATACCAGGGTTTGGAGCCTTCAATCAATCACGGGACCGTTCTTTTCCACAAAAAGGAGGAAACAAAATTGGAAGAAGAAGAAAGAAACCATTACCAGCTATATCTCCTATCATAGGACAGGACCTACAGATGAAAGCCAAGTTGAAAACTAAGAAAAATGACCCTAACAAGACTAACACTCAGACTGATCGTAATTTGTCTATGTAATGCAAAAACAATAAAATTATGATCATGCGATATGAAACTTGTTTGTTGTCTGTATTTTAGTACACTTTCATTCCGACGTTCTCCCCAATGTCACAAAGCAACTCATTGTCATGTCTGTTTGTTCATTGAACAGCTGTATATACAAAGGCTTCGGTCAAAAGTCAGCACATTGGTATTGCACCACTATGTAAAAAAAGCTGATTTTGTCATTTGGGAGAGAGCAGAGTGTAGTAACTAGTGACTGTGGGAAAGTGTGTCAAACTCTCTCTGTTTTCTTTCTTTGTTTTTTTTTTTTTGTTTTTTTTTTTTTTTTGCTCTTTTTGTGTGTGTTTTTGTTTTCTTTTATTCGTCTTGAGACAATTGTTAGTGTTGTTAAGTTCTACTGAAAGAACTATAAGGAGGATGTGAACAGAGCAAAGGTAGTTTTTTCATGTGCCTTAATAATCTACTTACATATAAAGATACTGTGTACAACGATATTTTGGTCGCCTGTGCAGGCTATTTGTACCCCCACATTATATGCACTGTACAAAGGCCGCTTTACCCTATGTTGAAGTGAGCAACACTGACCTCGAAGTCAAAGGACAGTGACCCAGCAACAGGGGTTTGTGTAAACAAACCTTATTGGCGTATTGAACTTTTCTGTTGCTATGGCAGTTGTGTCGGGTAATGAATCATAGGTGGCATCCAAAAGAGCTTCCTACTATAACATGCAGCTGTGTGATTTGCCCAGTCATTTACATTCTGTCAAGACTCCTGTTTTTTCACTAAACCTAGGGTTTCACAACAAAACGCTGGGTTTTTGTGTCATGAAACCCAGGGTTTTGTAAATGGAACCCTTGGTTTTGAAAATTATTGGTCAATACAACTTGCATACAGCCCAACTTTCTGACACTCGAATTGTAAAAAAAAACAAACTAAAAATACTGTCTTGTTAACGATATATGTAACCAGGAGGATATTATGATTTTATATAGTTGTTACTTAGATGCATGTAAACAGTCTTGCGGACATTACAGTAAGCACGTAGTGTTTTACAAGGGCACAGGCCTGACGTCTGGTTGATGGCGCGTTTATAATATGACGACTGGTATGGACTTTTGTTTTTGCACTTTCAAAATACTCACCAAGGTATGTAGCTCCACATATAATAATATACATCAGAATGTTTGAATCGAAAGGCCTGTTTTAGAAAAAAAATATTATTCAGCAGGACTTAACGAAATTGCGCATCTTACACGTATAAAAGGCAATGCATATCCTCTATACATGAGATATGCCATATCTTTCATGTTACAGTGATAACCTTGGGTATTGAACTCAAGCATGTCAATTTTTATATGGGACACCTAATTTAGCAGTTTTGTTCTAAAAGTAAGCAATGTGATGCAGAATATTGTCCTTAAGATTAATTATTTAAGTTTTGTCTTCTTGCGACGTTGCTTTACGTGAAGCAAAACAGGACATTATCGCCACTTCAGGAGACTTGAAAAGTGTCACGGGAATAGGCAATCCAAAGGACGGATTGCCACGTAACATAGAAACCTTCATGAACAGAACAAGAAAAAATATACAAATATTAAAAACCCTGTGCAAACGTTAACATCACGCAAAAATGAACGCCTTACAGAAAATAAGCGCCCTTACTTTCATTCTACATGCATAATGTGATAAATTTCATGGCATGTACTTTCAAAGTATATATACTTTATTTTGTATTTTCAAAAGACTGAATTCTGTAAAGCAAAAAACGTCAATATTGGACCTATAACATGTTGGGAACAATAAAAGAATATCAGTATCTAATAACATGCGACTCATTATAACTACATTTCTTTGTTGTATTTCTGTCTTTTTGTCCAGAACTACTTCCCAGTAGTCATTATCCTATTCAGTCCGAACTCTTTACTCTCTATAAGGTAACCTGTCCCTGTCTTACCTGTATACATGTGGAAGTGCTATTGTCCATATCGCAAACTTTCCTCTGTAAAAGTTTGACATAGGTTGAATAAGCCCAAATGAATTAAAGGGTCTTCAGCGGGTAACTACTCAGAACATATTTCGGAGCCTATTACCTGTACATGTCTCTCTGAGTAGCGGCTCCTTGTCGCAACTAAATTTTCAGCACAGACAACCCGCATATGAATATGAACGTGGCAAATGATGAATTAGCTAAATACGAAGTTTTGCTCATCAATGCAGAGCTTCATAATGCAAGAAAAATACCTGTCAAATAATCCACAATTACTAAATTTGTGTAGTACAGGTTCAGATAAGAATAATTTGACTTACCCCTGAACCAATATGTACGCTTTCTATCTGAATAGCTTATCCTAGTTAAACCACCCGCCAGTGTATAACTGAAGTGGAAACGAACTGGGGCATTGCATTCAGTCCCTGTGATTGTAAAATAAACAGTTGCAGCTAGACCACCTGTACAAACTAAGGGAAATCCTAACAAGGACTGCAACAATGGGCATCCTGCACCAGAAATGTAAAACAAACTCCATGATGACACCTACTCCTCACTTTGAAAGTCTAAAAACAATTAAGCTCTATTTCACTGCCAAGCCTTAGTCAATGTCTCAACGTAATGTGTCAGGTTTGTGATATTTAATAAAACACTGTCAATTTTGAGATTTTTTTTTTTAATATTGACCAAATTTGCATTCAGGCATGTCAGAAAAGTCATTAGCATTTATGCCAAAAACATGTTATCGAAATAATTTTTCTTAACACTATTTTAAGTACAATAAGGCAAACATATAACTGTCATAGGCCACTGCTTGCTACCGAGAGCCGGGGGGGGGGGGGGAGGTTAACCTGAAAGAAAACATGTAAGCTTAAAATGTCTGAAAATGAATATAAAAACAGAATGATGCTAAAAGATAAAGTTAAGTAACAAAACAGACAAGTCTAAAAACTGTAAAATTATTGCAGCCAAACTTTCCAATAATCTTTGGATATTAACAGCACAATTTATAGTTAAGTCAGGAAAGAGTGAAAACCATTTGTATTTAAGTCAAGAGAATGCAATAAAAATATATTTCTTAACCAGATATAATGTACAGTTAGGCAAGCTTGTAACTGTCATAGGCCGCTACTTGCTACCGATAACCCATGGGGGTTTAACCTAACAGAAAACAAGCTAGCCTAAAATGTATGAAAGGTGAGCATTAAAACAGAATGATGCCAAAAGAAAAAAAAATGAAGTAGCAAAACAGGCAAGTCTAAAATCTCTAAAATTATTAAAGCCAAACTTTCTAAACATCTCTTGATATTTACAGCAAAATTGTAGAAATATTTGATCAAAAGTACATCTTTGAATCCTCTTGACTCAAGTTTATTGTTAATAAATTTGGTTCCAGATGCAAAGTCCTGAAATTTAGAACAAATACGACCAAATCTCAAAATCTGTGTCAAAAACGTATTATATCCAATAGTTTCCGAAATATTACTGTCCAGAAAAAGATCTCATCTTATTTTGTGATAGAATTTAATACAAAACCTGTCATGAGTGACCTGAATATCCAAGTCCAAAAACAAACCTCTGAAACCACCCGAATTGTTACCCTGCAAAGGGATATCTGTTGGGTACATTTCTTTAGCAATTTACTGAAATTTTGTACATTTACATAAGCAACGTCATCAATACATCTTGCGTTGTTTGATAATTTTGTAGTCATTTGAAAGTCCTTTTTCATCAATTTACCCATATACTTAAAATCAAGCATCTTAAAAAAAATTATAGCATCTATCAAAGTTTTAACAGTGTAAGATTTAACGTTACTTTTTGAATATTTATTGTGTGACCAATATGCTCTCTTTGTATATGAATTAATATTTATGTATGGTTTACCCTTGTAAAATATTGGATAGAATTATTACTGACGCAAATTTTGTGTAATTTGGCTATTTTTGACTTCTGCTGCCAAAACACTCTCAGATTGGAGGAAACATACCTTGTGGATGGCTCAAACAAAGTTTTTCACTTGGTGGTGATCTTAATTTTTGCCGATTTTTAATGTTTTTCCTACTGGGGTACTTGTCTGCTAATGCATACACTCCTATGGGTTTTTAATATACGTCAGCAGGAATTACAATAGTGAATCACATTTTCCACTCCTCCAAAACCGTGAGCCAGATTCACTTCAAACTTGCAGGGCATGTACCTTCATTGGGTCTTTGCTAAGCATGTTCAAATTGCCACGCTCCAGTCATGTTTTGATTTTCATAAATTTCGTCCCAGGGTTCATTTTTTTTGACCTCCATGTTGTCATTTAGGGCTAATGTCAACATTGTCATACGTATAAAGGTTCAGCACAATATACTTTTGACCAAATTTCAAACTCAATGATCAAGGGCGCGTTTAATCAAGCAACGTAAATCGCTGAGAGCATGGGGATTAAATGGCATTTTCGCGTATCACCGGGAATTCCTCAATAGCAGATATCGTGAAATTAGGAATGCAGATCGCTCGTAACGCAAAATTCATGAACGGAAAAAGTACCCCCCCCCTTTGACAGTGAAATACTAAATGATCTACTCGGGGCGAGTAAAGCTCCGTATGACTTAGCACATGAATTCGCCACGTTTCCCAGGTGTACAATACGCCCGTGCAAGTGACCAGCGTTCGTATCCCAGAACTTTTGTCAAAAAGAAGGCATGTTTTACGGCATAACATGTCCGCATAGACAAAGTTGATCAAAGTTTGTGTGTTTTATGCTAATATTCTGCCGGGCTTTTGACGCATAGCAAGGATTATCTGGGTACGTGGAATGTGCCAATTTGGCATAGAAGATAAGCGTAAATTCCAGCAATCAGCAAAACTCACAATTTGAAGCCTGGCGACCACATGTGTTTCATTTATACTACAAAATTTGAAAATGTACAAGCGAAGACCTATTATTAGCTGGGTGAAACATGGCCAATATATCATTTTCCAAATCCAATGTTTTGAACTCCATAGGGTGAAATAGCAGTAGAAGTTGTTCCAGTTGTTAGAGGTTGAATGTTACGATAAAAAATTTTTTGAAAAGTTGCGGAACAGGTTTAATGAAGATTAAAATCTACCACAGTTTTCATAATTCTCATGAGCAAAGTTATCAGTTTAACCACGGACAGGAAAGTACCCTTTGACAAAGCACACTCTAAGCTAAACTAATCCGTGCAATGCTTAACGAAAGCAAGAAAATAACGTTTACGACAATGGTCCATTTCAGGCACTTTCAATGGGGATAAGTTGCATGCTGATATGTCGGCGTTAGATCTTTGCAGGCATAATATTCTCTCTTGTGGGGTTAAATATTTAGATTATTGCTTTGTCAAGTATTGTAAGTATGTGTTTTATGATTTTGAATGAAGGCTGCTGACAGGTAGGGTGGTGCAAGTCCATTTACTGATTTGTAAACCATCGTGCACATGTGTAGTTTCTGTCTATTTTTAAGAGACAGCCACTTAAAATATCCTCTATATGCACACGAAGTCGAGATCCCGTGAGAATTCTGGCAGCCCTGTTTTGTAGTTTTTGAGGTGTCGAAAGTTTACCATCATTGCATCTGCCATAGATGACATCGCAGTAATCAAAATGTGGTTAAATGACTGAATTGTACAGCAATGTCAGGGTTTCCTTAGGGAGGATTTTACTAAGTCGATGTAGTAACCCAACTTTGCTTGAGATTTTTTTTGTCAGCTTATCAATGTGCCATACCAATTAAAACTTATGTACATTGGCGCAAATAATCAAAAGCTTACACACCTCTAGCTGAAGGATCTTTTTGTGTATGTTATCATGCGCTACTCAAGAGGCCGTATTTAAAAGTAAAAATCCATACCTTTGTTGTTACCATGTTTATCTAACTAACAATTATGAGAAAACGGCTAAAGTCCATGCATCACCATACCAATTAAAAACTATGTACATTGACTACGTTGGTGTTAATAATTAAAACATTGCACAGTTTATTGAAAGATATGTTTGGTTATGTAATCATTTCTTACTCCAGAGGCCATATTTTCAATACAATTGGATCTGATACCAAATTTAGGGTAAAAATATTCAAGACAACTTGTTTGATCCCAGGTTACTCAGGTGTGCGTTCAATAGCATATTTACAACGCCAGTGTAACTCAATCTGGTTTATAGCTATTGCCGAAAAATATGATTAACATTTCAGGATTGTGGCTTGATCTTAATTTAGTTTTATCGAGATTGAAAGATAAAGTAATCAATCAAACTAAGTTTAAGGTAATAACATAGATATGTTAATCACAAAGTTCTTTAAATAGTCAAGAACATAGATTGGTTCATCCTAGACATTTTGATCAAATATTAGGCCAAGGATTCAGTAGCTCAATATCACAGGCATATCAATTTAAGGTGGAAGCTGTGAAGCTAGTGCGCAGTGAGACTGGTAACTTGGATCGCAATCCTCCATTAAATTTTGTCACAAGTACATTAAACCTATATATTTTCTGATTACTACCTATCCATAGATTTGTATCCATAGAGTTTTTTTTTGCAGGAGTGGAATTTTTTGAGATTTTGTAACATTCTTTCTGACTTCGTAGGAGTTTCACATTTTTCGCGGAGAAGTCACACAATTTTTTTCCAGTTGAAATCTAAAGAAATTTAAAATATATATCCATGTCCAGGATCGAATTCAATGGTTAGTCCTGAAATAGCATAAAAAAAATGTTACAGAATTTATAGTTTAGTCCTGACAGGTTGTTCATTTTCCTTCTATAAATTGCTCCAAAAGGCACAGAAGGGTTTGTCAGAAAAAATAATCCGGGCAACCGTGTCTAGATATGATATTTTTCTTTTAATGTCTATTGATTTTAATGTGATAGGGCAATTTGTACGTTTGTGAGGACAGATACAAATTGCAGAGGTTGAGCAAAAAAAAAACAGTTCCGAGAAAATCGCAATTCTTATGCATTTATGGCTGCAATATGACACATACTCATTTCTTCTGTCCTGTGTTTTAATTATTGTGTGAAATAAACGTGTAGCTTTACCTCTGTGATGTTGTCATTAAACAAAAGTATATTTTGTGGCTTAAAGCTCGACCTTTTTTAACTTGAGAACTCCACACTTGGCTTGTTTGGGTGTGGGTTCTCATGCAGCTTTCCATACTTGGGTGCCAGTAAGTGGATTGTGCTAATTTGTTTTTACATCAGCAGAGAATTTCAAAGTAATCAGAAAAATGGTAGTGATTAGTCTGAACTGGCCCATTCTTCTCTCCACGGCTAATGGTTTCCTGTGAGTGACCCTTGTCAATAGCTCAATTGGTTTCCAGCGGTCATGGACTAATGACTGTGCAAACAATGACATGGTTCATTATCATGCCCATGCAAACAAAGCCATGTGCCCGGCACTTTTTCAACCTTTCATTGTAAACAAAAGTTTTAAGATCAATTATCGCATATAAATATTATGTTCACACATCTGAGTTTTTCGGGGCATGTAGTTTAAATATCAGACTATCCAAAAATATGAAAAAGTGATTAGAGGTTATCCAAAGGTGCCAACGTCAGACCTTCCACCTTAACCATGTTAACTGTAGGAACAAATTGAGGATAAGATTAAATTTTTAATTTTTTTATTTAAACATGTTTATTTCATCTGGATCGCCCAAAAGAACATCGAAATGATACTAACAGGTTTGGTTCTCCAGAACATGGAGATACACACACCATATGTACAAAACACACAGGACAAACAATGTTGCCAATTCTTTGTAGATAAACAACTATATGGATACAAAGTGCATTTATATGGACTCACATACCCATAATGAGAAATTACATACATATTATATTGCATGAATAGAGAATAAACAATCAAATATCGTTATAATAGAGCTGAACAGTCACACGAGGTCCCTTTTTTTTAGTATAGAAACCTTCTGGTGTCCACAATGTGTTTTTGGAAAGCTTCACAGATTTGGAAGTTTAAGGGATCCGACAGTTCCTTGCTGCCAAAAAGGAAAATTTCGATTAATCTGTTACTTGCAAGGTGTACAATCAAATTTGGGTGGACACCTGGAGCTAATATTGGAATAATGGAGTCAAAGAGATTGTTTCTAGGTAGGGAATACTCAGGGCAGAAAAATAAAAAATGTGCAAGATCTTCAGTAGGGTAAGTACAAGAGCAGATAGGGTTTTGGATAATGTGGACTTTAAAAAGATCGAAGTTAAGCCTAGAGTAGCCCAGTCGTAGTTGGGTATGACAGATATTGGCAAATCTGTTACCATGGGAATAGTAATCAGGGACGTCATCCACGGCAAGCAAGGAAGCTTTCAGTTTAGATTTGAATAATTGAAGGGAGATAGAATCGCGAATATCAGAAGGAAGGTTATTCCATTGTTTGATGGCGTCAGGAAGGAAAGAATTTCCAAGGCGATTAGTTCGGCATTTAATAGAGCGTACAGTGGAACTGGGTTGTCGAAGGTTACGACCATGGAAAGAAGGAGGAACAAGATTGGAAAGATATGGAGGAGTTAATTTATGGTACATTTTGTAAAAGAGGATCAATTTAAAGTACTTGCGCCTGGTGGCGAGGGTTGACCAACCGAGTTCATGTAGAAGATTAACATGTGAGGTATGTCTAAGAGCAACAGTGGAAATTTTTGCAGCCTCGAACTGGATTGACTCGAGTAAGTCGGACAAGCCTTGACCACAATTGTCGAACAAGACACAGCCATATTCGAGAATTGGTCGAATCATAGATAAATACAATTTGGAAAGTGCCTTACGGGAAAGTTTATATTTTAACCTACGAATGAGTGCAATCCGCTGACCAGCTTTATTTGTTATCCGGGTAATATGTGCACGCCAGGATAAGTTATGACTCAGAGTTTACCCTAAGCAGGTGTGTGTATCTTCCTCATGTATTTCTGACTCTCCTAGGTGCACAGCTGGGTGGCTAGGTTGATTGAATTTGGCGGTAAAGATGAGGGAAATAGACTATAGAGCATTAAAGATGACTCGCCATGATTTCCCTCACTTCTGTATAATGAAGAGATTGGTGTTCAAGTGATTGGAGGATTCAATGGGATTGTTAATGTTTCAAGAAGACTAGTGTCGTCAGCGAAGAGTCTGACTTCACAAGTAAGATTATCAACTATATCATTAACGTAAATTACGAATAGAAGTGGGCCCAATATAGATCCTTGAGGTACTCCAGCTTCAAGCGATAACCATGGAGACGATTGTCCGTGAATAATGACTTGTTGGAACCGGTTTGATTGGTAGCTATCAAATCATGTTACGATATTATCAGGATGCCTAGTTGTCGCAATTTAAAAAGGAGGCCAGGAGGCCAAACATTGTCGTAGGCTTTAGATACATCTATCAAGACCATCCTGGCTTCCTTGGAATGTTCGAGGCCGTTGTAGATATTAAGGAGGATATACACAAGTTGGTTAATGGTAGAGTCTCCGGCCTTGAAACCCGAGGTTTTAGAGGTGAGGAGATTATTCCGCATTAAGTATTCATAAATAGCATTAAAGATAAGTCGTTCAAACACTTTAGATACATTACATAACAAGGAGATCGGACGGTAGTTACTTTTGATCTGTCTGTTTGATTTCTTAAATGCCGGACATGCGTTGGATCTCTTCCAAGAGTCAGGGAAACAAGACAGGCTTAAGGAGAGTTTGAAGATTTTAGTGAGATGTTTACAGATCGAGTTGGCTGTGTTTTTTAGTAAGATATTTCCTATGTTATCTGGGCCAGAAGCAGAGGTTAATCTTAAAGAAGTCAAGACTCTCCTGACACACTCTTCTTCTACACTAATGTCATGTAAGCGTGCATCCGTTCGAAATGCAAACTCGGGCAATGTAGGGGTGTCGACATCAGGAAATGTTTTACATTGACTGGCAAAAAATGTGTTGAAAGTTTCACATTTTTCAGTTATGCAAGATACAATTTTATCGCCTTCTAAAATAGGGGGTATATCCTGGTGTATTTTACACCCAAAGACAGTCTTAGATAGACTCCACCACTTTTTGGGGTTAATGTCCTTTTCATCAAGTTGCCGATGCAAACTAGAGAAATAGGTGCGGACAGAGTTTCTAACGAAGCTAACTACTTTATTGCGGTACCTTTTGTAAAATTGGAAAAAACTTCTCGATCTTAATGTAGACGTCATAAGTGTGGGGGCGTGGGTTGTTAGACACACGCTTAAAACGTTTCCACGCACGGTTGCGACGGCGAATATCCTTTTTTAATTGCTGAAGTTATCCAGGGCTTGTCCCTAGGGCGATTAGTGACTTCCTTAAAAGGGATAAAGTCCTTAGATGTAGAAAGAAACAAGTCCGACCAGTATGATACAACATCGTCAACTGAATAAAAAACTTCATGAGCTGTGTCCCAAGGAGCCGATTGTAGGGCAGCGTTAAGATCACAAAAGTTAGCTTTTTTGAAGTCCCACACCGATGTTTTGAAGGGTTTATCCTTGTGCAAGGAAAAAGAGAGAGAGAGAGAGCAGAAGACTACACTGTGGTCAGAATTTGAGACAGGAGGAATGGTTCCAGAGTCGAGAACCAGACCAGGTGAGTCAGTAATAATAATATCTAAAAAAATAATTAGAATATTCGTTTATCCTGGTGGGCTCATCTATAAGCTGAAAGAGATTATGCTGTGATACGAGGTTGACAAGAGATAAACCAAGTTCACTGTCAGCATGAGAGGAGTCCCAAGTGGAGCACCTGTCGTTAAGATCCCCAGTGATTATTAATATGTGAGGGTTGCACTCAATGGCTAAGGAGATAGAATTAGATAGAGATCTGAGAAAAAAATCGCGGGTCTCGGCGGGCTGACCCGGAGGCCGATAGTAGTTTCCAACCAAAACTTTAACACGCACAGTAGAAATTTCCAACCAGACACACTCGCAATCTTGACATTCAAGGTCAGAACGTCTAACACATGGTAAGGAAGAATGAACATAGGTTAATACTCCACCGCCCTTCCCAGCGATACGATCTTTACGAAATGGAGGTCGAAAATTATCGGTCAGGAGGAGCAGATTGGGATAATTCTCGTCAAGCCAGGTAATAGTGTAAGTAAGTTAAAATTTTCAGATTCGGCTAAAAGTTGAATTTCGTCAAGTTTACCAGGACTTTTTAGGCTGTGAATATTTGAGTGACATAACTTCAGCGGGTTGTTTGGGTTATTGTTATTTAGTGAATACGTTCCAATCAGTTCGTAGACCACAATTTCCCACTACAGTAGCTACATATATTTTTGCCTTATGCGACGCAGAAATATATCGTATCAGTTTTATAGTTGCCCGAGGAATCTTTTTGTGACTTACAATTCAACAAACGATGCTATCGTTTCAGACCATGAGTATAATATTATAATTGCGAAAGTGGTATCTTTGCCTGCATTTCATCATGTTTCATATATACTTGAAGTTACAGCGTGGTGCTTTTTTCTAGGTATCAGGAAAGGAAGTTATTAGAACATATTGTTATTACTGGGCGTGAATCATAGAATTACCGGACGGGAAAATTCCACAGGCCATAAACAGGCTATATATGGGCTATATGTGGAAGTTTACACCCGTTACCTTTCTGGTACTATTCCAGTGCTTCACAGGCACCTGGTAAACGTTGTAAATGAGGTCACCATAAAAGAGTTGGTGAGCAAAATATGCTTTGTTTTTCACAGCGCTTTAACTTCATTGAACTTTCCCAGAACTGGTCCGAAGGAGTTGATTGCCATCACAAATAAAACAGTCCGTGACCTTACATGGAAATCCCACTGACTCTTGACTTCTTTTTGATGATCATGGGTGCCATTAACACCACCATTTCGTTTTCAAATTTCAATGTACATGTACATCGGAGAAGATAATATAATTGCATCAGAAGTGGTGGACAAAGGCAAAACTGCATGAGAAAACATGACTGCAAGTAATAAGTATTGGATATTGCTGGTTCGATAGCGTTAAATGTTTATTTCCAGATTGATGATGAGGAAAATAAGTATTTATCTACTCCAGGAACTATGGAATAACTGTTATAAGACATGTTGCAAGCCTCCACGCTGTGTACTTTTTGTTTGTTTTGCCTGTTGAAAATTGAGTACCTATAGTAGCATGGGGTATAATACATTATTAGATAATTATGAAGTGACGGTTTTGTAACAGAGAAGACGATAACAATGGGTCATTATCATGTTTAATTTTGTACATTTGAAGTGACGGTTTTGCAACAGAGAGGACGAAAACAATGGGTCATTATCATGTTTAATTTTGTACATTTGTCCGTGTTGCTATCTACAGATACAAAGAATAGGTTAAATGCACCTACCTCGGGGAACATTCCACTCGCAGTTACTCGCTTTGCATTCGGGGAAAAAGTTGTCAATGAAGAGACATAAGGCAAAAACAAGAATTGATAGTGAGTTTCTCATGCACTGCAGTATCGGTTTATTAGGTACACCTCGGCGAAAAGCCTCCCAATCGCTTTGCTAATTTCTGTGGTCTCAGTTTTTTTTTCTATTGGCATCTGATTTCTCTCCTAGTGTGACGCTTGGCGGGTGGAGTTCCGCGACAGGAGCTTTATATCGTTGTCATGTGCACGGCAGCAACATTCCCAAGATGCCAAGGTTTGTTCCTTTTGTCAATAAACTGCTTAATTCCTTTCTAACGTTCGTTTACAAATAACTGGTGCACATCACACCTAAATGTCGCTGCCAATGCTGCCAATGTTGTCAGCATGCAGTTATTATTACATGGATCAAACACATGAACCAAGAAATCTCGTCCCTAGAACGTGATTCTTGTGGTGTCTTGTCTCCTTGCAGGATTGTGTACGGCTTGGCTGGTTACCGTCTCTGCTATAAAGTATTATGTTTACAAACCGAATGTTGCTGACAAGCGTTCCAACATTAGAGGCACTGTTGACTTCTAATTTACATCTTTTCAATATCCATAGATCCGACATGGAGAGATTACAGTATTTGAAAGTATCGCTGGTCCAGAGGTTTAAGACCCATAGAAAATAGTGCCAGTCTGCCAGTGTAAATATCGTGGGTTGGGGGGTTTAGGTCATATGTTTCTACGATTTATTTATATTCCGAGGTAATGACTCTTAATCAACTTGACCATTTACAGGGGAAAATTATTATGGGCTTGTATGCTGTGGGTTACCCAGATAACTTTGTTAGGTGTGGCTTAAGAAACGACTACACAATTATCTGAATTAGTCAGTAGCACTCTGAGGCGATATTTTGTCAGGTACGGCCCTTCCTTTTTCAGCCCAATTTAAGGCTACTTTGTGAAGTATTTTCGAAAATGGTGAAAAATGACAAAGAGTAAAACTTGAGCCAATAATGAAAATCAACTGAAAAATTGGAATGCCAACAGTGTTAGTTCGTACTATCTGTTTGATGGCTGGATTTTATCGTACACCTTAGACGAAGAATAAACGCCCACCCTCATAAACATATTTTTCAGAATGAAAATATAATAAAAAAAACCTCCATGCCTCATCAGTTGAAAAAAACGTACCTGTATGAGAAACTCACAATTACTTTTGTATGGCCCAAATACTAACGTAACTGCGTGTGTGTGTTGAAACACTTAATGCTATTGCAAGGGAGTTGCTTTAATATTCTAAGATAGAAATTTCCATGCACGAGTACATGAAATAGACTATACCCCTTCACTATGTTCACATTGTAGCTGTGTACATTTACTCTAAAATGATAAGTAATTTTTCTGTTTATAGTGTGGCGATCAGGTCAGGTGAACCGTCGATGCAGAGAGAAGAATGGCCAAATTCTTCCTACTTGAGACCATTATTTCGCACAAAGTACATTATGTGGGATTGCTTTTTGCAGCAATTTTTACACTGGGAGAAATTAAGTGCTGCTCGTATAATGAGGATAACAATACCATTTACCCGAGTCCACTATGTTCGCAGTGTAAGTCTCGATGTGGTAAAATTGCAGACCTCACAAAAACATTCTGTTCTTGTGATGTCAGATGCGTATTATACAACAACTGTTGCGATGATATGCGGTCCAGCTGTCCAAAAGCTTATGAAAAAGGCTTACAAATGAAAAATACCCAGCCAGACTATATACCAGTCTGTCAACCTATAGCTAAGAAAAATTATGTTCTCATCTCTACTTGCAAGGGTTCGAACGTTACCTGCATCAGGAATATAACCGATATGAATTCTGTCATACCCATGGTTGACAGGCAGTCTGAGATACATTTCGTAAGTTACAATTGTGCAAAATGCAACCGCGTGGCAAATATACAACCATGGACGTCCAATATGTCTTGCAAATCTTATGCCGTACAAGCATTGGGCATGGAGAAACAGCTTTGGAAGGGGAACTTGTCCCTAGAAAATCTACAGCATCTGTTTGCTATGGGTCTTTGCAAGGTGGATGTTTTTCCACCGAAAAGCATCAGTGCACCGCATGAGTGTTTCCCAACAGTTGTTCAGTCTTGCTCATCTGGGTGTGAACAAACAAGGTTGAATTACCACTGCAAAAAGTTTCAGATGTACGTTTCAAATGGCACAACAGTCTACCGAAACCATTTTTGTGCTTTTTGCAATCGCCTGAAGATTGGGAACATAAAGTGTGGCCTGCCACCAACATGCAACACATATTCAGGCCCGACTAAAGACTGTATTCCCCCTCCACCCTTTACAGGTAGGGAGTTGCCATGGACCTCTTATTCCTTTGCTTCTCTGTTTGATTTTAATCCATCGACTGGGCTCACTGTCGGACAGAGAGCTAGATATCTCTCAACAACCTGTCCAGAGAATGCAACATACTCAAAGCAGAGTCAGAAGTGCGTGGATATTGCGTGCGCCCCTGGATTTGAGTTGACTGGAGGACAATGTGAAAAAATTGAATCATTCACTTCTGTTTCCATCAACATCACTGCTACTTTTACCGCTGTTGCGGAGAGAAAACAAGGGTGGGTGCATACTGTCCTCCCGGTTCCTGTTTCAAAGGCCATCTATATTGGTATTATTAATCATACTCTGTCACACATTTACAAATCACATAATTGGAAGAATCTCCAAATTTCGACGGAAACAAAAAATATGACCAGAAGTTATGAAATATATATTTCAATCGGTTATGAACAGAGTTTGACTGAGATTAATGCTTCAATGATCGCCAAACGGCAAATTTTAATAGCATTTGAAAAATACTTTATCAATGAAATATTATCCCAAAATAAAACGAATGGAAACCTGAAGGATATCACATTAAATGTAATATTAGGATCGTATTCATCCACTAATTTTTCCAGAAGAGAAAGGGACTGCACCAGGAGGGAATATTCAGTAGATCAGTATAACATATCCAGTAATGGTACTCTAACTTTGCTTAAAACAGGTGAAACATTCACACGAGAGCTGTACATCGTAAAAGGAAATAAGGTGCTTGTATGCGTTGTTAGGAAAAGGTCTGGTAAGAAACTGATCCAGGAAGGCAAATTTTCACGTGAAATGACCATTACTACAATTGTCTGCATAAGCTTGTCTGTGTGCGCCCTTTTGGTTAGAATTGTACTACAACCTTTGGTTCCACAATTTATGGCACCTTCTGGAATAATGCAATTGTGCTTGGTAATATGTTTGACATTGTCGTTAACTGCTTTTTTGCTTGGATACATTTTGCATCAATGGTATGTTCCCTGCTTGCTTGTTGCTATTATTCATCATTGGTCCTTCGTGGCAACATTTTGTTGGACTAGTGCCATTGCCACTGAACTGTGGCTAACATTCAGGCCAAATGCCTCGCTCAGAATAAGCAACCTGACAGTTAATCACGTGGTCAAATATGGAGCATGCGCATTTATTATTCCAACTGCCATTGTTTGTATTGCTATAGTCTTGGACCTTGTACCTGGATCTCCGGATATCCTAAAGACTAAATACGGGAGAGGATCGTGCACCATATCTCAAAAGGTTTCACTTGCCATTTTCTTTATTTGTCCAGTAACCCTTTGTCTTGTAATAAATGTTGTTCTTTTTTCAAAAACAGCATGGCAGATAAGGCAAAGCAATAAGGCATTAGCTTCGCTTCGTGCGAAAAAAAACCGGCACACGTTTCTGATATATGCACGCTTATTTGTGCTTATGGGAGCCACTTGGATTGTTGGATTCCTTGCTGCACTAGTCGATCACCCTGTTGCATGGTATATTTTCATCTTGTTAAACACTTTACAGGGACTATTTATCTTCCTTGTTTTTGTTACTACAAAAGAGGTTGGCAGACATATTTGTAAAGGAAATCACAAAAATGTTGACTTCGACACTTTGCAGACCCGATCATCAAGTGAGGAAGTCTCTGTCACTCATTTTTAAGTTTGTGAAGCAGCTAAAGATAAAGGGATGCCCCAACAATGGGGGAGGCATTTGATAAAATACATAATTATTAAATTATTGTATGTGAATGCCTGTTGCAGTATACACAAAGAATTCTAATCTAATGCAGAGTGTAGGATCAAAATTAAAATCAACTTGTTTGATGCCAAGCAAAACTTACTCCTGGGTCCAATAGCATATTATCGATTCAAGTATGAACCAATCTTTGTTTTTATAGTTCAGCGCCAAAAGCACATTTATCGGTTTTTATAATCAAATCAAATTCTTTGTGGATATGGCCACTGGTATGTAGAGTGAATATAGTTTGATCAATGATACATTGGACCTGAGGAAGCAAATTTCCAAGGCAAGTCATTCTGAAGCTGTACAATAGACTGAATATTTCACGATTTTACTCGCATATTTTATCAAAAGGATCACACCCATTGACATGTTCTTGTGCCAAAATACTATACTTTCCTTTAAAGGTCATCCTATTCATCATGTGAAAAAGAAAGATATTGTAGTGTTTGCATGTGTTCTCAAGTTCACCAAGTAGCTAACCGCTAAAGAAACAGAAATTTATATCAAGCATTTGCGCCAAGCACTATGAGTATGCCGAGACCTTTCGGCGGTACTTTGCAGATATTTTTGCTGGAACATCTATCATTCGCCCATTACAGTGTAAAAAAACAGCAGAAATGCATGCAGTGTCCATCTTTGTAACATGGTCAGGCTAAATTGCTGTACAAATTACTTGTGATGAGCAAGTTTTATGTGTCTAAGATGGCTTTGTAAGTATTGTAGGTGGTTTTTCGTATTCATAGCTCATGCCAATATGTAACAAAGGGTATTGTCAAATATGATCTCTTGCGATATTCATCTTCAACAGATGGGTGCCGTATTTAAGACACTTTGCCAGATTCTACAGGCAAGATTCCTCACTGAAGCAGCTGAGAGTGTAAATATGGTCTAGGAGACAACAGTAGTTAATGGAGAAACAAAGAGCGGCTTTGTATGTTAGTTTTTGCGAGGTGGAAAGAAGTATATGTCATGGTACTTGTATGTCAATATATTGTACCTGCACTGTTAAAGGATTGAACCTTATTGATACTGCCGGAATGGGCATTCTGTTTTCCGGAATTTGTTTGATTTGGGTGTGTGGCATGTACTGATTATTATACCATCCATTTCACAACTTGTTAAAAAGTAAAAACCTTTTGGTGGTACTTCGTAGTGTTTTTTTTTTTTTTCTTTTTTGAACATGTATCATTCGCCCATTACAGTGTAAGAGAACAGCAGAAATGCAGTGCCCATCTTTTAAACACGGTCGTGCTAGATTCCTATATATAGTACTTGTGATGTGCATGCTTTATGGTTTTAAGATGGATTTTCTGATGATTTAAGGTGGTGTTTCGTATTTATAGTTCATGCCAATATGTACCAAAGGATTTTGTCAAACATGATCTCTTGCGATATTTATCTTCAACAGATTGGTGCTGAATTGTAGACAATTTGCAACATTCCACAAGCAAGGTTCATTACCGAAGCAGCTGAAAGAGTAAACATTGTCTAGAAGACAGAGCAGTGTTAATTAAGAAACAAATAGCGGCTTGCTATGTTAATTTGTCCGAAGTGGCATGAAGTATACGTCATGGCATTATTGATGTAAATATATTGTATCTGCACTGTTAAGGGGTTGAACCTTGATTATACTACCGCACTGGGCATTCTATGTTCCGGAAGCTGTTCGATTTTGGTATATAGTATATACCTATTATTTTGCTATCCATTTTATAACTTCTTAATAGTATAAAACCACTTTATTAATTTAGAATTTTATAATATTCTTCTTGTTAGCTGAAATACGATTACCATATGAGGAACAAAGTATCATTGTTTAGCTCTAGTTACATGTTATGTTCCGACCCAACAATTTCACACATGAACATCCATATGAGTAATTTAGAAATGTGAAGGTTTTAATCAGATACATTTACTACTCATCTAGCCATCTGTGAAGCTATCTCAATATATATTTATACTTACCGAGTTCCACAATAACATGCAGAAGTAACTCTGGAGGTTTTTATTGCTTCCCACAGTCACCAGACGGCAGATCATGCAATTAAGTGGTTTGTACTCCAGTTTTAAAGTAGAGAACGCTTCCATTGCTGTGACATGGAGTATGACAAATGCAATGTTTTATTTGGAATTTGATGCGCCACTGTAATTTTGTGCTATGTGGTCAATGCACATGCTTCATCGAGTACAGTACAAAAGTTTGTCATGGTAAAGAGATAAAGATCAGAACTTGGCGATCATTCTGTCTGGCATTTAGGTTCACAGAGGCCTTAAAAAGAGCCCATTGGCAGCATTTCGGTACACGTTGAAGCCATCACGCCCCGACCCGTGAATCACTCAAAACGGCCCTTAAAGTTTGATGGGAGGGGGGGGGGCAATCATTGGAATGTTGAAAGCATGTCTTTCACAGCATGAAGTGGCCAGGACAGTGCAGCATCCCAAATGTATTATCAACAGGTGGCGGAGGCACCACTAGGAGAAACGATAAAGTAACCTAAGAGAGGGCTCTGGGATGATGTCTGAACTTCGAGCTGACCGCTATTTGGTGCATGTCGGGGAAAGACACAGGTTTCTTCCAGTCAAGAGGTTTCAGCAGCAGTGGGTTGAGGCAGTTCCCGCACTTACCCTCTTCATCATACCCAAATGCTACACCAATTGTACTGTTCTCCTTTTTTGCCAGGTGTATATATGCATGCTTTCAGCAAAGGTATGTTCAAGGCATTTTTGGGACCATATCGAAATGTGTATTTTTATCCATACACGTATGAATCCTGCTAATTGGCGACTTGCTAAAATAAAATAATAATAGGTATATGTCTGCAGTTGTACTGTCTTTACTTGTATAAATAATCCAATGTGAAAGCTTGTATGTTACAGATTTTTGCAGGCACAGTTACCTATATGGCAACATTTCACCAATAGCGAACATCCAGGTATGTATTTAACAAAAACGAGCCAGAACCAAATATTAACTCCTGGTAGTTTTGGTCCTGGTCATGCTTTGTTATCAAATGACATTTGCCTTCCGTACTCATTTTCTGATATCTTTGTATAGGCCAGGATGTCCTTAGTGTTACAGCAACATTGTTTTGTTTTTTTTAGAAATTACTCTTGCACCAAATAAAACATATATTTAGTTAAAAAGGCTAACGTTTTGCACATTTAAGACATATTTTTAAATATATGTCGTATGAGAGCTATGTTTATATCGCACTCGTACCAGTGATTATCTTCACTAAATAATTGTTTATCCCTTTCCAGTCTTTTTGCTGTTTTTATCCCCATTAAGACATTATACTTTTCCTTCTGACACGGCCGAATAGCATGAGCCATGTTGTTGCACACACGTCGTTTCTCTGTATAGCCCAATATGGGCATGTGCCCTGGAGCCTTCAAGCTAATTCCCTATGGGCGAACTCTGTGCTGGGTATCTCAATCTGTGTCATGATGCTAAATAGTTTTAGGGACCAAAACATCTGGCATGCTTGCATCCCTTTCATGAATAGTTTTTGATGTTTATCATTGTCAACTTTGCTTACCGTTTACTGAGGATGAAAGTTTACAGATAGAAGTCAAAGTATTCAATGAGTCACCTATCATAATATATGTTTTCCTTGTCGTCCTTTTTCCGCTGAGCAAAACTTCTACGACGCTTCAGTTGATGCCTTAGAAGGCTCTTGTGATGATGTACATCATCTGAACGAGATTGATAATTTTCATACTAATAATACTATAAAATGATAACAATGATCCAATTCGACTGTGGGGATAAATGTATGACATGACACAGTTAACTCACTTCGACATCAACCATGGACCTTATATTATCTGTTTAGAAAAACAGACTACTCCAGACAACTCAAGTACTTCCTGCGTGCCCACTTTCGTACATTAATGAGTAATACGTTATAAATACAAAAGAAAAGTAACACACGGAGATACTCATTTGTCGCTTTACTACCTTCAAGTCGGAAAATTTGTATAAAGAAAATACCATATTTTTATATCAATAGTTAAAGATATGCAGATGCCGTTTAGTCTACGTGGAAATATGCATTCATGTGACATTTCTCTAACACTCGGTCACATTTGAAAGATACATGTACGCAACCGCAACAATACGATCTAACTCCTGAATTTGTTGAGTGACTTTTCACAAGTGAGTAGACACGCGGAACGACCGATTCACTTGCGTGAGCGGGATCGATCACCTCAATATTGTAATATCCATAATAATTTCACCACTGACATGGAAAAATCGAAACAGAAATTCTACTATGACTGCATGAGGAAATGCGAATTTGTCTCAAACCTCGATTACCTAAACTATAAAATTTTTACGTTTTATTTGAACTGGGACAACTTGATTCTGTAAGATTTCTTGGTTCATGGCTTCAATTATTATTCAATGATGCTTTAGTTGAACGTTCCTCGAATTTGAGAGAGGTGTGCCCCTTTCTACTCTTAAGATGTCTTCAGTCTCAACTTCCTTCAGGTTCTCGACCATTACGTGTGAATATGTAAGTTTCTATCTTAGTAATCTCCTGATTCCCGAGCAGACAAATTCAAATTCATTTTTATGCTATAAATACCAGACGTCCATAAAGCAATGACCCTTATGTACCAAATTGTGTCAAAATGATATTCATGCGGTCTGTTGCTTCAAATGGTGTTAGGTCATGAAACAACTCGAACCTGAACATATTTAACTACGGGTGCCCATCAATTTGGAGTAGCTTAAAACAAATAGAGGACAGTCAAATTTAGGGATTAATCTTAATGATACATGTTGTATCACATGTAATTAATTATTTGATTTACTCTTGGAACATTTCATTTTTACCTTTGCAGTATATTATTTACCTTACGGTGTTTTTGGTGTCAATTTTATTGTCTTTAAATGGGCTCCAAGAAAATAAGTAATGTTGATAGGGCCAGTCAATGCATTGCACTCACGGACACACATACAAAAGAGGAGTCAAAATGTAAGAAGCCCATTCATGAGGCAAAGCATTTAAGGCTTGCAATCAAGGACAATCATTTTAGCTTCACCTGTCATCAGCTGGATTAATGTTGCAAATGGGCCGAAGCTCTTTCCCCTTAGCTGGCAAAACCAGCTTGTGTTGTCTGCTTCAATGTTTGTCTGACTAATTTCAACAGTAATTAAAACTAACTGGAATGAGAATTGTTAAATAAGGCCTATCATGATAACATGCCCGAGGTCCACAGCTATCCTTGATATGGATCAGTTGCTCATGCAGGCAATACTGGTAGAGTTAACTGTCCATGCAGCTTTGATAGGTGGTGATAGACAAACTCAGCCAGAGTCTGCTGCAGGGGCCATGTCCTGTTGGGAGTCACAAATGCCAATTCAGCTGATCACATTTGAAGACCGGGTACATATGTTGACCATTCAGCTCGAAGACCACCCTGCGTGTGGTAGATCAACTTTTGGAACCTGGAAGGATCCAAAGGTTGGGCAACTACACACCACCCGACCCACCCAAATCCAAAGACCCAACTCGCAATACAGAGACACATGGAGCCATGCAAGCCTCCTGTACCAGAGGCAGTGAAAGAGAAGCGTCAGAATCATTGATCGTCTTTGACTGAGACCACAGTTCTAGCTCCCACACCAGCTATACATCACTTGGTAAACCTCTTTCCATGTGCTCAACAGGGCAACAACAGCACATGGGTGACTGCAGCTTGTGTTTTGCTATCTGGAAGTGATAGTTGAGATTTTGTGGCTTGTTACAGGGTAGACTTGATAGTTGATTTTGCACTTGCTACATCACTAAAACAAGATGTAAGTTGCACATCAGTATTCTCACTGCATCCAGTAAAATGGCAAAACGGTGCAGGTGGCAGGGGATACAATAAGGAGGCACACATTTATCACTGCACTGTAACAAAAAGGCCCATGTAGAAACATGATACAAAAATCTATAAGCTGAGGCTTGTACAATGAAACAAACAAAACAAACAAAAAAAATAAACACTTCAAATGATATGTTTTTACATGTGTCATATCTAAATGGTAAAGGCATGTTAATATACTCGGGAGAACTAAAAGGTGATGGGCCTAACAGGTCTCTTTTTATTTTTGGCAGAAGAAATGAAATTTGTGTTTTGGGTGGTTAGGCCTATACATTTTGGGAAAAGAACTAGTGTCTGCAGTTAATGATGAATATTTCTAAGGTTGAGAGGACCGGTTTAAAACCACCAGTTGCTTTTTATGGGTGACTGCCTGTCTCAAGTCAGGAGTGAAATTTGTTTCTTCACATTGGTATTGGAAAAGAAATGTTGATGCTTTGGCAAGTCTGAAATCTCTTTGCCGTCATTGTTGGGTTTGGAATTAATGAATAGGGAACATGTGTTTCTGTACTATTTGTTCACATCATGTCCTTGTCTGTTTTTTTTTTTTTTTTTTTGTTTTTTTTTTTTTGTTTTTTTTTTTTTTTTTGTTATGTGTTTTTGGTTTTTATTTAATTAATTTTTTCCCTTTTTTTACTTGCTCTGGTCTGTATCTTGGGATTATTGTGGCAAAGACATTCTTTACCAAATCTCAAAATGTTTAAACAGAAATTCGTAAGAAACTTTGAAGTAAATACAAATGGGCGAAACTTGAAAGATATTATATTGAAGAAAAAGACCAGACCGAGACACGACCCCGGAAGTTGAATCAAGACAAAGTGGACCTCCGATGGATCTGTGTTTATCAAAACGACCGAAGGTGTGGACTTGCTCATTGATTCGGTAGAATACATAAGGAGGGTCTCCAATAACATCACGTGGAGGTGTATAAATATTACAAAGAACAATTTTCTTTCAGACCAAGTTACTGTTAAGTAAAATGAATTGACCTTTCTAAATTTCTTTATGAATTGGTAATGTTTTGTAACTGAAAGGGTTTCTCAGTATTTATTATACTTACAACACAATAAGCAAATTTAAAATGTTTAGAGAAAGAACAGACTTAGTTATTACTGGGAAGTGTATCAGACAGTAATAATAAAAGTTCTAAATAATACTCCAGATATTGTATTTAACAAAGTTAACAAGTTATCAGTGACATTAGGTCGTTAAGCAGACCTGCATGCAGACTTTTTCCACACTGTATGTTAAAATACAAGGCGTTAAGGACGTATTTATATCATGTTTGTATAGATTTACTCAAGTCGTAAATTTGCTTTGTGTTGCCAGGCACTAGAAGAAAGAGGTCTGCTAGTTACACAGGCTTAGGCTGCTGATTTACATCTCTTAAAATATATGTTTTTTCTCATTTAAAATGGCCACCATAAAGAGGTTTGGAGCTTAAAACTCCCATGTTACGCTGAGTCTTTGGCTACAATAATTCTGGGAGGCTACACAGTAAAAAAAAAAAAGGGGGGGGGGCAAAAGAAAGGTAAAGCAACATGATACAGAGGTACACACATCATAAATGTAGCATCGGGCATACAAGAACGAGATATGAATGATTTGCAAAAAGTTTTGCGGAATCCTTTTTGCTTTATAAGCACGTATTTGATACATACTAAATAATATTTTCTCTCGGATCAAGTGATCTATATGCAAGATCAGGACTACTGGTAGCCGAAATAAGTCATTTATGGCATGTTACATTTTTATTCTCATTACACTAATGTTGTGCAAATATATTTCGGATGCATCGTGGAATTAAACCATTTCAAAACGGAGACCCCGTTGTCAACGAATTGTATCCCAATATCATCATCATTATCATCATCATCGATCATCATCTCAGTCCTTCTGTACTTACATTTTCATTCACTGTGAATAACATAACAAGACAACAAGCTCAAATAACAAGAATGTTATAACAAGGAAAAAAGCTGAAATAACAAGATTTATTCTTGTTATAACAAGCAAAACAATAAAATAACAAGACTTTTTCCTCGTTATAACAGAAAAATCTGGTTATAACAAGATTATTTTCTCCTTCTAACAAGAAAAAGAGTTGAAATATCAAAACAAAATGTGGCTATAACAAGAAAAAAAAAGAGAGATTAGGTTGACACCGAGGAACCTCCGTACCTGTGCGCAAAATTGAACATACGCAAAAATTTCGAAAACTACTGTTCCTTGTTATATGATGGTGTGATGGAGTGGTAATATGACTTACATGTGAGACGCCTCGTACTTAACAGTTGCAAAGTAATCATTTAAAACTAAATGCGTGACAATGACAATTGAGGGGAAGTTAGCAGGGCTTTGTCATCTAATTATTTTGATTCGTATTACTACGTAAATAATTCTTTTTTCATATACCGAGGTGTCGCAAACGATTTAAACACCGTAGCTCCCAGGAAATTATGCATGCCGACGATCGGTTGTGTTTGTAATACTAGAACCGGTACACAAGAGCAACGGATGACGCAGTTTCCTGCAATTTACTTTCTCTCTTAATTTCCCGTCCTTTTGCTTCTCTTCAGTAGTCTTCTCTTTTCTCTATACCTAAGAGAAAAGTAAACGTCCCGATAGTAATGCATGCATACAAACGGCGTCTCAATGTATATATTTAGCATAAAAATACAAGCAAAATGACGTCAGGACAGTAATACATGGACCCAAATGACGTCTCGTCTAAGTTTAATTGGTTAACCTTACACTACGTTGCAGAATGGTCTATCTTTACATACAAAGTATCAACAGCACAGCGCAGAGACCAGTGGTTAATGTGTAATGTAGCAACAGGCACCCCAGAAACTTTTTGTGAGTCCCAGTGGCGCATCGCTTGCAGCGCCAGTGCGCTCATAGTGGACTCTGATATGATTAAAGAGTCAACTAAGAGCGCGGCGATGCCAATGTAACTTCCGAAAAAGCTTCAAGTGCCTGTGGTTGTGGCCATGAACCATAGGCGCATGCCACACTGTTTATGAACTGTGTCGTGTCCATAAGTATTGTAAAGGTAGGCAATGCTTGGGACATGTATGGAGAACATAAACTTAGCACGACCCAGATCAACTGGATGCCATCACACAAGTGTGCTTGTTAAGTCTGTGTGTGAACACAGACTTCTTATTCTTCCTCAAATACTTTATTTATTTATTTATTTATTTATTTATTTATTTATTTATTTATTTATTTATTTATTTATTTATTCATTCATTCATTTATTTGTTTTTTGTTTGTTTGTTTGTTTATTTATTTATTTATGTATTCATTCGTTCATTCATTCATTCATTCATTCATTTACTCATTTAATTTCCGTATGTCAGTTTTGAGGTCAGGTTTTCTCGGACAATATTGTTCCGAGTGGTACAAAACTTGGTATGATGATAGACCTAGCAATGAAGTTTTGCATATTGTTTGGAACAGTCATGATGTAACAAATTATGCAAATTAGAGGCATATTTGTGGAAATTTTAAATCTTACATATCTTCAAATCTTTTCAAGAAAGAGTTGCCATTCAAAGCTCAATGCGTTGGTGTATTGCTAAAGCTAAATCCTATAACAAGCAAACAAAGTTGACAAGTTTAGTTCAGTTAAATTCACTGTATTTCCGCAGGACACACATATTCCCTCCCCTCACAAGCTGATGACTGTTTCCCCACCAAGGCTGTTATGCAAGCAGATATAATTGAACTTGGAGAGTATACTTATCAGTACGCAGGCAGTGGTGCCCAGTGCTGTTGCTTACCGTTCTATACCTAGGGAGACTGGCTGTGTTGGTAGAATAAACTTGTCTGCATTGTGTAAGGAGGCTATATATAGTCTGAAGCCTCCTAGGTGTGACTCCCCATCACAATAAACTAGTGCTGACTGAGAGATGCCATTTAAACTGTAGTTTATAGGTCAGTGACATAACAGCATCCAATGAAATTTGAACAAAAGTGTAGATGTCTTTGTAAAAGGAGATTCAGATCAACTACCAAAAATCACTCAAACACTGATCCAAAGTCCCTGTAATTACCAACTGTAATATGGAAGGATTTTGGTCAGGGCATTGGGTACATTGGGGCAGAAAGATCTCCCATGGGCATAGCTGTTGTATTTCTGGACCCAGCAATGATATTTGCTAATCAGTTAATTATCTATAACATTGTTTCATAACCTTTGTAAACACAGCCCACTTCCAATAAAGATTCTCATTATTCCATCCATGTGCAGCCTGTGCAATCTTGAAACTCAAGTTTGTCCACACCTTAAGTAGGTTGTTGAACCTCGAAAGTGAAGCATGTTCATGTACCATGGTATAGAATTTCGTCGTTAGGGGCTGTGTGAAGTTGGATGTTGCCTGTGAAAACTTACATCTTGAAAGTTTGCTGACACATTAAGGCTGGTGACACTCAATAGATAAACACATAGATTTCTGTAAGAGCTATGTGAAGTTGAATGTTTTGCATGGCAGTGGATTAGGTGAGCCTAATATTTAATATTTATGGAGATTATCAGGTAAATGTTTTTATTTTCCTGTAAATAGTGACACTCAAACACATATATATTTATAAAAACATGGACGTTCATATCAATGTATACACATTTCACTTGTTGCAGTCATCTTATGCCCCAGATTTACAAAGCATGGGAATCTGGTGTTCATGTAGTATTTTTTTATTTCACAGAATAAATAGGTTAAGCATCATATTTAATAAATGGGGTTAGCATCATATTTAAATGTCATGTTAAAAATTATGTAAATTAGGGACAACTAAGATTTTAAAAGCTTCGTACTTTCAACCTATTACAGATAGACACATAAATTTAAAGTAGTACCCACAGTTTTGTTACACCTGTAAGTCTAATGAACATAAACAAAACTGTAGCATTTGAAATTATACTAATTAGCAGCACTTGAAATATTTAAAAGTTGGGTATCTCTTAAAACATTATAAATTGAGGTGTCTATCCGGCTTGCAGCTTTTAGGTCTGTGACATAGCAGCATTCGAGGAATAATGAACCAAAGGTGTAACATTTTAAGTGATGCAAATTAAGTGAATACACAAGATTGAATTCTTTAATTACTTCAAAACTATTACAGAGGGGTCAGTCCAACGTCAATTCGTGGGCTTGTGAAATAGCCACATCAAAATGAAACATGAACCAAAGTTGTAGCTTCCTAATTTATGCAAATTAGTTGAATACACAAAATTTAAATCTTAAAAAACTTCAACATTATTACAGACTGAAGTGTCATTCAAACTTCAGTTGATATTTTTTTAGGATAATTGCATCCAATGAACCATGAATCAAATGTGCAGCAGTATACAAATCAAGCAAATACACAAAACTGAAATCTTAAATAGGTGCAAAAGTATAATAGATTGAAGTGCTTTTCCAGCTCCAATTCATAGGTTTTTGACATAGCTGCATGAAAAAATATTCTTGCTGGAGTCAAATAAATACTGAATAGGCAATCTTTAAAAGTTTTCTTGGCACACAGACTGATTTGTTAACTTTTTCTAGTTTTTGTTTGCATTTGTTCTCCAAGTGACAAGCATGTTATGAGGAAATCAATAGCTAATGATGGAGTTTCTGTGCAAAGCCTTGAAGGGAGCCTTGAGTTTCCAGCAGTTTGTTTTAACAGTGCCATTACTATTCCTCACTGCACTAGTTTGCAGTGTCAATGACCGCTTCTTACACAGCAAACACTTGAATCTGTTGCTTCCGATATCTTCTTGGGTCTGTGGGCCACACGTGTCATGTTATGATACATCGTGTTCAGTTGAGTATATGAATATTAATATTATTATTAAAAAAATTACCGGTGTTGCAGTCATCTGTACGCGTTCTCCATTACATGAGAAGTCAAGTCAGTAATTGACTGAAGTTTTGACTTGTGACAAAGCTGGCGCAATACTCTGAATAGTCTACCTCTCAAACGATAACGTTCTGAAAAGCTCACCGATTGAAGAGTTTAAATCTTTCATCAGCTTTCATTGCCCATAGCGCCGCACAAATGGGACAAAATGTTCATATTGTGAGAGAAAGTGTGAAAATGGTACATAACAGTGTTGAAACAAACGTGCTGTTTCTATATAGACTAAATAGTACATCTAGTTAAAAAAAAACCTTGTTAATTCAGTAATCTTGATATTTTGTAGTTTCCGTTGTGTTGATATATAACTAAAATGCAAAAAATAATTTCTCAACAATATCACTCGGCCTTATTGTAAGTAAAGGTGTTCGAACCCTAGATTGTACTATCACTATCGCCCACTTTCGAATTACCCACGCCATAGCCCTGTAAACTATCCCATGTGAATTGTGTCCGGGGAATCATGTGGCACAAATATACAAATAAAAATATCTGACCAACTAGGTGGCCCTACCAGAACTTGTTTCATACATAGGCAGACAATTCGAAGTATCAGGTATAGTAAGACTTTACAGACATCATACTTCACAACATGGAGGGGCAATGTGTCAAGTGATGCAACCGGACACCACGACAAAAAGAACAAATGAGTTTCGTGGTACCTTGCTTTAAAACTGATACACGTTTTGACGTTAACGTTATGTTGCTAATAAAGATATGCCTTCGTATTGAGCAAGGCTCATGCAGTTATTCCGTTAGCTCCTTTTATGCATAGAGACTGCACCGCAAATGAAATGCTGCCCAGCAGACTCTTTTGATGATCATTATGATACCTGAATTTTCTGATTGTTTGTATCCACATAATTCCTGGCGCCACAAATGTAAACATTAAAGAGAAAAGTTAGTTAGTTTCAAAGTTCTATCTTGTCAGTGACACGGACAATTGTTTTCAATGCTAGAAATGAGTCAGACTATAAAGCAAATTTGTACACCTTATCTTGAAAAATAAAGCATACCTTTCTCTGCAGTTGGATCTTTTTTGTTCATGTCGTTTGCAGTCCTCCATAGCAACAGCTAAAAACTCCGTTAGTGAAGGCATCTTTTTCCGGTGCATTGTTCAATGGTGATGCCATCATTACCTTTCCAAATATACCATTAGATCAATACAAGTGCACAGTGATCGAAAGGATCTGTGTTCCCCGCCACAATATTTTACAAAAGTTGTTGCACTTGTTGAAAGGATGCATCAACTAGCATGCACAAAAATTGATATGCTTTTGGGCCTTGTGACTTTGAAAATAGGTCAAGGTCAAAAGCAATACATGGCGCACATGCCCTTGGTATGAAGCATGTCTGGAATAAATTTCATTGTTCTATCTCTAAGGGTTCTAGAGTTATGCTGCCAGACACACATTAATGTATATGTTCTTGGGCCCTGTGACCTTTAATACAGGTCAAGGTTAAAAACAATATGCAGGGCACATGCCCGTGGTATGATGCATCTCTGGTATAAATTTCATTAGCCTATTTCTTCGGGTTCTAGATGTATGCTGCCGGATGGACGGACGCACGGACGGATGGACACGACCCCTATCCTCACTAACTCTGTGTCCCCCTATGCCACCTTCGGTGGCGGGGGACAAAAATTATACTATTAGCTAGCATGTGACTCTCATGGCATGGCTGAGCTTAAATGCAATGGTAAATGGCAACATATTGTTCCAATAATCTAATGGTTAGAATATTTATTTCCCACGTCTTTTGCTTGCATGACCTCATTGCTTGATTTCTTGCCAATGACATTCTGACATTACATGTAGGTCTGCATTTTCGTCCTCAGCAAAACAAGTTCTCATGAGGGAAGAGTGATTTTTGAAAGCTCTGCCAAAAACCAGGTGTTTCCTGTTATGCTTTAAGTGAACATTATAAACGATTTTAAGCACCAAGTGAAACAATGTTTCTATTCATAATATTGTTCCTCAGTATAAATTTTTAAAAATCAAGAAATTTTTTTGTTTTTTTGTTTTGTTTGTTTTTTGTTTTTTTTTTTTTTGTTTTTTTGTTTTTTTTTTGTTTTGTTTTTTTTTTTTGTTTTTTTTGTTGTTGCTTTTTTGAGGATAGGGAAGATTATGTACCAATCTATAACACGGCCAAATGTTGAATTTGAACAATGTCAATATTTATGAGAATTTTGGAGCTAAAGCAATCATGATGTTTTGCCAAATACCCACACGGGTTTTGTATTACAAACAGAATGTAAATGAGCTGTTCGTCAGACCTGGGTCTGCCAGGGAATGGCAATTGATCAAGCTGCTCAGTGGTTGGAGACGACAATGGGCCAGTGGGCTAGGGAGAGAACAATGGGCACTCCTAATCTGCTATTTATCGACTGAAACCAGCTTTTAGAAAACCACATCTTTGTGATCTTCTGGAAAAACTTCAAAGATCCTTTTTTAAACACAGATTTAAAAAATATATTTTAAAGAAATAACATTTGACACAAGACTTACCTGCTATAGGAGTACTTCTCACAAGACAAATATCGATCAGAGGACGTGAGTAATTTCTACAATGGCCAGTTAGAGAACCAATTAGTTCTAAATAGCATTTTCTCATAATTTTAATTTCCATGGGACTTATCAGAGGTTTTCAAGAGATTGCTCCTAAATGTTTTAACTCATTTTGATGAAATAAAAAGCTTTTGAAAATATACATTCTTGCCTAGAAGCAGTAAGCAACGTTTGTAGATATTTTGATTTATTGTAGCTTTATTCGCTGTTGAATTAGGTATAGTGGAAAATTGAAACGGTGCCACTTAATAAATTTTCAAAAATCGTTTCTTTTGCCTTTAAAGAAATAACACTTGACACAAGACTTACCTGCCATAAATATAACAACCGGTCTTCAGCCAATGACTGTTCGGTCTACCACAGAATTAGGCAGGAAAGAATACCACGCAAACACCTGTGCCATGGGGACTGATAAATAAAGATTATCGCTGACACACACACACACACACACACACACATATATATATATATATATATATATATATATATATGTGTGTGTGTGTGTGTGTGTGTGTGTGTTGTATATATATATATATATATATATATATATATATATATATATATATATATATATATATATATATATATATATATATATATGTGTGTGTGTGTGTGTGTGTGTGTGTGTGTTGTATATATATATATATATATATATATATATATATATATATATATATATATATATATATATATATATATTAATTTCATTGGTCAAACAAAGGAACGCCATAAGTTATGACGGTACATATATATATATATGTGACACACTTGATGAAAAACCGTCCTGGCTGATGGCGATTCCTTGCAACAGTAATGTGTGACTGGAGAAGTGTAGATATACATGTGACACATAGGACATACCATTTAGACAGTCAACGCCTCATATATAGCTCAACAGTGGGCCCAGGCTGAGAATGAAGATATGAATTTCTTAAGTGACATCAGTAGTGTGTAAAGAAGAGATTTGATCCCCATTGCACTTGATGACCCTGAAATCCTGGATTCTGATTGGCAAAAACCAGCGAAAACCTTTTGTTGGCATGTATCTGTGGTTGTTTTGTTTAAGTAAACGTAATTTAGGTCGTCATTATCTGATCATTTCAACCACAATTTTCCCCTTAGCTTCGGTGGCTGTCACAAATACACACTGGCCCCAAAATCCCAGTGCAGATAAACTCTAGCAGGATTCATTTGTGTGCAGTGGTCATTTATTGTTGGTGCATTGTACAACTAAGAGAACTGTTTAACTATTTAATTTTTTTTTGGGGGGGGGGGGGGTTGAGGCGTACAGAGGCTGCCTAAAGATTTCACACCCAATTATTCAGAACAGAGAATCTGGTCTGCTGATGGTGAAGGTGGTGGTGGTGGTGGTGCTGCTGCTGTTGTTTAGTTTTCAGGCGTGAGTTTTTCCCCTTACTTCTCATATCGTTTATTTCCTTTCTTGAAAATACATTGGCCAAAGAGTATCTATAAAAATATCTAACCAACGACAGATTCTAAAAATTTATTTAAAACAAAGCACTTCAGGAATACAAGTGATAATGTACATTTTTATTCCAGCTTATTTGTTCAGTCAGCTAAGGTTATAGTATGGTCTGTCTATCGCCTGCCCATCATCTGTTCACATTTACAATTTGGACTTCCCTATTCTCGTTAGGATATTTGATAGGTTTAAAGGTCACACATTTCCTTTTTTGCGATATTTCTGTATGCTATCCTCAAAATATTTAACTACAATGTCTAACAGTAATATTTTTAAGCATGAACGCAGAGTGAATTTTGGAAAAGATAACTCTCTGTCTCAACTGCAGCGCGTGGTTTATTGTTGGTATCGCTCAGCAAGTACGTTTCTGGTGTGATTGAAAGTATGGGTCCTTTTTGGTCCAAAATACATAAAACACCAAAAGCTTTGACGTTGAAAATGAAGGACCAGTAAGAATATTCCTCAACTACTTATGGATGCTCACGATAAACAAAGTGTTACCAGTCAGAATAATGCTCAACCAGTGATGGATGCTCGGGATTAGCTAAGTGTCACATGAAACAAAGGCTCCACCAACTGTGTAAATCTCAATGAAATTGGCATTTCCTTTGAAACCTTTATCTTGATATCAATAGAGAGACCACACATATATTGTGAATCACAATTTGCTCAGATGTGCTCATGAAGGCTTTAAATTTATTGCAATTTTATCGTGATAATCCCAAATAAAAACCCAGGACTAAGATTTTTTTTTATCTTAAGTTGTTTTTTCGGCAACCCATTAAACAGTCAGGACCCTTAATGTTTGCATGGGATACCACCCCAGTAGTTTCAAAGGCTTGTAACTCAAGAAAAAAGGATTTTTGTAAGTGAAACTTTTGTAAGCGTAGTTATTCACTATTTCCAAACATTTTTCAAATTTGGTCATAAATAAAATGCAGATGTGACTTTTGTATCAAATTGAAAAGACAATATTGCATTATTCCTGTATTAACATAAAAACCCGCACATGAGAGGGGTTAATATAGGCATTGCCTTTTCCCAATTGAATTTTTTGAAATAAAATATGTTTAAACCAACCCCGCACATCGTTGACATCACAAAATACGAAAATTGTTACCTTTTAGAAAATAAATATAGTTTGTAGCACCTTTCATGAGGATTCTGTACAAAATTGGGGGACTTGTGAACCTGTCGCATAACATCTCATCATACTATATCATAAAAACTCGGTGGATAACTTCCTTGGTAAGCGTTTGTCAAGTTTCTTCAATAGGTCGCGGTTCAGTGATTTTTGCAGGTTTATTTTTGGACAGAATCGGGGAAAAAAAAGAATCTTTTTCTGAAACAACTAGGCCAATTGCTTTGAATTGGAAAGGCGCACTCCTGGGCACTCCTAGACCTAAATTGCTCAGTGCCAACTGGGACTAAAGTCCATCATTGAACACGAACTGCTCTGAATTATAATTAGGGTGCTGCACTCATATTTCCTGTAAAAAGACGTTTCATCCACGTAACAGCACCCCAACAATGACATGGAATATAATAAATAATCCAGAGCACAATGGGTGTATTGCAGAAGAAGCGCGCCGAAGAAAGCTGTTGGCCCAGTCCAAAATGTGCCATGTTTTGCTGGAACATATTCCCACAGTTGTAGAAAGGGCGAATACCAAAGGTTCGAGGGTTCTCATGCGCGCAGTAGTCTCACCAAAAATACAAAATTCTTCATTATTCGACAGTGCTGTATTGCTTTCTTTTTGCTGTAGGCCTTTGCTCTGGCTTTGAAATTATATCAGAGGTGTATTTGCTAATGCATCATAAAATTGTCATGCTATGGAAATGCTCTATTGGGGCACTGTACAAGCTTCACATGGTATTACATCAACCGAGGTCTGAGGTCAAAAAGTCAGCATTCGGCTGGGAGATGGTCGCCAAGTTAGAGGGCTTGAATCCGAAAATGCGTTGACAAAAAAGTTGCTGTATACTTTAATACTATAAATTTTTGTGAATTTTGTGCGTTTCTAATTTTCGACTTTTTTTCCAAACCACACGTTCTTCAAACCTAGTCGAAATATAGCTTGATTTTATTTTCAACAAACTTGTACATTTTGTGACACCAGTATTATTTCCTGATTTTAGGCAAATTATCCGAGTTATGTAATGATCTGTTGTATTCTATGTTTGGGGGTGAATTATCATTTTCTGGAGTGAAATTCAAGAGCATTAACTCACTTTAAATCACATTGTTAGAACCAAATTGTGGCGCGCCTACATCAATGAATTGGTGCGTTACCAATAATGGCAAATCAATAGGCGCGACTGACGTCTCAATATACGTCACACGTGACGTGGAACAATTCTGACGAACGTAAACAAACATGGCACACCAGAGCGGGGTTCGAAGTAGGCTTAGGGCATATTTTCGCGATGGATGCCTGATTAAACATGGAATAGATAAACTCTTACATGACTGGAGAGTGGGCTCCCATTTTCTCGCACTCTGAGCCATCATGGCTGTGTGAGATTATCTACAGATTTCGTGCTCAACAGGGCGAAAATTGGAATACTAGTGTAACGATGGGCAAGATTTCATGTTAGGAAATTATGCACTGCAAATAATTTTATAGTGAGCCCAATGAAAAAGAAATGCAGCAAAACGTCTTCTATACATGGAGAGTAAAATCCTTAAGAGATAGGTACTTTAATTCTTGTTTTGTATGTTTCACATGGGAACACTAAACTACAGTGGTTTGAAGAAGATCAGAAGATTAGTACGGGCAAGTATCTCAGGGAAGATACAGAGGCTTTGTTGATATAAGCAGATAGTCCAAAATTACTAGAAAAGTAGCTTTTTTCAAGTCGTTTTCTTTTGGATTTGTGTGTCTTTGAGATCAAACTGTGCTATTGAGAGGTTTCTACTGAGAAAAATGTGTGCAGTGATACGGAACAGCAAGCTAGCACTTCTTTGTCAACAGAACAATAGTCATTCCTGCAATTTTAACAGAACTGCATGCCCAGGAAAAGTGATTTTTGTTTTGTTTATTTACTGTGATGAAATGAACTAGTCAGTCCCATCAGACCAGAGGTTGGAAAAAATATGTGGACCCTGCAGTTGACCTTAAGATTTTGGTAGCGATCAGAACAGCTGTCAGAGAAGGGATGGCAGAAATTATAACAAAGATTGACTCTTGCAATTATTTGGTGCCAGTTCATTTGTTCATGTTTGTAGTAATTTTTGTGGCATTCCACTTGTACTTACTTGTGCAATTATCTTAACATTTCATTGTCTCATATATACAACTATTTTGTGGTGTTTATTGTGTTCAAGTATGTTATATTCCTTTGAATGGACAATTTTTCAATCTCCTGCTAGGGCGCTGTCATTGTACTTGTTTGAAGATATGTTGTATGATCCGTTAATTTGCACACAATATAATCATGTAATGGTAAACTCTCTCACATCTGCAAACAGTTTTGCGCAATATCGTTTTACAACTCTTTGCACTGCTTGGCTTCAATGGTTTCAGAAACAATGTACACAAAATGTTAGCACCTCTCTCTCTCTCTCTCTCTCTCTCTCTATCTATCTATCTCTCTCTATCTCTCTCTCTCTCTCTCTCTCTAGTTTTGGCGGAAAATGCCTCCTTATTGTCATTTTATTTAAAGCAACTATATTGTATCTATTTAATCAGTTTTTATAAATACAAATACCTCGCTAATTAATTTGTGATATTTGTGTCCAGTTTGACATCTAAGATCATAAATGAAGATCTACTAAATGTTTTTGGTGGCACATCAAGCAATTGCCTGAATGATCTACTAAATGATGCCAACCCCCCAACCCCCCCCCCCAGAGAATACTACTTGTGTAGCATCAGACTCCCCATACGTGGGCACAAAGCACCTAGAAAATTATCTAACACTACTGAAGCATACCTTCTCTGGCTCGCAATTTCAAGAGGTATAAACACAACACAAAAAAACTGGGACACCATAAAATCTATTTTCCTCACCAACAAAATCAAAAGAGCCTTGGCTGCATTTTTTTTTCGTTGATAACAATAAAGTGACAAACAAAGAGGAAGCAGCAAACAACTTCAATAAACATTTCACTTATATTGGACTTCAGCTGGCAGCAAATATTAATCAAACAAACAGACCATCTTTTAAGTCATACCTCACAATTTTCGGAAAATAATAAATTTCTTTTTTCACCAGTGAACTCAAGCCATATTTCAAATGAAATTAAAAAGTTTGTTGCAAAATCTTTTACTTCTATCATGACGAATAATCAATGAAACTGTTAAAAGGTATAATCTCTTAATCTGTGAACATTATCTTTGATAACAAATCAACCCTCATTAGCGTTTTTTCCCTGATAGCCTGAAAGTCGCTAAAGTTTTGCCATTCTTTGAAAAAGATAATAACGCTGTAAAAAAAAAAGAGCCTACTCGTGTCACTGAGGAGTCTGCCACCTGCCTTGATCAAATAATTTCAAATATACCGCATTATCTTCATGAAGTCTGTGTGCTTTTTCCGATATCTAACTGTGACCACTCTGTTTTGGCGGCCAAATTACATTTTAAGCGGCGTAGGGAGGCAGCATACAGACGACATATATGGGAATACAACAAGGCGGATTTTGATAGTCTTAGGAACCATCTTAGTGTCTTATCGGAACGGTGGTTTTACTCATACTAATATAGATTCTTGTTTCGACTCTTGATCAAGCTTATTTCTTAAAACCGCCATGCGATGTACCCCTAACAAAAGTATTGAGGTCAGACCGTAGGATCGTCCTCGGTATAATTCCAGCCTTCGACTACTTGAGCGCCAAGTTCACAGAAAAATACAAAAAAGCCAAACACACACATTTTGAAATTGGGCTTTGGAACTCTTTCTGTCAAGCTAGGGATTATTATCAAGACCAACTAAGGTTCGCAGAGCAGGAATATAATAACAAACCTCGTGCTGACTTTAACAATTTTTCTTGGAAAAATAAATGCTGGTGGTGTACCGTTAAACATTTTCTTAATCGTAATCATTCCACGACCGTTCCGTCGCTCTTTTATGAAGATAAACATATTTCAGATAACTTGAGTAAAGCTTAAGTTTTTAATTCTTCTTTTTACAACAATGTAACGTTGATGCTACTACGGCCACCGTATCTGGAGGTACCGATTATCCTGACTGGAGACTCGATTCTATAGCTGTCAGAGAAGTGGAGGTTCTGGAAACAGTTTTAAGCCTCTATATATCTAAAGCTTCTGACCATGACGGTATTAGTGTGAAACTTTTGAAAGAAGCCGCACCTGCCATATCTCCCTCCCTAACTGAACTTTTCAATCTTTCCTCAAGAATGAAACAATTTCCTTCTTCCTGAAAAAAGGCAAATGTCTGTCCACTCCATAAGAAATGCCCTGAAACTCTATGTAATAATTACAAACCTGTGTCACTTCTTAGCTGTGTAGGGACAGTGTTTGAAAAAATAGTGTTCAAATTTGTATTAATTTCTTCCGGGACAATTTAGTAATTCCTGCACTTTAATCTGGCTTCACACCTGAATATTCAACTTACTGTTAACCAACTACTTTTACTTTATCACGAACTCTATTTGCCTATTGATCATCAGAAAGAAGTCCTCACAATTTTGTTAGACATTAGTAAGGCATATGATAATTTCTGGCACTCGAGCCTAATATATACATTAAGGAAGACTGGCGTTACTGGGAATCTTCGTAAATGGTTTTCTGATTAATTAGGCAATCGCTACCAGCGAGTTGTGATCCAGGGTCAGTCGTCGAATCGGGGAAAAATCAATGTCGGGGTGCCCCAAGGATAAATATTAGGACCAGTCTTGTTTTTAATCTATATCAATGATATTGTAGAGAGTCCGTTTAAAAGTAAAAATGTTCGCGGATGACACTTCTTTATATCTCACAATTGAGGATCCAATCGCTGCTGCCGATACTCTTAACTCAGATCTCTCTGATATTGAACAGTGGTCCAAAGACTGGCTATCAACTTTTAACACCCTAAAAACTTACTCAATGATAATAATAATAATAATAATAATAATAATAATAATAATAATAATAATAATAATAATAATTCTATTAAAACCTCCGTTACTGGAGAAAAGTAAAATACATTAAAATATATACAGACAAATCATTATATCGTATAGCTTATATCTCGATAAACATACCCACTAAATCACCCTCCCATCAATTTCTAGGGCCATATATTGGATGATGTATCTCAATACTGGTACCTTGGGATCACAATACGCTCCGACCTACGTTGGTCTGATCACATTACGGAGATCATAGTCAAAGCTACTAAAATGATCAATATTATGAAGAGTCTAAAATCCATCTTAGACAGAAACACTTTGAGAACTATCTATATTTCTTTTGTCAGGCGTATACTTGAATATGGTAGTCCGTTGTGGAGTGGCTGCACAGCATCTGACGAGGAAAAGCTCGAAAATGTCCAATTAAATGCAGCCCGTATTGTAACCGGTGCAATGCATGGGACAAGCAATGCTAAGCTGTATGAAAAAATTGGCTGGCTCACTTTCGCTGAGCGCAGGGAAGCAGCAAAATAACTTTCATGAATAAATTGGTAAACAGGCTTGTGCCCGAATCTCTATCCTGTATTATTAAAACACTATTGATATTTGAACTTATGACACTCAACAACAATTCGATCTTCCCCATTTTAGGGTCCAGACTGAACTGTTTGATAAATCTTTTTTTCCATCAACTATTTGACTTTGGAATCAAATGCCTCTGGAAATTCGAAACTCGGCATCTATCCAGATTTTTAAATTGAAGATATCTAAACAAATAATACATCCCACTAAGTTTCCTGAATTGTATATCATTGGAAATAGCGTTTTAGCTGTCCAACACACGAACCTGCGCTTAGACGCTAGTCCCTTGAATTCTTATCTTTTTACGACTGGAGTAAAGGATACCCTTGAATGCTCCCGTGGTTCACCACAAGATGATACTTGGAATTTCTTCTATTCATGTCTAAAATTTACGGTAACGCATTCCCAGTTACTTAACAAAATTGCCCCTTTTGCTTCTTTCACTTTACATACTTTGCTACACAGCTCGCTGCGATGTCTTTTTTCCGAAAACATTATCATTGAGGAGGGGGGGAGGCTGTACACGAATATAAACATGCTGCCGGGCGTTTCAGTACTGTGGGTGTTGGCTGATTTCATTTAGTTTACCTAGCCTGTGCGTGATGGCGGCAGCGCTGCGTCTCCATGCTGTGACAGGGATCCGAGGGTTCTCGAATCCGTTGCCGTGGTTGGGTGAGCTCAGCGCTGCAGCCTGCCCTTCAGCCCTGATTAGTCGATTCATGTTGTTGCATGGTCAGTGAAGAGTTTACGTGAACATCCCGTCAAGTAAAAGACCTCAGTATGAACAAACCGTCAACATAAGGGCCATGGTATATTAATAACTAGTCATTTAAGCTTCACAACAGTCACTTGTATAGGTTTATGCCCGGTTGTCTATCTTGTTTGGGTGTTGTCATCTGAGGCATGTTCCCGACTCTACGTGCGTCTCGTGTTGTCCTGTCCATACTTGCCTTGTCTCACGATAGGGATTAATATAGGGCTGAGCCCACTTTCCCAATCGTAAAATTTATGTTTGTAACAAGAACAATGTACTTTAGTTGAATATAAGTATGTTTAAGCAAACCGATAAGATCATCAAGAGCATAAAAATGAATCAGACACCAAAGATAAATTAATCTTAGAACAAGATAGCCAAACACTAAAAGAATACAAATTTTAAAACAAAAGAGTAGTCAGCTGATCCGGTTATTTGGCATTAGAAAATGATTATTAATAAAGTGAACAGTCACAGTCACATCACTGATTTACGTGTGACTTAAAAGTTTTCAGATCATGGCTTTGTTTAAATTTATTGGGCAGGTGATTCCAAAATTTGGCCCCTTCACATTTGAGGGAGCGTTTACCATCGCGTACAGAATTGTATTTAGGAAGTTCAAGTATTATACCCCCTCTCAGATTTTGTATACTTGATTTGATGGTAAAAAGGTCCCACGGGACGGGGGGGGGGGGGGGCGCTAATACGATGAACCATTTTGTACACCACAATAGCGATCGCACTTAGGCGCAGTACTTTTACGGTGCATACATTTGCTTTTTGTTAAAAGCTGTTGATATGACGAACTTGTGCCACTATATACAAAACGTAGGGCTCGTTCTTGGATATTTTCAAGTTGCTTGAACTTTCTTGACTACAACAGTGCCATATTATCGGGCAGTATGGGGAGTTAGAGTGAAAGAAAAACGACTTGAAAATACCCATCTTGCTTTCCACATCAAAGATACGATTCACATGGCGAGCTGCTTTCATACAAATATCAGACTCATGCTTATCCATTTTGAGCTCTCTATCTATATGTATCCCAAGCAGTTTGACACTACTAAAATTGGTGATCTTATTCTCTCTTACTTCAGTGTATTCAGTTTCAGAATTGGACAAAAGGCCTCGAAATTTGTGGGGATTAGCTGTCATGTAATTGTTCCTGAATCAAGCTATGGTATTGTCATCTGCATAATTAAACGGATTGCATTCAATGGAGTAACTAATGTCGTTCAGGAAAATATGGAACAATAAGGGGTCCAAAATGGACCCTTGGGGTACCCCTCTTGCAAGATCTAACCATGAACTACATACATAATTAATCTTGACTCTGTGTTTTCTGTTAATCAAGTAGTCCGAGACTAACTCTATGCATTTGATGAAATTCCATAATGTAATTGTTTAGGTACGGAAAGGTCATGCGGCATGCTCTCAAAAGCCCTTGAGAGATCTATGAGAATCATACCAGTACATTTATAGCTATTCAGAGCCAATTTTAATTCTTCTATGCATTTCATGAGAGTAATAGTGCAACTATATCCCTTTCTGTAATAAGGAAAAGATGGCAAAAAAATAGTGTTAAAACATTCACCTACCATTGATTAAAAATTACCACCACATATTTTGTGACCATGTTTGCCTAAAACTTTGGAGAAAGTAGTCTATATGCTGTTGAGTAATTATTTTATAATAACTTCCCTTTTGTTCAAAAGTCAGCATGAATTAAAAAAAACTACATTGCACTGAAACTGCAGCTTTAGAGCTTATTGGTCATATCATGGATACTTTGGATAATGGAATATTACGTTTAGGGATACATCAAAACTTATCAAAGGTTTTATATACGTTAGATCACTTAATTCCCCTGTACAAACTCCAGGATTATGGAATTAAGAAATTGCTTTGAATTGGTTCAAAGATCATCTTACAAATAATAAACAAAATGTTTCTTATGATATAACTTGGTCAAATATTCTACCCATGAGAAAGGTCCATAAAGAAACTATACCGGAACATATGTTGTTTATAATTTATACAAATGATATGCAGATAGCCACATCAAATTTGGTTTAATTCTATATTCCAATCACACAACTTTGCTAAATTCTCTATTTACTTTTGCTTTTGTTTCTGAAGACTTTTCTGAATAAATAAATATTGAATTAAATAAAGTCTATGGTTGGTTAGCCGCAAATAAGCTTTTATTGGACATAGCAAAAGCTTAATATTCTCACAGAGGAAACTAGTTTCACACTAGACTTTAAAATTGAAGGTACTAAGGTATTTCAATTTCAAGAACACAACAATTCTATTTTCTTGATTGCGTGTCCATAAAATTTTGAGCTGGATTGCCCGTTTGCTTGCCTGCTAAACATCCGTTCTTGGCGGTCTACTACCCCCCAGCGAACCAACATAGTGTATCGCCCCAAGAAAGTCTGCTTAGGAGGCAACCCGTTTGCATAAAAATTAGTAATCAGCTTTCTAAAGTAATTGGGATTTTCAAAGGAATCTGCCAATATGTTCCAACAAAAAGCCAACTGATTATGTTCAATTCTCTGTTCTTGTCGCATTTGAACTTCTTGCTTGGGGACACTGTCAAGTTCTTATCGTTATATTACAAAACAAATTGATAAGAAATATTCTGAAAATGAAGTTCCCAGATTTGTATCAATATGTTTGAACCATCTATAACTACCCATTTTTATTTAACCCGGTCAAGTGAAATGGCAAGAATTCCGATATCACATTAAGAACAGCAAAAATCTACATCAGATATTACCTTCCTCATCTACTGCAAAATACCCCTCCTTGCACAAAAGACAAATCTCACACATACTATTCTGTTTTTAAGCTATACAAGGTGGAATCATATTGATAATTACAAAAATGAATGTACCATACCCAACTGTTATTTATGTATCAGCTAATAGGGGTGATCTGGGTTGATTTAATATCTTGCCTTTTGTTCCCATTATGCATATTTGTGACAACTAGCAACCCATGAAATTTTAGGTCAGGTGCGTCAGCAAAGCCCATTACATTACACTGAACCTGAAAGTTTTACCCTGCATATGAGGACGATTTTTGGAATTATCATCATCTAATCTACATGAAGTACATATTATTATCATTCAAATACAATCATGTGTGATAAAATGAAAGTTTAATTCTTATTTGGCAACATGTAGAGAGGTTACATTTATATCTGCTAATTCCCCGTGATAATCTATGGAGAAAAAGTGAGGGTCATGGAAAGTGACCACAAAATGTGGGCGGTCAACCATGAACAGGATGGGCACCACCACCTTTAGGCGAATTTAGAACTAACCCAGATATAGACTACTATTTTGTTTTATTCTCTATTTTGTGCTTACAAACCTAATGATTTTCTCATTTTTCAAGCAATATGTGTCTCTTGTACTTGGTCCAAAGATGTTGCTAATCAGTAGTTTTAACTTTTCCTAGCTGGTCCCTGCAATAGCGGGTTTTCGTATCCTCGGGGTCATCCTGACTTGGTTTAAACATATTTTTTATTACTTCCAACAATACAATAGTCCATAATACATTACATCCGATTGGGAAAAGGGCGCTGCCCTATATAAATCCTTCTCGTAAGAAAAAAGGACGACGAATAAACAGAACAACAGCAGACACACGAATGCGGCACAGCCAGGAAGCCAACCGGCTGTGAGGCATAATAAAGTCAAGAGGATGATCACAGCTAGACAGGGACAGACAGTGGGGCATTCTTAAGAATTGTAAATAAATGCTTGTTTTCAGTACATTATATGAAGTAATCAAGAAAAGTACGTCTTACAGAACGTGAATCTAAAATTTGTGGTATGCAGGATAGGGTCTATAAAACAGTTAACCAATACCTGCATGTGAGAAACGATTAGAAAGAATTATGTAATCTTGTACGGCAGAAAAAAAAATTGAATATTCTCCAATGTGGTGCAATCTTTTGAACCATATAGAACTGTATCAAATGAAAAAGGCGCATACTCTAAGATAATTGTACGTAATTTGGATCGTGCCGTAGTATACCGTGGACAAGAGAAAAGGGAATGCCCTAAGTCTTCACATTTCGCACCGCATTGGCAGCTGGGGTTAACTTTTACTCTAATTTTAAAAAATAAGAGTTCAGCTGACTGCTATCTAGGCGAAGGCGAGTGTGCAAAACAGAAGCATATATATCGCCGAGACTATACCAGTCAGGGCACACCCTAGGCTGACCACAATATGTAAGTAATTTTGATTTAAATATTGATAAAGATGACGAGTGACGATAATCTAAAGGTAATTCATTCCAGAGACGTATTGATAATTAGGAGTTAAATTATTTACAATTTGTACATTAGAGACAGCCTTGGAAATTTTCTACGACTCGTTATAGTTGTCCAACCTAGTTCTTCATATAATTTGGCACAGGACGTTCCATACATTGCGCCAGACGCTATTCTGGCCGCAGTCAACTGATCTCTTTCCAGTTTGTCGGCATCTGTTGCTGTGCAGCCATCCTGAACGGGACTTCCATATTCCAGAATGGGTCTTATAAAAGAAAAATATATAGTTTGTAACGTTTGAAGATCAAGACGATATTGTAAACTTTTCATTATGTTAAGAAGTTTCCCAATTTTCACAATTATACCATTAATATGATCCACCCACCTTAAATCAGACCGAAATATGATGCCCAAGTGTTTATAACTACTGACCTTTTACAATGAATGACCCTGAAAAATTAACGGCGGATGGTCTGGAGAGAATGTCTTGCGTGAAATTAACTAATATCAGTTTATTTGAGCGTTGAAAGTAACATGTCAGTCGTCTGCCTATTGTTCAATAGAAGAGAGATCAGGGTCAATAATCTCACCAGCAGTTACAGGATCATGAACAGTTAAGTAGAGAGATGTATCATCAGCAAATAGCTTTATGTTACATCGGGCAAGGTACACTATATCGTTGATGTATATCAGAAAAAGAAGAGGTCCAAGAACAGATCCTTGGGGAACCCCAGCTTGAACTTTTCCCCAACTAGAAGACTGTCCTTGTATAACAACACGTTGCTGGTGATCAAGCAAGTAGCTAGAAAACCAACTTAACAAATCACCACAAATACCTTTTTTTCAAGTTTGAATTTTAAACCTGCATGCCAGACTTTATCAAAAGCCTTGCTCATGTCTAGAAGAACAAGGCGTACCTCTTTCTGCTGGTCAGCAGCAAGACATAGTTCATGATAAAGAATACGTAGTTGATTGATAGGATCATGAACAGTTAAGTAGAGAGATGTATCATCAGCAAATAGCTTTATGTTACATCGGGCAAGGTACACTATATCGTTGATGTATATCAGAAAAAGAAGAGGTCCAAGAACAGATCCTTGGGGAACCCCAGCTTGAACTGTTCCCCAACTAGAAGACTGTCCTTGTATAACAACGCGTTGCTGGTGATCAAGCAAGTAGCTAGAAAACCAACTTAACAAATCACCACAAATACCTTTTTTTCAAGTTTGAATTTTAAACCTGCATGCCAAACTTTATCAAAAGCCTTGCTCATGTCTAGAAGAACAAGGCGTACCTCTTTCTGCTGGTCAGCAGCAAGACATGGTTCATGATAAAGAATACGTAGTTGATTGATAGTAGAGTCACCCGGTGTCAAGCCAGACTGGTGCGCAGAAATTATTAAGTTATCTCTAAAAAAATTAAAAACACATTTGAAAATAACCTTTTCAAAGACCTTGCCGACACCACTCAGCAAAGAAACCAGTGATCCTGACTTAATCTCGGTATATGCCTATATCATTTATTAATAGTTAACCACTATATTATACACACACTTTGTTTTATATTTGTGATCATTGTTAACTTTGCTGTTTTTTTGTAAATCAAATAAAACACGTTCTCAGAGTTGTACTGGTGGTGCTGAAGCAAAACATTCAATTATCTGAAACTCTGACTCACTTATGACATTTGATAGATCCCTTGTAAACCTCCTGTTCCAAGGGATCATTATTTTGGCTCGGGCAAGATTGAATGGTCGCCCTTTGTTAGTTTTAGAGATTTGGTGGTTAGAAAACCTACATTCAAGCTGGTTGAAACACATTACTAATTAGACTCGCTTGCAAGCTCATGCAGGCTGCTCATGTGAGCTCGGACATAGCACTTGCAATTAGGTAGCTATGCATGTCGTGGCCAATGAAGTGATTGCAATTGGGGGTAATCTTGGTGCCTGCTGATTGTTCATTCTTTGGACCAGTTACGGAAGTGCTTAAACTCTAGGTTGCCATCTGCTAAGGCGCACACAATTGGTTTCCCTTATCGCTTTTCACTGAGAAAGCATTGTGACTGATTAGTGTGGGGCAGATATCACATGCTTTCCCAGATCTAGCTGTTTATGGAGTAATGCCCCACCTTCGCTTGACTGATTATGAGTTGCTAATGGGAGTGGACCAGTTGAGCAGAATATTGTCCATTTGGGGACTTAATATCTATAACCAGGAGGCGTTTGATAATGTTGGTGGCTGCATCATTATGTTCTTGTCTTATGTTCTGTCATCATTGTCATTTAAAGAGCCAAAGTACATGCACTCTGATCCTGCTACATTAACTTGGACAGAAGGGAGCTCTGATTTTTCTGCATTGGAAAGGGTAATTTTAGGAAGATGCCTGCAACTATGAATCCGGGAATGGCATTCACGCAATTCACGGTCCTGTTATTCTGGGCTATTGTTCTCATATTCAAGCCAAGGAGGATTCTGTCGAGGGGCCTAAGTATCTACTTGAAGCACATGTTGCTTATCCGTAAATGGGTTTTTTTGGCCTTGCTATAGGATGTAATGATCCGTGTGTCATCTGAAGCTCGACCAGGGAGTCGAGTTACATTTCAGCTAGGATGGCAGTACTACATTAACTTGTTCAGTTTTACCAACTCTGTGTATACAAAGTTGCAACCCTGGAGTCCTCATAAGATTAATTGAGGAATGTTTGGTGTTTCGTGAAGAAAAATCATTTGATCAGAGATCCCACAACACTTAAAACAAGTTCCCTCACCAAGATACCAGCTGGTTTGATGTAACTGCGCGACATCAGAGCAAAGTTTGACAGCCAATATATCATAAACTTTATCTATTTGCAGCAGAATCCTCTTGAGGGCATTAGTATCTTATGTAACAATGAGATCAAGTCAGACGTTTTTTATTCTTTGCTACGCAATAGTATAACAAGTGTATTATCAGAAATCTCTAATTCGGGATGTACAAATGTCATTTCATTGACTCGAACTGCAGTAGTGCCATTTACTTGTATCTAGTTTCGACAATGTTTATAAGGGGGGTATAATTTTGATTTTATTATCCTCTACCCTGGAACCATGTTATATTACTTGAGGGTATTTTGGGTTTGGGCATATGACATGAAAACTAAGCTTAAACAGCTTATTTTGCTGCATGACGGCGTGGTTTGTAACAAATCGTTATATTAAAGAACACTTGGTATCTGACCATTTTATGCAGACAAATTCAATGATTTAATAATCTTATGTGAGGGAATTTACAAAATTAGTGTATAAACAGTACCTTGGACGATGATCTCTAAGGTATGTCAAATAAAATATGTTTATAGTAGCCTAATGCCTAAACTCCAGCATGCCTTTGCTCTTATCTCGTCCAAGTCCGTGAATTGGCAGAGCTACTTAAAACAGTATCATTTTTTTCAATTCAATTCTGCAAAAGATTTAATAAAGCCATTGAGTTGGACTAACCCTTCCCCTGTATAGCAAATCAAACAACTTGCTTTCAGTTCCACACATCGCATAAAATGTCCTCTCAAGGTGACAGGGAAAAAAAAGATTTTCAGGTTAAATTTCAGGTCTTATTTGAATTTAAAAATCAAATGTGCCAATTGTCACAATAATAAATGTGATATTGTATTAGAGCTGAGAAAATTTAAAGTAGAGCCAACACAAGTCCAATTCAGTTATCTGACCGCTATATACCCACGAAAGCAAGTACAGACACAAAACAAAGTGTGATTGTGAGTACGAGAGAGAGAGAGAGAGAGAGAGAGAGAGAGAGAGAGAGAGAGAGAGAGAGAGACAGAGAGAGAGAAAGAGAGTAAACTCTGGATCCTATTTGCCACCCCCACCCCCAAATTCCCAAACTTCTCAAATTTTTGAACGAAACCCCTCAAATTGACAGAATTGCCAACACTAAAATTATTTCTTGGAGCTATCTAAAATATTAAAGCACGGTATCACGTTCACTAGCAAGTATTTTTCTGAGGAAAAATTGACACACATGTGCACACGGGTTATTGCCTTGTCTATGCGTCGTAAAAAATTTAGCAAAAGGTCTAAGTCGGTTAAATCTTCAATCTATACCTTCATAAAGACGACATAAGAATATGAAATGTAAGCCATACAACGACGAATAGGCCAAAAAAATCTGCTGAATGCAACACGTTTTTAAAGATTGAAACGGTCACAATAATATTCCGAGAAAAACTCGGTGGCATTAAATGTACAGTTCAACAATTTTCTGTCAGCAGAATAATTATGAACACAATAAAAAGCCTAATCATTTGTAAATAAAATCCCTCAGTTCAATTTGATGCAAAAAAGAACCGAAGCAAAACAAAATGAAAAAACATACATAAATACAACACAAAACAAATAAACTACCCCCTCCCTCCAGTAAAACGAAATCACACTAAAAATATATAATTACAAATGCTACTGCGTCACATCTTCTATGGATACAATTGTTTCTTTTGATAGAAAGTATGGGAAACCAGCAATGTGCTGTTCATGCGTGGCCCATAGCCCATGAGCAAACACAACTGGCTCATTCGTGCGCAGATTATTTTTTCTGTGATCTGGTAATGTATAAATTCTGAGAACCATTGCAACAGATCTGATAACTTGATGACTAAAGCATAATATACATGGCTGATTCAATGACATGGGAGAAATATTGGATAAAAGTTTACGATGGTTACGCGTGGATGAATTCAATATTACGCAAGTAGTCGTGACTCATCCATTTTGCCCATTCCTTGTCTCGCTTACTTGAATGTGCGCAGTGGAGCATGTGACATATTCCACGAGGATAAGCAAATTTTTTCTGCAGATAAAAACATGGGCTTGGCACTGGTATATACATTTACATGTGTGATAAACACACGTACGTGCATGTGTGTCTGTGTATTCGTGCATTATAAGGTCTTTTATTTAATTACTATTTGTTACTCCACAAATCACAATATTAAATCTCTAGATACAATTAGGCCCCTTTTCGGCCTCAGAGAAGCCAACTAAAGTTCAATGTTCCCTCCTCTTAGTAGACAGACAGACAGGTGGGTAGATAGGTAGGTATTTAGGTAAATAAATTTATAGCCAGGTCCATCACTTGAGCAACACCAACCAATATACTCATACAAGAATTCCTCATATGCTCCAGAGAGTGTATGTACACGCACAACCTCAATTTCCATACCTATCAATGTGTAATATCAGTGCGTTTCAGCTAAGTGGCCTCCCTGAAAGGGAATATTTTTGGTATTCACTTTATGCTTATATATAGGATCTTAGTCTGCAGTCTGTATAGACATCCACCAAATGTATGTCTAAATGCGGCACCAACCCCTTGTTGCTACACCCCGCTTTACCTCTTCCTCTTTTTAATTGGACAAGTGTCCCTAATTAGCATAAATTAAAATTCTATGACTGCTGTTTGTGGTTAATTAGATGCGCTAACAGAACAATTCTTTGAATCCAAATTGGAATTGCACCGCTACCTATAAAAGCTTCAGAGATATCCAACGTTTAAATTTTCGAAAGTTTCAAAACTGTCACCCCTATTCACAAAAGTCAGATTTTATGTGTAGAAAAATAAATAGTCTATGTTTTGAGTTTCTACGTGCAATAGTTTTCAAATAAAATATGGGACAAATTTGCCCAGAAAGATAAAAAAAGAAACAAACAAACAAAGAAAGAAAGGAGGAAAGAAAGAAAGAAAGAAAGAAAGAAAGAAAGAAAGAAAGAAAGAATGTCTATTTGGCACACAGACTTAAATATATGAAATAATACATGTTCAGATAGGACAGAATATACTAAAAATCAAGTACAATAAATAATTGAAAACAAAATAAGTGCAAATAACTGAAATTGGAAAATACAATGGTAAAATATTTTGTACCCTGTTAGTGATTAAATAATGTTTTGATCGTTAATTAATTAATTAATTAATCATCGAATTACAATGGCGATTACGGACACAAATAAAGTAGGCTCGGCCTATTACAACCAAAGTACGAATATGGTTAATGCCCGTGCACTGTTACACTGCATAAGTAAACATACTTGTGGCATTCCTTTAAAAGTGGGGACAAGTAAATTGAGAAGTATATATATTTATTATATATTGCCCTATGGAACCCACATATTACTGTGGCACAGTGAAACTAACGATGCATATGAGTACTTCAGCCCATGTGAACGATGCATTTTGTGTTCAAGATGGGCCACAACCCCTAAAATGTATTTACCAGAGAAAATTAATGACCGTGCTTATCAGATTAATTAGTATAGATAAACCTTAGAGAATAGATCAGTGATCGTATTTATACCCGCTTTGGCCTTTGAAGTACTCTTAGTAAGACTAATAGAATTATTAAAGCAGTGTAATCAACATGAACAAATCGGTTTGCTGTCAAGGGTCCCCTTACTTGCTGCTGTATTTGCGTTTTCTGTGCAAATGTAAAATGTATTTCAACTAAGCCCGTATGTTTTTTTTACGTTGCATTGTTTTAAAGCAACGACCATGGTGATGGATCATGTCGAACCGTAGAAATATAATTCCAGGAGCGATCTACACAACTGACGTGAAGACATGCAGATAAGGCATGGATACTTTGCGTACAGGGAGAGATAAACTGCTGGGTACACAATCAATAAATACTGAGTGTTCACTTTGCCTACTTCCCAGTGTCCATATGGAATTTCGAAGCATTTGGCCAAGGAATTCCGGAGCAGAATTTTAAGATTTGTCCAAATAAATGAAAAAATCATACAAAATCCAAAAAATTGGAAGGTGACCATTTGAACCAAGTCAGTGGAGATCCACCAAAGGTACATCCCACTGATGTAATGAAGAGGAACTGGTTGACGGTTTTGGAAAAGTGGAAAATGTAATAGACAACAGCAATCTCTATTCCCCTACATTGTAAATAATAAGGGTGTATGCCTTAATCAACAAGAACCCGAATTGCTACATTCGTCAAAAAGAGGATCCGGTGCATCATTACCTAGAGAACAACTTTGCTTGACCCTTCTACGATGTATATTTCAACAACAAGATTCAGAACAAATGAGATTGAAAATAGTAAGAACACACACAGAGACACGTTTAAAAAGCGCAGCGTCACTTGTTGAGCAATTTAAGATCCTGAGGTCTGCTGAACTGTCCATATCCAGTATCAAAGCAATAGGCTAAGAGCATATTTTTGACGGAAGTCTTGTCATTGTAAGGAAGAACTTGTTATATAGTACCTATTTATGTTTTTGCTGGTATTTCAGTTTCATACATTTTTAAAATTCAAATGGAATGTCTTTACCATATACAAGGTAAAGTGAAGCAGCCGCCATCACTTCAAAAGACATGTCCAGGACCTTAAGGCTGCAAAACAGGCTTGCTGGGTTCCCGCTGATGACCCCTTTATATATTCATTTAGCTGTTGAAGCCCACAATTTCTAAGAGTTTGAATGGAGCGTAATAATATGTCCATTAATTTGTAGGTGTAGACATAAATAGTGACTAGATCGGCTAAGGAGCGTAGAAAGATTGAATTTTGATATTTTTTTATCCGTTGAGAACTTCGCAGAATATGTGGAACTGTTGCTCCTGTTTGTATATTTAAGTCTTTTCCAGAAAAAATAGCGCAAAAATCACAATGACAGGGCTGTGCAAAAAGCCTGCCGTCAACTGACATTGACATTCAACCCATAGGTTCCACTCTAGTCTAGCGGATAAGGATTTTTGAGAGGAAGTAAAATTAAATTGTAACCTCATATGTTTATCGAAAGGAACGCATGCATCAACTGTGTCCAAATTGAAAAATGTGTTAATATAGGGTCCAGATTATCACCACCCGGTGAACAATTTAGATAAATCCTCCTACAAGCTACATTCCCTCCAAGTTTTAAACAATCTTAGTGAAGGTTTTGTTGTTGAAGAAGGCAAAAGTGAAGAAAACAGGAAAATTCGTTTTAAAAATTGTAGTGCCACCTGTTGAACAAATTATGGTCTGTCAGTCTCCAGAAGTGTCCCTTTGCAATTTCAAAGCAATTTTACTCGAGCAGGTTCGCAGGTTTCGTGAAACAATCGAACCAAAAGTTCATTTTAAAAATCTAAAAATCAATGGAGTGTGGCCATTTGAACAAACTTACCAGAGACTCAACCAAGGCACAATTCCTCCAATTCCTCAATCAGAGTGACAGTTTTGGAGAAGAGATGATAGTTAAAACACACAAAAACTTGTTGACAAATAGTAAACCATCGCACATCTTGAATACATAAAGATATGCGAGGTCCGTAGAGGTGCCCCTATGCAATTTCAAAACAGTTGGTTCAGCAGTTTACACAAACAAGCGTTTTGAAGTGTTGCCCAAAACTGATAAAAAAAATCACGAACAATCTAAATAATCATTGGCGCATGACATTTGAATTAACTTAGTAGCGACCGACCCAAGGTACCCCCACACCCAGTTTGAAGTGAATTTGATTAAAAGTTTTGGAGATGAAAATTTGAATGTCTATTGCAATCCCTAATGGAAAACATAGTAATCAATAGGCATGCAAGTATTAACTGACAGATACCCAAATTGAAGTTTCTTTAAAAATAAGGTATACAGAGTATGACTACCTAGTGAACGATTTTGATTAATCATCCCACATGCTACATTTCCACCACCTTTTTAGAACAATCTGAGTGAGGGATTTATGAAAGTCAAACGTGGAGAAAACACACAACGTGGTAACACAAATAGGTAAAAAATGCAGTGCCACCTTAGCTGAGCGGTTTCGGAGACCACGATCTTTTAAGGAATTTGAAAAACATGGTTAACTATCAGGGATTCAGAATATCACCCTCTCTTGAATAAAGTTTGTTCAACCCACCCACATGCTACACTTTCACAAAAATTCAGCACGATCTGGTTGACGGTCTTGGAGGATTTGAAAATAGGAAAAGCATGAAAAGGTTCGTAACAACAGATCTTTGAAGTTTTGCCCCCCCCCCAAAATAATAAGAAAAATAATTATAAATCTGCAGTTCAATAGAGCGAGACCATTTACGAAAGGGGCAGAGACCCACCCAAGGTACACTCTCTCCGTGATTGAAATGAATCTGGCTGAAAGTTTTGGAGAGGAAGTCAAGAAATGTGAATTCCCGTAGCAATCTCCATTGACTTGCATGGTAATCGACAGGAATTCAGGAAGTAACTGACAGTTACCCAGATTATCACAACATAGTGGACAATTATGTTTAACCCTCCACAATCCTACCCTCCCATGAAATTTCAAAAAAAAAAATGTGACTATGATTCTGCAGAAGTAGAAAATAGCCTTAACACACAAAAAACGTCACAAAAATAGAAACAAAATCGCAGCACTACCTGTTGAACAAACTCAGGTTTAAATGGTCCCCAGAAGTATGTCTCTGTAATTGTCAAATAATTTGCTAAGCGGTTTTGCAGAAGAAGATTTTGCCGATTAAAGGAGCAAAACAAATCATCACAAAACAGTCCTTGAAACATGACTGACAACTCAGCTGAGGTAAAAAAGCAACAAAAGGGTAGCATGAACATACGACCAAACTGGGTAC